>OX393557.1:50009471-50716971 GCA_947650365.1 Chamaelirium japonicum | reverse complement strand
CGTTGATCGGGTTGTTTTGTTTTTTAATTTTTTAATTTTTTAAAAAATCATAATCTCAGTAGAGTGAATTGACCATCCATTTAAAAAAATTAGTTAAAAAATACCACGTGACACCTAAATATAGAGAAGGACTAGCGTGTTGGCTAGTTGGGAGGATCACACTCCCTATTCCCTATAAATATAGCACCAAAATACAAAGTTTCTCTCGTCACTCGGATTCATAAGCATCGGGAGAGACCAGAGTACAGTGGCGCAGTTCGAGCTTGCCGCCACTAAGCTGAATTGCTTGGCATATCGTGGGGCCAACTGGGACAATCCCCATATTCTATACACTTTTCGTAGGAACAAGACAACCCAGGAGTAAATGCAACACAGGCTAGTATACGGCAATCGCAGCGTCGCACTACGATGTTCTTCATATTAAAAACATGGAATCCTCTACGGATGCCCAATTCGTTAATCCTAACCCTGGTGTTCATTTGATGCCCAGTTGTTCACTCTTGGCCTCTACTAGTTGTCCCCCATGAATATCCTGTCTTTCAATGTTAGGGGTCTTGGAGAACCATCCAAGAGATTTGCCATCTGCGATCTTGTCGCCTCATCCCGAGTTGAGATTATTGCTTTTCAAGAAACCAAGTTGGCCTCTATCACTACACAGATGTTCAGAAGCTTTGCTGGGAATAGAATGTGGGATTGGCGGTATAAAGAATCGGCTGGGACGGCTGGAGGTACTCTTATATATTGGATGGAATGACAAAGTTTTTATGAGAATTGGAGAGTTTATACCAGCACATACTATCTCAGTACATTTGCAACATTTGGCGCAGCGATGGACATGGGTTATTATTACATGTGTATATGGCCCGAATGATTCGGCCTCTCGAAGTCAGTTGTGGGAGGAGATAGCACTGGTGAGATCTACTTTTCCGGGAGTGATGTGGATTCTCTGTGGTGATTTCAATTGCACTAGGTTCTTGGTTGAGAGAAGAGGGGGTTTAGATCACCATAGAGAGGATATACATTTTAATGGTATGATAAGGGAACTAGGACTACTGGATATCCCTATTTTAGGCATAAGCTTTACTTGTTCCAATATGCAACAAGCGAGACCGATCATGGCTAAGTTGGATCGGATCCTAATATCTACGGAGGTGTAGGAGTGGTTTCCACTTGGTAGGTGCACAACATTAGCGAGATTTAGGTCTGATCACTGCCCTCTCCTTTGGCCGACTCGACCTTTCAGATTTGTGCTTATGTGGCTGAAGAGGAGAGATTTCCATGATCTGATCTCCAGCAATTGGTTAAGGGATCTAGAAATTCCATGTGCCCTAAAGATCAATAACATCAAAGGTGTCATAAAAGGATGGAATCATTCTCACTTCCACAATATTTCGAGGAGGAAGGAAGAGTTTGCGGCAGAGATCCTATTCTGGGATACAAAGGAGGACTAGGAAGGGGAGCTATCTATCAGAGACCGAGAAGCACGAGATTCGTGTAAACAGGGTCTAGCAGATACTATGGCTATGGAAGAAGTTATGTGGAAACAAAGGGCTAGATGCAGGTGGCTACAAGAAGGAGATCTAAATACCAAATTCTTCCATTCGATGGCTAATGGGATAAGGAGAGCAAACCTTATTACCACCTTAAATTATAGAGGTGAGACACTTAAGTCAGAAGACACTATCCACAGGGCACTAAATACACATTTTCGAACTTTCTTCTCGGGGAAGCGATTGCCAAAGATACAGGTGCGATGGTCGCAACTGTATCCAAATGATATGGATCGAGGCATAGCCAACTCTATGGAAGACAATTTCTCAAAGGAGGAAATATGGAAGGTGGTACAGGATCTGGGAGCGGATAGGGCTCCAGGGTCGGATGGCTTCTCAATGGGGTTTTATCAGACTTTCTGGCCAGTTACTAAACAGGATGTAATCAGATTTATACAAGATTTCCATGTGAAAAGACCAGTTGCGGAGGGTATTAACTACTCTTCCATAGCTCTTATCCGTAAGATTGAAGGAGCAAATAAGGTGGGGGATTTCAGATCGATTAGCTTAATAAATGGGATATACAAAATCATTACAAAAACCATGGCTAATAGGTTGAGTGGAGTAATTGAGTCCTTAGTGGACATCAACCAATCTACATTTATCAAGAACAGGTCTATACACGATACGTTTGTTTGTGCACAAGAAATGGTCTTTAGGTGTCGGAAGGAAAAAAATCCTAGCAGTCCTTATGAAATTGGACTTCATGAAAGCATATAATTGCATCCACTAGACTACAAAAAAAACGTTTTTTACCGATGGAATATATCCGTCGGTAAAATTAATTTTTCGTCGGTAATGATTTATTGCGACGGAACCAATTTCCATCGCTAGTCTGTCGAGAAAAAAGGCGTCCGGAAAAATCAACGACGAATACAAAATATCCGTCGGTATTAAACATTAATACTGACGGATATTTTGTGTTCGTAGGTAATATATAAATATTTAATAAAAAATATAATAGAGTATTACCGACGGACCATTACCTTCCGTCGGCAATATATAAGGTTATTACCGACGGATACAGATCATATCGTCGGTAAAACTTGTATATTACCGACGGACAAATAATTTCCGTCGGCAATATATAAATAATTTTAAAAAATATAATGGATTATTACCGACGAAATTTATAGTACCCTTCGGTAAAAATACATGAAAGTTTTTTAAAAATTACTAAAATAAGGTTATTTAATTCCTGTGATTTACAACAATACCACAATATATTCAAATATTACCATAATTGACTAAATCAAATATTATCATAATTTATCAAATATTATCGTAATTTATCAAATATTATCACAAATTACCAAATAATACCACAATACCAGATAATTATAGACAAGACCAAAAAATTACCATATATTTATTACAAAATTATTTTTACACAATCCAAAACTAAGGGAAGTTGCGTGCCCTAACTCAACCACCCCACGCCGCTCGGCACCAATGCTGGTGCTCTCACCCCCTAACGCTGCACATTCTGCAATTAACATGTATTTGTTAAAAAAATAGTTTATATCTATAATTTAGAGTCTAAGCGTTAAAAAATCATAAGTTAGCGTGTTTCGGATTTGAAATTGGTTTTGAATTCGATCGTATTGATATCTGATAATTCATATTTGGATTTTTTTCATATTTCGGATTTACGAGCAAGTTCTAATTAGATATTTTATGAATTTACCCTCTGATTGACCAATTTAGAGTTTAAGCGTTGAAAAATCATAAGTTAGAATGTTTCGGATTTAAAATTGGTTTGGATTCGATCGGATCGTCATTGGATCGGCATCCGATAATTTATACTTGGATTTTTTTTTATATTTCGGACTTGTGAGCAAGTTCTAATTAGATATTTTAACAATTTACCCTCCGATTGACCAATTTAGAGTCTAAGCCTTGAAAAATCATAAGTTAGGATATTTTGGATTTGAAATTGGTTTGGATTCGATCAGATCATCAGATCACATCCGATAATTCGTACTTGGATATTTTTTTATATTTTGGATTTACGAGTAAGTTCTAATTAGATATTTTAACAATTTACCCTCCGATTGACCAATTTAGAGTCTAAGCATTGAAAAATCATAAGTTATCGTGTTTCAGATTTGAAATTGGTTTGGATTCGATCGGATCGTTATCAGATCGACATCCAATAATTCTTGGATTTTTTTTGTATTTTAGATTTGTGAGCAAGTTTTAATTAGATATTTTAACAATTTACCCTCCGATTGTCCAATTTAGAGTCTAAGCGTTGAAAAATCATAAGTTAGCGTGTTTCGGATTTGAAATTGGTTTGGATTCGATCAGATGGTCATCGGATCGACATCCGATAATTTGTACGTATATTTTTTTTATATTTCAGACTTCCGAGCAAGTTCTAATTAGATATTTTATGAATTTATCCTCTGATTGACCAATTTAGAGTCTAAGCGTTGAAAAATCATAAATTAGCATGTTTTGGATTTTGAAATTGGTTTGGATTTGATCGGATCATCATCGGATCGTATCTGATAATTCGTACTTGGATGTTTTTTCATATTTCAAACTTGCGAGCAAGTTCTAATTAGATATTTTAACAATATACCCTCCGATTGACCTATTTAGAGTCTGAGAGTTAAAAAATCATAAGTTAGCGTGTTTCAGATTTGAAATTGGTTTGGATTCAATCAGATCGTAATCGAATCGACATCCGATAATTCGTACTTAGATTTTTTTTTTGTATTTCGGACTTGCGAGTAAGTTCTAATTAGATATTTTAACAATTTACCCTCCGATTGACTAATTTAGAGTCTAAGCGTTGAAAAATTATAAATTAGCGTATTTCGAATTTAAAATTGGTTTGGATTCGATCGGATCGTTATCGGATCACATTCGATAATTCGTACTTAGATGTTTTTTTGTATTTTAGATTTGCGAGTAAGTTCTAATTAGATATTTTAATAATTTACCCTCCAATTGACCAATTTAGAGTTTAAGCATTGAAAAATCATAAGTTAACATATTTTGGATTTGAAATTGGTTTGGATTCGATCGGATCGTCATCGGATCAGCATCCGATAATTGCTTTTGGATTTTTTTTTATATTTCAGACTTGCGAGCAAGTTTTAATTAGATATTTTAACAATTTATGCTCCGATTGACCAATTTAGAGTCTAAGCGTTGAAAAATCATAAGTTAGTGTGTTTCGGATTTAAAATTGGTTTGGATTCGATCGGATCGTCATCGGATCAGCATTCAATAATTCGTACTTGGATTTTTTTTTATATTTTGGACTTACGAGCAAGGTCTAATTAGATATTTTAATAATTTACCCTCCGATTGACCAATTTAGAATCTAAGCGTTGAAAAATCATAAGTTAGCATGTTTCAGATTTAAAATTGGTTTGGATTCGATCAGATCATCATCGGATCGACATTTGATAATTCGTACTTGAATTTTTTTTATATTTCGGACTTGCGACCAAATTCTAATTAGATATTTTAAGAATTTACCCTCTGATTGACCAATTTAGAGTCTAAGCGTTGAAAAATCATAAGTTAGCGTGTTTCGGATTTGAAATTGGTTTGGATTCGATCGGATTGTCATCGGATCGGTATTCAATAATTCGTACTTAAATTTGTTTTGTATTTCAAACTTGCGAGCAAGTTCTAATTAGATATTTTAACAATTTACCGTCCGATTGACCAATTTAGAGTCTAAGCATTGAAAAATCATAAGTCAGCATGTTTCTGATTTGAAATTGATTTGGATTCGATCGGCTCGTCATCGGATCACATCCGATAATTCGTACTTGGATGCTTTTTCGTATTTCGGATTTGCGAGCAAGTTAGAGTGTTTCGGATTTTAAAATTGGTTTGGATTCGATCGGATCGTCATTGGATATTTTAAGAATTGACCCTCCGATTAACTAATTTAGAGTCTAAGCTTTGGAAAATCATAAATTAGCGTGTTTCAGATTTTGAACTTGGTTTGGATTCGATGGGATCGTCATCGGATCACATCCGATAATTCGTACTTGGATGTTTTCTCATATTTCGGACTTGCGAGCAAGTTTTAATTAGATATTTTAAGAATTTACCCTCCGAATGCATTAGTATATAAAATAAGAATGATGACATCACACTAAGCAGATAAGAGAAAGAGAGAGAGAGATGCATTGATCTAATAAGGTCTGAAAAAAATACCTGATATGAAACAACATCAAACACCAGCCAAAAGAGAGATATGATTTGCAGGGGTTTTTGGGGGGTGCGATCCTCATCGCCAAAATGTGCTCTCTGTAGCCTCAACACATACAACATGTCATCGCCACCACTCATGTCGTCGTCGCCACTCCTCCTGTCATCAGCGCCACTCCTCATGTCATCGTCGCTACTTCTCCTGTCGTCGGTACCACTCCTGTCGTTGTCGTCAAGCCTCTTGTCGCCGTCGCCACTCCTCCTGTTGCCATCGCCACTCCTCCTATCGTCGCTGCCTCTGCTGTAACCGTAACTGATAACGTTGTACAGCCTGACGCTCTTTCCAAACTGCCACATCTCGTATCATGTTTCGCTCTTCAATCTGACGCTCTAAGAAACTTTGAATCTCTCTTTCTGAAATGCACGATCGATATCATCAAATCTATGCATTTGTAAAATATAAATGCTATTTTAAAATTTTTTCTTTTGAAAACACATACAATTCAGTTCCATCTCAATCTATGCTCTTCTAATTAAGAGATTCACATTACGGGTGCTTAACCTAAGCCGCCAAGCCACGTCACCACTGGTGCCCACCACACTCACTCTGTCCATATGCGGCTGTATGTATGAGAAAGAATAATAATGATGTAAATGTATAATCCCTTGTAAGTAGATACCAACGTATATGTTTTGAGATCAAAATTTTAATAAACTATAACACGTAGAGAATTATGATTTCGAGGTAAATTTAAACCTAAATCTTCGAATATTCACCTACCCATAACCTAAACCCGAAACCTAACCCTAATCCTAACCTAAACCTTAACCCTAATCTAAACCTAATCCTAACCCTAATCTAAACCCTAATCCTAACATAAACCTAACCCTAATCTAAACCCTAATCCTAATCTAAACCTAACCCTAATCCTAATATAAACCCTAAACCTAATCCTTACCCTAAACGTAATCTAAAAACTAACATAAACGCTAAACCTAAGTCTAACCCTAATTTTATAACCTAAACCTAAACACTAAACATAACCCTAACCCTAATTCTTAACTCTAAATCTAAACCCTAACCTAAACCTAAACACTAAACCTAACCCTAATCCTAAACCCTAAACCTAATAATTAAGTTTTGCCGTCAGATTAATTAATTTCGTACGAATAACTTACAAAACTAGCATAAACCTAATTTGTCATATGGGGAAGTTTGACATAAACCCTAAACCTAACCTAAACCCTAAACCTAGGGCTGCAAACGAGCCGACCCGAGCTTTGGCCTGTTTGAGCTTTTTCATTTATTAAACGAGCCTATATTTCAGGTTTGGGGCTTGTTTAATAATCAAGCCGAGCTTTGGTCGGCTTAAGCTTGTTCAGGAGCCTGTTCACGAGCTTAAACTTTAGGCTTGGCTTTGCTCAATTAGTGATTGAACAGTCCCTTATCGAGCTTGTTCACGAGCCTAAACTTCATACTAGGCTATATGTTTGGCTTATTCAAGCCATTTATGAGCCTATTCACAAGCCCTTTATGAGCCTATCGAGCTTGTTCACGAGCTTTGCTCACGAGCCCTAAACATTTAAGCATGTTTGCGAGCCCAAACGAGCTGAGCTTTGGTCTGCTTGAGCTTGGCTTGTTTATTAAACGAGCCTAAACTCTAGGCTTGTGCTTGGCTTGACTAGTAAATGAACGAACTCAAACGGGCTTTTATCGAGCCAAGCCGCGAGCTGTGAGCCGCTCACAAACAGCTTGGTTCGTTTGCAGCTATACCTAAACCTAAACCTAACCTAAACCCTAAACCTAATTTTTAAAAATGTAACATTTCGAAAAATTCCCATAATTCCAAATCGGAATTGGATTTTGAAATTCCGAAATTTCAGAATCAGAATCAGAATAACATTTGGGATTTCAAAAATTTTTGGCAACTTTCGAAACACCTCTATTCCAATCCGATCCATCCGAAAACCAGCCCTAGATATATTGATCAAATCAAAAATTAAGTAGTTGACAAAATGGGTATTGTGCTAGAATTTTAAACTTTATGGTACGATTTGGAACATAATAGTTGGCAAAAGGGGCATTATGCTAACATTTCAAACTTTAGGGTTTGAATGGGAACAAATTAAAGAGGGAGGAGGAGGAGGAGGAGGAGGAAGTGTTGGAGGTGCGCGGGAGGGGGGAGGCTGGAAGGGAGGGGAGGCCGGAGGTGCCCGGGAGGGGAGGGGTGGCCGGCCGGAGGGGAGGGGAGGGGTGGTCGGAGGTTCACTGATCGGAGGGTAGGGGAGGGCATTGCAGGGGATCGGGAGGCAAATGGAGTAGAGGGGAGGGGATGAGGACAGTCGATCGAGGGGATCGAGATAATAGAGAAAAGAGGATCGATTCGCTGGTTAAAAATGAAGGGTTTTTACCGACGGATATTAAATTTCCGTCGATAAATATCTATTTAATACCGACGAACATTATATATCCGTCGGTAAAACTTATATCAAATATTATTATATATAATTTTTTATAATACCGACAGGTAAATTTAAAGCCGTCGGTAATATTTAAATTGTTACCAACGGATTTAATATTATCCGTCGGTAAAACTATTATGCCGACGGACTTTTTTTTACTGTCGGTAATTAAAATAAAAAAAAATAAAAATTCATAGTTATTATGCCGACGGACCTTATTGTTACCGTCAGTAATAAGTATATTATTATCGACGGAAATAAAAAATTCAGTCGGCAAAATATGTCTTCTTTGTAGAGTTATATGAGTGGCTTCTTGCCTGAGATCATCTAAGACATCTGTTCTCCTGAATGGAATCCTAGGTAAACCATTTACCATGTATAGGGGTCTTAGGCAAGAAGATCCCCTCTCTCCTTTGTTGTTCATTCTCGTTGGGGATGTGCTCAGCCGAATGATACACAATGCTAAAATGGGAGGTAGTTTGGAAGAATTATTTGCAGATGTGATTCCGTGGGGTATCTCACATCTCCAGTTCGCTGACGATACTATTCTTTTTTGCAAAGCCACTGTTGGAAATAAATCCATGGTAGAGGCCCGCAGCGGAAGCAAAGTGAAGGTCCGAGGACCGTGAGCGGTGTGCGTTACATATCAAAATTTTCATCAAAACGATCTACATATGCGTGTATGAATCTAGCATGGCAACTACGCGAACCCCTAACGATGATCTAACGCGAAAGAACAAACTAGCATGAATGCATGTTATAATTATGTTAGATCTACTTGTTAGAGGTCATACCTGCGTGCGGAATCTTTCACCGCGACAAATTTCTTCTTTGTCGATGGAGACGGGCTACGGATCTGCTCGACATAGCTTCGGTACGACGGCCATAACTTTCTGTTCCGAACTCCGATTGGGCTGAAATTTGGACTGCAAGTAGCCAACTTCGAGACGCAACTTTTCCAACAAGTTTCACATCGTTTAGACTTCTGTAGATCCCGGAATCGCAGAAACAACGTTGATTTTCTGTGCAGATTCTGGACAGCAAAAGGTTGCGGGAGACGCCTTCTAGTTCACCCAATCTCACACGATGCACGGCACCTCGTCGATGGATCTCTGAGTGCCTCCATACGACGAGCCTTCTCCTTCTACAAAACACCACGTGAGGAAGACGAGTCGCCATCCAATGGCGCAAGCGAGGGAGAGAGAGACGAGAGAGGAGATGCGAAGAGAGGAGAGGGGGCGGCTAGGGTTTCCCCATGCCATGGCCGGCCCTAGGGCTTGCATGGATCTATTAATTTTGTGCACCCTCTCTCTCCTTCTCATATATAGGGCCGGCCTATTCATATGGATAAGGACAGTATGGATAAGGATGATAGATTCAAACCTTATCCCTATATATCTCTTCTTTATCTCTATCATTTCCTTGTTTTCGAAAACGGTCAAAACCAGCCCGTTTTCTGCGCCTCATAACCGGCCCCTTCATCGGAGGCAACAACCTCCCGAAACTAATGGGGCCGGCCTTGACCAGTCTCTCAACACTTAGGGCCGGCCCCTTAGTGCATAGTGGCGCATGGTATGACCAAAACGCCCTTATGCCACTAGTTGGCCGTTCCTCGTGTACGAGACTTTGCAAGGCACACATAAGTGAAGTGCACCAGTGATTTCACTATTCTCTGAGGTTCCCGTAGGGTGCCCCTAGTGAAGTCAACTAGTCAACTCGCAACATGTCCCGGTGCATCGCACCCATGTGGCAAAGTCCACTTATGGCAAGGAATTGCTACATGCGTCTCTGCACTAACCTAGGGTTTCCCCTTAGTGCACACACGTAGCTACGCATCTACCGTGCACTAGTGCGAAGCACTCACGGAGCGTATGCTTGGACTTCTCGCTTCCTCTAACTACGTTCTGTGTTTCGAGGAGATGGTATAAGAACCGTACATAATGTCGATAAGGTGGAACCTTCAGGGACCAGGGTTCATGGCTTCCAACTCAGACTCGATCGACACACTACCCGAGTGTACCATCGATCCTCTGAGTCCGAGTTAACCTGCGTAGCCACCCAGAGTGCGACGCAGGCTGTACTCCAATTCCCCCGGACTTACTATGTTCTCTCTCATACCCCTGCTCTCCGCTTAGTATGGTAAACTCGCTGTCCCTCCACTTGGTGCCATGATGCAACTCGAGCAGTGGAGAATACCGTCAGACTCGAGTGCTCATATGACTCGGTTTCTTCCAGGTTGACCACATACATCGTACCTCCGATTACTCTTCCGAGCAACCGGATCCGTCACCAGTCCAACTAATGACCACCTGGCCAGGGTTTAATACGACGTAGGTCAGACCAAGGAATGCACCTCCCGTTAGGGATGTGGATAGCCTGCAGGAGTGACACGCTGATGCAACGCCAGCCAGGTAACCCAGTACACCGTGGTTTTGGATCACTGCATCCGGATCCTCACACATTGGTGCGCCAAAGCACCACACAACTGGTTAGTCCACCAGACATGGTTCCTCAGGGTTTAGGACCGTTTTACCCTAAGCAGAAACACGATTTAGTGCACCGATGTCTGCTCATCGATCTGTGCACCGTATTGGTTCCGTTCGGCCACAGACACTGTGCCTGGTAATGACCGTGGTGGAGACACCCACGCTCTGTCATCCCAACAGCTTATCCTGATAGGGCGACCAACCCTTATCAGAGCTGCGAACGTATTTAGGTTACATGGGACCAGTCCCTTGAGTCTCCCACTCAAGTGGATTACCATGTAGCCATGGCTCTCTGTTCTGTAATCAGAACACGTACTAAGGTACGTACCAATATGCAATCCTATACTATCAACCATACAAAGCTAAACACTAGGTTTTTACGAGCTATAGACCTCACCAATTCTAACAATCTCCCACTAGGTCTAACGAGGAATAACGGTGTTGAGCTCTGTAGCTTCTACATGCTGCCCAAAAGCCTTTGCAGGAATTCCCTAAAGGAATTGACAACATTGTCTGTAGATTCCACCTCAGTACCGCTACTTGCATTTCCTCATATAACTGTCAGATCAAGTGGAGTTTGTACTTGATGGGTTTCCCCTCACGGCGGTGCCTAGTCTCCTTGGACCTTGCTTACCGCTCTTCTGTTGTAACAACAGATAACTGAGCCTCTGGTACGCGTCCCAAGTTCTCTAAGAACTTCCTAAGCCTTACCACCTGATATACTACTTCGCACGCAACAACGTGCTAAGCATCTGTGGTAGAGTCTGTGATGCACTTGCTTCACACTCTACCAATTACCGCTTCTAATCCCAAGATAAAAACAATCCCTGAAATCAATTTTCTGGAACGCACATCTGACACCAAAGTCAGATCCTGTGTGTCCAATCGATATCAGGACCTGTGAAGTGCAAGCTAACTCACAATCCTTACTTAATGAGGATTTCTGAGTATACCCTTCACATCGGTCCAGAGATCTGGACCCGGGTTCGACTGAAACCGACCCATCTTCTTGCTGCGCAATAGATATCTAGCCTCGTAAACCGAATCTGGCTAGAATCTTATCTTCATGCGTAGCCTGTGACAGCAAGAGAATCTTGCTCTGGTTATCTCGAGTTACCTTGATTCCCAAAGCATAACTCGCCTCACTTGGGTCTTTCACATCGAATTGTGATGACTACAAACCTTTACCGTAAACAATATTCCTACGTCATTTTCAATCAGTAGAATATCGTTAACGTAAAGTACTAAATATACCCTTGTAGCTATTTCACCTTTCCTGTACCATCTTGGTTTATCCTCATTCTGATCAAATCCGTGTTAGCGGATTCCCTTGATCAAAATAGATATTCCAACCTGGATGCTTGCATCAGTCCATAAATGGACCGTTGCAACTTGCATTCCAAATCTTCCTAACCAACTGACACAAAGCTTGGGGCTATATCATCCATATGTCCTTTCTAAATTCCCGTTAGGGAATAACTGTCTTGACATCCATCAACCAGATCTCCCAACTATAATGGGCTGTGATGGATTAAGAGGATCCGTTATAGACTTAGGCATAGCTACCAGTGAGATGGTTTTGACATAGTCAATCCCTTCTCCTTTGGTAACTAATCTAGCTACTTAAGTCTTAACCGGGTGCTCTTCTTATACACCTCCTACACCCTGAAGGGTGATAGTGCTATAAGTGTCAAGACTGTTCCAAGGGACATTGATGCAAGTTTTCCTCCATGGTCTTTTGTCAGTCAGAGCTGTCGGAAGCTCCCACTACTTCTTTGTAGCTCTAGGGATCATCCTCCTGAAACTCTGGATTAACTATCAAAGTTTCTCCATAGTATCTTTCAGGAGCTCTGATGGTCCCACAACGACGAGGTGGTGGTGGTACAAAGGAAGCTCTCACTACTTCTTCGTAGCTCTAGGGATCATCCTCCTGAAACTCTGGATTAACTATCGAAGTTTCTCCATAGTATCTTTTAGGACCCTCTGATGGTCCCACAACGACGAAGTGGTGGTGGTACAAAAGTGAATTATTTCTACAGTGTCTGGTATACTAGTTTCTTGTATCATCTACTCCCACTACGTTTTCAGATGCGCACTCTCTACCAGTACCCAGTAGTTCACCCAGAACTACCTTACCGGTAAACTTATGGTCTATAATATAATCCTGGTCTAGGTAGATGGTATTCGTAGAAACGATTACCTTCCAAACCTCAAGATCATAGAACAGTCCACCTTATGCCTCCTAAGGGTAACCTACAAACAGATATACCTGGAACTACATCTCCATCTCATCCCTCTTGTCCTTTTGCACAAGTGTAGGACAACCCTATATCTCGAGACTCTATAGTGTCAGCTTTCGCTTAGACCATAGCTCTCTATAGGTCTGAGGCACTGATCTAGATGAGAGAGAGTTTCAGATATAAGCTATTGTTTTAAGGTACAACCCCACCAAAGGGTGGGTAGTATATTTGACAATATTCATCATACTACGGACCATGTTAAACAGGGTCCGATTCCTTCTCTCGGAGACTTCATTCTGACGTGTCATCCTTGGAGCATTTAACTGGGAGCTAATCCCATGCTCCCTCAGGATCCTATGGAACTCGTCCGATAGTGACTTATTCCTTCGATTAAATCGAAGAGACTCCTATCGTCTGGATGCTCTTGGAACCATAGACGTCAAAATTAACTAACTCCCATACCTTCGTGTCCCTTTTAGTTATTCTGCCTTCCAGATTACACTTATAGGTTAGAAGGATCTCCGATGAATCTGTGAACAGAAACTCGGCCTTCTATCACCTCTGAATTTATCTTAGGCAAAATATCTAAATCAGAGGGATCACAATTGGGATAGATTCTCCGAAGGATTTAGATGAATTTAATTAGACGCTACAGCTGTCATGAAATCTATTTCCGAATTAGGATTAAATACTAAAAGATTATTCTGATCTATTCCTCTAGTAATGAAGCTATCTATTCAGTTTAAGATACACACCAACGGTGCTGTCTAAAACTAAAAACTTCATTTACCAAGGAGGAAACAGAACTACATCTCTAAAGATCAAAATCCGTGTTTCGAAAAAACTAAGACAATCATATCTAACAGCTTCTGCAGCGGCTTATGGCATCAGTACCTATGTTAGGATTCCTTCACTATAAAGTAGCCTTCTGCTTTCCTTGAATCTCTGTAGACACGAAGTCTACATTCCAAGAAGCATAAGAACTGCTACTAGATAGCGAGTCAACTCCTAACATCCTGAGGCCATACTCGATCTTCAAATACCCCCTATGCTCGCCACAGCGGAAATACTTTCGTCCTTGGCGTTACCAGACTTAGGATTCCACACCAGTTTCTACACTAGAATAGTTTTCGATCTCTGATAAGTTACTTCCTTAGGTTCTTCTAAAGAAGGCCTAGGTTAAGCACTAAAGGTTTTCCTTTAATCTTGATCTCATCCTTTGTCTCTTGGAAATCTCCTTAGAAGTTCTGCGTTTATCATCTCTAACTTGTTAAAGCTAAAGTCTCTGATAACGCCTTCGAAGGTTCCAGACAAGGATGCAAGACATACGTCTTCCACCACCTCGTCATCTGGTACCATGTCTTGGGAATCTAGTTCGTTCTGGAACTCAAAGATGTGTTCCCGAACAAGCATACCCACTGACATCTCGATACCGACAAATATCTTAGTGGAAAAGCGATGAGTCGACTGACTTCGCCTTCCAGACATCTAATGCAAGTAAAACTTAATTAGAGAAGACCCGGCATATCTCTGACTCGCTTCTAAAGAATTGTCCGCAAGTCTGCTATAACATAGCACTTGCACATCTCCTTAGACTCTCGCCAGTCTTCATATGCCCTAGTTAGTGCCCTAGTGATATCTGGACCCATTAGGTCTAGTACAGGGATATTTAGATTGCATGCCAATGTACATTTACTACCCTAAGCATAAGCTAAAGATTGCGCTTCCACTCTACGTAGTTAGAGACCCGATAACTGGTTCTCTTATGGGATAGCGGATAGGGGAACTATATGGTTGAATGAAAACGAATGCAAAATAACTTATTTTATGGATTTTTAAAATAAGCTAATTATATCCAAATGTCAGCGCTACCCTCACAGCGAAGACACCTCTATGGATTAATTAACCATGTATGTAAGATCTCGGAATCGACTACACCTGCCCTAGGGGGCATCATGCAGCGTCAATCCGCTTACACGGGCCTTTCCTTGACCCTATCCAAATCTGCCAACTAAGGACTTTGATGGACCATGGTTGTCTTTTGGCCAGTGCCACGTGATCACCGTTGTCTTCGCAACGAATACCTCGCGTGCACTTAGGATGCTTACCCACGAGCCTAAGCAATTATGACACGGGAGTTCATGCGGCCCCCACTAGGGTGGGATGAAAAGCCCTTCTCTCCTGGCCTCGTAATCGCCATATCCTTAGGGAGGTCATTAAGTAATTTGGCATGGAAACACACAGCTCCCACCCTAGGGGGTGTGAAGTTATGCATCCCTACCCAAACACAAAACGACTGGCCGTGAAGGCCAGAGGATCTCTAAAAGTCCTCTCTTACATCCCTTATTAAAGTTGAGGGTTATTTAATGCAAGTATGAGTATACACTAAGGTCACGACAACCTATACACTAGACCCTGGTCATACCGTGCTCCCACTAGCATTCAAGCCTTTCGCGAAGCATTAATCGATTTTGGAATATCATAGTCCCTGCCTTGAGTGGATTTCTCCACTCAAGGGTCACATTACATATCCCAAGAACATTGATGCTTTGCAAACTTGGCTATCACGCTAATGCCCTGGAGCCTAGCCTAAGGTCAGACTGACAGGAAAGGTCTTCCACTACCATGGCGCCTTGCTTATAAATTTGACGAATGATGTCATAGTAGAATTCCAACTCATTCTAGGTTTCGATGCTTGCCAAATAGGCACACCCGACTAATCGGGTGTTGACCTAATGGGGGCATAACCAAATGTGAGGAATTCATACTATCATCAAGGTTCAATTAAATAATAGGCGTCACTAGTGGAATCCAATCCTAATAAGGTTGCTAGGACCCGAGGGGAAAGGGCATCCCTCTGACACAGATAATCAAATTATCGCATCGGGGTTCTCTACAGAAATATAAAGAACTACTGAAAGAAATAAGCACACAACTGAATCAAGTTCAGGGTCCGACCCCTGAACCTGACTGGCACAGCGCAGGCTCTCTGTCTCCTTCACAAGGCTCCTCGATCCGGTGCAAGCCTCTGTATACGATATTCTGACGATTTATGCCCTTTGCCGTCATCGTGTACGCTTCACCGGATCGCCATCGTCCTCCAAGGTTCCGCTCATCTTCCCAGTGGTGGATCTCCACGGTAAGTCCTCCTCTTCAATCTGTAACCGAAAAAGATCTAGTACGCTTCGAGCAAGTGCTCGCTCGTACACAATTTCCTAGAAAGAAAAGGAAAACAAACCTAGCAAAAGCCTGGGAATCAAGGGTGGTAAATCTTCACCTCTTGCCCGACTATGGCTCTAAAAACTATCCACACACAGAAGAAAAAACATCCAGACAAAATCGCTAACACGGGGTCCGACCCCCGGTAGCAAGCAATCACATATCCAGAATAATTTTAGAAGCGGCGCCCTGCAAGAACGATTCATAGAACATACAAAATCTACTATGCATGATCTACTCGTAGAACCCCGATGGCGGCACATACTATTCATGCACGCACATGACGGTTTCATGAAAAAACATGAAACGCACACCACTAGCGTGCTCTGATACCAATTGTTGGAAATAAATCCATGGTAGAGGCCCGCAGCGGAAGCAAAGTGAAGGTCCGAGGACCGTGAGCGGTGTGCGTTACATATCAAAATTTTCATCAAAACGATCTACATATGCGTGTATGAATCTAGCATGGCAACTACGCGAACCCCTAACGATGATCTAACGCGAAAGAACAAACTAGCATGAATGCATGTTCTAATTATGTTAGATCTACTTGTTAGAGGTCATACCTGCGTGCGGAATCTTTCACCGCGACAAATTTCTTCTTTGTCGATGGAGACGGGCTACGGATCTGCTCGACATAGCTTCGGTACGACGGCCATAACTTTCTGCTCCGAACTCCGATTGGGCTGAAATTTGGACTGCAAGTAGCCAACTTCGAGACGCAACTTTTCCAACAAGTTTCACATCATTTAGACTTCTGTAGATCCCGGAATCGCAGAAACAACGTTGATTTTCTGTGCAGATTCTGGACAGCAAAAGGTTGCGGGAGACGCCTTCTAGTTCACCCAATCTCACACGATGCACGGCACCTCGTCGATGGATCTCTGAGTGCCTCCATACGACGAGCCTTCTCCTTCTACAAAACACCACGTGAGGAAGACGAGTCGCCATCCAATGGCGCAAGCGAGGGAGAGAGAGACGAGAGAGGAGATGCGAAGAGAGGAGAGGGGGCGGCTAGGGTTTCCCCATGCCATGGCCGGCCCTAGGGCTTGCATGGATCTATTAATTTTGTGCACCCTCTCTCTCCTTCTCATATATAGGGCCGGCCTATTCATATGGATAAGGACAGTATGGATAAGGATGATAGATTCAAACCTTATCCCTATATATCTCTTCTTTATCTCTATCATTTCCTTGTTTTCGAAAACGGTCAAAACCAGCCCGTTTTCTGCGCCTCATAACCGGCCCCTTCATCGGAGGCAACAACCTCCCGAAACTAATGGGGCCGGCCTTGACCAGTCTCTCAACACTTAGGGCCGGCCCCTTAGTGCATAGTGGCGCATGGTATGACCAAAACGCCCTTATGCCACTAGTTGGCCGTTCCTCGTGTACGAGACTTTGCAAGGCACACATAAGTGAAGTGCACCAGTGATTTCACTATTCTCTGAGGTTCCCGTAGGGTGCCCCTAGTGAAGTCAACTAGTCAACTCGCAACATGTCCCGGTGCATCGCACCCATGTGGCAAAGTCCACTTATGGCAAGGAATTGCTACATGCGTCTCTGCACTAACCTAGGGTTTCCCCTTAGTGCACACACGTAGCTACGCATCTACCGTGCACTAGTGCGAAGCACTCACGGAGCGTATGCTTGGACTTCTCGCTTCCTCTAACTACGTTCTGTGTTTCGAGGAGATGGTATAAGAACCGTACATAATGTCGATAAGGTGGAACCTTCAGGGACCAGGGTTCATGGCTTCCAACTCAGACTCGATCGACACACTACCCGAGTGTACCATCGATCCTCTGAGTCCGAGTTAACCTGCGTAGCCACCCAGAGTGCGACGCAGGCTGTACTCCAATTCCCCCGGACTTACTATGTTCTCTCTCATACCCCTGCTCTCCGCTTAGTATGGTAAACTCGCTGTCCCTCCACTTGGTGCCATGATGCAACTCGAGCAGTGGAGAATACCGTCAGACTCGAGTGCTTATATGACTCGGTTTCTTCCAGGTTGACCACATACATCGTACCTCCGATTACTCTTCCGAGCAACCGGATCCGTCACCAGTCCAACTAATGACCACCTGGCCAGGGTTTAATACGACGTAGGTCAGACCAAGGAACGCACCTCCCGTTAGGGGTGTGGATAGCCTGCAGGAGTGACACGCTGATGCAACGCCAGCCGGGTAACCCAGTACACCGTGGTTTTGGATCACTGCATCCAGATCCTCACACATTGGTGCGCCAAAGCACCACACAACTGGTTAGTCCACCAGACATGGTTCCTCAGGGTTTAGGACCGTTTTACCCTAAGCAGAAACACGATTTAGTGCACCGATGTCTGCTCATCGATCTGTGCACCGTATTGGTTCCGTTCGGCCACAGACACTGTGCCTGGTAATGACCGTGGTGGAGACACCCACGCTCTGTCATCCCAACAGCTTATCCTGATAGGGCGACCAACCCTTATCAGAGCTGCGAACGTATTTAGGTTACATGGGACCAGTCCCTTGAGTCTCCCACTCAAGTGGATTACCATGTAGCCATGGCTCTCTGTTCTGTAATCAGAACACGTACTAAGGTACGTACCAATATGCAATCCTATACTATCAACCATACAAAGCTAAACACTAGGTTTTTACGAGCTATAGACCTCACCAATTCTAACAGCCACACTGTCATCGGTTATTACCCTCAAATTCATTCTCCTCTCTATTGCTAGTATGTCGGGGTTGCACATCAATCTAGAGAAGAGCTCCCTTTTACCTCTGACGGACATGGGTGACTTTGGAGTCTACTTGGTGACCATGTTTGGATGCAAAATTGTGGACTTTCCTATTACCTACTTAGGGCTGCCCCTTCGGAATAGAGCCCTACATAGACTTGACTGGGTACCCTTGCTGGAGATTTTTGAAAGGAGCATGGCTAGTTGGAAGGGTAGATTTCTGTTTATGGGTGGCAGACTGACACTAGTCAACTCAATGCTGATGGCTTTGCCTATATGCTATATGAGTGTCTTCACCCTTCTGGTATGGGTGGTTCGGAAGATTGATCACATTCGCCATCAGTTCCTATGGAAGGGTGCACAAGAGAGGGGTAGAGGGGTACTACTGGTCAGATGGGCGGTTGTGTGCCAAACTAAAGAGATGGGAGGTCTTAGGGTCATTGATCTAAAACGTTTCAATATCGCCCTCCTTTGCAAATGGTGGTAGAGGTTATTCTTTTGTGATCACTGTTGAGCATCCTTTTGGTGCGAATTATCCTTTCTTTTCCATGCACATATCGTCACTCTGCTACGTAAAACTTTCATAATACACGTAAACTGCATGAGTTTATTTGCACCACGATATAGTAGACTTTCATTCAAACCCAACGGCATATTGGTTCGCTCTCATACATTGCATGCATGAAAAATACGGATCCCGATAGTCCAATTTATCATTTTATCGATAATCACGTTTGAACCTGATAAACGTCATTTCATGTGTGTTTTTCAGGAAATTGATATGGTTCTCGATGCAGTCAGCGCAAGGGCATCACGACTCTCCGGTGGAGGTTGCACAGCTCGTTTGAGGACCTTTATGAAGAACGATAAAGAAAAGGATACTTGGAAGAATCTAGCCGAGGGAAGACTTCAACAAGCTAGCCGCTGTAACACATGACTCAAAACAGAAGATGACTACATGAATACAAAGGAGCGATGATGGATTTGATGATGAGTTCGGATGATGATGATTAAGTTTCCCACTTGACCCATTCTACCTGAACCCAGACAACACGAGTCATTCCTTCTCTATGTCTTATTCCACCACCAAACCTATCGCAACCGTCCAGTGGTACCCATGCATCCAACCCGATCTCAACTCTAAATTATGCACGTCGTGCAAACCATCGATATCCAATCTCTTGAGCAACTCTCGCATAAACCCGAGATCCACGTATACTCGTACTTGACTCGATCACAACCCGGCCTTCATATCGTGAGTCCAACTCCTAGCCAACCCATGCATGTGAATAGCCATGCATACCAATCATAGCAATCCATTTAAACCTAAACCATACATGCAGCCACCTCACCCACATGTCTTCCTCTTTACCTAACCAAAACTGAATCGATCGCAGCCGTCTGTTCTCACCCGATCACAGCCGTCTGTTCTCACCCGATCACAGCCGTCCCTTCCATGCAACATGCATGCATGCATGCAAAAACCCAATTCCATGCATGCAGCTCCTTTACCTGAACCCCCTCTCATATGAACCGCACCCTCTACCCTCTCTCTTTAAAATCTGATGCAGCAACCCAATCACAGACGTCCGCACACCCCCAAGCCATGCATGCACCTGATTTCCCCTCTCTTGCAACTGATCACAGCCATCCTTTGTAAACCCAACAGCCGTCCGATCCATGAACCCATGCAGAGACCCCTACGAACTTCTTTCTCTCTCCCTATTTTCTCTCTCTAGAACCCATGCAGAGACCCCCTGTGTGTGAACTTCTTTCTCTCTCCCTATTTTCTCTCTCTAAAACCCAACCGAAGTACCGAACCCCCCCCCCCCCCCCACCGAACTTCCCTCTCTCCCTCCTTAATTCTCTCTCCCGTTTCATTCTTTCTCTCCTACTCTCACCTGATCTTCTCTCTCTCTAGCTGCCCAACTTGGCAACCCAAGAAAACAGCCGTCTCTCTCTCTATCTCCAACCAATCACAACCGTCTATCCTACCCGATCGGCCTGCACCCATACTTTCTCTCTCTAAAACCTAGCCGAACCCCCTCACCGAACTTCTTTCTCTCTCCCTACTTTCTCTCAACTGAAACCCAGCCGAGACCCCTGCGTGCCCAACTTTCTCCCAGATTCTCTCTTTCTAACTAAATCACAGCCATCCACACACCCTAATGCCTCCTCTTCACCAAACGTCTCTCTTTCTCTTTCCTTTCTTTCTATCAAACCCGACTCTCTCTCTACCCACTCGGGATTCTCTCTCTCTCTCCTATAAAGGGGGGCTCGGGAAAACCAAAAGGGGGGGGGGGGGGGAGCTTTTGACGATCGACCATCATCATCCACCTTTGCTATCTACCACCTACGAAAAACACCCTAGGCTCTTACCACCGAACCCTAGCCTTCATCTTCATCATCCACCATCTCCATCTCGAGCCATCACCACCCATCACCGGCTTCTATCATCGTCTACCGACCATAAAAACCCTCACCATTTAGGAACCATCGATCATCACCACAAGCCTCGACCATCATTCGTCCATCGCTCGAGCCGTCATCTGTACCATCGAAGCCTTGCCACATCCGAGTTTAGTGAAGGAGCATCGATCGGAGAGGAGGACAACGAAGTTCACAGAGTTTATTTCGAGCATGATCTGTATCTTGTTCTTCCCTTCTCTTACTTTTGATGTAGTGCAAACCATGATGAACTAAACATATTGCTAATTAAAGCTTAGATGAAACCTCTATTATAAATAATTATTAGGTTATTTATATTGTCTATGTCATGCCCACTAGTTTGAATATATGATTCAATTATCGGATTATTATGATGGAAGTCTCTCACATAGTATGTCATGCATCCTTTGTCGTTATGATAACCCTTCGTAGTAATCAATGCATTTTTATTAACAAAAAATTAGAATCTTGATTAGTTGTGCTTTAACTAGACATCTAATGCTCTGTTCTAATATATTTTGCATAAGAATTGAATCATACATATATCATTAATCTAATTAAGAGCCTAACGATCACATCCTCGAGTCGAGCACAGGATTTGTATTCTCGTATGCTACTCGTTCGCGTAGATCATTTTAAATAAACCTAGTAACTACGAATAACCGAGGTGGATTCGAATACCTTAGTACCTTCTCCACTTGGAACTCGACTTACCGTAACTTGTTTTTCTTCCTTTAATTAATTTGCTTTTAATCTCAAAACAAATCAACTCCAATTAAAACTATCTTTTAAAATAATTTAGATTAAATGACTAATAACCCTAGATTAGACTGCTCCCCTCATTAGCAAACCCTGTAGGATCGACCTCGTAATACGTATCGCTCCTACAAGCGATTCGTGCACTTGCGAGTTATAATTTAGATCAAATTAACCCCTTATTATAAGATTAGTTTAGATCACATCAAGTTTTTGACGCCGTTGCCGGGGATTGCAACGGAGCTTTCGAATTTAGGTTATTCCATATCTGCCCTATCTAGTTTAATTAGCTTAGTTATTATTTCCTACTTCTAAAAAAAAAAAAAATTCTTTTCGAGCGGTGTATGTCCACGTGGACTCGCATGAATGGTCGCTTAGTTCATAATGAATCATTAGATATTCCTCTCACCTTTGTGGGTAACGTCTCCATCTTTAATACAATGGCGAATGGAAACCCACCTCAAGTGATGACCCTGAAGGAGTACATGTACCCTACTCGGTCCAGTCAACCTTCTAGCATCACACTTCCAGCTGCTACGGCTCACTTCGAAATTAATCCAGCATGATACAGATGCTACTTGTCTTTCGTGGCATGGTCAACGAAAACTCATACCAATATGTTAGGGAGTTTAAAGATATCCTGTTGTACAATGAAATTTAATCAAGTTACTGATGACTCTCTCAAACTTAGGTTGTTCCTATTCTCCCTGAAAGAAAAGGCCAAAGCTTGGCTAATTTCGATACAACCTGGAACCTTTACAATTTGAAAGAGTCTAGCTGAGACATTCTATAAAAAATTGTATTCCAAGTAGAAAACTGCTATTGTACGTCAATCCCTCAATATATTTCATCAATTAGAGGGAGAGACTTTTTACATGTACTTCGAAACATTTAAGGATCTTCTACTTGAATGCCCTCATCATGGGTTTGAAAAATTCGACCGATCCATATCCTCTACGAGGGTCTCAACTATACGACTAAGACTATGGTAGAATCTCTCTGTAATGGAGGATTCACTGAGAAGACTGTCGATGATGCCTGAAATTATTTTGAGGAAATGACAGAGAATACCCTAGAATTAGAGCCCATTAGTGTTGATCCTAAGAAATCCATTGCTACTAGCAAGAGAGGTCTTTATAAAGTCGAATCCAATTTTGAGAATGATGCCAAAATGGCTGCATTAATACGAAGACTCGAAGCCTTAGCAGTAAATAAGGAGGCGAACACTACTGCTTCTGAACCAACTAGATTTAAGGAATCTCCCATCTGTGCCTTGTGTGACAGAACTGACCATCTGGTCGAGGATTGCCCTGGTTTACCAATTGTTAAGGCTGAGCAAGCAAATATGCTTGATACTTTTCGTAAGTTTAACCAAGGTAATAACCCTTACAGTCAAACCTATAATCCTGATTGGCGAAACTATCCAAACCTTGCTTGGAAGCCACCACAAGGGTATGGAGAAGAAGCATCTCTTCAAGGTCCTAACCAATACTCCTCCTCTAATTAACAATATCGATCCAATAACTAGTTCAATCAAAAGAACCAAAATACTACGGCACCACAAGTACCTCCCTATATCCCTCCTAATCAAAGAAACCATCTGTGGAAGATATGCTCCAACAAATTATACAGAAGCAGGAATAATCTGACAAGGTCAATCAACTTGCAATAACTAAATTAGAAACCCAATTCGAACAACTAGCAGCATCAGTAGGAGGACGAGAGAAAACCAATTTCCAAGCCAAACAGTTCCTAATCTGAAAGGACAAAGCTATGGCCAAAACTCTTCGAAAGGTCAGTTTAAAGTTGGAACTACCTCCAGGGAACTCTATAAGGAAGTTCAAGCAATCCATACCCTACAATCTGGCAAGGAAGTGGACAATCAAGTTCAAAATCTAGATAAAAACTAAATCAATACTGAAACTTCTAATGAGAACCAGAGTCAACCTGCTCAAGAGGATACGACAACTCAAAAAGATAAAGAATCTGTCGTTGAATCTTGCACAAGATTTTATATACCCAAGGCCCCATTCTCACAGCGCCTACAAGCTAATAAAAAATTTAATCAAAATGAGGGCATCCTAGAAGTCTTTAAGAACATGCAAATCAATATCCCATTCTTGGATGCCATCAAGTAAATACCCTCCTATGCTAAGTTCCTCAAGGACCTTACTACTATTAAAAGAAAAACGTCTGTTCCTTGTGCTGCTACTATGGCAGCCCAAGCCTCTTGTTTTATCCAACAGACTGTTGCACCCAAATATAAGGATCCTGGCTGCCCGACTATTTCTATAGGAATAGGAGACACAATAGTGAAAAAATGTCTTCTGGATTTGGGTGCTAGCGTTAACCTTCTACCCTATTCGGTTTACACTCAATTAGGTTTGGGGGAGTTAAAACCCACAACCTTGACATTACTTTTAACCGATATGTCTGTAAAAATTTCAAAGGGTGTTGTTGAAGATGTCATCATTAAGGTGGACGAATTCTACTTTCTTGCTGATTTTGTCGTCTTTGATACTGAACCAGTCCTAAACCCCAATAAGCACATCCCTGTGATCTTAGGTTGACTATTTCTTACCACAACGGATACTGTTATTCGATGTAGAAATGGAGTAATGATACTTTCATTTGGCAATATAAAGGTCGAACTCAATGTCTTTCGTAATAGCGTACAACCTTTTGACATGGATGACGTTGAAGAAGTTGACATGATTGATACTCTGGTTGATGATACCTTTGATATATCTTGTTTTAGTGATCCATTGGAACAATGTTTAGCCCATTTCGTACTAGACATAGACATGGATGCATCCATTAGAGAAGTCAACACATTATTAGATTTCGCTCCTCCTATGGATATAGGTCGATGGAAGGCTAGGATAGAACCCTTACCAGTAAATAAATCTATGCCTATTCCATCAATAGTCGAACCTCCAAAGTTAGAATTGAAACCTCTCCCTGACACGTTGAAGTATACTTTTCTTGGTGACTTTGATACCTTGCCTGTTATTATTTCTTCACAATTAG
Organism: Chamaelirium japonicum; assembly: GCA_947650365.1. NCBI lineage: Eukaryota > Viridiplantae > Streptophyta > Magnoliopsida > Liliales > Melanthiaceae > Chamaelirium > Chamaelirium japonicum. The sequence continues at coordinate 50,691,875 of OX393557.1, read as the reverse complement.
ATAAGGACCAAGAAAAACAATTACTTGACGTCCTACAAAAACATAGAGAAGCCATTGGGTAGACCATAGATGATATCAAGGGAATTAGTCATTCAATAGGCATGCACCAAATTCATCTCGAAGAGAATTCTAAACCCTTGAGAGAATCACAAAGGTGACTAAATCCCGTTATAAAGGAAGTAGTACGAGGTGAAGTAATGAAGTTACTTGGTGCGGGCATTATCTATCCTATATCCGATAGTCAATGGGTCAGCCCTATACAAGTTGTTCCTAAAAAGTCTGGTGTTACCGTAGTTACAAATGAAAACAATGAACTAGTCCCAACTCGAGTCCAAACTGGTTGGCGAGTTTGTATTGATTATAGGAAGTTAAATGCTATAACTAGAAAAGATCATTTTCCTTTACCTTTCATTGACCAAATGTTAGAGCGTTTAATAGGCCATGCATACTACTCATTTTTGGATGGCTATTCGGGATATAACCAAATCCCAATTGCTCATGAGGATCAAGAGAAAACGACGTTCACATGTCCGTTTGGTATATTTGTCTACCATCGCATGCCCTTTGGGTTATGCAATGCACCTGCTACCTTTTAGCGGTGTATGTTGAGTATCTTTTTAGATATGGTAAAACGGTTTTTAGAGGTCTTCATGGATGACTTCTTAGTTTTTGGATCTAACTTTGATGAAAGGCTATATCACCTTTCTCTTGTTCTGATCCGTTGTAAGGAGAAAAACTTAGTTCTTAATTGGAAAAAATGTCACTTCATGGTTAAATCTGGTATTGCCTTAGGTCATATTGTGTCGGATAAGGGGATAGAAGTTAATAAAGCCAAGATAGATCTGATCTCTAATTTACCACCTCCCAAAACAGTCAGAGAAGTGCGATCCTTCCTAGGACACACTGGCTTCTGCTCCCGCTTCACTAAAGACTTCTCTAAAATTTCTAAACCCTTATGTAACCTGCTAGCCAAATATGTCTCTTTCGAATTTACTCCTGCATGCTTGAATGCTTTTGAAAGGCTTAAAACTGAATTAACATTAGCACCCATCATCTGACCTCTAGACTGGAATGCCCCTTTCGAGGTGATGTGTGATGCATCAAATTACGCTTTAGGTGCAGTTTTGAGGCAACAAAGTGCTAAACTCCCCCACGTCATTCAATACGCTAGTAAAACTCTTAATGATGCTCAACTCAATTACTCAACTACTGAAAAAGAGTTATTAGCTGTCGTCTTTGCGCTAGACAAATTTTGTCCCTACTTAATTGGATTTAAGGTCATCATTTTTACTGATCACGCTGCCCTTAATTAAATATCTTCTCACAAAGAAATACGCTAAAGCTCGATTAATTCGATTAATTTTATTGCTACAAGAATTTGACCTCGAGATCAGAGACAAAAAGGGATCGGAGAATGTAGTTGCTGACTACATATCTAGGCTAATAGTTGAGCCAATTACAGAACCTACACCTATATTTGAAACATTTCCAGATGAGCAATTAATGCTAATATCTGATACTAACACCCCATGGTATACTGATATTGTAAATTACCTAGTCACATAACAGATGCCTAGTATTTGGATTAAACAAGAATGAATGCGATTCATATCGAAAGCCAAATGATATTTCTGGGATGAGCCATATCTATTCAAATACTATTCTGATTAAATTATCAGACGATGTGTCCCTGACTGCGATCATAAACATATTATACCATTTTGCCATGACCACACATGTGATGGCCACTTTAGTGGTAAGAAAACCGCTGCAAAAATTTTGCAGTATGGTTTCTATTGGCCGACCCTATTTAAAGATACTCATGCTTATTGTAAATATTGTGATTGTTGTCAACGTCTTGAAAAAATCTCAAAACGGAATGAGCCCTTAAATCCGATTCTGATCGCTGAAGTCTTTGATGTTTGGGGCATCGATTTTATGGGCCCGTTCCCTATATCTTATGGTTGCCAATATATTCTAGTCTTTGTTGATTATGTCTCAAAATGGGTTGAATCAGTCGCCCTAACAGGAAGGATTGGTCACTTCGGTTGGCTGATGCCCTGTGGGTATATCGTATAGCTTTTAAAACTCCGATTGGAATGTCTCTATATTGTATAGTTTATGGGAAGGCCTGTCATCTGCCAGTCGAGTTGGAACATAGGGCCTATTGGGCGATCAAACGATTGAATTATGACCTCGATAAGGCTGACAAACAAAGAAAACTTCAACTCGATGAGCTCAATGAGATTCAAAATGATGCATATAATTACGCTAAATGATATAAGGATCGAATGAAGATCATGCACGATAAGATCATAATTCAGAAGGAATTATATCTAGGCCAAAAGGTCCTATTATACAACTCTAGATTGCATCTGTTCCCTGGTAAGTTAAAATCACGTTAGACGGGACCATACATTATCGACAAAATTCACCCATACGGTGCGGTAGAGCTCTTAAATGATAAGGATGAAACAACTTTCCAAGAAACGATCATCGTTTAAAACCATACCTTGAGTATCTGAGTCCAGAAGTTGAAGAAATACTTCTAGAAAATCCTGTTTATCAGGACTAATTTTTATAGCTGCTAGAAATTGATATATTAGTATAGATTAAATTATATATATATATATATTTGTGTTTATATTTTAATTCAATAATTATTTATAATTTTCACTATTGATGTGCGCTAATCTGTTTATTTATATGAAATACTTAGTTCATTCAAAATCTTACCGGGATTGAACTCGTGCGTATCAACTACAACGAGAATAATCTATATATAACAAGGGAGGTTTGCCAATAAATAATTATATTCATGTCTACATCTGATAATCTTGTCTCATCACTTGCACACCTAAAATTAGAAGATAATACTGATGACCATTTTGAAAGATCAAATGTGTTTGAAACTATTGGATACATGATGCAGTATAATCTATATGTTACTATTTTAGTGGATAGCAGTAGCTGTAATAATTTAATTTCTAAATCTCTCGTTGATGTACTCGATATAAAAAAAATCCCCATCAAAGAACCATATTCCTTAGCATGGCTTTTTAAGGCTCCTACAATAGATGTCAGACATCGGGTTTACCCAGCCATATCAATTCAAGATTACTCTGATGTAATCCCTCTTGACATAGCACTCATGGATTGTTATGATATAGTACTCGGTCGACCGTGGTTATATGACCGCCACGTTCTGTACGACGGGCGACTTAACACTATGAACGTCCTTTTTCAGCACAAATTTTTCACACTCTGGCCTCAACACCCGATATTCAATAATATCATATCTCTACCACCGATTAAGGACATTGAGGACAATGTATAATTTAAGTTTGGGGGTGTGATGTACTTTTTGCAAAATCCTGTATGCATCTAATTTCCATAAAATTTTTCTGTTCTAATTATATATATATATATATATATATATATATATATATATATATATATAAAATTATTATCATTACATCAACTTACGTTGTAGTGAGATAGTTCGGCATATACGTCTTGGCATATATGTGTCTAGTCTGTAGTCCCCTACCAAAACTATAACGTTTGTATAGAAATCGATAAGAATTTGCATTTGCATGTTTTTATTTTCTTTTTCATAATTTAGTTTCTTATTGTATCACTTTTGTCGTCCTTTCGTTCTTTTCGAAACAAATATATATATATATATATATATATATATCACCTTTATTTTAGGTTTTGTAGTATAATTCTATCGTACTCAAATAAGACAATAAGGCACTTGGTAATCAAGATATAAAGTCCAAGGATCAGCTAGAAAAAGTATGTCTAATATGGTTCTGACCCTTAGTAACATTTTAGAGATTGTAAAAACAAACTAGACTTGACTTTTCACTTCACATATGGTTTACACCTCTAGGGTCTAGATTCAAAGTTTTCATATCACCTAATAATCACTTGGAGTCCTGATGAACCATGCAGATCTGGTTCACTTGGTTTGCTAAAAAAAAAAGAGATATTATTAGAAAAGCGACCAGTGAATTCTAAGGTATAGCGGAAAGGGCTACCTATTAGCATGGTCTAGAACCTAATTATGTAAAAGTCCTAACTTGTATGCCCTAGTATTGGTGAAGCTTGGTGTATAGGGTTATGAGAATGATCATAGGTGCGCAGAGTGAATCGAATATAAAGATAATATGAGGACGGCTACCTAACTCATGAGAGTGTTGACAGCGTGTCATGGGCATAGAGTGCAACTAATATGGTACAAGTTAGGAAGGGATATATAATTAGATTCAGAAAAAAAAAGAAAAAAAAAGAGAGATATCATTAGAAAAGCGACCAGTGAATTCTAAGGTATAGCGGAAAGGGCTACCTATTAGCATGGTCTAGAACCTAATTATATAAAAGTTCTAACTTGTATGCCCTAGTATTGGTGAAGCCTGGTGCATAGGGTTATGAAAATGATCCTATGTGCGCAGAGTGAATCGAATATAAAGGTAACATAAGGATGGCTACCTAACTCATGAGAGCGTTGACAGCGTGTCATGGGCATAGAGTGTAGCTAACATGGTACAAGTTAAGAAGGGATATATAATTAGATTCAGAAAGAAAAAAAAAAGATAAAAATAGTGTGAAAGCCGTCATTATAAACAATGTGGGAAAACTGAAATATCACATATAAAGTCCATAGGGTATTAAGGTGAATATCCACAACTCTCACTAGCATGTCTAGATTAGCTAGTTTTGACTCAGGGTCTAAGGTCGACTTTGACCATTCTAGGAGACTGTTAGAATGATATGAATGTAGAGAACCAAACCCCTTGTTGTGTTTAGCCCAGACAGCACCGTGCACTCGAGCATAATTGACATTGACCTTTTCTAACGGAAAACTAATAGTTAGAACTCAAAGTGCTTACTTTGAAAGCCGAAGCTTTGGCTAGATACCTTGCGAGTCTTGTGCCTTAGAAATTCTATTTTTGAGTACTTTTTAATTATTCAGCGAAACCGACTTTTCTTATTTTTTATTTGTATTAAAAAAAAAAATTGTTGAATTTTGTGGGTAGATTCACTGCAAACCCTCACGAGACAAAACTCGTCCACTAGGGTAACTTAGGGGTTTAACGGCTTATTGCATGTGCTAAGTGCATTCGTGATTCCTACGAAAGTGAGTTATGTTATTTTTATTCTTCTATTATTTTTATCGTTTATTTTGTTTTCTTTCTCGAGGACCAGAAAGATTTAAGTTTGGGGGTGTGTTGAGCGTCCTTTCGGTGCGAATTATCCTTTCTTTTTCATGCACATATCGTCAGTCTACTATGTAAAACTTTTATAATACACGTAAACTGCATAAGTTTCTTTGCACACGATATAGTAGACTTTCATACGAACCCAACGGTATATTGGTTCGCTCTTATACATTACATGCATGAAAAAAACGAATCCTGATAGTCCAATTTATCCTTTTATCGATAATCGCGTTTGAACATGATAAATGTCATTTCATGTGTGTTTTTCATGAAATTGATATGGTTCTGGATGCAGTCAGCTCAAGGGCATCACGACGCTCCGGTGGAGGTTGCACAACTCGTTTGAGGACCTTTTTGAAGAATGATAAAGAAAATGATACTTGGAAGAATCTAGCCGAGGGAAGACTTCAACAAGCCGCGGCAACGCATGACTCAAAACAGAAGATGACTACATAAATGCAAAGGAGCGATGATGGATTTGATGATGAGTTCGGATGATGATGATTAAGTTTCCCACTTGACCCATTCTACCTGAACCCAAACAACCCGAGTCATTCCTTCTTTCTTTCTTATTCCACCACAAAACCTATCGTAACCGTCCAGTGGTACCCATGCATCCAACCCAATCTCAACTCCAGACTATGCACGTCGTGCAAACCATCGATATCCAATCTCTTGAGCAACTCTCGCATAAACCCGAGATCCACGCATACTCGTACCCGACTCGATCATAACCCAGCCTTCATATCATGAGTCCAATTCCTAGCCAAACCATGCATGTGAATAACCATGCATACCAATCATAGCCATCCATTTAAACCTAAACCATACATGCAGCCACCTCACCCACATGTCTTCCTCTTTACCTAACCAAAACTGAATCGATCGCAGCCGTCTGTTCTCACCCGACCACAGCCGTCCCTTCCATGCAACATGCATGCAAAAACCCAAACCCATGCATGCAGCTCCTTTACCCGAACCCCCTCTCATATGAACCGCACCCTATACTCTCTCTCTTTAAAATCTGATGCAGTAACCCAATCACAGCCGTCCGCACACCCCCAAGCCATGCATGCACCCGACTTCCCCTTTCTTCCAACCGATCATAGCCATCCTTTGTAAACCCAACAGTCGTCCGAACCATGAACCCATGCAGAGACCCCCTGTGAACTTCTTTCTCTCTCCCTGTTTTCATTCTCTAGAACCCATGCAGAGACCCCCTGCGAACTTCTTTCTCTCTCTAAAACCCAGCCGAACCCCCCCCCACCGAACTTCCCTCTCTCCCTCCTTAATTCTCTCTCCCGTTTCCTTCTTTCTCTCCTACTCTCACCCGATCTTCTCTCTCTCTAGCTGCCCAACTTGGTAACCCAAGAAAACAGCCGTCTCTCTCTCTATCTCCAACTAATCATAGCCGTCCATCCTACCCGATCGGCCTGCTCCCATACTTTCTCTCTCTAAAACCCAGCCGAACCCCCCCACCGAACTTCTTTCTCTCTCCCTACTTTCTCTCAACTGAAACCCAGCCGAGACCCTTGTGTGCCCACCTTTCTCCTGGATTCTCTCTTTCTAACTAAATCACAACCGTCCGCACACCCCAATGCCTCCTCTTCACCAAACGTCTCTCTTTCTCTTTCCTTTCTTTCTATCGTGCCCGACTCTCTCTCTACCCACTCTAGATTCTTTCTCTCTCCTATAAAGGGGGGCTCGGGAAAACCAAAAGGGGGGGGGGGGGGGGGGGGCTTTTGACGATCGACCATAATCATCCACCTTTGCCATCTATCACCTACGAAAAAAACCCTAGGCTCTCACCACCGAACCCTAGCCATCATCTTCATCATCCACCATCTTCATCTTGAGCCATCACCGGCTTCCATCATCGTCTACCAACCATAAAAACCTTCACTATCTAGGAACCATCATCACCACAAGCCTCGACCATCATTCGTCCATCGCTTGAGCCTTCATCCGTACCATCGAAGCCGTGCCGCATCCGAGTCCAGTGAAGGAGCATCGATCGGAGAGGAGGACAACGAAGTTCACAGAGTTTATTTCGAGCATGATTTGTATCTTGTTCTTCCCTTCTCTTACTTTTGATGTAGTGCAAACCATGATGAACTAAACATATTGCTAAGGCTGAGATGAAACCCCAATTATAAATAATTATTAGGTTTTATTTATATTGTCTATGCCATGCCCTCTAGTTCGAATATATGATTCAATTATCGGATTATTATGATGGAAGTCTCTCACATAGTATGTCATGCATCCTTTGTCGTTATGATAACCCTTCGTAGTAATTAATGCATGTTTATTAACAAAAATTTAGAATCTTAATTAGTTGTGCTTTAGCTAAACATCTAATGCTCTGTTCTAATATATTTTGCATGAGAATTGAATAATATATATGTCATTAATCTAATTAAGAGCCTAACGATCACATCCTCGAGTCGAGCACATGATTTGTATTCCCGCATGCTACTCGTTCGCATAGATCATTTTAAATAAACCTAGTAACTACGAATAACCGAGGTGGATTCGAAATGCCTTAGTACCTTCTCCACTTGGAACTCGACTTACCGTAACTTGTTTTTCTTCCTTTAATTAATTTGCTTTTAATCTCAAAACAAATCAACTCTAATTAAAATTATCTTTTAAAATAATTTAGATTAAATGACTAATAACCCTAGATTAGACTGCTCCCCTCATTAGCAATCCCTGTGGGATCGACCTCGTAATACGCATCGCTCCTATAAGTGATTCGTGCACTTGCGAGTTATAATTTAGATCAAATTAACCCCTTAATATAGGATTAGTTTAGATCGCATTAATCACCCATGGGTGGACTTATTCAAGGCATTCTATTATAGAAGGAAGAAACCGCTGGACCTTACTCTTGTGTCTTCTCCTCGGATATCCCCCTTTTGGAAGGGGGTGCTGGCAGTGAAGCATTCTTCTCAGCGGGACTGATTTGGAGATTGGGTGATGGCAAAATGATTGGCTTTCGGTGGGACAAATGGACCCCTACTTATAATCTTGCTTCTTCTTATCCTTCCCTTCTTCAGCTTGCTCCATATCCTTTTTGTAGAGTCTCTTCCATTATTCTGATTGTTGACTGTGTACCCTTGGGACCCACAGACAATCCACTCATCCTTTCTCTTCAGGCTTTACGAGCTTTCCTTGGTTCCCAGCAACTATCCAATGATCTGGATTCTTTTAGGTGGGCATGGATGTCCAATTACTCCAATGGTTTTTTTACGGTTAAGAGCCTTTATATGGTCTCTGGGTAGGTGTCTTCTTTCTGGTCCTTCCAATTTATATGGAAGGTTTCTTGCCCTTTGAAGGTGAGATGTTTCCTTTGGGTCCTCCACCATATAGCGTACCCTGAAAGCGGATAACTTGAGTCATAGAGGGATTCAGGTTGATATGTCTTGTCCTTTTTGCTCATGCCTAGAATTTATCGATCATCTCTTCCTTCTTTACCCTCAAATCACAGATATCTTGCATAGTCTTTTATCTGCTTTTTGTGTACCTTCCACTCTCCCATCCTCCATTAATTCTATGTGGTCTGTTTGGAGGCAGGATCTTATACCACATATGGACATGACCTCATGGGATAGAAGTGCAGCAAGCTTGCTATAGACTATTAGGTTAGAGAGATATGCTAGGGTTTTCAGGGAGCAACGGAGACCTGTGGATACTCTCTTTATGGTGGCGACGGGCTTAGCTACTTTTTGGCAAAGGACACTGTATGCGCAGAAAAAGATACGAGTCGTCTTTATTGCAAAACACACAAGATTACAGATGCCGAGACCCGGGGACTCGGGGGTGGTGAGCCGGGTGCGGCAAATATTCGATCAGGAGATTATGGGAGAGATCCTCTAGAGGGTCCCTTTGATCCGCGTCTCCATGTAGTATTCGTGCGAGAGCTCTGAAGGGGTCGACCAGGACAGAGGTATTTACAGGATGAGGGTTTTTGAGAGGCTAAAGAATATCTGCCATTGCTTTTGTCCCTTCCGTGCTTCGTGCTTTCTCGGCTAGGGGGTTTTGGCTTCGTTCCTCGGTCTTTGTGTCTTCCTTGATCCTTGCTAAACCTCGGCGTCCTTGATCATCGGTTCGCAGCGTCGATCGTGCTTTTGGCGTTGGCTTTGCTTTGGCGTGGCTTTGGCTTTTACTTTGCTTTGGCGCTTGCGCTTGAATGTAGACGAGTAGAGGTTTGTGATGCTTTAGTTCTTTCGGACTTTGTGTCGTATCGGCTAGAACGTGCGGTGCTTTGCTCGTGACCGTCGTAGTTGCTTGGCTTTGGCACGTGCGTTGCTTTGGCGCAAGCTTTACCAGTGCTTTTGCTTTGGCCTTTTGCCTTTGCTTTTGCTTAGGTGTTGACTCAATCTTCTTCTCGAACGGCGATGGCTACTTCTTCAAGGCTCCTTTGTTCTTCTGGCTTCCTCGATGGTTATGGCATCGGCTTGACTTCTCTTCTTCTCCGGGCTTCTTTGGCTTAATCGGAGTCGAAGGCTTTGCTTTGAAGACGACGGGTGTAGCGCCAGCTTTGCTTCTCTTCTTCTCCGAGCTTCTTTGGTGTAATCGGAGTCGAAGGCTTCTTTTGAAGATGGCGAGGGTAGCACCGACCTCTGTGCGACGGTTATAGCGTAGGCTTTGCTTTGAAGATGATGGGTGTAGCGACGCTTCGGGTATCCCTCTCCAAGCTTTCTTCTTCGTGGATAGAGTGGGTGTTGTTGAAGACGACGGGGTGATACCACTTTGTTCTTCTTCTCCGGGCTTTTGTGCTTGGTCGGAGTTGAAGGCTTGTTGGAGATGACGGGGTAGTGCCACTCCGATCTTCTTCTCCGGGCTTTTAGGCTTGATCGGAGTCGAAGGCTTGTTGTTGGAGACGGCGGGGTGATGCCGCTCCGATCTTCTTATCCAGCCTTTGTTTCTGGTGTCTTTGGAGTCGAAGGGTTCTTCTTCTCTGAGCTTTCTTCTTCGTGCACAGGGTCGAAGGCTTGATTTTCTTGTGCAAGGGTCTTCACATTGAAGAGGACTTTCAATGGACTAAGCCGGTCCCGAAAGGATAGGCTTGCCCATGCCTCGTGAAGCCTTGGGTCGAGAAGGGCTCGTCTCATCCTCTGCAGAGCTTCTTTGCCTTGCCTTCAGCTCCAACTTCGACCCCTTCGACCTTTTGTGACTTCCCCCCCTCTATTTATAGGTGAAGGGGGGAGGGGAGAGATATAGGAAGATTTATTTGAATCCCTTTAATATCTCTCCTATAACTACCCAATATTTATTCTTCCATTGAAGAGGGGAATAAACCTTTATTTGCTTTCCTTTTTTGGCGGAGTAGTTATGGCTCAATCCTTTTTGAATTTATTTGAATCTTGCACATAAAGTCGATGGCGACCTGACTTCGTTTTTTATCCGTCGGATCGAGGGATTGACACAAATCCATGCTTATGTAGACGTTATACGCAACCTCGCCCCGCGCATGGCGGTGCTTCTTTCCTTTTTTTTCTTTTTTTTTTCTTTCTTTTTTTCTTTCTTTTCTTTTCTTTCTCCCTTGTATGGCCGGCCGCCCCTTACCCGCGGGTAAGGGGCTCGGATTTCTAGAAGGGGGCCGGGTGGGCCCCACTTGAGGATGGGCCTACCTGGCCTCTTGTTCGGCGCTGGTCGGGTCCGGTTTGTCTCCGAGTCGGTGCATGCGAGTCAGATCCGGGTCCGAGTTTGTGTCGGGTTTGCCTCCGAGTCGGTGCATACGAGTCTGATCCGGATCTGAGTTTGTGTCAGGTTTGCCTCCGAGTCGGTGCATGCGAGTCGGGTCCGGGTTCGAGTTCGTGTCAGGTTTGCCTCCGAATCGGTGCATGCGAGTCGGGTCCGGGTCCAAAGTCGTGTCGGGTTTGCCTCCGAATTAGTGCATGCGAGTCAGATCTGGGTCCGAGTTCATATCGGGTTTGCCTCCGAATCGGTGCATGCGAGTCGGGTTCGGGTTAGACACAATTTGTGTGTCTACAAATGCCTCTCAAGGATGAGTGCACCGGCGGAAACACGGAGTACTTGCGTACATAAGAAATGCATAGCACTTGTCCTTGATCCCTTTTTTGGGTGGGATTGAGGCTTATTTAAGGGCCACTACCCCTTTAATCCACCACTTTGTTCTTACTGAGGGCTGGAGCTTGGAGACTGCAGTCGGAAGAGGCTGCTTAGGGTTACACGTGACTTGCTCCGTCTTCCTAGTGTCACCTCTTTCGTTAGCTGCGGTGCCGATGGTGCATGAGTTGAAGGTTGTCGCGAAGGCGGGCTCGAAGCGACGGGGAGAAGATGACCGCAACGAAGAGGATGGAGGATTGCGGCCGAGGCTTTGATCACCTCTGCCTTCTTCTTTCTTTCCTTTTTCTTTCTCTTTTTTTTCTTTCTTTCTTTCTTCTTCTTCTTCTGGTTCGCGGAGGCAGCAATGGCAGCGGTGGCGGTATGCGGTGCTGGGTACAGTGGCATGGGTCGCGGGGTGCCATGGCGGAGTCGAGCATGGGCTGTGTCAGCCGGGGCATGGGGTGTAGGCGGCGCACGCGGAGGTTGGGGCGCAGGGTGGTGACGGTCAGGCACGGGCTGCAGTGCGGGTCACGGGGCGCGGGCATGGTCGGTGGTCGGCGTGCGGCTCCGGGCGCAGGGTACGGTGGCGGTGGTCAGTGACTTCGGGCACGAGCTCCGACCGGGTCGGAGAGGGTTGCGAGGGCTGGTGCGGTTACGGCTCCGATTCGGGTGCCCCTCCCCCCCGATCGGGTTGGAGAAGAAGGGGGGTTGCGCCCCCCTCCTTTTTGGCATGTGATGCGCGGCCCCCGTCATTCGTGCGGGTCCGGATGGGAAAGAAGGGGATGTGGGACCCTCGGTTTTGGTTTTTTTTGTTATTTTTTTTGGAGGGGCTATGGGTCTCTCAGAAGTTTCTGTTGTGACCCCCTTTTTTTTTTTGCCGGCTCCTCTACCAGACTTGACTTGCTTCCCCTTGTGTCTTTTCATGATCCGAGCTTTTGAGAGTTTAACTTTGACAGGGTGGATAGCTGAGGTATATTGCAAGGCTCTTAGAGGGTGTTTTAGGGAAGAATGCTTGATTTATATATAATTTACTTATGATTTTAGGGTATTTTTGGGACACAATGGCGTGGCTTTTAGAGGGTGTTTTTGGGAAGAATGCTCGATTGTATAAAATTTTCTTAAGGTTGTTGGGTGGGGGTTCAAAAAAATATGGAGCAGTTTTGGCTCTCTAAATATAGGGAGTCTAGTAGCAATCCCAAAAATAAAGAGCACATTACGAGGCTCTTAGAGTATGTTTTAGGGAGGAGTACTCGATTATATATAATTTACTTATGATTATCGGGTGGGAGCCTTAAGAAATTGGGAGCGATTTTGGCTCCCCAAATATAAGGAGTCTAGTAGCGATCCCAAAAATAAGGAGGCAATAGCGAGGCTCTTATAGGGTGTTTTTGGGAGGAATGCTCGATTGTATGTAATTTACTTAAGGTTGACAGGTCGGGGTTCAAAAAAATATGAAGCGTTTTTGGCTCCTTAAATATAGGGAGTCTAGTAGCAATACCAAAAATAGAGAGAATATTACGAGGCTCTTAGAGGGTATTTTTGGGAAGAGTCCTCAATTGTATATAATTTACTTAAGGTTGTCGGGTGGGAGTTCAATAAAAATATGGAGCTGTTTTAGCTACCTAAATATAGGGAGTCTAGTAGCAATCCCAAAAATAAAAAGTCATATTGCGAGGTTCTTAGAGAGTGTTTTAGGGAATAGTGCTTGATTTATATATAATTTATTTATGATTTTAGGGTATTTTTGGGAGGCAATGGCGAGGCTCGTTGAGGGTATTTTTGGAAAGAATGTCGAGGCTCGTTGAGGGTGTTTTTGGAATGAATGCTCGATTGTATATAATTTACTTAAGGTTGTCGGGTGGGGGTTCAAAAAAAATATGGAGCGGTTTTGGCTTCAAAAATATAAGAAGTCTAGTAGCAATCCCAAAAATAGAGAGCATATTTTGAGGCTCTTAGAGGGTGTTTTAGGGAGGAGTGCTCGATTGTATATAATTTACTCAAGGTTGTCGGGTGGGCGTTCAAAAAAAATATGAAGCGATTTTGGTTTCCTAAATATAGAGAGTCTAGTAGTAATCCCAAAAATAAAAAGGCATATTGCAAGACTCTTAGAGGGTGTTTTAGGGAGGAGTGCTAGATTTATATTTAATTTATTTAAGATTTTAGGGTGTTTTTGGGAGGCAATAGCGAGGCTCGTAGAGGGTGTTTTTGGGAGGAATGCTCAATTGTATATAATTTACTTAAGGTTGTCGGGTGGGGATTCAAAAAAATATGGAGCGGTTTTGGCTCCCTAAGTATAGAGAGCATATTACGAGGCTCTTAGAGGGTGTTTTAGGGAGGAGTGCTCGATTGTATATAATTCACTTAAGTTTGTCGGGTGGGGGTTCAAAAAAAATATGGAGCAGTTTTGGCTCGCTAAATATAGGGAGCCTAGTAGCAATCCCAAAAATAGAGAGCATATTGCGAGGCTCTTAGAGGGTATTTTAGGGAGGAGTACTGGATTGTATATAATTTACTTACGGTTGTCGGGTGGGGGTTCAAAAAAAATATATAGCAATTTTGGCTCCCTAAATATAGGGAGTCTAGTAGCAATCCCAAAAAAAGAGAGCATATTACTAGGCTATTAGATGGTGATTTTTGGAGGAATGCTCGATTGTATATATTTGGAGTGGTTTTGGCTCACTAAATATAAAGAGTCGAGTAGCAATCCTAAAAATAGAGAGCATATTGTGAGGCTCTTAGATGGTATTTTAACTAGTGCTGGATTGTATATAAATTACTTAAGGTTGTCGGGTAGGGATTCAAAAAAAATATGGAGTGATTTTGGCTCCCTAAATATAGGGAGTTTAGTAGCTATCCCAAAAAAAGAAAGGCATGTTGCGAGGCTTTTAGAGGGTGTTTTAGGAAGGCGTGCTTGATTTATATATAATTTACATATGATTTTAGGGTGTTTTTGGGAGGTAATAGCGAGGCTCTTAGAGGGTATTTTTGGGAGGAATGCTCGATTATATATAATTTACTTGAGGTCGTCGGGTGGGGGTTCAAAAAAAATATAGAGCGGTTTTGGCTCCCTAAATACAGGGAGTCTAGTAACAACCCAAAAAATAGAGAGCATATTGCGAGGCACTTAGATGGTGTTTTACGGAGGAGTGCTCGATTGTATATAATTCACTTAAGGTTGTCAGGTGGGGATTTAGAAAAAATATAGGGCGGTTTTGGTTCACTAAATATATGGTGTATAGTAGCAATCCTAAAAATAGAGAGCATATTGCGAGGCTATTAGATGGTATTTTTGGGAGGAATGTTCGATTGTACATAATTTAATTATGGTTATTGGGTAGGGTTTCAAAAACAATATGTAGAGGTATTGACTTCCTAAATATAGGGAGTCTAGTAGCAATCCCAATCATAGATAGCATATTGCGAGGCTCTTAGAGGGTGTTTTAAGGAGGAGTGCTTGATTATATATAATTTATATAAGGTTGTCGGGTGGGGGTTTAAAAAAAAATGGAGCGATTTTTGTTCCCTAAATATAGGGAGTCTAGTAGCAATCCCAAAAATATATATGCATGTTGCGAGGCTCTTAGAGGGTGTTTTAGAGAGGGGTGCTTGATTTATATATAATTTACTTATGATTTAAGGGTATTTTTGGTAGGAATGCTCGATTATGTATAATTTACTTAAGGTTGTCGGGTGGGGGTTCAAACAAAATATAGAGCGGTTTTGGCTACCTAAATATTGGGAGTCTAGTAGCAATCCCAAAAAATAGAGAGCGTATTGCGAGGATTTTAAAGGGTATTTTAGGGAGGAGTGCTTAATTGTATATAATTTAATTAAGGTTGTTTGGTGCGGGTTCCAAAAAAATATGGACCTGTTTTTAGGAGGCAATGGTGAGGCTCTTAGAGGGTGTTTTTGGGAGGAATGCTAGATTGTATTTAATTGCTTATGTTTGACAAGTGGGGGTTCAAAAAAAATATGAGGCAGTTTTGACTCGATAAATATAGGTAGTTTAGTAGCAATCCCAAAAATAGAGAGCATATTACTAGGTTCTCAAAGGGTGTTTTCGGAAGGAGTGCTCAATTGTATATAATTTACTTAAGGTGGTCGGGTGGGCGTTTATAAAAATATAGAGTGATTTTGGCTCCCTAAATATAGGGAGTCTAGTAGCAATCCCAAAAATAGAAAGGCATATTGCGAGTCTCTTAGAGGGTGTTTTAAAGAGGAGTGCTTGATTTATATATAATTTAGTTTTGATTTTAGTATATTTTTGGGAGGCAATGGCGAGGCTCTTAGAAGGTGTTTTGGGGAGGAATGCTCGATTGTATATAATTTACTTAAGTTTATCTGGTGGGGGTTCAAAAAAAATATGGAGCGGTTTTGGCTCCCTAAATATAGGGAGTCTAGTAGCAATCCCAAAAATAAAGAGCATATTGCGAGACTCTTAGAGGGTATTTTTTGGAGGAGTGCTCGATTGTATAAAATTCACTTAAGGTTGTCGTGTAGGGGTACAAAAAATATGGCGTGGTTTTGGCTACCTAAATATAGGGAGTCTAGTAGCAATCCGAAAAATAGAGAGCATATTGCGAGGCTCTTAGATGATGTTTTAGGGAGGAGTGCTGAATTGTATATAATTCACTTAAGGTTGTCGGGTGGGGGTTTAAAAAAATATGGAGTAGTTTTGGCTCCCTAAATATAGTGATTCTAGTAGCAATCCCAAAAATAGAGAGCTTATTGCGAGGCTCTTAGTGGGTATTTTAGGGAGAAGTCCTCGACTGTATATAATTTACTTAAGGTTGTCGGGTGGGGGTTTAAAAAAAAAAATAGCTATTTTGGCTCCCTAAATATAGGGATTCTAGTAGCAATCCCAAATACAGAGAGCATATTACTAGGCTATTAGATGGTGATTTTTGGAGGAATGCTCGATTATATATAATTTACTTAAGGTTATCGGGTGGGGATTCAAAAAAAATATGGAGTGGTTTTGGCTCGCTAAATATGGAGTCTAGTAGCAATCCCAAAAATAGAGAGCATATTGCGAGGCTCTTAGATGGTATTTTAAGGAGTGCTGTATTGTATATAATTTACTTAAGGTTGTCGGGTGGGGATTCAAAAAAATAATGGATAGATTTGGCTCCATAAATATAGGGAGTTTAGTAGCTATCCCAAAAATAGAAAGGCATGTTGCGAGGCTCTTAGTGGGTGTTTTAGGAAGGAGTGCTTGATTTATATATAATTTACTTATGATTTTAGGGTGTTTTTGGGAGGTAATAACGAGGCTCTTAGAGGGTGTTTTTGGGAGGAATGCTCGATTATATATAATTTACATAAGGTCATCGGGTGTGGGTTCAAACAAAATATGGAGTGATTTTGGCTCCCTAAATACAAGGAGTCTAGTAGCAATCCGAAAAATAAACATTATATTGCGAGGCACTTAGATGGTGTTTTGCAGAGTAGTGCTTGATTGTATATAATTCACTTAAGGTTGTTGGGTGGGGATTCAAAAAAAATATGGGCCGGTTTTGGCTCTATAAATATATGGTGTCTAATAGTAATCCCAAAAATAGAAAGTATATTGTGAAGCTACTAGATGGTATTTTTGGGTTGAATGTTCGATTGTATATAATTTACTTATGGTTGTTGGATGAGGGTTGAAAAAAAATATAAAGAGATATTAGCTCTCTAAATATAGGGAGTCTAGTAGCAATCCCAAACATAGAGAGCATATTGCGAAGCTCTTAGAGGGTGTTTTAAGGAGGAGTGCTCGATTGTATATAACTTAAATAAGGTTGTAGGGTGGAGGTTCAAAAAAAATATGGATCGATTTTGGTTCCTTAAATATAGGGAGTCTAGTAGCAATCCTAAAAATATATATGCATATTACGAGGCCCTTTGAGGGTGTTTTAGGGAAGAGTGCTTGATTTATATATAATTTACTTATGATTTTAGGGTGTTTTTTGGAGGCAATGGCGTGGCTTTTAGAGGGTGTTTTTGAGAAGAATGCTCGATTGTATAAAATTTTTCTTAAGGTTGTTAGGTGGGGGTTCAAAAAAATATAGAGCAGTTTTGGTTCTCTAAATATAGGGAGTCTAGTAGCAATCCCAAAAATAGAGAGCACATTACGAGGCTCTTAGAGTATGTTTTAGGGAGGAGTACTCGATTGTATATAATTTACTTATGATTATCGGGTGGGAGCCTTGAGAAATTGGGAGCGATTTTGGCGCCCCAAATATAGGGAGTCTAGTAGCGATCCCAAAAATAAGGAGGCAATGGCGAGGCTCTTATAGGGTGTTTTTGGGAGGAATGCTCGATTGTATGTAATTGACTTAAGGTTGACGGGTCGGGGTTCAAAAAAATATGAAGCGTTTTTGGCTCCTTAAATATAGGGAGTCTAGTAGCAATACCACAAATAGAGAGAATATTACGAGGCTCTTAGAGGGTATTTTTGGGAAGAGTGCTCGATTGTATATAATTTACTTAAGGTTGTCGAGTGGGAGTTCAATAAAAATTTGGAGCTATTTTGGCTAACTAAATATAGGGAGTCTAGTAGCAATCCCAAAAATAAAAAGTCATATTACGAGGTTTTTAGAGAGTGTTTTAGGGAATAGTGCTTGATTTATATATAATTTATTTATAATTTTAGGGTACTTTTTGGAGGCAATGGCGAGGCTCGTTGAGGGTGTTTTTGGAATGAATGCTCGATTGTATATAATTTACTTAAGGTTGTCGGGTGGGAGTTCAAAAAAAATATGGAGCGGTTTTGGATTCAAAAATATAGGAAGTCTAGTAGCAATCCCAAAAATAGAGAGCATATTTGAGGCTCTTAGAGGGTGTTTTAGGGAGGAGTGCTCGATTGTATATAATTTACTTAAGGTTGTCAGATGGGCGTTCAAAAAAAAAATGAAGCGATTTTGGCTTCCTAAATATAGAGAGTTTTGTAGTAATCCCAAAAATAAAAAGGCATATTGCAAGGCTCTTAGAGGGTGTTTTAGGGAGGAGTAATAGATTTATATTTAATTTATTTAAGATTTTAGGGTGTTTTTGGGAGGCAACAGCGAGGCTCGTAGAGGGTGTTTTTGGGAGGAATTCTCGATTGTATATAATTTACTTAAGGTTGTCGCGTGGGGATTCAAAATAATATAGAGCGGTTTTGGCTCCCTAAGTATAGAGAGCATATTACGAGGCTCTTAGAGGGTATTTTAGGAAGGAGTGTTAGATTTTATATAATTCACTTAAGGTTGTCGGGTGGGGGTTCAAAAAAAATATGGTGCGGTTTTGGCTCGCTAAATATAGGGAGTCTAGTAGCAATCCCAAAAATAGAGAGCATATTGCGAGGCTCTTAGAGGGTATTTTAGGGAGGAGTACTCGATTGTATATAATTTACTTAAGGTTGTCGGGTGGGGGTTCAAAAAAAATATATAGCAATTTTGGCTCCCTAAATATAGGGAGTCTAGTAGCAATCCCAAAAAAGAGAGCATATTACTAGGCTATTAGATGGTGATTTTTGGAGGAATGCTCGATTGTATATAATTTACTTAAGGTTGTCGGGTGGGGTTTAAAAAAAATTGGAGTGGTTTTGGCTCGCTAAATATAAAGAATCTAGTAGCAATCCTAAAAATAGAGTGCATATTGTGAGGCACTTAGAGGGTATTTTAAGGAGTACTGGATTGTATATAAATTACTTAAGGTTGTCGGGTAGGGATTCAAAAAAAATATGGAGTGATTTTGGCTCCCTAAATACAGAGAGTTTAGTAGCTATCCCAAAAATAGAAAGGCATGTTGCGAGGCTCTTAGAGGGTGTTTTAGGAAGGCGTGCTTGATTTATATATAATTTACATATGATTTTAGATTGTTTTTGGGAGGCAATAGCGAGGCTCTTAGAGGGTATTTTTGGGAGGAATGCTCGATTATATATAATTTACTTGAGGTCGTCGGGAGGGGGTTCAAAAAAATTATAGAGCGGTTTTGGCTCCCTAAATACAGGGAGTCTAGTAACAATCCCAAAAATAGAGAGCATATTGCGAGGCCCTTAGATGGTGTTTTATGGAGGAGTGCTCGATTGTATATAATTCACTTAAGGTTGTCGGGTGGGGATTTAGAAAAAATATAGGGCGGTTTTGGTTCACTAAATATATGGTGTCTAGTAACAATCCTAAAAATAGAGAGCATATTGCGAGGCTATTAGATGGTATTTTTGGGAGGAATGTTCGATTGTATATAATTTAATTATGGTTGTTGGGTGGGGTTTCAAAAACAATATGGAGAGGTGTTGGCTCCCTAAATATAGGGAGTCTAGTAGCAATCCCAAGCATAGAGAGCATATTACGAGGCTCTTAGAGGGTATTTTAAGGAGGAGTGCTCGATTATATATAATTTATATAAGGTTGTCGGGTGGGAGTTCAAAAAAAAATGGAGCGATTTTGGTTCCCTAAATATAGGGAGTCTAGTAGCAATCCCAAAAATATATATGCATTTTGCGAGGCTCTTAAAGGGTGTTTTAGAGAGGGGTACTTGATTTATATATAATTTACTTATGATTTAAGGGTATTTTTGGTAGGTAATGGCGAGGCTCTTAGAGGGTGTTTTTGGGAGGAATACTCGATTATGTATAATTTACTTAAGGTTGTCGGGTAGGGGTTCAAACAAAATATAGAGCGGTTTTGGCTACCTAAATATTGGGAGTCTAGTAGCAATCCCAAAAAATAGCGAGCGTATTGCGAGGCTTTTAGAGGGTGTTTTAGGGTGGAGTGCTTAATTGTATATAATTTAATTAAGGTTGTTTGGTGCGGGTTCAAAAAAAATATAGAGCTATTTTTAGGAGGCAATAGTGAGTCTCTTAGAGGGTGTTTTTGGGAGGAATTCTAGATTGTATTTAATTACTTATGTTTGATGAGTGGGGGTTCAAAAAAAATATGGGGCGATTTTGACTCCATAAATATAGGTAGTTTAGTAGCAATCCCAAAAATAAAGAGCATATTACTAGGTTCTCAAAGGGTATTTTCGGAAGGAATGCTCAATTGTATATAATTTACTTAAGGTGGTCGGGTGGGCGTTTATAAAAATATAGAGCAATTTTGGCTCCCTAAATATAGGGAGTCTAGTAGCAATCCCAAAAATAGAAAGACATATTGCGAGTCTCTTAGAGTGTGTTTTAAAGAGGAGTGCTTGATTTATATATAATTTAGTTTTGATTTTAGTATATTTTTGGGAGGCAATGGCGAGGCGCTTAGAAGGTGTTTTGGGGAGGAATGCTCGATTGTATATAATTTACTTAAGTTTATCTAGTGGGGGTTCAAAAAAAATATGGAGCGGTTTTGGCTCTCTAAATATAGGGAGTTTAGTAGCAATCCCAAAAATAAAGAGCATATTGCTAGACTCTTAGAGGGAGGAGTGCTCGATTGTATAAAATTCACTTAAGGTTGTCGTGTAGGGGTACAAAAAATATGGCATGGTTTTGGCTCCCTAAATATAGGGAGTCTAGTAGCAATCCGAAAAATAGAGAGCATATTGCGAGGCTCTTAGATGATGTTTTAGGGAGGAGTGCTGAGTTGTATATAATTCACTTAAGGTTGTCGGGTGGGGTTTTAAAAAAATATGGAGTAGTTTTGGCTCCCTAAATATAGTGATTCTAGTAGCAATCCCAAAAATAGAGAGCTTATTGCGAGGCTCTTAGAGGGTATTTTAGGGAGGAGTCCTCGACTGTATATAATTTACTTAAGGTTATCGGGTGGGGGTTCAAAAAAAATATGTAGCTATTTTGGCTTCCTAAATATAAGGATTCTAGTAGCAATCCCAAATATAGAGAGCATATTACTAGGCTATTAGATGGTGATTTTTGGAGGAATGCTCGATTGTATATAATTTACTTAAGGTTATCGGGTGGGGATTCAAAAAAAATATGGAGTGGTTTTGGCCCGCTAAATATGGAGTCTAGTAGCAATCCCAAAAATAGAGAGCATATTGCGAGGCTCTTAGATGGTATTTTATGGAGTGCTGTATTGTAAATAATTTACTTAAGGTTGTCGGGTGGGGATTCAAAAAAATAATGGAGAGATTTGGCTCCATAAATATAGGGAGTTTAGTAGCTATCCCAAAAATAAAAAGGCATATTGCGAGGCTCTTAGTGGGTGTTTTAGGAAGGAGTGCTTGATTTAATTTACTTATGATTTTAGAGTATTTTTAGGTGGTAATAACGAGGCTCTTAGAGGGCATTTTTGGAAGGAATGCTCGATTATATATAATTTACTTAAGGTCATCGGGTGTGGGTTCAAACAAAATATGGAGCGGTTTTGGCTCCCTAAATATCAGGAGTCTAGTAGCAATCCGAAAAATTAACATCATATTGCAAGGCACTTCGATGGTGTTTTGCGGAGTAGTGCTCGATTGTATATAATTCACTTAAGGTTGTTGGGTGGGGATTCAAAAAAAATATGGGCCGGTTTTGGCTCCATAAATATATGGTGTCTAGTAGTAATCTCAAAAATAGAGAGCATATTGTGAGGCTACTAGATGGTATTTTTTGGTGGAATGTTCGATTGTATATAATTTACTTATGGTTGTTGGATGGGGGTTGAAAAAAAATATAGAGAGATATTAGCTCTCTAAATATAGGGAGTCTAGTAGCAATCCCAAACATAGAGAGCATATTGCGAAGCTCTTAGAGGGTGTTTAAAGGAGGAGTGCTCGATTGTATATAATTTAAATAAGGTTGTAGGGTGGAGGTTCAAAAAAAATATGGACCGATTTTGGTTCCTTAAATTTAGGGAGTCTAGTAGCAATCCTAAAAATATATATGTATGTTGCGAGGTTCTTAGAGGTTGTTTTAGGGAAGAGTGCTTGATTTATATATAATTTACTTATGATTTTAGGGTGTTTTTGGGAGGTAATGGCGTGGCTTTTAGAGGGTGTTTTTGGGAAGAATGCTCGATTATATAAAATTTTCGTAAGGTTATTGGGTGGGGGTTCAAAAAAATATGAAGCAGTTTTGGCTCTCTAAATATAGGGAGTCTAGTAGCAATCCCAAAAATAGAGAGCACATTATGAGGCTCTTAGAGTATATTTTAGGGAGGAGTACTCGATTTTATATAATTTACTTATGATTATCGGGTGGAAGCCTTGAGAAATTGGGAGCGATTTTGGCTCCCCAAATATAGGGAGTCTAGTAGCGATCCCAAAAATAAGGAGGCAATGGCGAGGCTCTTATAGGGTGTTTTTGGGAGGAATGCTCGATTGTATGTAATTTACTTAAGGTTGATGGGTTGGGGTTCAAAAAAATATGAAGCGTTTTTGGCTCCTTAAATATACGGAGTCTAGTAGCAATACCACAAATAGAGAGAATATTACGAGGCTCTTAGAGGGTATTTTTGGGAAGAGTGCTCGATTGTATATAATTTACTTAATGTTGTCGGGTGGGAGTTCAATAAAAATATGGAGCTGCTTTGGCTACCTAAATATAGGGAGTCTAGTAGCAATCCCAAAAATAAAAAGTCATATTGTGAGGTTCTTAGAGAGAGTTTTAGGGAATAGTGCTTGATTTATATATAATTTATTTATGATTTTAGGGTATTTTTGGGAGGCAATGGCGAGGCTCGTTGAGGGTGTTTTTGGAATGAATGCTCGATTGTATATAATTTACTTAAGGTTGCCGGGTGGGGGTTCAAAAAAAATATGGAGCGGTTTTGGCTTCAAAAATATAGGAAGTCTAGTAGCAATCACAAAAATAGAGAGCATATTTTGAGGCTCTTAGAGGGTGTTTTAGGAAGGAGTGCTCGATTGTATATAATTTACTTAAGGTTGTCGGGTGGGCGTTCAAAAAAAATATGAAGCGATTTTGGCTTCCTAAATATAGAGAGTCTAGTAGTAATCCCAAAAATAAAAAGGCATATTGCAAGGCTCTTAGAGGGTGTTTTAGGGAGGAGTGCTAGATTTATATTTAATTTATTTAAGATTTTAGGGTGTTTTTGGGAGGCAATAGCGAGGGTCGTAGAGGGTGTTTTTGGGAGAAATGCTCGATTGTATATAATTTACTTAAGGTTGTTGGGTGGGGATTCAAAAAAATATGGAGCAGTTTTGGCTCCCTAAGTATAAAGAGCATATTACGAGGCTTTTAGAGGGTGTTTTAGGGAGGAGTGCTCGATTGTATATAATTCACTTTAGGTTGTCGGGTGGGGGTTCAAAAAAAATATGGAGCAGTTTTGGCTCGCTAAATATAAGGAGTCTAGTAGCAATCCCAAAAATAGAGAGTATATTGCGAGGCTCATAGAGGGTATTTTAGGGAGGAGTACTCGATTGTATATAATTTACTTAAGGTTGTCGGGTGGGGGTTCAAAAAAAATATATAGCAATTTTGGCTCCCTAAATATAGGGAGTCTAGTAGCAATCCCAAAAAAAGAGAGCATATTACTAGGCTATTAGATGGTGATTTTTGGAGGAATGCTCGATTGTATATAATTTTCTTAAGGTTGTCGGGTGGGGTTTAAAAAAGAATTGGAGTGGTTTTGGCTCGCTAAATATAAAGATTCTTGTAGTAATCCTAAAAATAGAGAGCATATTGTAAGGCTCTTAGAGGATATTTTAAGGAGTGCTAGATTGTATATAAATTACTTAAGGTTGTCGGGTAGGGAATCAAAAAAAATATAGAGTGATTTTGGCTCCCTAAATATAGGGAGTTTAGTAGCTATCCCAAAAATAGAAAGGCATATTGCGAGGCTCTTAGTGGGTGTTTTAGAAAGGCGTGCTTGATTTATATATAATTTACATATGATTTTAGGGTGTTTTTGGGAGGCAATAGCGAGGCTCTTAGAGGGTATTTTTGGGAGGAATGCTCGATTAAATATAATTTACTTGAGGTCATCGGATGGGGGTTCAAAAAAAATATTGAGTGGTTTTGGCTCCCTAAATACAGGGAGTCTATTACCAATCCCAATAATAGAGAGCATATTGCGAGGCACTTAGATGGTATTTTACAGAGGAGTGCTCGATTGTATATAATTCACTTAAGGTTGTCGGGTGGGGATTTAGAAAAAATATAGGGCGGTTTTGGTTCACTAAATATATGGTGTCTAGTAGTAATCCTAAAAATAGAGAGCATATTGCGAGGCTATTAGATGGTATTTTTGGGAGGAATGTTCGATTGTATATAATTTAATTATGGTTGTTAGGTGGGGTTTCAAAAATAATATGGAAAGGTATTGGCTCCCTAAATATAGGGAGTCTAGTAGCAATCCCAAGCATAGAGAGCATATTGCGAGGCTCTTAGAGGGTGTTTTAAGGAGGAGTGCTCGATTATATATAATTTATATAAGGTTGTTGGGTGGGGGTTCAAAAAAAATAGAGCGATTTTGGTTCCCTAAATATAGGGAGTGTAACACCTGTGGTGTTAGATTTGAGAATAATAGAAATCCTCAATGGCTAGTTTCGTCTTTTTGCCGCCAGACTTTTTCTTTGGGCTTTTTCCCAATAAATGGATCGTAAACCTATGAGATATTTTACGTTCGCATTCTCCGTAACTTCGAGCATGTCACGATGGTGCATTCCATGCAACGATCATGTGTATGCGCAGCCAGTTTCGGCAGCCCGGCAAGTAAACCCTAGAAAAACGATAATTGGTCAATAGTTGTAGCTGTTTTGTCTCTTGCAAGAGATCGGGTGATCGGATCGTAATGAAAAAAGATACGTTAGATGAGGCTCTGAGAGAGCCTTCCAATGAGCTTGAGTTAGGGTCGATCCGACACCAGGGTGAATAGTTATTGCTATTTTGAGTTTTGGAGTCTTTCCTTCTTTTTGGGAGATCCAGTAGTCAGAAAATTATGTACCAAGCGGTAACGCGTTCGCGTTGACGAGACCTTTCCAACGAATCCTCTCGGACCCTATTCCGACTTCCGGTTTGATAGTTATGACCTATTATTTTTTTCAGCCCGGTTGATGGACGAATCGCACCCGGATTCCAACCGAGCCCGGTTCAGGGCTCGGGACCGAGCCCGACCAGCCCTAGAGCCTACCTCCCGGTCTCCTCGCATAATTTAGGTCTCTAGACCTCCCTTCCCAGTGATTTAAAATCCGAAATTCGGATGGGAATTATCGGCTTGGATTGGGATGATGTATCGATCCCTATCTTTCTTTCCTTATCCCTTCGCCTTAACCGACTCTATCTCCCCAACCCTTATCACAACAGCCCCCCTTTTCTATAAATAGAGAGAGAGAGAGAGAGAGAGAGAGGAACGTGAGAGAACAAGAGGAAGAGAGAGAGAACGTGAGAGAACGAGAGAGAAAGAGAGTGAAAGAGAGAGAGAGAGAGAGAGAGAGAGAGAGAGAGAGAGAGAGAGAGAGAGAGAGAGAGAGAACAAGATGCAGAGAGAGACAGAGCGAGACGGAGACAGAGAAGGAGGAGAGATCGAGGGAGATGGAGCACCGACCCGCCCCTCGCCGGAGCCCCCGCGAGCACGCCGAGACACCCGCAGGTCAGCCCCCTCTCACCCTCCCATCCTCCTCCGCGACCCAACCCCGCGACCCCCCTTCCTCCTCTCTTGCCGCGGCCCGCACGGGCAGTGCTTGCCGCCGCAACCGAGCTCCTCCCCGGCGACCACTGACCTCCAAACCCCATGCGAGCCCCTCCCTCCGTCCGAACCCTTGGGAGTCCGATGGTCGCTCCGGCCGCCTCCCACCGTGCCTCCTCCGTGGGGGTGGTGCGGGAGAGGCCGGCCAAGCGCTCGCCGGCGCTCTAGGCCGCCCCTCCCGTCGGCCGCCGGCGCGCGCGAACCAGCCCGCCTGCATGTCATCGTGGAGAAGGAGTTGGGGGGGGGCATATATGTAATTTCCCATGTTTTAATTTAACCCTGAACCCGATCCGTTTAGCTCTGAACCCGACCCGACCTAACCACTGCAGACCTGACCCGACCAGCAGACCTGCAGAACCGACCCACTTAGTGAACCGGTCTGGTTCACTTGAACCAGACCCGTGAACCAGTCGATTTTGGTTCGACTGCCATTTCTCCGTCCGAACTCGGAATTGGACGAAACCAGCGCCATTTCGACTGGCTCGGAAAATACTACCTGTTGGCCATAGTTTATCATAGTAATATTACTGTTTAATCCCCTGTTTTATCCTTTGACCCGATATTATTGTGGTACCGTGGTTTGACCGCCGTTTCATCGTCCGAACTCGGATTCGGACGAAACCAGCGGCATTGTGCTCAGAACTTTGAGTCCCACCTATTAAATCCAGAATATAACCCTAGAACCTCTTCTACCCTAGTGAACCAACCATGTGATCGGTTTCACCGGTTCTACGTGGTTTGACCCGAAACCATTCAACCGAAGTCGGATTCCAGCAAAACTAGAACCATCGGAAAGGGTTCTTCGAGCCCGATTCGATGAGTAGGTTTAGCTTCTATTTACTTGTTTGACCTAGTATTGTTTAGGATCGAGTTCTTCAGTCGCACGAAATTACGTGCTGTCGACTCAATGTTGGTCCCCTATCGAGGGTGCCCGACTATCCTTGGCATAGAACCCTCATCGTAGATTCTTTTGTTTTAATCGATAGAGTTGTGATACGGAGATGTGGTTATTATCAGACCTTGATCGTGGTGATCCAGCGGAGACGGATCAGAGGCAGCTAGCAGGAGTCATGTGTAATCGACAGCCA
This sequence comes from Chamaelirium japonicum, assembly GCA_947650365.1. Classification (NCBI taxonomy): domain Eukaryota; kingdom Viridiplantae; phylum Streptophyta; class Magnoliopsida; order Liliales; family Melanthiaceae; genus Chamaelirium; species Chamaelirium japonicum. Next base: position 50,664,932 of record OX393557.1, on the reverse strand, counting down.
GGTGACATCTACTACCCTTGCGTGGTCTTTAATAGTGGGAAATGAGAATGACTAAGGGTAGATGACCATGACACTGCATGCGGGTCCCGCCGGGCATCGTCGCATATGGTCAAGTAGACCCCGCCTTGCATGCGGAGTCGCGAGTCCGGCGACGCATGCTTAAAACATTAATAAAATAATAATAATGATTGCTAGCTTTTGATTGTATGGACACCGTAATTAGGATTCCCTTAAATTAATCAGTAAATTGAATAACTAATAATTATCGGAGCCCACCCTCCTGAGAGGAGTATGGCAACCCTAGCACACGGGTCACTGGGATGAGTGTTTTACTTTATTGATTTATTATGTTGTATGGGTTGCGAGAGCAGTACGGGACCAGGGGTAAATTGCTGGAAATTGATAAGCATTAAATATACCTTTTGTAGCTTCAGTAAATATGTTGAAAGATGTTATATGAGAATCTACCTGGTTAGAGGGTAGGGACCCCGTGCGCGCAAGGGCCGTGAACCACCCTGCGCGTACAGCCGAAGTTAAGTAGGTTAGGGGTCACGGGCAAGGGTTGTGGTAAAGCCAATAGGAGGTGCCCTCGAGTAGGGATTGGCCTAGCAACCCTGTCCCGGGGAGTTGAAGTCCCCATAGTAAAGCAAGTTGGGCGGTAGAGCTCCACCGTGAAAGACGGAAAACCCCTTATGATCATCTGGGTGAATTGTGCATGGAGTTGGTGGATGCACGGCGAGAGAGTTAGCCCTCTACATCGAAATAAAAGGCCCGATAGTAATGCCCGATCAGGGGCAGGTTGAACAAAATATCCGGGGTTCACATTTTGATAGAGTGTGTTTTATCTGTACATGAATTTAGAATTGTATGACTGTTCACATGATGACCTTGTGACTTTAGATGAATGTCTTATTTATTTTATTCTTTAATGCTGTAGAACATTGAATGGACTTCATGTTAGATAACTTAGTGACAGGAGGAATTGCATGTGAATATAGACTACTGATAGGTTTAGGTATCATTCTGCAAACTTTGATTCTACTAGAACTGATAGATCTTATCTTAATTTATTACGATTGGTCGTCTCATGTTATTATAGACTATTAGGATGTCACTAGCCATTAATTTGGCTAATCTCCTAATTTCCTATTGGGGGCTACTCTTTCCCACGAGTAGGCTCAGTTGCAGGTCCGGAGGCTCAGGAGTAGCAGTAGGAGTCCAGAGGCGGAGTTAGAGTTGCATTGTTACCTTTCTGCTTAGTATGTTAATCTTGTAGTCTTTTCTCTTCAGACATTGTAATTGTATTGGAATAAGAGTTCTTATTAGTTAGTTAGTATTCTATGGTTGTAGTTGCAATGGTTCCAGCTGAATTCTTTTGGGTAGGCCTCTCCTCAAGGCCCTAAGCTTAGGATAGATCATAATAAAAATATAAGTGCATATAAATGACTAAATTGATTAACCCTGTAGATAGGAACCCTAGACTAGTGCACCTGAGTGTTAGGGAGAGGATGAGACCACTTGGCTAGCCGTAGGAGGCTTGAGCCTCGTGCTCCCTCAGATAGACTCCTGTCAGCATGTAGTGGCATCGATAGGTCACTCATACTGAGCGGATATGACTTTTGAAGGTCGAGCCTTACTAGATAATGTCTTCTCTCTATTGACATTTCTCTTTCTTTGCTTTTTAATAAAAATGTTTTCAAAAAATCAAATTTAAAAGATTCCCCTTTTGTTTCTCCCTCCTTCTTGTTTTTCATATTAGAGAGCGTAGAAGAAGCCCTGTGAGAACCCAAATTGGTGTAATCAATTGACCAAAACCAAAACCCTCTTCTTTTTCTCATTTCACACCCCAGGGATCGGTCTTCAGATTTCTGGGGCATGACAGGGAGTCTAGTAGCAATCCCAAAAATATATATGCATGTTGCGAGGCTCTTAGAGGGTGTTTTAGAGAGGGGTGCTTGATTTATATATAATTTACTTATGATTTAAGGGTATTTTTGGTAGGTAATGGCGAGGCTCTTAGAGGGTGTTTTTGGGAGGAATGCTCGATTATATATAATTTACTTAAGGTTGTCGGGTGGGGATTCAAACAAAATATAGAGCGGTTTTGGCTACCTAAATATTAGGAGTCTAGTAGCAATCCAAAAAAATAGAGAGCGTATTGCGAGGATTTTAGAGGGTGTTTTAGGGAGGAGTTCTTAATTGTATATAATTTAATTAAGGTTGTTTGATGCGGGTTCAAAAAAAATATGGAGCTATTTTTAGGAGGCAATGGTGAGGTTCTTAGAGGGTATTTTTGGGAGAAATGCTAGATTGTATTTAATTACTTATGTTTGATGAGTGGGGTTTCAAAAAAAATATGGGGCGGTTTTGACTCCATAAATATAGGTAGTTTAATAGCAATCCCAAAAATAGAGAGCATATTACTAGGTTCTCAAAGGGTGTTTTCGGAAGGAGTGCTCAATTGTATATAATTTACTTAAGGTGGTCGGGTGGGCGTTCATAAAAATATGGAGCGATTTTGGCTCCCTAAATATAGGGAGTCTAGTAGCAATCCCAAAATAGAAAGGCATATTGCGAGTCTCTTAGAGGGTGTTTTAAAGAGGAGTGCTTGATTTATATATAATTTAGTTTTGAGTTTAGTATATTTTTGGGAGGCAATGGCGAGGCTCTTAGAAGGTGTTTTGGGAAGGAATGCTCGATTGTATTTAATTTACTTAAGTTTATCTGGTGGGGGTTCAAAAAAAATATAGAGCGGTTTTGGCTCCCTAAATATAGGGAGTCTAGTAGCAATCCAAAAAATAAAGAGCATATTGCGAGACTCTTAGAGGGTGTTTTTTGGAGGAGTGCTTGATTGTATAAAATTCAATTAAGGTTGTCGTGTAGGGGTATAAAAAATATGGCGTGGTTTTGGCTCCCTAAATATAGGGAGTCTAGTAGCAATCCAAAAAATAGAGAGCATATTGCGAGGCTCTTAGATGATGTTTTAGGGAGAAGTGCTGAATTGTATATAATTTACTTAAGGTTGTCGGGTAGGGGTTTAAAAAAATATGGAGTAGTTTTGGCTCCCTAAATATAGTGATTCTAGTAGCAATCCCAAAAATAGAGAGCTTATTGCGAGGCTCTTAGAGGGTATTTTAGGGAGGAGTCCTCGACTGTATATAATTTACTTAAGGTTGTCGGGTGGGGGTTCAAAAAAAATATATAGCTATTTTGGCTCCCTAAATATAGGGATTCTAGTAGCAATCCCAAATATAGAGAGCATATTACTAGGCTATTAGATGGTGATTTTTGGAGGAATGCTCGATTGTATATATTTTTTTTAAGGTTATCGGGTGGGGATTCAAAAAAAATATAGAGTGGTTTTGGATCCTATGGAGTCTAGTAGCAATCCCAAAAATAGAGAGCATATTACGAGGCTCTTAGAGGGTATTTTAAGGAGTGCTGTATTGTATATAATTTACTTAAGGTTGTCGGGTGGGGATTCAAAAAAATAATGGAGAGATTTGGCTCCATAAATATAGAGAGTTTAGTAGCTATCCCAAAAACAGAAAGGCATGTTGCAAGGCTCTTAGTGGGTGTTTTAGGAAGGAGTGCTTGATTTATATATAATTTACTTATGATTTTAGGGTGTTTTTGGGAGGTAATAACAAGGCTCTTAGAGGGTGTTTTTGGGAAGAATGCTCGATTATATATAATTTACTTAAGTTCATCGGGTGTGGGTTCAAACAAAATATAGAGTGATTTTGGCTCCCTAAATATAAGGAGTCTAGTAGCAATCCGAAAAATAAACATCATATTGCGAGGCACTTAGATGGTGTTTTGCGGAGTAGTGCTCAATTGTATATAATTCACTTAAGGTTGTTGGGTGGGGACTCAAAAAAAATATGGGCCGGTTTTGGCTCTATAAATATATGGTGTCTAGTAGTAATCCCAAAAATAGAGAGCATATTGTGAGGCTACTAGATGGTATTTTTGGGTGGAATGTTCGATTGTTTATAATTTACTTATGGTTGTTGGATGGGGGTTGAAAAAAAATATAGAGAGATATTAGCACTCTAAGTATAGGGAGTCTAGTAGCAATCCCAAACATAGAGAGCATATTGCGAAGCTCTGAGAGGGTGTTTTAAGGAGGAGTGCTCGATTGTATATAATTTAAATAAGGTTGTAGGGTGGAGGTTCAAAAAAAATATGGACCGATTTTGGTTCCTTAAATATAGGGAGTCTAGTAGCAATCCTAAAAATATATATGCATGTTGCAAGGCTCTTAGAGGGTGTTTTAGGGAAGAGTGCTTGATTTATATATAACTTACTTATGATTTTAGGGTGTTTTTGGGAGGCAATGGCGTGGCTTTTAGAGGGTGTTTTTGGGAAGAATGCTCGATTGTATAAAATTTTCTTAAGGTGGTTGGGTGGGGGTTCAAAAAAATATGGAGCAGTTTTGGCTCTCTAAATATAGGGAGTCTAGTAGCAATCCCAAAAATAGAGAGCACATTACGAGGCTCTTAGAGTATGTTTTAGGGAGGAGTACTCGATTGTATATAATTTACTTATGATTATCGGGTGGGAGCCTTGAGAAATTGGGAGCGATTTTGGCTCCCCAAATATAGGGAGTCTAGTAGCGATCCCAAAAATAAGGAGGCAATGGCGAGGCTCTTATAGGGTGTTTTTGGGAGGAATGCTCGATTGTATGTAATTTACTTAAGGTTGACGGGTCGGGGTTCAAAAAAATATGAAGCGTTTTTGGCTCCTTAAATATAGGGAGTCTAGTAGCAATACCACAAATAGAGAGAATATTACGAGGCTCTTAGAGGGTATTTTTGGGAAGAGTGCTCGATTGTATATAATTTACTTAAGGTTGTCGGGTGGGAGTTCAATAAAAATATGGAGTTGTTTTGGCTATCTAAATATAGGGAGTCTAGTAGCAATCCCAAAAATAAAAAGTCATATTGTGAGGTTCTTAGAGAGTGTTTTAGGGAATAGTGCTTGATTTATATATAATTTATTTATAATTTTAGGGTATTTTTGGGAGGCAATGGCATGGCTCGTTGAGGGTGTTTTTGGAATGAATGCTCGATTGTATATAATTTACTTAAGGTTGTCGAGTGGGGGTTCAAAAAAAATATGGAGCGATTTTGGCTTCAAAAATATTGGAAGTCTAGTAGCAATCCCAAAAATAGAGAGCATATTTTGAGGCTCTTAGAGGGTGTTTTAGGGAAGAGTGCTCGATTGTATATAATTTACTTAAGGTTGTCGGGTGGGCGTTCAAAAAAAATATGAAGCTATTTTGGCTTCCTAAATATAGAGAGTCTAGTAATAATCCCAAAAATAAAAAGGTATATTGCAAGACTCTTAGAGGGTGTTTTAGAGAGGAGTGCTAGATTTATATTTAATTTATTTAAGATTTTAGGGTTTTTTTGGGAGGCAATAGCGAGGCTCATAGAGAGTGTTTTTGGGAGGAATGCTCGATTGTATATAATTTCCTTAAGGTTATCGGGTGGGGATTCAAAAAAATATGGGCCGGTTTTGGCTCCATAAATATATGGTGTCTAGTAGTAATCCCAAAAATAGAGAGCATATTGTGAGACTACTAGATGGTATTTTTGGGTGGAATGTTCGATTGTATATAATTTACTTATGGTTATTGGATGGGGGTTTAAAAAAAATATAAAAAGATATTAGCTCTCTAAATATAGGGAGTCTAGTAGCAATCCCAAATATAGAGAGCATATTGCGAAGCTTTTAGAGGGTGTTTTAAGGAGGAGATTCGATTGTATATAATTTAAATAAGATTGTAGGGTGAAGGTTCAAAAAAAATATGGACCGATTTTGGTTCCTTAAATATAGGGAGTCTAGTAGCAATCCTAAAAATATATATGCATATTGCAAGACTCTTAGAGGGTGTTTTAGGGAAGAGTGCTTGATTTATATATAATTTACTTATGATTTAAGGGTGTTTTTAGGAGGCAATGACAAGACTCTTAGAGGGTGTTTTTGGGAGGAATGCTCGATTGTGTATAATTTACTTAAGGTTGTCGGGTGGGGGTTCAAAAAAATATGGTATGGTTTTGGCTACCTAAATATAGGGAGTCTAGTAGCAATCCCAAAAAATAGAGAGCATATTACGTGGCTCTTAGAGAGTGTTTTAGGGAGGAGTGCTTAATTGTATATAATTTAATTAAGGTTGTCGGGTGAGGGTTCAAAAATAATATGGAGCGATTTTGGCTCCTTAAATATAGGGAGTCTTGTAGCAATCCTAGAAACAGAGAGGCATATTGCGAGCCTCTCAAAGGGTGTTTGAGGGAGGAGTGCTTGATTTATATATAATTTACTTAAGGTTGATAGGTGGGGGTTCAAAAAAAATATAGAGCGGTTTTGGCTCCCTATATATAGAGAGTCTAGTAGTAATCCAAAAATTGGAGAGCATATTACCAGGCTCTCAAAGGGTATTTTAGGAAGGAGTGCTCGATTGTATATAATTTACTTAAGGTGGTCGGGTGGACGTTCAAAAAAAAATGGAGCGATTTTGGCTCCCTAAATATAGAGAGTCTAGTAGCAATCCCAAAAATAGAAAGGCATATTGCAAGTCTCTTAGAGGGTGTTTTAGGGAGAAATGTTTGATTCATATATAATTTAGTTTTGATTTTAGTGTGTTTTTGGGAGGCTCGATTGTATATAATTTACTTAAGTTTGTCTGGTGGGGGTTCAAAAAAAATATGGAGCGGTTTTGGATCCTAAAATATAGTGAGTCTAGTAGCAATCTCAAAAATAGAAAGCATTTTGTGAGACTCTTAGAGGGCGTTTTTGGAAGGTGTGCTCGATTGTATATAATTAACTTAAGGTTATCGTATGGGGGTTTCAAAAAATATGGGGTGGTTTTGGTTCCCTAAATATAGGGAGTCTTGTAGCAATCCCAAAAATACAGAGTTTGTTGTGAGGCTCTTAGAGGGTGTTTTAGGGATGAGTGCTCGATTGTATATAATTTACTTAACGTTATCGTGTAGGGGTTCAAAAAAAATATAAAATAGTTTTGGCTCCCTAAATATAGGAAGTCTAGTAGCAATCTCAAACATAAAGAGCATATTTCGAGGCTATTGAGGGTATTTTTGGGAGGAATGCTCGATTGTATATAATTTACTTAAACTTGACGGGTGGGGTTCAAAAAAAATAAGGAGCAGTTTTGGCTCCTTAAATATAAAGAGTCTAGTAGCAATCCCAAAAATAGAGAGCATATTGCAAGGCTCTTAGAGGGTGTTTTAGGAAAGACTACTCTATTGTATATAATTTACTTAAGGTTGTCGGGTGGGATTCAAAAAAAATATAGAGTAGTTTTGGCTCCCTAAATATAGGGTGTCTAGTAGCAATCCCAAAATTAGAGAGCATATTGCGAGACTATTAGAGGGTGTTTTAGGGAGGAGTGCTCGATTGTATATAATTCACTTAAGGGTGTGTGGTGCGGGTTCAAAAAAAATATAGAGTGATTTTGGCTCTATAAATATATGGAGTCTAGTAGCAATCCCAAAAATAAAGAGCATATTGCAAGGCTCTTAGAGGGTATTTTAGGAAGGAGTGCTCGATTGTATATAATTAATCAATGTTGTTGGGTGGGGGTTTAAAAAAAATATAGAGCAGTTTTAGATCCCTAAATATTGGGAGTCTAGTAGCAATCCCAAAAATAGAGAGCATATTACGAGGCTATTAGAGGGTGTTTTTGGGAGGAATGCATGATTGTATATTATTTGCTTAAGGTTGTCGAGTGGGGGTTAAAAAAAATATGGAGCTGTTTTGGCACCCTAAATATAGGGAGTGTAGTAGCAATCCCAAAAATAGAGAGGCATATTGCAAGGCTCTTAGAAGGTTTTTAGGGTGGAGTGCTTGATTTATATATAATTTAGTTATGATTTTAGGGTGTTTTTGAGAGGCAATATTGTAGCTTTTAGAGGGTATTTTTGGGAGGAATGCTCGATTGTATATAATTTACTTAAGGTTGTCAGATGAGGGTTAAAAAAAATATATGTAGCTGTTTTGGCTCCCTAAATATAGGGAGTCTAGTAACAATTCAAAAAATAAAAAGCATATTGCGAGGCTTTTAGTGTTTGTTTTTGAGAGGAGTGCTTGATTGTATATAATTTAATTATAATTATCGGGTGGGAGCCTTGAGAAATTGGGAGCGATTTTGGCTCCCCAAATATTGGGAGTCTAGTAACGATCCCAAAAGTAAGGAGGCAATGGCGAGACTCTTATAGGGTTTTTTTAGGATGAATGCTCGATTGTATATAATTTGCTTAATATTGCTGGGTCGGGGTTCAAAAAAAATAAGGATCAGTTTTGGTTCCTTAAATATAGGGAGTCTAGTAGCAATCCCAAAAATAGAGAGAATATTATGAGGCTCTTACAGGGTATTTTTGGGTGGAGTGCTCGATTGTATATAATTTACTTAAGGTTGTCAGGTGGGAGTTACAAAAAAATATGGTGTGGTTTTGACTACCTAAATATAGGGAGTCTAGTAGCAATCCCAAAAATAGAAAGGCATATTGCGAGGCTCTTAAAGGGTATTTTAAGGAATAGTGCTTGACTTATATATAATTTATTTATGATTTTAAGGTATTTTTGGGAGACAATGGCAAGGGTCATAGAGGATGTTTTTGGTAGGAATGCTCAATTGTATATAATTTACTTAAGGTTGTCGGGTGGGGGTTCAAAAAAAATATGGATTGGGTTTGGTTCCCTAAATATAGGGAGTCTAGTAGCAATCCCAAAAATAGAGAGCATATTGCGATGCTCTTAGAGGGTGCTATAGGGAGGAGTGCTTGATTGTAAACAGATCACTTAAGGTTATCAGGTAGGGGTTCAAAAAAAATAAGGAGCGATTTTGGCTCCCAAAATATAGGGAGTCTAGTAGCAATCCCAAAAATAGAGAGCATATTGCGAGGCTCTTATAGGGTATTTTAGAGAGGATTGTATATAATTTACTTAAGGTTGTTGGGTAGGGATTCAAAAAAAATATGGAGCGATTTTGGCTCCCTAAATATAGGGAGTCTAATAGCAATCCCAAAAATAAAGAGCATATTATGAGGCTATTAGATGGTGTTTTTTGGAGGAATGGTCGATTTTATATAATTTACTTAAGGTTGTAGGGTAGGGGTTCAAAAAAAATATGGAGTGGTTTTGGCTCCTTAAATATAAAGAGTCTAGTAGCAATCCCAAAGATAGAGAGCATATTGCGAGGCTCTTAGAGGGTGTTTTAAGGAGTGCTCGATTGTATATAATTTACTTAAGGTTGTCGGGTGGGGATTCAAAAAAAATAAGGAGCGGTTTTGGCTCCCTAAATATAGGGAGTCTCGTAGCAATCCCAAAATAGAGAGGCATATTGCGAGGCTCTTAGAGGGTGTTTTAGGAATGAATGCTTGACTTATATATAATTTACATATGATTTTAGGGTATTTTTGGGAGGCAATAGCATGACTCTTAGAGGGTATTTTTTGGAGGAATTCTTATTTATATATAATTTAATTAAGGTCGTTGGGTGGGGGTTCAAAAAAAATATGGAGCGGTTTTGGTTTCCTAAATATAGGGCGTCTAGTGAAAATCCCAAAAATAGAGAGCATATTACGAGACTCTTAAAGGGTGTATTAGGAAGGAGTGATCTATTGTATATAATTTATTTAAGGTTGTCTTGCAGGGATTTAAAAAAAATATGGGGTTGTTTTGGCTCATTAAATATATAGAGTCTAGTAGCAATTCCAAAAATAGAGAGCATATTGCGAGGCTATTATATGTTATTTTTGGGAGGAATGCTCGATTGTATATAATTTACTTAAGGTTATTGGGTGGGGGTTTAAAAAAAATATGGAGCCGTATTGGCTTCTTAAATATAAGGATTCTAGTAGCAATGACGAGGCTCTTAGAGGGTATTTTTGGGTAGAATGCTAGTTTGTATATAATTTACTTAATACTGACGGGTGGGGTTTCAAAAAAAATATGGAGCGGTTTTGGCTCCCTAAATATAGGGAGTCTAGTAGCAATCCCAAAAATAGAGAGCATATTACCAGGCTTTTAGTGGGTGTTTTAGGAAGGAGTGCTCAATTGTATATAATTTACTTAAGGTGGTCGGGTGTGCGATTAAAAAAATATGGAGAGGTTTTGGCTACCTAAATATAGGGGGTCTAGTAGCAATCCCAAAAATAGAAAGACATATTGCGAGTCTCTTAGAGGGTGTTTTAGGAAGGAGTGCTTGATTTATATATAATTTAGTTTTGATTTTAGGGTATTTTGGGGAGGCAATGGCTAGGCTCTTAGAGGGTATTTTTGGGAAGAATGGTCGATTGTATATAATTTACTTAAGGTTATCGGGTGGGGGTTCAAAAAAAATATGGAGCATATTATGAGGCTCTTAGTCGGTATTTTAGGGAGGAGTGCTCGATTGTATACAATTTACTTAAGGTTGTACTGTGGGGGTTCAAAAAAAATATGGGGTAGATTTGGCTCCCTAAATATAGGGAGTCTAGTAGCAATCCCAAAAATAAAGAGCATATTGTGAGGCTCTTAGAGGGTGCTTTAGGGAGGAGTACTCGATTGTATATAATTTACTTAAGGTTGTCGGGTTGGGTTTCACAAAAAATATAGAGCGATTTTGTCTACCTAAATATAGGTAGTCTAGTAGCAATCCCAAAAATAGAGAGCATATTATGAGGCTATTAGAGGGTGTTTTTGGGAGAAATACTCGATTATATATAATTTACTTAAGGTTGAAGGGTAGGGGTTCAAAAAAAATATGGAGCGGTTTTGGCTCCCTAAATATAGGGAGTTTAGTAGCAGTCCGAAAAATAGAGCACATATTGTGAGGCTCTTAGAGGGTGTTTTAGGGAAGACTGCTCGATTGTATATAATTTACTTAAGGTTGTCAGGTGGGCGTTCAAAAAAAAAAAATCGATCGGTTTTGGCCTCCTAAATATAGGGAGTCTAGTAGCAATCGCAAAAATAGAACGACATATTACGAGGCTTTTAGAGGGTGTTTTAAGGAGGAGTGCATGATTTATACATAATTTACTTATCATTTTAGGGTGTTTTTGAGAGGTAATGGTGAGACTCTTAGAGGGTGTTTTTGGAAGGAATGCTCGATTATATATAATTTACTTAAGGTTGTCGGGTGGGGGCTCAAAAAAATATGGAGCAAATTTGGCTTCCTAAATACAGGGAGTTTAGTAGCAATCCCAAAATTTTAGAGCATATTGTGAGGCTCTTAGAGGGTGTCGGGTGGGGGTTCAAAAAAAATATAGAGCGGTTTTAGCTACCTAAATATAGGGAGTCTAGTAGCAATCCCTAAAATAGAGGCATATTGCGAGCCTCTTAGAGGGTATTTTAGAGAGGAGTGCTCAATAATATATAATTTACTTAAGGTTATCGAGTGGGGGTTCAAAAAAAATATAGAGCGGTTTTGGATCTCTAAATATAGGGAGTCTAGTAGCAATCCCAAAAATAGAGAGTATATTACGAGGCTATTAGAGGGTGTTTTTGGGAGGAATGCTCGATTGTATATAATTTACTTAAGGTTGTCGAGTGAGGGTTCAAAAAAAATATGGAGCGGTTTTGGCTCCCTAAATATAAGGAGTCTAGTAGCAATCCCAAAAATAGAGAGGCATATTGCATGGCCCTTAGTGGGTGTTTTAGGGAGGAGTGCTCTTTTTATATATAATTTACTTATGATTTTAGGGTATTTTTGGGAGGCAATGGCGTGGCTTTTAGAGGATATTTTTGGGAGGAATGCTCGATTGTATATAATGTACTTAAGGTTGTCGGGTGGGGGTTTAAAAAAGATATGGAGCAATTTTGGCTCCCTAAATATATGGAGTCTAGTAGCAATCCTAAAAATAGAGAGCACATTGCGAGGCTCTTAGAGTGTGTTTTAGGGAGGAGTGCTTGATTGCATATAATTTAGTTATTATTATCAGGTGGGAGCCTTGATAAATTAGGAACGATTTTGGCTCCCCAATTATAGGGAGTCTACTAGCAATCCCAAAAATAAGGAGGCAATAGCTAGGCTCTTATAGGGTGTTTTTAAGAGGAATGCTTGATTGTATGTAATTTACTTAAGGTTGATAGGTCAAGTTTCAAAAAAAATATGGAGTGGGTTTGGCTTCTTAAATATAGGGAGTCTAGTAGCAATCCCAAAAAATAGAGAGAATATTACGAGGCTCTTAGAGGATATTTTAGGGAGGAGTACTCGATTGTATATAATTTACTTAAGGTTATTGGTTGGGAGTTCAAAAAAAATATGGTGTGATTTTGGCTACCAAAATATACGGAGTCTAGTAGCAATCCCAAAAATAGAAATGCATATTGCGAGGCTCTTAGAATGTGTTTTAGAAAGTAGTGCTTGATTTATATATAATTTATTTATGATTTTAGGGAGTTTGGGGAGGCAATGGTGGGCTCGTAGAAGGTGTTTTTGGAAGGAATGCTCAATTGTATATAATTTACTTATGGTTGTTGTGTGGGTGTTCAAAAAAAATATGGAGGGGTTTTGGCTCCCTAAAAATATGGAATCTAGTAGCAATCCCAAAAATATAGAGCAACGAGGCTCTTATAGGGTGTTTTAGGAAAGAGTGCTTGATTGTATAGAATTTACTTAAGGTTATCTGGTGGGGGTTCAAAAAAAATATGGAGCAGTTTTGGCTCCCTAAATATAGAGAGTCTCGTAGCAAACCCAAAAATAGAGTGTATATTGCGAGGCTCTTAGAGGGTATTTTAGAGAGAAGTGCTCGATTATATATAATAACCTTAAGGTTATCGGGTGGGGGTTCAAAAAAAATATGGAGAAATTTTATTTAGGGAGTCTATTAGCAATCCCAAAAATAGAAAGCATATTACGATGTTATAGAGGGTGTTTTTGGGGGGAATGCTCAGTTGTATATAATTTACATAAGGCTGTCGGGTGGGGTTCAAAAAAATATGAAGTTATTTTGGCTCCCTAGATATTACGAATCTAGTAGCAATCCCAAAAATAGATAGCATATTGCGAGGCTCTTAGTAGTTGTTTTTAGGAGTGCTTGATTATATATAATTTACTTAAGGTTGTCGGGTGGGGGTTCAAAAAAAATATGGTGCAATTTTGGCTCCATAAATATAGGGTTTCTAATAACTATCCCAAAAATAGATAGGCATGTTGCGAGGCTCTTAGAGGGTGTTTCAGAGAGGAGTGCTTGATTTATATATAATTTACTTATGATTTTAGGGTGTTTTTCCGAAGCAATGGAGAGGCTTTTAGAGGGTATTTTTGGGAGGAAAGCTTGATTGTATATAATTTACTTAAGGTTGTCGGGTGGGGGTTCAAAAATAATATGGAGCAATTTTGGCTCCCTAAATATAGGGAGTCTAGTAGCAATCCCAAAAATAGAGAGTATATTACGAGGCTCTTAGAGGGTGTTTTCGGGAGGAGTAATCGATTGTATATAATTTACTTAAGGTTGTCGAGTGGGGCTTCAAAAAAAATATGGGGCGGTTTTGGCTCTCTACATATAAGGAGTCTAGTAGCAATCCCAAAAATAGAGAGCATATTATGGGGCTCTTAGACGGTATATTAGGGAGAAGTACTCGATTGTATTTAATTTACTTAAGGTTGTCGGGTGGGGGTTCAAATAAATATGGTGCGGTTTTGGCTCCCTAACTATAGGGAGTCTTGTAGTAATCCCAAAAATAGATACCATATTATGAGGCTATTAGAGCGTGTTTTTGGGAGAAATGCTCGATTGTATATAATTTACTTAAGGTTGTCCGGTGGGGGTTCAAAAAAAATATGGAGTGGTTTTGGCTCCCTAAATATAGGGAGTCTAGTAGCAATCCAAAAATTAGAGAGCATATTAGGCTCTTAGAGGGTGTTTTTGGGAGGTGTGCTCGATTATATATATTTTATTTAAGGTTGCCAGGTGGAGGTTCAAAAATAATATGGAGCGATTTTGGCTCCCTAAATATACGGAGACTTGTAGCAATCCCAAAAATAGAGAGACATATTACGAGGCTCATAGAGGGTGTTTTGTGGGTGAGTGCTTGATTTAAATATAATTAACTTTTGATTTTAGGGTGTATTTGGGAGGCAATGGCGAGGCTCTTAGAGGGTGTTTTTGGGAGAAATGCTCGATTATGTATAATTTGCTTAAGGTTGTCGGTGGGGTTACAAATAAAATATGGAGTGGTTTTGGCACTCTAAATATAAGGAGTCTAGTAGCAATCCCAAAAAATAGAATAAATATTATGAGGCTCTTAGAGAGTATTTTAGGGAGGAGTGCTTGATTGTATATAATTTACTTATGGTTGTCTGGTGGTGGTGCAAAAAAAATATGGAGCGATTTTGGCTCCTTACATATAGGGAGTTTAGTAGTAATCCCAAAAATAGAGAGGTATATTGCAAGGCTTTTAAAGGGTATTTTAGAGAGGAGTGCTTGATTTATATATAATTTACTTATGATTTTATGGTGTTTTTGGGTGGCAATAGCGAGGCTCTTAGAGGGTGTTTTTGGGACGAATGCTCGATTATATATAATTTACTAAAGATTGTTGGGTGAGGGTTAAAAAAAAATATAGTACGATTTTGGGTCCCTACATATAGGGAGTCTAGTAGTAATCCCAAAAATAGAGAGCATATTTTGAGGCTCTTAGAAAGTATTTTAGAGAGGAGTGCTCGATTGTATATAATTTTGTTATGATTATCGGGTGGGAGTTTTAAGAAATTGGGAGTGATTTTGGCTCCCCAAGTATAAAGAGTCTAGTAGCGATCCCAAAAATAAGGAGGTAATGGCATTGCTCATATAAGGTGTTTTTGGGAGGAATGCTCGATTGTATATAATTTACTTATGGTTGACGGTTATGGATTCAAAAAAAATATGGAGCGGATTTGGCTTCCTAAATATAGGGAGTCTAGTAGCAATCTCCAAAATAGAGAGCATATTGCGAGGCTCTTAGAGGGTGTTTTAGGGAGGAGTGCTTGATTGTATATAATTCATTTAAGGTTCTCAGGTGGGCGTTCAAAAAAAATATGGAGCAATTTTGGCGACCTAAATATAGGGAGTCTAGTAGCAATCCCAAAAATAAAAAGTCATATTGCGAGGCTCTTAGAGGGTGTTTTAGAAAGTAGTGCTAGATTTATATATAATTTACTTATGATTTTAGGGTGTTTTTGGGAGGCAATAGTGAGGCTCTCAGAGGGTGTTTTTGGGAGGAATGCTCATTTGTATATAATTTACGTAAGGTTGTTGGGTGGAGGTTCAAAAAAATTATGAAGCGGTTTTAGCTCCTTAAATATAGGGAGTCTAGTAGCAATCCCAAAAATAAAGAGCATATTGTGGGGCTTTTAGATGATGTTTTAAGGAGGAGTGCTCGATTGTATGTAATTTACTTAACGTTATCGGGTGCGGGTTCAAAAAAGAAATGGAGCAATTTTGGCTCCATAAATATAGGGAGTCTATTAGCAATCCTAAAAATAGAGAGCATATTGCGAGGTTCTTAGAGGGTATTTTTGGGAGTAGTGCTCGATTAAATATTATTTACTTTAGGTTGTCTAGTGGGGGTTCAAAAAAAATATGGAACGATTTTGGCTCCCTAAATATAAGAGTCTAGTAGCAAACACAAAAATAAAGAGGCATGTTGCGAAGCTCTTAGAGAGTGTTTTAGGAAGGAGTGCCTGATTTATATTTAATTTACTTATGATTTTAGGGTATTTTTGGGAGGCAATGGCAAGGCTCTTAGAGGGTGTTTTTGGGAGGAAAGCTCGATTGTGTATAATTTACTTAAGGTTGTCGGGTGGGGGTTCAAAAAAAATTTGGAGCAGTTTTGGCTCCCTAAATATAGAAAGTCTAGTAGCAATCCCAAAAATAGAAAGCATATTACGAGGCTCTTACAGGGTGTTTTAGGGAAGAGTGCTTGATTGTATATAAGTAACTTAAGGTTGTCTGGTGGGGGTTAAAAAAAAAATGGAGCGGTTTTGGCTTCCTAAATATAGGGAGTCTAGTAGAAAACCCAAAAATAGAAAGCATATTGTGAGGCTATTGGAGGATATTTTAGAGAGGAGTGCTCGATTATATATAATTTCCTTAAGGTTGTTGGGTGGGGGTTCAAAAAAAATATGAAGCAATTTTACCTCCCTAAATATAGGGAGTCTAGTAGCAATCTCAAAAATAGAGAGCATATTACGAGGCTATAAGAGAGTGTTTTTGGGAGAAATGCCCAGTTGTATATAATTTACTTAAGGTTGTCGGGTGGGGGTTCAAAAAAATATGGAGTGGTTTTGGCTCCCTAGATATAACAAGCCTAGTAGCAATCCCAAAAATAGAGAGCATATTGCGAGGCTCTTAGACGGGTATTTTAAAGAGTGCTCGATTGTATGTAATTTACTTAATATTATCGGGTGGGGGTTCAAAAAAAATATGGAGTAGTTTTGGCTCACTAAATATAGGGAGTCTAATAGCAATCCGAAAGATAGAGAGGCATGTTGCGAGGCTCTTAGAGGGTATTTTAGAGAGGAGTACTTGATTTATATATAATTTACTTATGATTTTAGGGTGTTTTTGTGAGGTAATGAAGAGGCTTTTAAAGGGTATTTTTTGGAGGAAAGCTCGATTGTATATAATTTACTTAAGGTTGTCAGGTGGGGGTTGAAAAATAATATAGAGCAGTTTTGGCTCTCTAAATATAGGGAATCTAGTAGCAATCCCAAAAATAGAGCGTATATTACGAGGCTCTTAGAGGGTGTTTTAGGGAGGAGTACATACTCGATTGTATATAATTCACTTAAGATTATCAGATGGGGGTTCAAAAAAAATATGGGGCGATTTTGGCTCCCTACATATAGGGAGTCTAGTAGTAATCCCAAAAATAGAGAGCATATTGCGAGGCTCTTAGATGGTGTTTTACGGAGGGATGCTCGATTGTATATAATTTACTTAAGGTTGTCGTGTGGGGGTTCAAAAAAATATGGAGCGGTTTTGGCTCCCTAAATATAGGGAGTCTAATAGCAATCCCAAATATATGTAGCATATTGTGAGGCTATTAGAGGGTGTTTTTGGGAGGAATGCTCGATTGTATGTAATTTACTTAAGGTTGTCGGGTGGGGGTTCAAAAAAATATGGAGCAGTTTTGGCTCCCTAAATATATGGAGTCTAGTAGCAATCCTAAAATTAGAGAGCATATTAGGCACTTAGAGGGTATTTTAGGGAGGTGTGCTCGATTGTATATATTTTATTTAAGGTTGTCGAATTGAGGTTCAAAAAAAATATGGAGTGATTTTGGCTCCCTAAATATAAGGAGTTTTGTAGCAATCCCAAAAATAGAGAGGCATATTATGAGACTCTTAGAGGGTGTTTTAGGGAGGAGTGCTTGATTTTAATATAATTAACTTTTTATTTTAGTATGTTTTTGAGAGGCAATGGCGAGGTTCTTAGAGGGTGTTTTTGGGAAGAATGCTCGATTGTGTATAATTTTCTTAAGGTTTTTGGGTGGGGGTTCAAATAAAATATGGAGCGGTTTTGGCACTCTAAATATAGGGAGTCTAGTAGCAATCCAAAAAATAGAAAGCTTACTGCGAGGCTCTTAGATAGTGTTTTATGGAGGAGTGCTCGATTGTATATAATTTACTTAAGGTTGTCGGGTGGGGGTGTGAACAAAATATAGAGCGATTTTGACTCCTTTAATATAGGGAGTCTAGTAGCAATTCAAAAAATAGAGAGGCATATTGCAAGGCTCTTAGAGGATATTTTAGGGAGGAGTGCTTGATTTATATATAATTTACTTATGATTTTAGGGTGTTTTTGGGTAGCAATGGCGAGGCTCTTAGAGGGTGTTTTTAGAAGGAATGCTCGATTATATATAATTTACTAAAGATTATCGGATGGGGGTTCAAAAAAAATATAGTGCGGTTTTGGCTCCCTAAATATAGGGAGTATAGTAGCAATCCCAAAAATAGAGGACATATTACGAGGCTCTTAGTAAGTGTTTTAGGGAGGAATACTCGATTGTACATAATTTTGTTATGATTATCGGGAGGGAGCCTTAAGAAATTGGGAGTGATTTTGGTTCCCCAAATATAGGGAGTCTAGTAGCGATCCCAAAAATAAGGGGATAATGTTGATGCTTATATATGGTGTTTTTGGGAGGAATGCTCGATTGTATATAATTTTAATAAAGTTAACGGTTGTGGGTTCAAAAAAAAATGGAGTGAATTTGGCAATCCCAAAAATATTGAGCATATTACGAGGCTCTTAGAGGGTGTTTTAGGGAGGAGTGCTCGATTGTTTATAATTTACTTAAGGTTCTCAAGAGGGCGTTAAAAAAAAAGATGGAGCGGTTTTGGCTACCTAAATATAGGGAGTCTAGTAGCAATCCCAAAAATAGAAAGACATATTGCGAGGCTCTAAGAGGGTATTTTAGGAAGGAGTTCTAGAATTATATATAATTTACTTATGATTTTAGGGTATTTTTGGGAGGCAATGGTAGGGGTGGCAATGGGTTAGGTCTGGTCGGGTTCGGGTCGGGTTGAGACATATGTATAAGGGTAAAACACCCAACCCAAACCTAACTCATTTATTAAACGGGTCAAAAACTCAAACCCAAACCTGACCCGCCTAATAAAAGGGTTGACCCGACCCGACCCGACCCGTTTAACCCGTTTACTAACCGGGTCGGGTCGGGTTGGCTCGGGTTGGGTAAATAGAACCCTTGTAAACCTGTTGGGTTGGGTCAAGACAAGTCGGATTGGGCCGGGTTTGATCGGGTTGGTTCAGGTTGGCTCGGGTCGGGTCAGGTCGGGTTGACACGACCCATTTGTTAAATGGGTCAAGTTGGGTCAATCAGGTTATAAGTAAAAACCCGAACCCGACCCATTAAATAAACGGGTCAATGGGTCGACCCATTTATGACCCGAACCCGTTTAGGCCAAACCCAAACCCGCTAACTTCGGGTCGGGTTCGGGTCGGGTTGGCGGGTCGGGTCAAGAATTGCCACCCCTAGGAAATGGTGAGGCTCTTAAAGGGTGTTTTTGGGAGGAATGTTCATTTGTATATAATTTACTTAAGGTTGTCGGGTGGGGGTTCAAAAAAAATATGGAGCGGTTTTGGCTCCATAAATATAGGGAGTCTAGAAGCAATCCCAAAAATAGAGAGCATATTGTGAGCCAATTAGAAGGTGTTTAAGGGAGTAGTGCTCGATTGTATATAATTCACTTAAGTTTGCCCTATGGGTGTTTAAAAAAAATATGGAGCGGTTTTGGCTCCCTAATATTGGAAGTCTAGTAGCAATCTAAAAAATAGAGAGCATATTGCGTGGCTCTTAGAGGGTATTTTAGGGAGGAGTGCTCGATTGTATATAACTTACATAAGTTTTTCGGCTGGGGGTTCAAAAAAAATATAGAGCGGTTTTGCCTCCCTAAATATAGGGAGTCTAGTAGCAATCCCAAAAATAGAGAGTATATTACGAGGCTATTAGATGGTGTTTTGGGGAGGAATGCTCGATTGTATATAATTTACTTAAGGTTGTCGGGTGGGGGTTCAAAAAAAATATAGAGAGATTTTGGCTCTATAAATATAGGGAGTCTAGTAGCAAACCTAAAAATAGAGAGCATATTGCCAGGTTCTTAGATGGTGTTTTAGGGAGGACTATGCGATTGTATATAATTTGCTTCAGATTGTTGGGTGGGGGTTTAAAAAAAATATAGAACGATTTTGGCTTCCTAAATATAGGGAGTCTAGTAGCAATCCCAAAAATAAAGAGGCATATTGAGAGACTCTTAGATGGTGTTTTAGGGAGGAGTGGTTGATTTATATTTACCTTATGATTTTAGGGTATTTTTGGAAGGCAATAGTGAGGCTCTTAGAGGGTGTTCTTGGAAGGAAAGCTCGATTGTATTTAATTTACTTAAGGTTGTCGGGTGGGGGTTGAAAAATAGTAAGTCTAGTAGCAATCCCAAAAATATAGAGCATATTGCGAGTCTCTTAAAGGGTGTTTTAGGGAGGAGTGCTCGATTTTATATAATTTACTTTAGGTCATCGGGTGTGGGTTTAAAAAAAATATGGGGCAGTTTTGGCTCAATAAATATAGGAAGTCCAGTAGCAATCCTAAAAATAAAGAGCATATTGTGAGTCTCTTAGAAGGTGTTTTAGGGAGGAGTGCTCGATTGTATATAATTTACTTAAGGTTGTTGGGTGGGGGTTCAAAAAAAATAAGGAGTCGTTTTGGCTCCCTAAATATAGGGAGTCTAGTAGCAATCCTAAAAATATAGAGCATATTGCGAGGCTATTAGAGGGTGTTTTTAGGAGGATTGCTCGATTGTATATAATTTACTTAAGGTTGTCGGGTGGGGGTTCAAAAAAAATATGAAGCAGTTTTGGCTCTCTAAATTTATGGAGCCTAGTAGCAATCCCAAAAATAGAGAGGATATTAGGCTCTTAGAGGTTATTTTAGGGAGGATTGCTCGATTGTATATAATTTACTTAAGGTTGTCGGGTGGAGGTTCAAAAAAAATATGAAGCGGTTTTGGTTCCCTAAATATAAGGAGTCCAGTAGCAATTCCAAAAATAGAGAGACATATTGCGAGGCTTTTAGTGGGTGTTTTAGGGAGGAGTGCTTGATTTATATATAATTTACTTATGATTTTAGGGTATTTTTGGGAGGCAATGGCGAGGCTTTTAGAGGGTGTTTTTGGGAGGAAAGCTCGATGGTGTATAATTTACTTAAGTTTATCGGGTGGGGGTTCAAACAAAATATGGAGCAATTTTGGCTCCCTAAATATAAGGAGTCTATTAGCAATCCCAAAAAATATAGAGCATATTGCGAGGCTCATAGAGAGTGTTTTTGGGAGGAGTACTCGATTGTATGTAATTTACTAAAGGTTGTCGGGTGGGGGTTCAAAAAAATATAGAGCAGTTTTGGTTCCCTAAATATAGGGAGTCTAGTAGCAAACCCAAAAATAGAGAGCATATTGCGAGACTTTTAGAAAGTATTTTGGGGAATTTAGTTATTATTTTCGGGTGGGTGCCTTAAGAAATTAGGTGCGATTTTGACTCCCCAAATATAGGGAGTCTAGTAGCGATCCCAAAAATAAGGAGGCAATGACAATGCTCATTTAAGGTGTTTTTGGGTGGAATACTCAATTGTATATAATTTACTTAAGTTTGATGGGTTGGGGTATAAAATAAATATGGAGTAATTTTTGCATCCTAAATATAGGGAGTCTAGTAACAATCCCAAAAATAGAGAGCATATTGCGTGGCCCTTAGAGGGTGTTTTAGGGAGGAGTGCACAATTGTATATAATTTACTTAAGGTTATTGGGTGGGTATTCAAAAAAAATATGGTGCGATTTTGGCTACCTAAATATACGGAGTCTAGTAGCAATCCTAAAAATAGAAAGGCATATTGCGAGGCTCTTAGAGGATGTTTTATGGAGGAATGCTTGATTTATATTTAATTTTCTTATAATTTTAGGATGTTTTTGGGAGGCAATGGCGAGGCTCTTAGAGGGTGTTTTTGGGAGAATTGCTCGATTGTAAATAATTTACTTAAGGTTATCGGGTGGGGGTTTAAAAAAAATATGGAACGATTTTGGTTCACTAAATATAGGGAGTCTAGTTGCAATCCCAAAAACAGAGAGCATATTGAGAGGCTCTTGGAGTTAGGGGTGGCAATGGGTCGGGTCAGGTCGGGTTCGGGTCGGGTTGAGACATATGTATAAGGGCAAAACACCCAACCCGAACCCGACCCGTTTAATAAACGGGTCAAAAACTTAAGCCCAAACCCGACCCGCCTAATAAACGGGTTGACCCGACCCGACCCGTTTAACCCGTTTACTAAACGGGTCGGGTCGGGTCAGGTCGGGTTGGCTCGGGCTGGGTCAACAGAACCCATGTAAACCTGTCGGGTTGGGTAAAGACCAGTCGGATTGGGCCGGGTTTGATCGGGTTGGGTTGGGTTGGTTCGGGTTGGGTCGGGTCGGGTCGGGTCGGGTCGGGTTGACACAACCCATTTGTTAAACGGGTCAAGTCGGGTCAATCGGGTTATAAGTACAAACTCGAACCCGACCCATTACATAAACGGGTCAATCGGGTCGACCCGTTTATGACCCGAACCCGTTTAGGCCAAACCCAAACCTGCTAACTTCGGGTCGGGTTCGGGTCGGGTTGGCGGGTCGGGTCAAGAATTGCCACCCCTACTTGGAGTGTATTTTAGGAGGAGTGCTCGATTGTATATAATTCACTTAAGGTTATCCGGTGCGGGTTTAAGAAAAATATGAAGTAATTTTGGCTTCCTAAACATAGGGAGTCTAGTAGCAATCCCAAAAATAGAGAGCATATTGCGAGGCTCTTAGAGGGTATTTAAGGAGGAGTGCTCAATTCTATATAATTTACTTAGGTTTTCAGGTGGGGGTTCAAAAAAACTATAAAGTGGTTTTGCCTCCCTAAATATAGAGAGTCTAGTAGCAATTACAAAAATAGAAAGCTCGATTTTATATAATTTACTTAAGGTTATCGGGTGGGGGTTCTAAAAAAATATGGAGCAGTTTTAGCTCCCTTAATATAGGAGACTAGTAGTAATCACAAAAATAGAGAGCATATTGTGAGGCTCTTAGTGGGTGTTTTAGGGAGGAATCCTCGATTGTATATAATTTACTTACGGTAGTCGGGGGCGTTTAAAAAAAATATAGAGCAATTTTGGCTCCCTAAATATATGGAGTCTAGTAGAAATCCCAAAAATAGAGAGACATATTACGAGGCTCTTAGAGGGTGTTTTAGGAAGGAGTACTTGATTTATATATAATTTACTTATTATTTTAAGGTGGTTTTAGGAAATAATGACGAGGCTCTTAGAGGGTGTTTTTGGGAGGAATGCTCGATTATGTATAATTTACTTAAGTTTGTCGGATGGGGGTTCAAACAACATATGGAGCGGTTTTGGCTCCCTAAGTGTAGGGAGTCTAGTAGCATTTCTCAAAAATAGAGAGCATATTGTGAGGCTATTAGAGGGTGTTTTAGGGAGGAGTGCTCAATCGTATATAATTTACTTAAGGTTGTCGGGTGCGGGTTCAAAAAAAATATAGAGCAGTTTTGGCTCCTTAAATATAGAGAGTTTAGTAGCAATCCTAAAAATAAAGAAGCATATTGTGAGGCTCTTAGAGGGTGTTTTAGGGAGGATTGCTTGATTTATATATAATTTACTTATGATTTTTGGATATTTTTGGTAGGTAATGGCGAGTCTCTTAGAGATGTTTTTGGGAGGAATACTCGATTTTATATAATTTACTAAAGTTTAATGGGTGGGGGTTCAAAAAAAATATAGAGCGCTGTTGGCTCCCTAAATATAGGGAGCCTAGTAGTAATCCCAAAAATAGAGAGCATATTACCAGGCTCTTAGAGGGTATTTTAGAAAGGAGTGCTTGATTGTATATAATTTACTTAAAGTTGTCGGGTAGGCGTTAAAGAAAAAAAGGTACGATTTTGGCTCCCTAAATATAGGGAGTCTAGTAGCAATCCCAAAAATAGAAAGACATATTGCGAGTCTCTTAGAGGGTGTTTTAGGGAGGTGTGATTGATTTATATATAATTTATTTATAATTTTAGGGTATTTTTGGGAGGCAATGGCGAGGCTCTTAGAGGGTGTTTTGGAGGAAAACTCGATTGTATATAATTTTCTTAAGGTTGTCGGGTGTGGGTTCAAAAAAAATATGGAGGGGTTTTGGCTCCTTAAATATAGGGAGTCTAGTAGCAATCCCACAAATATAGAGCATATTGCAAGTCTCTTTGAGAGTGTTTAGGGAGGAGTGCTCGATTGTATATAATTCACTTAAGGTTATTGGATGGGAGTTCAAAAAAAATATGGAGCGGTTTTGGCTCCCTAAATATAGGGAGTCTAGTAGCAATCTCAAAAATAGAGAGCATATTGCGAGACTCTTAGAGGGTGTTTTAGGGGGTAGTGCTCGATTGTATTTAATTTACTTAAGGTTGTCAAGTGGTGGTTAAAAAAAAATATGGAGCGGTTTTGGCTCCCTAAATATAGGGAGTCTAGTAGCAATCCCAAAAATAGAGAGCATATTACGAGGCTATTAGAAGGTGTTTTTAGGAGGAATGCTCGATTGTATATAATTTACCTGAGGTTGTCAGGTGGGGGTTCAAAAAAAATATGGAGCGATTTTGGCTCCCTAAATATAGGGAGTCTAGTAGCAATCTCAAAAGTAGAGAACATATTAGGCTTTTAGAGGTTGTTTTAGGGTGGAGTGCTCGATTGTTTACAATTTATTTAAGGTTGTCGGGTAGGGGTTCATAAAAAATATGTAGATATTTTGGCTCCCTAAATGTAGGAAGCCTAGTAGCAATCCCAAAAATAGAGAGCCATATTGCAAGGCTCTTAGAGGGTGTTTTAGGGAGGAGTGCATGATTTATATATAATTTAATTATGATTTTAGGGTGTTTTTGGGAGACAATGGTGAGGCTCTTAGAGGATGTTTTTTGAAGGAATGATCGATTGTGTATAATTTAATTAAGGTTATCGGGTGGGGGTTGAAGCAAAATATAGAGAGGTTTTGGCTTCCTAAATATAGGGAGTCTAGTAGCAATCCAAAAAAATAGAGAGTATATTGTGAGGCTTTTGGAAGGTATTTTAGGGAGGAGTGTTCAATCGTTTATAATTTACTTAAGTTTGTCGGGTGGGGGTTCAAAAAAATATAGAGCGGTTTTGGCTCCTTAAATATAGGGAGTCTAGTACCAATCCTAAAAATAGAGATGCATATTGCGAGGCTCTTAGTAGGTGTTTTAACGAGGAGTGCTTGATTTATATATAATTTATTTATGAATTTTAGGTATTTTTGAGAGGCAATGGTGAGGCTTTTAGAAGGTGTTTTTGGAAGGAATGCTCGATTGTATATAATTTACTTAAGGTTGACAGGTGGGGGTTCAAAAAAAATATGTAGTAGTTTTGGCCCCCTAAATATAGGGAGTCTAGTAGCAATCCTAAAAATAGAGATTATATTACCAGGCTCTCAGAGGGTGTTTTAGGAAGGAGTGCGTGATTGTATATAATTTACTTAAGGTTGTCGGGTTGGCATTCGAAAAAAATATGGAGTGGTTTTGCTCCCTAAATATAGGGGGTGTAGTAGCAATCCTAAAAATAGAAAGACATATTGCAAGTTTCTTAGAGGGCATTTTAGGGAGGAGTGCTTGATTAATATATGATTTACTTATGATTTTAGGGTGTTTTTGGGAAGCAATGTTAAGGATCTTAGAGGGTATTTTTTGGAGGAATGCCCAATTGTATATAATTTACTTAAGGTTATCGTGTGTGGGTTCAAAAAAAATATAGAGCGATTTTGGATCCCTAAATATAGGAAGTCTAGTAGCAATCCTAAAAATAGAGAGCATATTTCGAGTCTCTTAGTGGGTGATTTAGGGAGGAGTGCTCGATTGTATATAATTCACTTAAGGTTGTAGGGTTGGGTTCGAAAAAAATATGGAGCAATTTTGGGTCCCTAAATATAGGGAGTCTAGTAGCAATCCCAAAAATAAAGAGCATATTGCGAGGCTCTTAGAGGGTGTTTTAGGGAGGAGTGCTCGATTGTATATAATTAACTTAAGGTTGTCGGGTGGGGGTTAAAAAAAATATGGAGCAATTTTGGCTCTCAAAATATAGGGAGTCTAGTAGTAATCCCAAAAATAAAGAGCATATTACGAGGCTATTCAAGGGTATTTTTAAGAGTAATACTCGATTGCATATAATTTACATAAGGTTATCGGGTGGGGGTTCAAAAAAAATATAGAGCTATTTTGGCTCCGTAAATATAGGGAGTCTAGTAGCAATCCCAAAAATAGAGAGTATATTAGGCTCTTAGAGGGTGGTTTAGGGAGGAGTGCTCGATTGTATATCATTTACTTAAGGTTGTCGGGCAGGGGTTCAAATAGAATATGGAGTGATTTTTGCTCCCTAAATATAGGGAGTGTAGTAGCAATCCCAAAAATAGGGAGGCATGTTGCGAGGCTCTTAGAGGGTGTTTTAGAAAGGAGTACTTGATTTATATATAATTTACTTATGATTTTAGAGTATTTTTAGGAGGCAATAGCGAGACTCTTTGAGAGTATTTTTGGGAGAAATGCTCGATTATGTATAATTTACTTAAGTTTGTTAGGTGGGGGTTCAAACAAAATATGGAGCAATTTTGGCTCCCTAAATATAGGGAGTCAAGTAGCTATCCTAAAAAATAGAGAGCATATTGTGATACTCTTAGAGGGTGTTTTAGGAAGGAATGCTCGATTGCATATAATTTACTTAAGGTTGTTGGGTGGGGGTTCAAAAAAAATATAGAGCAGTTTTGGCTTCCTAAATATAGGGAGTCTAGTAGCAATCCCAAAAATAGAGAGCATATTGCGAGGCTTTTAGAGGGTGTTTTTGGGAGGAATGCTCGATTGTATATAATTTACTTAAGGTTGTCGGGTGGGGATTGAAAAAAAATATGGAGCAGTTTTGGATCCCTAAATATAAGGAGTCTAGTAGCATTCCCAAAAATAGATAGCATATTAGGCTCTTAGAGGGTATTCTAGGGAGGAGAGCTCGATTGTATATAATTTACTTTAGGTTGTCAGGTGGGGCTTCAAAAAAAATATAGAGCGGTTTTGGCTCCCTAAATATAGCGAGTCTAGTAGCAATCCAAAAAATAGTGATGTATATTGCGAGGTTTTTAGAGGGTGTTTTTGGAAGGAGTGCTTGATTTATATATAATTTACTTATGATTTTAAGGTATTTTGGGAGGCAATGACGAGGCTTTTAGAGGGTGTTTTGAGAGGAATGCTCGATTGTGTATAATTTAATTAAGGTTATCGGGTGGGGGTTCAAACAAAAAATGGAGCTATTTTTGCTCCCTAAATATAGGGAGCCTAGTGCCAATCCCAAAAAATAGCAAGCATATTGCGAGGCTCTTAAAGAGTGTTTTAGGGAAGAGTGCTCGATTTTATATAATTTACTTAAGATTGTCGGGTGGGGGTTCAAAAAAATATGGGGTGGTTTTGGCTCCTTAAATACAGGGAGTCTAGAGGCAATGGTGAAGCTCTTACAGGGTGTTTTTAGGAGGAATGCTTGATTATATATAATTTACTAAAAGCTGTCTGGTTGGGGTTCAAAAAAAATATCAAGTGTTTTTGGCTCCCTAAGTATAGGAAAACTAGTAGCAATCCAAAAAATAGAGAGCATATTGTGAGGCTCTTAGAATGTGTTTTAGAAAGGAGTGCTCGATTGTATATAATTTAGTTATGATTATCGGGTATGAGCCTTGAGAAATTAGGAGCGATTTTGGCTTCCTAAATATTGGGAGTCTAGTAGCGATCCCAAAAATAAGGAGGCAATGGTGAGCCTCATATAAGGTATTTTTGGGAGGAATACTCTATTGTATATAATTTACTTAAGGTTGACGGGTGGGGGTTTAAAAAAAATATGGAGCGGTTTTGGCACTCTAAATATAGGGAATCTAGTAACAATCTCAAAAATAGAGAGCATATTGTGAAGCTCTTAGAGGGTGTTTTAGTGAGGAGTGCTCGATTGTATATAATTTACTTAATATTATCTGGTGGGTGTTCAAAAAAAATATAGAGCGATTTTTGCTATCTAAATATAGGGAGTCCAGTTGCAATCCCAAAAATAGAAAGGCATATTGCGAGGCTCTAAGTGGGTATTTTAGGGAGGTGTGCTTGATTTATATATAATTTACTTATGATTTTAGGGTGTTTTTTTAAGGCAATAGCCAGGCTCTTAGAGGGTATTTTTGGAAGGAATGCTCGATTGTATATAATTTACTTAAAGTTATCGGGTGGGGGTTCAAAAAAATATGGAACGATTTTGGCTCCATAAATATAAGGAGTCTAGTTGCAATCCCAAAAATAGAGAGCATATTGAGAGGCTCTTAGAGGGTATTTTAGAGAGAAGTGCTCGATTATATATAATTTACTTAAGGTTATTCGGTGGGCGTTCAAAAAAAATATGGAGCAGTTTTGGCTCCCTAAATATAAGAAGTCAAGTAGCAATCCCAAAAATGGAGAGCATATTGCGAGGTTCTTAGAGGATATTTTAGGGAGGAGAGTTCGATTGTTTATAATTTACTTAAAGTTATCTGGTGGGGGTTCAAAAAAAATATGAAGCGGTTTTGCCTCCCTAAATATAGGAAGTCTAGTCGTAATCCCAAAAATAGAGAGCATATTACGAGGCTATTAGATGGTATTTTTGGGAGGAGTGCTCGATTGTATATAATTTACTTAAGGTTGTCGAGTGGGGGTTCAAAAAAAATTTGGAGCGGTTTTGGCTCCTTAAATATAGGGAGTCTAGTAGTAATCCCAAAAATAGAGAGGCATATTGCGAGGCTCTTAGAAGGTATTTTATTAAGGAGTGCTTGATTTATATATAATTTACTTATGAGTTTAGGGTGTTTTTGGGAGGCAATGGCGAGGCTCTTAGAGGGTATTTTTAGGATAAATGCTCGATTATATATAATTTACTAAAGATTGTCGGGTGGGGGTTCAAAAAAATATAGATCGATTTTGGCTCCCTAAATATATGGAGACTAGTAGCAATCCCAAAAACCGAGAGCACATTGCGAGTCTCTTAGAAAGTGTTTTAGGAAGGAGTGCTCGATTGTATATAATTTAATTATGATTATCAGGTATGAGTCTTTAGAAATTGGGAGCGATTTTGGCTCACCAAATATAGGGAGTCTAGTAACGATCCCAAAAACAAGAAGGCAATGGCGAGGGTCATATAAGGTGTTTTAGGGAGGAATACTCGATTGTATATAATTAACTTAAGGTTGACGGGTGGGGGTTCAGAAAAAATATAGAGCGGTTTTGGCTCCCTAAATATAGAGAGTCTAGTAGTAATCCTAAAAATAGAGAGCATATTTCGAAGCTCTTAGAGGGTGTTTTAGGGTGGAGTGTTCGATTGTATATAATTTACTTAAGGTTTTCGGGTGGGCGTTCAAAAAAAATATAGAACGATTTTGGCTACCTACCTATAGGGAGTCTAGTAGCAATCCCAAAAATAGAAAGGCATATTTAGAGTTTCTTAGAAGGTGTTTTAGGGAAGTGTACTTGATTTATATATAATTTACTTATTATTTTAGGGTGTTTTTGGGAGGCAATGGCAAGGCTCTTAGAGGGTGTTTTTGGAAGAAATGCTCAATTGTATATAATTTACTTAAAGTTATCGAGTGGGGGTTCAAAAAAAGTATGGAGTGGTTTTGGCTCCATAAATATAGGGAGTCTAGTAGCAATCCCAAAAATAGAGAACATATTGTGAGGCTCTTAGAGGGTTTTTTAGGGAGGAGTGCTCTATTGTATATAATTTACTTAAGGTTATCCGGTGAGGATTTAAAAAATATATAGAACAGTTTTGGCTCCTCAAATATAAGGAGTCAAGTAGCAATCCCAAAAATAGAGAGCATATTGCGAGGTTCTTAGAGGGTATTTTAGGGAGGAGAGCTTGATTGTATATAATTTACTTAAGATTTTTGGGTGGGGGTTCAAAAAAAATATAGAGCAGTTTTGCCTCCCTAAAAATAGGGAGTCTAGTAGCTATCCCAAAAATTTGGAGTATATTGCTAGGCTATTAGATGATGTTTTTTGTAGGACTGCTCGATTATATATAATTTACTTAATGTTGTCATGTGAGGGTTCAAAAAAAATATGGAGTGATTTTGGCACCCAAAATATAGGGAGTCTAGTAGTAATCTCAAAAATAGAGAGTATATTATGAGGCTATTAGAGGGTGTTTTAGAAAGGAGTGCTCGATTGTATATAATTTAACTTGGTTGTCAGGTGGGGGTTCAAAAAATATATATAGCAATTTTGGCTCCCTAAATATAGGGAGTCTAGTAGCAATCCCAAAAATAGAGTGGCATGTTGCGAGGCTCTTAAAGGGTGTTTTAGGGATGAGTGCTTGATTTATATATAATTTACACATGATTTTATGTTGTTTTTGGGAGGCAATGGTGAGGCACTTGGAGGGTATTTCTGGGAGAAATACTAGATTGTATATTATTTACTTAATGTTGTCAGGTGGGGATTCAAGCAAATTATGGAGCAGTTTTGGCTCCCTAAATACAGGGAGTCTAGTAGCCATCCCAAAAAATAGAGAACATTTTTGGAGGCTCTTAGAGGGTGTTTTAGGAAGGAGTGCTCAATTATATATAATTTACTTAAGATTGTCGGGTTGGGGTTCAAAAGAAATATGGAGCGGTTTTGGCTCCTTAAATATCGAGAGTCTAGTAGCAATTCTAAATATAGAGAGGCATATTGCGTGATTCTTATAGGGTGTTTTAGGGAGGTGTGCTTGATTTATATATAATTTACTTATGGTTTTTGGGTGTTTGTGGGAAGCAATGACGAGGTTCTTATAAGGTGTTTTTGGGAGGAATGCTCGATTGTATATAATTTACTGAAGGTTGGCAGGTGGGGGTTCAAAAAAAATCTAGAGCAATTTTGGCTCCCTAAATATAGGGAGTCTAGTAGCAATCCCAAAAATAAAGAGCATACTGCGAGGCTTTTAGAGTGTGTTTTAGGGAGGAGTGTTCCATTGTATATAATTTACTTAAAGTTATCGGGTAGGAATTCAAAAAAAATATGGAGCTGTTTTGCCTGCCTAAATATAGGGAGTCTTGTTGCAATCCCAAAAATAGAAAGTCATATTGCGAGGCTCTTATAAGGTGTTTTAGGGAGGAGTGCTTGATTTATTTATAATTCACTTATGATTTTGGAATATTTTTGGAAGGCAATGGCAAGGCTGTTAGAGGGTGTTTTTGGGATGAATGCTTGATTATAAATAATTTAATTAAGGTTGTCTGGTCGGGGTTCAAAAATAATATGGAGTAGTTTTGGTTCCCTAAATATAGGGAGTTTAGTAGCAATCCCAAAAATAGAGCGTATATTACCAGGCTCTTAGAGGATGTTTTAGGAAGGAGTGCTCGATTGTATATAATTTACTTAAGGTTGTCGGGTGGACATTCAAAAAAAAATATGGTGCGGTTTTGGCTCTCTAAAATAGAATGACATATTACGAGTCTCTTAGAGGGTATTTTAGGGAGGAGTGCTTGATTTATATATAATTTACTTATGATTTTATGGTGTTTTTGAGAGGCAATGGTAAGGCCCTTAAAGGGTGTTTATGGGAGGAATGCTCGATTGTATATAATTTATTAAAGGTTATCGGGTGGGGGTTCAAAAAAAATATAAAGCAGTTTTGGCTCCCTAAATTTAGGGAGTCTAGTAGCAATCCCAAAATAGAGAGCATATTGCGAGTCTCTTATAGGGTGTTTTAGGGAGGAGTGCTCAATTGTTTATAATTTACTTAAGGATATCGGGTGGGGTAAAAAAAATATGGTACATTTTTTACTCCCTAAATTTAGGGAGTCTAGTAGCAATCCCAAAAATAGAGAGCATATTGCGAGGGTCTTAGAGGGTGTTTTAAGGAGGAGTACTTGATTATATATAATTTACTTAAGATTGTTGGGTGGGGGTTCAAAAAAAATATGGAGTGGTTTTGGCTCCCTAAATATAGGGAGTCTAGCAGCAATCCCAAAAATAGAAAGCATATTATGAGGCTATTAGAAGGTATTTTTAGGAGGAAGGCTCGATTGTATATAATTTACTTAAGGTTATCGGGTTGGGGTTCAAAAAAAATATAGAGCGGTTTTGGCTCCCTAACTATACAGAGTCTAGTAGCAATCACAAAAATAGAGAGCATATTAGGCTCTTATAGGTGTTTTAGGGAGGTGTGCTCGATAATAAATAATTTACTTAAGGTTATCGAGTGGGGGTTCAAAAAAAATATGGACCTATTTAGGTTCTCTAAATATAGGGAGAATAGTAGCAATCCCAAAAATAAAGAGGCATATTATGAGGCTCTTAAACGGTGTTTTAAGGAGCAGTGCTTGATTTATATATAGTTTACTTATGATTTTAGGGTGTTTTTGGGAGACAATGACGAGGCTATTAGAGGGTATTTTTGGGAGGAATGCTCGATTGTGTATAATTTACTTAAGGTTGTCGGGTGGGGGTTCAAATAAAATATAGTGCGGTTTTGCCTTCCTAAATATTGGGAGTCTAGTAGCAATCCCAAAAAATAGAGAGCATATTGCGAGGCTCTTAGAGAGTGTTTTAGGAAGGCGTGCTCGATTGTATATAATTTACTTAAGGTTGTCAGGTGGGGGTACGATTTTAGCTCCTTAAATATAAGGAGTCTAGTAGCAATCCCAAAAATAGAGAGATATATTGCGAGGCTCTTATAGGATATTTTAGGGAGGAGTGCTTGATTTATATATAATCTTCTTATAATTTTAGGGTATTTTTGGGAGGCAATAACGAGCCTCTTAGAGGGTGTTTTTGGAAGGAATGCATGATTATTTATAATTTATTAAAGGTTATTGGGTGGGGGTTCAAAAAAAATATAGGGAGGTTTTGGCTCCCTAAATATATGGAGTCTAGTAGCAATTCCAAAGATGGAGCACATATTGCGAGGCTCTTAAAAAGTATTTTAGGAAAGAGTGCTCGATTGTATATAATTTAGTTATGATTATCGGGTGGGAGCGTTAAGAAATTGTGAATGATTTTTCCTCCCCAAATATAAGGAGTCTAGTAGTGATCCCAAAAAATAAGGCGGCAATGGCGAGGCTCATATAAGGTGTTTTTAGGAGGAATGCTCGATTGTATATAATTTACTTAAAGTTGACGGGTGGGGGTTCAAAAAAAATATGGATCGGTTTTGGATCCCTAAATATAGGGAGTCTAGTAGCAATCCAAAAAATATAGAGCATATTGTGAGGCTCTTAGAGGGTGGTTTAGGAAGGAGTGCTTGATTGTATATAATTTACTTAAGGTTTTAAGGTGGGCGTTCAAAAAAAATATGGAGCGGTTTTGGCTACCTAAATATAGCGAGTCTAGTAGTAATCTCAAAAAAATGAAGGCATATTACGAGGCTCTTAGAAGGTGTTTTAGGGAGGAGTGCTTGATTTTTATATATTTTACTTATGATTTTAGGGTATTTTTGGGAGGCAATGGTGAGGCTCTTAGAGGGTGTTTTTGGGAGGCAATGGCGAGGCACTTAGAGGGTGTTTTTGGAAGGAATGCTCGATTGTGTATAATTTACGTAAGGTTATCGGGAGGGGGTTTAAATAAAATATGGAGTGGTTTTGGCTCCATAAATATAGGGAGTCTACTAACAATCCCAAAAAATAGATAGCATATTGTGAGGCTCTTAGAGAGTGTTTTAAGGTGGAATGCTCGATTGTATATAATTTACTTAAGGTTGTTAGGTAGGGGTGCAAAAAAAATATGGAGCGGTTTTGGCTCCTTAAATATAGAGAGTCTAGTAGCAATTCCAAAAATAGAGAGGCATATTGCGAGGATCTTAGTGGGTATTTTCGAGTGGAGTGCTTGATTTATATATAACTTACATATGATTTTAGGATGTTTTTGGGAGGCAATGGCGAGGCTCTTAGAGGGTGTTTTTTGGAGAAATGCTCGATTATATATAATTTACTAAAGATTATCAGGTGGGGGTTCAAAAAAAATATAGAGCTGTTTTAACTCCCTAAATATAGGGAGTCTATTAGCAATCCTAAAAATAGAGAGCATATTATGAGGCTCTTAGAAAGTATTTTCGGGAGGAGTGCTCGATTGTACATAATTTAGTTATGATTATCGGGTGGGAGCCTTGAGAAATTGGGAGCGATTTTGGCTCTCAAAATATAGGGAGTCTAGTAGTGATCCCAAAAATAAGGAGGCAATGATTAGGCTTATATAAGGTGTTTTTGGGAGGAATGCTCGATTGTATATAATTTACTTAAAGTTGACGGGTGGGGGTTCAAAAAAAAATGAAACAGTTTTGGTTCCATAAATATAAGGAGTCTAGTAGTAATCCCAAAAATATAGAGCATAATGTGAGGCCCTTAGATGGTGTTTTAGGGAGGAGTACTAGATTATATATAATTTCCTTAAGGTTGTCGAGTGGGCGTTCAAAAAAAAAATGGAGCGGTTTTGGCTAACTAAATATAGGGAGTCTAGTTGCAATCCCAAAAATAGAAAGGCATATTGCGAAGCTCTTAAAGGGTGTTTTAGGGAGGTGTGCTTAATTTATATATAATTTACTTATGATTTTAGGGTATTTTTGGGAGGCAATGGTAAGGCTTTTTTAGTGTGTTTTTGAGAGGAATGCTCGATTGTATATAATTTACTTAAGGTTATCGGGTGGGGGTTCAAAAAAAAAAGGCTGCTCTTTTGGTTCCATAAATATAGGGAGTCTAGTAGCAATCCCAAAAATATATTGCATATTACGAGACTATTAGAGGGTGTTTTAGGAATGAGTGCTTGATTGTTTATAATTCACTTTAGGTTGTCCTGTGGGGGTTCAAAAAAAATATGGAGCGGTTTTGGCTTTCTAAATATAGGGATTCTAGTAGCAATCCAAAAAATAGAGAGCATATTGCAAAGCTCTTAGAGGGTATTTTTGGGAGGAGTGCTCGATTGTATATAATTTACTTAAGGTTATCGGGTGAGGCTTCAAAAAAAATATATAGCGATTTTACCTCCCAAAATATAGGGAGTTTAGTAGCAATCCAAAGAATAGAGAGCATATTGCGAGGCTATTAGATGGTGTTTTTGGGAGGAATGATCGATTATATATAATTTACTTAAGGTTATTGGGTGGGGGTTCAATAAAAATATAGAGCAGTTTTGGCTCCCAAAATATAGAGAGCCTAGTAGCAATCCTAAAAATAGAGTGTATATTGCGAGGCTCTTAGAGGGTGTTTTAGGGAGGAGTGCTCGATTGTATATAATTTACTTAAGGTTGACGGGTAGGGGTTCAAAAAAAATATGGTGCAATTTTGGCTCTAAAAATATAGGGAGTCTAGTAATACTCCCAAAAATAAAGAGCACATTACCAGGCTCTTAGAGGGTGTATTAGGAAGGAGTGCTCGATTGTATATAATTTAGTTAAGGTTGTCGGGTGGGTGTTTAAAAATAATATGGAGCGGTTTTGGTTCCCTAAATATACGGAGTCTAGTAGCAATCCCAAGAATAGAAAGGTATATTGTGAGTCTCTTTGAGGGTATTTTAGGGAGGAGTGTTTGATTTATATATAGTTTACTAATGATTTTAGTGTGTTTTTGGCAATAAATGGCAAGGCTCTTAAAGGGTGTTTTTGGGAGGAATGCTTAATTATATATAATTTACTTAATGTTGTCGGGTGGGGGTTCAAAAAAACTATGGAGCAATTTTGGCTCCCTAAATATAGGGAGTCGAGTAGCAATCCCAAAAATAAAGAGCATATTAAGAGTCTTTTGAAGGGTATTTTATCGAGGAGTGTTCGATTGTATATAATTCACTTAAGGTTGTCGAATGGGGTTTCAAAAAAAATATAGGGTGATTTTGGCTCCCTAAATATAGGGAGTCTAGTAGCAATCCTAAAAATAGATAGCATATTGTGTGGCTATTAGAGGGTGTTTTAGGGAGGAGTGGTCAGTTGTATATAATTTACTTAAGGTTATTGGGTGGGGGTTTAAAAAAAATACGGAGCGATTTTGGCTCCCTAAATATAGGGAGTCTAGTAGCAATCCCAAAAATAGATAGCATATTGCGAGTCTATTAGTGGGTGTTTTTAGAAGGAATGCTCGATTGTATATAATTTACTTAAATTTATTGGGTGGGGATTCAAAAAAAATATGGAGCAGTTTTGGCTCCCTAAATATAGGGAGTCTAGTAGCAATCCCAAAAATATAGTGCATAATAGGCTCTATGTGGGTGTTTTAGGGAGAAGTTCTTGATTGTATATAATTTACTTAAGGTTGTCGGGCGGGGGTTCAAAAAAAATATAGAGCGATTTTGACTCCCTAAATATAGGGAGTCTAGTATGAATCCCAAATATAACGAAGCATATTGCAAAGATCTTATAGGGTATTTTAGGGAGGATTGTTTGATTTATATATAATTTACTTATGATTTTAGGGTATTTTTCGAAGGCAATGGCGAGGCTCTTTGAAGATATTTTTGGGAGGAATGCTCGACTATGTATAATTTACTTAAGGTTGTCGGGTGAGGATTCAAACAAAATATGGAGCAATTTTGGCTCCCAAAATATAGGGACTCTAGTAGCAATCCCATAAAATTGAGATCATATTGCAATTCTCTTAGAGAGTATTTTAGGGTGGAGAGCTCAATTATATATTATTTACTTAAGGTTGTCGGGTGGGGGTTCAAAAAAAATATAAAGCAATTTTGGCTCCATAAATATAGGGAGTATAGTAGTAATCCCAAAAATAGAGAAACATATTGTGAGGCTCGTAGAGGGTATTTTAGAGAGGAGTGCTTAATTTATATATAATTTACTGATGATTTTAGGATGTTTTTGGGAGGCAATGGCAAGGCTCTTAGAAGGTGTTTTTGGGAGGAATGCTTTATGATATAAAATTTACTAAAGATTATCGGATGGGGGTTCAAAAAAAATATAGATCGATTTTGGTTTCCTAAATATAGGGTGTCTAGTAGTAATCCCAAAACTAGAGAGTATATTACGAGGCTCTTAGAAAGTGTTTTAGAGAAGAGTGCTTGATTGTATATAATTTAGTTATGATTATCGGCTAGGAGCCTTGAAAAATTGAGAGCGATTTTGGCTCCCCAAATATAGAAAGTCTAGTACCAATCCCAAAAATAAGGAGGCAATGTTGAGACTCTTATAAAGTATTTTAGGGGGGAATGCTCAATTATATATAATTTACTTAAGGTTGTCGGGTAGGGGTTCAAAAAAAATATAGGATTATTTTTATTCCCTAAATATAGGGAGTGTAGTAGCAATTCCAAAAATAGAGAGCATATTACGAGGCTCTTAGAGGGTGTTTTAGGGAGGAGTGCTCAATTGTATATAATTTACTTAAGGTTGTCTGGTGGGCGTTTAAAAAAAATATGGAGCAATTTTGGCTACCTAAATATAGGGAGTTTAGTAGCAATCCTAAAAATAGAAAGGCATATTACGAGGCTCTTAGAGGGTATTTTAGGGAGGAGTGCTTGATTTATATATAATTTACTTATGATATTTGGTTGTTTTTATGAGGCAATGGCAAGGCTCTTAGAGGGTGTTTTTTGGATAATTGCTCTATTGTATATAATTTACTGAAGGTTGTCGGGTGGGGGTTCAAAAAAAAAATAGAGCAGGTTTAGCTCTATAAATATAGGAAGTTTAGTAGCAAAACCAAAAATAGATAGCATATTACGAAGCTCTTAGAGGGTGTTTTAGGGAGTAGTGCTCGATTGTATATAATTCACTTAAGGTTATCAGGTGGGGGTTCAAAAAAAATATAATACGGTTTTGGATCCCTAAATATAGCGAGTCTAGTAGTAATCCCAAAAATAGAGAGCATATTGCGATGCTCCTAGAGGGTATTTTTGGGAGGAGTGATCGATTGTATATAATTTACTTATGATTATTGAGTGGGGGTTCAAAAAAAATATGCAGCGGTTTGCCTCCCTAAATATAGGGAGTCTAGTAGCAATCCCAAAAATAGAGAGCATATTATAAGGCTATTAGATGGTGTTTTTGGGAGGAATGCTCGATTGTATATAATTTACTTAAGGTTTTAGGGTAGGGGTTCAAAAAAAAAAATGGTCGGTTTTGGCTCCCTAA
The DNA here is from genome assembly GCA_947650365.1 of Chamaelirium japonicum. Classification (NCBI taxonomy): domain Eukaryota; kingdom Viridiplantae; phylum Streptophyta; class Magnoliopsida; order Liliales; family Melanthiaceae; genus Chamaelirium; species Chamaelirium japonicum. The sequence continues at coordinate 50,627,262 of OX393557.1, read as the reverse complement.
ATATAGGGAGTCTAGTAGCAATCCCAAAAATAGAGAGCATATTGCAAGGCACTTAGAGGGTATTTTAGGGAGGAGTGCTCGATTGTATATAATTCACTTAAGGTTATCTGGTGGGGGTTCAAAAAAAATAAAGAGCGATTTTGGCTCCCTAAATATAGGGAGTCTAGTAGCAATCCCAAAAATAGAGACTATATTGCGAGGCTCTTAGAGGGTATTTTAGGGAGGAGTGATTGATTGTATATAATTTACTTAAGATTGTCGTCTGGGGGTTAAAAAAAAATATGGAGCGATTTTGCCACCCTAAATATAGGGAGTCTAGTAGCAATCTCAAAAATAGAAAGCATATTACAAGGCTATTAGATGGTGTTTTTGGAAGGAATGCTCGATTTTAAATAATTTACTTAAGGTTGTCGGGGGGGGTTCAAAAAAAATATGGGGCGGTTTTGGCTCCCTAAATATAGGGAGTCTAGTAAGAATCCCAAAATTAGAGAGCATAGTGCAAGGCTCTTAGAGGGTCTTTTAGGGAGGAGTACTCAATTGTATATAATTTACTTAATGTTGTCGGGTGGGTCTTGAAAAAAAATATGGAGTGATTTTAGCTCCCAAAATATCGGGAGTCTAGTAGTAATCTTAATAATAGAGAGGCATATTGTGAGGCTCTTAGAGGGTGTTTTATAGAGAAGTGCTTGATTTATATGTAATTTACTTATAATTATAGGGTGTTTTTGGGTGGCAATGGCGAGGCTTTTAGAGGTTGCTTTTAGGAGGAATGCTTGATTGTGTATATTTTATATAAGGTTGTCGAGTCGGGGTTCAAACATAATATGGAGCAGTTTAGGCTTCCAAAATATATGGAGTCTCTCCCAAAAAATAAAGGGCATATTATGAGGCTCTTAGTAGGTGTTTTAGGGAGGAATGCTAAAACATATATAATTTACTTAAGGTAGTCGGGTGGGGGTTAAAAAAAAAATAAAGCGGTTTTGGTTCCTTAAATATAGCGAGTCTAGTAATAATCCTAAAAATAGATAGGCATATTGCGAGGCTCTTAGAGGATGTTTTAGGGAGGAGTGCTTGATTTATATATAATTTACTGATGATTTTTGGGTATTTTTGGGAGGCAATGGCGAGGCTCTTAGATGGTGTTTTTGGAAGAAATACTCGATTATATATAATTTAGTTAAGGTTAACGAGTGGGGGTTTAAAAAAAATATGGAATGGTTTTTACACGCTAAATATAGGGAGTCTAGTAGCAATCCCAAAAATAAAGAGCATATTACCAAGCTCTTATAGGGTGTTTTTGGAAGAAGTGCTTGATTGTATATAATTTACTTAAGATTGTCGGGTGGGCGTTCAAAAAAAATATAGAGCAATTTTGACTTCCTAATTATAGAGAGTCTAGTATAATCGAAAAAATAGAAAGGCATATTGCGAGTCTCTTAGAGGGTGTTTTAGGGAGGAGTGCTTGATTTATATATAATTTACTTATGATTTTCGGGTGTTTTTGGGAGAATTGCTCGATTGTATGTAATTTACTTAAGGTTGTCGGGTAGGGGTTCAAAAAAAAAATGGAGCGGTTTTGGCTCCATAAGTATAGGGAGTCTAGTTGCAATCTCAAAAATAGAGAGCATATTGTGAGGCTCTTAGAGGGTGTTTTCAGGAGAAGTGCTCAATTGTATATAATTTACTTAAGGTTATCCGGTGGGGGTTCAAAAAAAATATGGAGCAGTTTTGGCTCCCTAAATATAAGGAGTCAAGTAGCAATCCCAAAAATAGAGAGCATATTGCAAGGTTCTTAGAGGGTATTTTAGGGAGGAGAGCTCGATTGTATATAATTTACTTAAAGTTATCGGGTGGGGGTTCAAAAAAAATATGGAGCAGTTTTGGCTCACTAAATATAAGGAATCAAGTAGCAATCCCAAAAATAGAGAGGCATATTGCGAGGCTTTTAGAGAGTCTTTTAGGAAGGAGTGCTTGATTTATATATAATTTACTTATGAGTTTAGGGTGTTTTTATGAGGTAATGGCGAGGCTCTTAGAGGGTGTTTTTAGGATGAATACTCAATTATATATAAGTTATTAAAGGTTGTCGGGTGGGGGTTCAAAAAAAATATAGAGCGGTTTTGGCTCCCTAAATATAGGGGGACTAATAGACATCCCAAAAATAGAGAGCATATTACGAGACACTTAGAAAGTGTTTTAGAAAGGAGTGCTCAATTGTATATAATTTAGTTATGATTATCGGGTACGAACCTTGAGAAATTGGGGGCGATTTTGGCTCCCCAAATATAGGGAGTCTAGTAGTGATCCCAAAAATAAGGAGGCAATGGCGAGGGTCATATAAGGTGTTTTAGGGAGGAATACTCGATTAGATATAATTTACTTAAGGTTGACGGGTGGGGGTTCAAAAAAAATATGGAGCGATTTTGGCTCCCTAAATATAGGGAGTCTAGTAGCAATCCTAAAAATAGAGTGCATATTGTGAAGCTCTTAGAGGGTGTTTTAGGGAGGAGTGCTCGATTGTATATAATTTACTTAAGATTGTCGAGTGGGCATTCAAAAAAAATATAGAGCGATTTTGGCTACTTAAATATAGGGAGTCTAGTAGCAATCCCAAAAATAGAAAGGTATATTTCGAGGCTCTTAGAGGGTGTTTTAGGGAGGTGTACTTGATTTATATATAATTTACTTATCATTTTAGGATGTTTTAAGAAGGCAATGGTGAGGCTCGTAGAGGGTGTTTTTGGGAGCAATGCTTAATTGTATATAATTTAATTATCATTTTAGGGTGTTTTTGGGAGGCAATGGTGAGGCTCTCAGAGGGTATTTTTGGGAGCAATCCGAAAAATAGAAAGGCATAATTCAAGGCTCTTAGAGGGTGTTTTTGGGAGGTGTAGTTGATTTATATATAATTTACTTATCGATTTAGGGTATTTTTGGGGGGCAATGGTGAGGCTCTTAGAGGGTATTTTTGGGAGCAATGATTAATTGTATATAATTTACTTAAAGTTGTCAGGTGGGGGTTTAAAAAAAGTATGGAGCAGTTTTAGCTCCATAAATATAGGGCGTCTAGTAGCAAACCCAAAAATAAAGAGCATATTGTGAAGCTCTTAGAGGGTATTTTAGGGAGGAGTGCTCGATTGTATATAATTTACTTAAGGTTGTCTGGTGGGGGTTTAAAAAAATAAAGAGCGATTTTGGCTCCCTAAAGATAAGGAGTCAAGTAGCAATCCCAAAAATAGAGAGCATATTGTGAGATTCTTAGAGGATATTTTAGGAGGATAGCTCAATTATATATTATTTACTTAAGATTATCGGGTGAGGGTTCAAAAAAAATAAAGAGCGGTTTTGCTTCCCTAAATATAGAGAGTCTAGTAGCTATCCAAAAAATTGAGAGCATATTACGAGGCTATTAGGTGGTGATTTTTGGAGGACTGCTCGATTGTATATAATTTACTTAAGGTTGTCAGGTGGGGATTCTAGAAAAATATGGAGCGATTTTGGCATCCAAAATATAGGGAGTCTAGTAGTAATCCCAAAAATAGAGAGCATATTGCGAGGCTATTAGAGGGTGTTTTAGGGAGAAGTGCTCGATTGTATATAATTTAACTTGGTTGTCGGGTAGGGGTTCATAACAAATATAGAGCGATTTTAGCTCCCTAAATATAGGGAGTCTAGTAGCAATCCCAAAAATAGAGTGGCATGTTGCGAGGCTCTTAGAGGGTGTTTTAGGGTTGAGTGCTTGATTTATATATAATTTACATTTGATTTTATGGTGTTTTTGGGAGGCAATGGCGAGGCACTTAGAGGGTATTTTTGGGAAGATTTCTCGATTGTATATAATTTACTTAAGATTGTCGGGTTATGATTCAAAAAAAATATGGAGCAGTTTTAGCTCCCTAAATACATGGAGTCTTGTAGCTATCCCATAAAATATAGAACATATTGCGAGGCTCTTAGAGGGTGTTTTAGGGAGGAGTGCTTAATTATATATAATTTACTTAAGGTTGTCTGGTGGGGGTTCAAAAAAAAATATAGAGCAGTTTTGGCTCCTTAAATATAGAGAGTCTAGTAGTAATCCTAAATATAGAGAGGCATATTGCAAGATTCTTATAGGGTGTTTTAGGGAGGTGTATTTGATTTATATATAATTTACTTATGGTTTTTGGGTGTTTATGGGAGGCAATGGCGAGGCTCTTACAGGGTTTTTTTGGGAGGAATGCTCGATTGTATATAATTAACTTAAGGTTGATGGGTGGGGGTTCAAAAAAAATATGGAGCAATTTTGGCACCCTAAATATAGAGAATCTAGTAGCAATCCTAAAAATAGAGAGCATATTGTGAGGCTTTTAGAGGGTGTTTTAGGGAGGAGTGTTCCATTGTATTTAATTTACTTAAAGTTGTCGGATGGGAATTCAAAAAAAATATAGAACTGTTTTGGCAGCCTAAATATAGGGAGTCTAGCTGCAATTCTAAAAATAGAAAGGCATATTGCGAAGCTCTTATAGGGTATTTTAGGGAGGAGTGCTTGATTTATATATAATTTATTTATGATTTTAGAATATTTTTGGAAGGCAATGACAAGGCTCTTAGAGGGTGTTTTTGGGATGAATGCTCGATTGTATATAATTTTATTAAGGTTGTCGAGTCGGGGTTCAAAAATAATATGGAGCGGTTTTGGTTCCCTAAATATAGGGAGTTTAGTAGCAATCCCAAAAATAGAGAGCATATTACTAGGCTCTTAGAGGATGTTTTAGAAAGGAGTGCTCGATTGTATATAATTTACTTAAGGTTGTCAGGTGGGCGTTCAAAAAAAATATAGACCAGTTTTGGTTCCCTAAAAATAGAAAAGCATATTGCGAGTCTCTTAGAGGATACTTTAGGGAAAAGTGCTTGATTTATATATAATTTACTTATGATTTTAGGGTATTTTTGAGAGGCAATGGCGAGGCTCTTAAAGGTTGTTTATGGGAGGAATGCTCGATTGTATATAATTTATTAAAAGTTATCGGGTGGGGGTTCAAAAAAAATATAGAGCAGTTTTGGCTTCCTAAATTTAGGGTGTCTAGTAGAAATCCCAAAAATAGAGAGCATATTGCGAGTCTCTTAGAGGGTGTTTTAGGAAGGAGTGCTCGATTATTTATAATTTACTTAAAGATATCAGGTAGGGGTTAAAAAAAATATGGGGTGGTTTTGGCTCCCTAAATATAGGGAGTCTAGTAGTAATCCCAAAAATAGAGAGCATATTGCGAGGGTCTTAGAGGGTGTTTTAGGGAGGAGTGCTTGACTGTATATAATTTACTTAAGGTTGTCGGGTGGTGGTTCAAAAAAAATATGGAGTGGTTTTAGCTTCCTAAATATAGGGAGTCTAGTAGCTATCCCAAAAATAGAGAGTATATTACGAGGCTATTAGAGGGTATTTTTAGGAGGAATGCTCGATTGTATATAATTTACTTAAGGTTATCGGGTAGGGGTTAAAAAAAAATATGGAGTGATTTTGGCTCCCTAACTGTAGAAAGTCTAGTAGCAATCCCAAAAATAAAGAGCATAATAGGCTCTTAGAGGGTGTTTTAGGGAGAAGTGCTCGATTGTAAATAATTTACTTAAGGTAGTCGAGTGGGGGTTCAAAAAAAATATGGAGCTGTTTTGGCTATCTAAATATAGGGAGTATAGTAGCATTCCTAAAAATAGAGAGGCATGTTGTGAGGCTCCTAAATGGTGTTTTAGGGAGCAGTGCTTGATTTATATGTAATTTAATTATGATTTTAGGGTATTTTTGGGAGGCAATGGCGAGGCTATTAGAGGGTGTTTTTGGGAGGAATGCTCGATTGTGTATAATTTACTTAAGGTTGTCGGGTAGGGATTCAAACAAAATATGGAGCTATTTTGCCTCCCTAAATATTGGAAGTCTAGTAGCAATCCCAAAAAATAGAAAGCATATTGCGAGGATCTTAGAGAATGTTTTAGAAAGGAGTGCTCGATTGTATATAATTTACTTAAGGTTGTTAGGTGGGGGTTTAACAAAAATATGATGCGGTTTTGGCTCCTTAAATATAGGGAGTCTACTAGCAACCCCAAAAATAAAGAGACATATTGCGAGGCTCTCAGAGGATATTTTAGAGAGGAGTGCTTGATTTATATATAACTTACTTATGATTTTAGGATATTTTTGGAAGGCAATAACGAGGCACTTAGAGGGTGTTTTTAGGAGGAATGCTCGATTATATATAATTTACTAAAGGTTATCGGGTGGGGGCTCAAAAAAAATATAGAGCAGTTTTGGCCTCCTAAATATATTGAGTCTAGTAGCAATTTCAAAAATAGAGCACATATTGCGAGGCTCTTAGAAAGTGTTTTAGGGAAGAGTGCTCGATTGTATATAATTTAGTTATGATTATTGGGTAGGAGCCTTGAAAAATTAGGAACAATTTTGGCTCCCCAAATATAGGGAGTCTAGTAGCGATCTCAAAAATAAGGTGGCAATGGCAAGGCTCATATAAGGTATTTTTAGGAGGATTGCTCTATTTTATATAATTTACTTAAGGTTGACGGGTGGGGGTTCAAAAAAAATATGGTGCGGTTTTGGCTCCCTAAATATAGGGAGTCTAGTAGTAATCTAAAAAATATAGAGCATATTGTAAGGCTCCTAGAGGGTGGTTTAAGGTGGAGTGCTTGATTGTATATAATTACTTAAGGTTTTCAGGTGGGTGTTTAGAAATAATATGGAGCGATTTTGGCTACCTAAATATAGGGAATCTACTAGCAAACCCAAAAAAAGAAAGGCATATTAAGAGCCTGTTAGAGGGTGTTTTAGGGAGGAGTGCTTGAATTTTATATATTTTACTTATGATTTTATGGTGTTTTTGGGAGGCAATGGCGAGGCTCTTAGAGGGTGTTTTTGAGAGTAATACCTGATTGTGTATAATTTACTTAAGGTTATCGGGTACGGGTTCAAATAAAATATGGAGTGGTTTTGGCTCCATAAATATAGGGAGTCTAGTAACAATCCCAAAAAATAAATAGCATATTGCGAGGCTCTTAGAGAGTATTTTAAGGTGGAGTGCTCGCTTGTATATAATTTACTTAAGGTTATTGGGTATGGGTGCAAAAAAAATATGGAGCGATTTTGGCTCCTTAAATATAGAGAGTCTAGTAGCAATTCCAAAAATAGAGAGGCATATTGTGAGGCTTTTAGTGGGTATTTTCGGGTGGAGTGCTTGATTTATATATAACTTACATATGATTTTAGGATATTTTTGGGAGGCAATGGCCAGGCTCTTAGAAGGTGTTTTTTGGAGAAATGCTCGATTATATATAATTTACTAAAGATTGTCAGGTGGGGGTTCAAAAAAAATATAGAGTTGTTTTGACTCCCTAAATATAGGGAGTCTATTAGTAATCCTAAAAATAGAGAGCATATTACGAGGCTCTTAGAAAGTGTTTTTGGAAGGAGTGCTCGATTGTACATAATTTAGTTATGATTATCGGGTGGGAGCCTTGAGAAATTGGGAGCGATTTTGGCTCTCAAAATATAGGGAGTCTAGTAGTGATCCCAAAAATAAGGAGGCAATGGTGAGGCTCATATAACGTGTTTTTGAGAGGAATGCTCGATTGTATATAATTTACTTAAAGTTGACGGGTAGGGGTTCAAAAAAAAATGAAACAGTTTTGATTCCGTAAATTTAGGGAGTCTAGTAGCAATCCCAAAAATATAGAGCATAATGTGAGGCTCTTAGATGGTGTTTTAGGGAGGAGTACTAGATTATATATAATTTCCTTAAGGTTGTCGAGTGGGCGTTCAAAAAAAATATGGAGCGGTTTTGGCTAACTAAATATAGGGAGTCTAGTTGCAATCCCAAAAATAGAAAGGCATATTATGAAGCTCTTAAAGGGTGTTTTAGGAAGGAGTGCTTGATTTATATATAATTTACTTATGATTTTAGGGTGTTTTTGGGAGGCAATGATGAGGCTCTTTGAGTGTGTTTTTGAGAGCAATGCTCGATTGTATATAATTTACTTAAGGTTATCAGGTGAGGGTTCAAAAAAAAAAGGTTGCTCTTTTATCTCTATAAAAATAGGGAGTCTAGTAGCAATTTGCAAAAATATAGAGCATATTACGAGGCTGTTAGAGGGTGTTTTAGGTATGAGTACTCGATTGTATATAATTCACTTTAGGTTGTCCTGTGGGAGTTCAAAAAAAATATGGAGTGGTTTTGGCTCCCTAAATATAGGGAGTCTAGTAGCAATCCTAAAAATAGAGAGCATATTGCAAGGCTTTTAGAGGGTATTTTAGGGATGAGTGCTCGATTATATATAATTTATTTAAGTTTATCGGGTGGCGGTTCAAAAAAATATGTAGTGGTTTTGCTTCCCAAAATATAGAGAGTTTAGTAGCAATCCAAAGAATAGAGAGCATATTGCGAGATAATTAGATGGTGTTTTTGGGAGAAATACTCGATTGTATATAATTTACTTAAGGTTGTTGGGTGGGGGTTTAATAAAAATATAGAGCAGTTTTGGTTACCAAAATATAGGGAGCCTAATAGCAATCCAAACAATAGAGAGCATATTACGAGGCTCGTAGAGGGTATTTAAGGGAGGAGTGCTCGATTGTATATAATTTACTTAAGGTTGTTGAGTGGGGGTTCAAGAAAAATATGAAACTATTTTGGCTCCATAAATATAGGGAGTCTAGTAGTAATCCCAAAAATAGAGAGGCATATTGCGAGGCTTTTAGAGGGTGTTTTAAGGAGGAGTGCTTGATTTATATATAATTTACTTATGATTTTAGGGTATTTTTATGAGGCAATGATGAGGTACTTAGAGGATATTTTTTGAAGGAATGCTCGATTGTGTATAATTTACTTATGATTGTCGGATGGGTATTCAAACAAAATATAGAGTGGTTTTGGCTTCCTAAATATAGGGAGTCTATAGTAATCCTAAAAAATAGAGAGCATATTGCAAGGCTCTTCGAGGGTGTTTTAGGGAGGAGTACTCAATCGTATATAATTTACTTAAGGTTATCGCATGGGGGTTCAAAAATAATATGGTACGGTTTTGGCTCCTTAAATATAAGAAGTCTAGTAGCAATCCTAAAAATAGAGAGACATATTGCGAGACTCTTAGAGAGTATTTTAGGGAAGGGTGTTTGATTTATATATAATTTACTTATTATTTTTGTGAGTTTTTGAAAGGCAATGGCGAGGATCTTAGAGGGTATTTTTGGGAGGAATGCTCGATTGTATATAATTTACTTAAGTTTGACGAGTGGGGGTTCAAAAAAAATATGGTACAATTTTGCCTCTAATAATATAGGGAGTCTAGTAGTAATCCCAAAAATCAAGAGCATATTACCAGGCTCTTAGAGTGTGTTTTAGGAAGGAGTACTCGATTGTAAATAATTTACTTAAGGGTGTCGGGTGGGTGTTCAAAAAAAATATAGAGTGGTTTTGGCTCCCTAAATATTCAGAGTCTAGTAGCAATCCCAAAAATAGAAAGGCATATTGCGAGTCTCTTAGAGGGTGTTTTAAGGAGGAGTGCTTGATTTATATATAGTTTACTAATTATTTTAGGGTATTTTTGGTAGGAAATGGCATGGCTCTTTGAGGGTGTTTTTGGGAGGAATGCTCGATTGTATATAATTTACTTAAGATAGTCAGGTGGGGATTCAAAAAAACTATAGAGCAGTTTTGGCTCCCTAAATATAGGGAGTCTAGTAGCAATCCCAAAAATAAACAACATATTGCGAGTCTTTTTGAGGGTATTTTATAGAGGAGTGCTCGTTTGTATATAATTCACTTAAGGTTGTCGAATGGGGGTTCAAAAAAAATATAGGGTGATTTTGGCTCCCTAAATATAGGGAGTCCAGTAGTAATCCCAAAAGTAGATAGCATATTGCGAGGCTCTTAGAGGGTGTTTTAGGGAGGAGTGGTCGGTTGTATATAATTTACTTAAGGTTGTCAGGTGGGGGTTTAAAAAAAATATGGAGCGGTTTTGGCTCCCTAAATATAGGGAGTCTAGTAGCAATCCCAAAAATAGAAAGCATATTGCGAGGCTATTAGTGGGTATTTTCAGGAGGAATGCTCGATTATATATAATTTACTAAAGGTTATCGGATGGGGATTCAAAAAAAAATATGGAGCGGTTTTGGCTCCCTAAATATAGGGAGTCTAGTAGTAATCTCAAAAATATAGAGCATATTAGGCTCTATGAGGGTGTTTTAGGGTGAAGTTCTCGATTGTATATAATTTACTTAAGTTTGTTAGGTGGGGGTTCAAAAATACTATGGAGCAGTTTTGGCTCCCTAAATATAGAGAGTCGAGTAGCAATCCCAAAAATAGAGAACATATTGTGAGTCTTTTTTAGGGTATTTTATGGAGGAGTGCTCGTTTGTATATAATTCACTTAAGGTTATCGAATGGGGGTTCAAAAAAAATATAGGGTGGTTTTGGCTCCCTAAATATAGGGAGTCTAGTAGCAATCCCAAAAATATATAGCATATTGTGAGGCACTTACAGGGTGTTCTAGGGAGGAGTGGTCGATTGTATATAGTTTACGTAGGGTTGTCTAGTAGTGGTTTATAAAAAATATGGAGTGGTTTTTACTCTCTAAATATAGGGAGTCTAGTAGCAATCCCAAAAATAGATAGCATATTGCGAGGCTATTAGAGAGTATTTTTAGGAGGAATACTTGATTGTATATAATTTACTTAAGGTTGTTGGGTGGGGATTAAAAAAAAATATGGAGCGGTTTTGGCTCCCTAAATATAGGGAGTCTAGTAGCAATCCCAAAAATATAGAGCATATTAGGCTCTATAAGGGTGTTTTAGGGAGAAGTGCTCGATTGTATATAATTTACTTAAGGTTGTCATGCGGGGGTTCAAAAAAAATATGGAGCGGTTTTTGCTCCCTAAATATAGGGAGTCTAGTATCAATCCCAAAAATAGAGAGGCATATTGCGAGGATCTTAAAGGGTATTTTATGAAGGAGTGCTTGATTTATATATAATTTACTTATGATTTTAGGGTATTTTTGGGAGTCAATGGTGAGGGTCTTTGAAGTTATTTTTGAGAGGAATGCCCGATTATGTATAATTTACTTAAGGTTATCGGGTGGGGATTCAAACAAAATATGGCGCAGTTTTGGCTCCTTAAATATAGGGAGTCTAGTAGCAATCCCAAAAATTAGAGAGCATATTGCAAGTCTCCTAGAGAATGTTTTAGGGAGGAGTGCTCAATTATATATAATTTACTTAAGGTTATCGGGTGGGGGTTCAAAAAAAATATGGAGCAATTTTGGCTCCTTAAATATAGGGAGTCTAGTAGTAATCCCAAAAATAGAGAGGCATATTGTGAGACTCTTAGAGGGTATTTTAGGGAGGTGTGCTTAATTTATATATAATTTACTTATAATTTTTTGGTGTTTTTGGAAGGCAATGGCGAGACTCTTAGAGGGTGTTTTTGGGAGGAATGCTTGATTATATAAAATTTACTAAAAATTATCATGTGGGGGTTCAAAAATAATATAAATCAGTTTTGGCTCCCTAAATTTAGGGAGTCTAGTAGTAATCACAAAAATAAAGAGTATATTATGAGGCTCTTAGAAAGTGTTTTAGGGAAGAGTGCTCGATTGTATATAATTTAGTTATGATTATCGGCTAGGAGCCTTGAGAAATTGGGAGCAATTTTGGCTCCCCAAATATATGGAGTCTAGTAGCGATCCCAAAAATAAGAAGGCAATGTCGAGACTCTTATAAAGTGTTTTTGGGGGGGAATGCTCAATTGTATATAATTTACTTATGGTTGTCGGGTGGAGATTCAAAAAAAATATAGGATGATTTTTCCTTCCTAAATATAGGGAGTGTAGTAGCAATTCCAAAAATAGAGAGCATATTACGAGGCTTTTAAAGGGTGTTTTAGGGAGGAGTGCTCGATTATATAATATTCACTAAAGGTTATCTGGTAGGGTTTCAAAAAAAATATAGTGCAGTTTTGGATCCCTAAATATAGCGAGTCTAGTAGAAATCCCAAAAATAGAGAGCATATTGCGAGGCTATTAGATAGTATTTTTGGGAGGAATGCTCGATTTTATTTAATTTACTTAAGGTTGTCTGGTGGGGGCTCAAAAAGAAAAATTACCTATTTTGGCTCCCTAAATATAGGGAGTTTAGTAGCAATCCCAAAAATAGCAAGCATATTGCAAGGCACTTAGAGGGTGTTTTAGGGAGGAGTGCTCGATTGTATATAATTCACTTAAGGTTATCCGTTGGGAGTTCAAAAAAAATATAGAGTGGTTTTGGCTCCCTAAATATAGGGAGTCTAGTAGCAATCCCAAAAATAGAGAGTATATTGCGACGCTCTTAGAGGGTATTTTAGGGAGGAGTGATCGATTGTATATAATTTACTCAAGGTTACCGTGTGGGGGTTCAAAAAAAATATGGAGTGGTTTTGCCACCCTAAGTATATAGAGTCTAGTAGCAATCCCAAAAATAGAAATCATATTGCAAGGCTATTAGATGGTGTTTTTGGAAGAATTGCTCGATTTTAAATAATTTACTTAAGGTTGTGGGGGGGGGGGGGGGTTCAAAAAAAATATGGAGCAATTTTGGCTCCCTAAATATAGAGAGTCTAGTAAGAATCCCAAAAATAGAGAGCATATTGCAAGGCTTTTAGAAGGTCTTTTAGGGAGGAGTACTCGATTGTATATAATTTACTTAAGGTTGTCAGGTGGGGCTTGAAAAAAAATATGGAGCGATTTTGGCTCCCTAAATATCGGGAGTCTAGTAGCAATCTTAATAATAGAGAGGCATATTGTGAGGGTCTTAGAGGGTGTTTTACAGAGTGCTTGATTTATATGTAATTTACTTATGATTTTAGGGTATTTTTGGATGGCAATGGTGAAGCTCTTATATTGTGTGTTTGGGAGGAATGCTCGATTGTGTATAATTTACATAAGGTTGTCGGGTGGGGGTTCAAATATAATATAGAGTGGTTTAGGCTTCCTAAATATATGAAGTCTTGTAGCAATCCCAAAAAATAAAGAACATATTGCGAGGCTCTTAGTGGGTGTTTTAGGGAGGAATGCTCAAACATATATAATTTACTTAAGGTTGTCGGGTGGGGGTTCAAAAAAAATATGAAGCGGTTTTGGTTCCTTAAATATAGCGAGTCTAGTGACTATCCTAAAAATAAAGAGGCATATTGTGAGGCTCTAAGAGGGTATTTTAGGGAGAAGTGCTTGATTTATATATAATTTACTGATGATTTTTAGGTATTTTTGAGAGGCAATGACGAGGCTCTTAGAGGATATTTTTGGAAGAAATGCTCGATTATATATAATTTAGTTAAGGTTGACGGGTGGGGGTTTTAAAAAATATGGAGTGATTTTTGCACCCTAAATATAGGGATTCTAGTAGCAATCCCAAAAATAAAGAGCATATTACCAGACTTTTATAGGGTGTTTTAAGAAGAAGTGCTTGATTGTATATAATTTACTTAAGGTTGTCGGGTGGGCATTCAAAAAAAATATAGAACGGTTTTGGCTTCCTAATTATAGAGAGTCTAGTAGTAATCCCAAAAATAGAAAGGCATATTGCGAGTCTCGTAGAGGGTGTTTTAGGGAGGTGTGCTTGATTTATTTATAATTTACTTATGATTTTTGGGGTGTTTTTGGGAGAATTGCTCGATTGTATATAATTTACTTAAGGTTGTCGGGTAGGGGTTCAAAAAAAATATGGAGCGGTTTTGGCTCCATAAATATAGGAAGTCTGGTAGCAATCCCAAAAATATAGAGCATATTGCGAGGCTCTTAGAGTGTGTTTTAGGGAGGAATGCTCGATTGTATATAATTCACTTAAGGTTATCGGCGGGGGTTCAAAAAAAATATGGAGCGATTTTGGCTCCCTAAATATAGGGAGTCTAGTAGCAATCCTAAAAATAAAGAGCATATTGTGAGGCTCTTAGATGGTGTTTTAGGGAGGAGTGCTCGATTGTGTATAATTTACTTAAGGTTGTCGGGTGGGGATTCAAATAAAATAGGGTGCAATTTTGCCTCCCTAAATATAGAGAGTCTAGTAGCCATCCCAAAAATAAAAAGTATATTGCGAGGCTATTAGATGATGTTTTTAGGAAGAATGCTCGATTTTTTATAATTTACTTATGGTTGTCGGCTAGGGTTTAAAAAAAAAATGGAGCAGTTTTGACTTTCTAAATATAGAGAGTCTGTAGCTATCCCAAAAATAGAGAGCTTATTGCAAGGCTCGTAGAGGGTGTTTTAGGGAGGATTGCTCGATTGTATATAATTTACTTAAGGTTGTCGGGTAGGGGTTCAAAAAAAATATAGAGCAATTTTGGTTCCCTAAATATAAGGAGTCTAGTAGCAATCCCAAAAATAGAGAGGTTTGTTGTGAGGCTCTTAGAGGGTGTTTTAGGGAGGAGTGCTTGATTTATATATAATTTATATATGATTTTAGGGCGTTTTTGGGAGGCAATGACGAGGCTCTTAGAGGGTGTTTTTGGGAGGAATACTCGAATATGTATAATTTACTTAAGGTTGTTGAGTGGGGGTTCAAACATAATATGAAGTGGGTTTGGCTCCCTAAATATAGGGAGTCTAGTAGCAATCCCAAAAAATAGAGAGCATATTGTGAGGCTCTTAGAGGGTGTTTTAAAGAAGAGTGCTCAAACATATATAATTTACTTAAGGTTGTCGGGTGAGGGTACAAAAAAAATATGAAGCGATTTTGGCTCCTTAAATATAAGGAGTCTAGTAATTTACTTATAATTTTTGGGTGATTTTGGGAGGCAATAGCGAGGCTTTTAGAGGGTGTTTTTGAAAGGAATGCTCGATTATATATAATTTATTTAAGGTTAATGGGTGGGGGTTAAAACAAAATATAGAGTGGTTTTTGATCATTAATAATAGGAAGTCTAGTAGAAATCCCAAAAATAGAGTGCATATTACCTGGCACATAAATGGTGTTTTAGGAAGGAGTGCTCGATTTTATATAATTTACATAAGGTTGTCGGGTGGGCTTTCAAAACAAAAATGGAGCAATTTTGGCTCCCTAAATATAAGGAGTCTAGTTGCAATCCCAAAAATAGAAAGCCATATTGCGAGTCTCTTAAAGGGTATTTTAGGGAGGAATGCTTCATTTATATATAATTTACTAATGATTTTAGGGTGTTTTTGGGAGGCAAAGGCGAGGCTCTTAGAGGGTGTTTTTAGGAGGAATGCTCAATTTTATATAATTTAATTAAGACTATCGGGTGTGGGTTTAAAAAAAATATGGAGCCATTTTGGCTCCCTAAATATAGGGAGTCTAGTAGCAATCCCAAAAATAGAGAGCATATTGCGAGTCTTTTAGAAGGTGTTTTAGGGGGGAGTGCTCGATTGTATATAATTCACTTAAGGTAGTCGGGTGGGGGTTCAAAAAAAATATGGGGCGGTTTTGGCTTCCTAAATATAGGGAGCCTAGTAGCAATTGCAAAAATAGAGAGCATATTGCGAGTCTCTTAGAGGGTCTTTTAGGGAGAAGTACTCGATTGTTTATAATTTACTTAAGGTTGTCGCGTGGGGGTTCAAAAAAAATATAGAGCAGTTTTGGCTCCCTAAATATAAGGATTCTAGTTGCAATCCTAAAAATAGATAGCATATTGCGAGGTTATTAGAGGGTATTTTTAGGATGAATACTTGATTGTATATAATTTACTTAAGGTTGTCGGGTGGGGGTTCAAAGAAAATATGGATCGGTTTTGGCTCTCTAAATATAGGGAGTCTAGTAGCAATCCCAAAAATAGAGAGTATATTAGGCTCTTAGAGGGTGTTTTAGGGAGCAGTGCTCGATTCCATATAATTTACTTAAGGTTAACGGTTGGGGGTTCTAAAAAAATATAGAGCGGTTTTGGCTCCCTAAATATAGGGAGTTTAGTAGCAATCCCAAAAATAGAGTGGTATATTGTGAGGCTCTTAAAGGGTGTTTTAGGGTGGATGCTTGATTTATATATAATTTACTTATGATTTTAAGGTGTTTTTGGAAGGTAATGGCGAGGCTCTTAGAGGGTGTTTTTGGGAGGAATGCTCGATTGTTTATAATTTACTTAAGGTTGTCGGGTGGTGGTTAAAACAAAATATGGAGCTGTAACACCTGTGGTGTTAGATTTGAGAATAATAGAAATCCTCCATGGCTAGTTTCGTCTTTTTACAGCCAGACTTTTTTTTTGGGCTTTTTCCTGATAAATGGATCGTAAACCTATGAGATGTTTTACATTCACATTCTCCGTAACTTCGAGCATGTCACGATGGTGCCTTCCGTGCAACGATCAGGTGTATGCGCAGCCAGTTTCGGCAGCCGGACAGATAAACCCTAGAAAAACGATAATTGGTCGATAGTTGTAGCCGTTTTGTTTTCCATAAGAGATCAGGTAATCAGATCATAACAAAACAGAATACGTTAGATGAGGCTCTGAGAGAGCCTTCCAATGAGCCTGAGTTAGGGTCGATCCGACACCCGGATGAATAGTTATTGCTAGTTTGAGTTATGGAGTCTTTACTTCTTTTCGGGAGATCTAGAAGTCAGAAAATTATGTACCATACACTGACGCGTTCGTGTTGATGAGACCTTTCCAACGAATCCTCTCGGGCCCTATTCCGACTTCCGGTTTGATAGTTACGACTTATTATTCTTTTTAACCCGGTTGATGGATAAATCGCACCCGGATTCCAACCGAGCCCAGTTCAGGGCTCGGGACCGAGCCCGATCAGCCCTAGGACCTTTCTCCCAAACCTTTAGTTGGGTTTAGACCCTCTCGATCGGCCTCCCCAGGATTTAAAAATCCAAAATTTGGATGGAAGGATCGGGCTTGATTCGAGATGATCGAGCCGAATCTTTCCTCCATAATAATCCCCTCCCCCTTATTCGGAAGGTCTTAACCGACCCTATCCCCCCACCCCATCTCTTTACCGACCTATATATATATATATATATAAATATATATATATATATATATATATATATATATATATAGAGAGAGAGAGAGAGAGAGAGAGAGAGAACGGGAGAGAACGAGATAGAGAGAGAACGGGAGAGAAAGAGAACAAGAGGAAGGGAGAGATAACGAGATGCAGAGAGAGAGAGAGAGAGAACGAGAGGCATAGAAAGAGAAGGAGAAGAGATCGATGGAGAGGATCGGAGCATCCCGACCTAACCCCTCGCCGGAGCACCGGCGAGCGCATCGACACCCCCCAGGTCAGCCACCCTCCTCCTCCCATCCTCCTCCGCGACCCAACCCCGTGACCCCCTTCCTCCTCCCTTGCTGTAGCCCGCACGGGCGGACACCGCCGCCGCACCGAGCCCCTCCCAGACGACCGTCGACCTCCGACCAACTCCTCGTGAAGCCCCCTCCGGCCGACCTCTTGGGCTCCGAAGGCTGCTCCGGCCGCCTCCCCCCGTGCCTCCTCTATGGGGGTGGTGTGGGAGAGGCCGGTCGAGTGCTCGTCGGTGCTCCAGGTCGCCCCTCCCGTCGGCCTCGTCGCGTAGGAACCAGCCTTCCCCGGGTGGTCTCATGGAGAAGATGAAGTTAGGTGGGGGGGGGGGGTAAATCTGTAATTTCCCATATTTTACTTAACCCCAGACCCGACCTGTTTAACCCTAAACCCGACCCGCATTTGCACTGCATACCCGACCCGACCCCGCAGACCTGACCCGACCCACTTAGTGAACCGATCTGGTTCACCTGAACCAGACCCGTGAACCAGTCAATTTTGGTTCGATTGCCATTTCTCCGTCCGAACTCGGAATTGGACGAAACCAGCGCTATTTCGACTAGCTCAAAAAATACTACCGTGAAAGACGGAAAACCCCTTATGATCATCTGGGTGACTAGTGCATGGTGTTGGTGGATGCACGGCGAGAGAGTTGGCCCTCTACATTGAAATAAAAGGCCCTATAGTAATGCCCGACCGGGGGCAGGATGAACAAAATATCCGGGGTTCATATTTTGATAGTGTGTGTTTTATCTATATATGAATTTAGAATTGTATGACTATTTACATGATGACCTTGTGACTTTAGATGGACGACTTATTTAATTTGTTCTTTAATGTTGTATAACATTGAATGGACTTTATGTTAGATAACCTAGTGACAGTAGGAATTGCATGCGAATATAGACTACTGATAGGTTTAGGTATCATTCTACAAACATTGATCCTACTAGAACTGATAGATCTTATCTTAATTTATTAAGATTAGTTATCTTATATTATTAAAGACTATTAGGATGTCACTAGCCATTAATTTGGCTAATCTCCCAATTTCCTATTGGGGGCTACTCTTTCCCACGAGTAGGCTCAGTTGCAGGTCCGGAAGCTCAGGAGTAGTAGTAGGAGTCCAGAGGCGGAGTTAGAGTTGCAGTGTTACCTTTCTGCTTAGTACGTTAATCTTGTAGTCTTTTCTCTTCAGACATTGTAATTGTATTGGAATAAGAGTTTTTTTTAGTTAGTTAGTATTATATGGTTGTAGTTGCAATGGTTCCAGCTGAATTCTTTCGGGTATGTCTCTCCTTAAGGCCCCAAGCCTAGGATAGATCATGATAAGAATATAAGTACATATAAATGACTAAATTGATTAACCTTGTAGATAGGAACTCTAGACTGGTGCACCTGAGTGTTAGGGAGTGGGTGAGACTACTTGGCTAGCCATAGGAGGCTTGAGCCTCGTGCTCCATCAGATAGACTCTTGTTAGCATGTAGTGGCACCGATAGGTCACTCATACTGAGAGGATATGACTTTTGAAGGTTGAGCCTTACTAGATAATGTCTTCTCTCCATTGACATTTCTCTTTCTTTGCTTTTTAATAAAAATATTTTCGAGAAATCAAATTTAAAAGATTCCCCTCTTATTTCTCCCTCCTTCTTGTTTTTCATATTAGAGAGCGTAGAAGAAGCCCTGTGAGAACCCAAATTGGTGTAATTAATTGACCAAACCCAAAACCCTCTTTTTTTTCTCATTTCACACCCCAGGGATCGGTCTTCAGATTTCTGGGGCATGACAGCTGGTATCAGAGCTTAGGGATATGTTCCTAGGGGTTTTGTTAGGATATGGTTCATGTCTTGTTGTTCTTTCTTTGAAAAGTTTAGACTCTAGTGGTGTTAGAATGTTTTCTGGAGATTGTATAGATATTGAGTCAATAGAATTCTCGTAGTAGCTAGTGGCGGTATAGCGATTATTTCTAAGGATGAGGACCTAGGGTTAATCATACTTGGAGAACTGGTTTTTTTTTAGGAATTGATCTGTAACTAAGAACTGTCTATGATTGAGTTTTTGATTGATCGAGAATCGTGAATCAATCTATATGTCATATGAGTATGATTGTATTTGAACTCTGATGTGCTATAATGTTTAGGTTTAGAGTTAGTCATCAAACTCGGGTGATAGTTCTTAGGAAGAAGCCACGTAGAAAATCTTAACCAAAGGTGGTGTTTCTTGATCTCTAGGCAGAAGCATAGGGTTTGAGTCTATATCAGAGTATAGGTTGGCAGTCTTCTAATATGGATTCTTTTGAACTTTCCAGTGGTAAAGAGCTGACCAAGGACTAGATATTCAACTCTAGTTAGTAATTTGGTTGATTGGTTTTGGAATGAATGTATTTGAATATATCTAGAAGGATGTATATCCTTGATGGTTTATCTGGCATGGTTGTGAGGTTGCTATTTTTGTTAATTTTCATTGACCCTAGGCGCTAGAAACCTAGTCGGTGTTTTAAGAATTCCTTGATCTTTGTTGACCCTTAGTACTAGAGACCTAGTTGGTGTTTTTATGATTATCCATTATCTCGATAGAGATGTAATAATTAAATTATTTTTCTTGTTAGATCTCTCTGGTGTATCGTGGATTATAATTAATTTGGTGTAGATCTTGTGTCTTTTTTTAATAGATTCTATGAGTAATGATGATGACTCTTAGGAATAGTGGTTTCAAGGAGTATACCAGGAGATAGAAATCTCATGTGGTAGTTTGAATTTTCCATGGTTAGTACATTACAGGATACCTTGATAGTGACTCTTCCGAAAGAGTACACACTGTTCCTCGAGAACTTTGGCGGTGGGTTGTGACTGTCCGGTAGAGGACATACTGAGGCTACGCACTTTCTCATCGGAGAATCTGGCGGCTAAGCACTGACTCTTCGGAGGCTTTGGTGGTTGGTTTCGCAGTTCTTATTGGAACTCGCGGGAGAGAGCGCACTGGCTAGATGACAGTGACGTTAAGATAGAATTGAGATAATTGAGTACTAGAAAGATGTTAGCGATGATATCAAGAGGACTGCCTATGTTTATAAAATTTGGGAATACCTTATCAGTTGGACTCTTAAGAATGATCATTATTCTGCTGATTCACCCCGCTTTGTTTCTAATTATTATTCGATTATAGTAACTTTCGTTTGTTTCAGTTTCTTTTGAGTGATTGCCTTTAGTTCTCAAAATGTTAAGATTGTGCTAGTTCCCTCAGTTGTCCTTTTTCTAAGTTGTCTCTATTTGTCTCGGGTCCTTTATTCTTATTTTTGTATGGTTGTGAGGTTTCCGTCTAACTATCTCGATGATTAGTTTAGGGTAGAATTTAGTACTTGGTATCGATCTGCTCAGTCGATATTAGTTGGTCATTAGTTTTCTAGTAGGTAGTTTCTTCAGCCAACTCATAATAGTTTTGGTTTAGGATTGATCCCCTCGTCTTGTAGTGAGCCAATGGAATGACTATCTATTGTCAGAGTGTAGCTATCTAGTTTGGACCCACTTGAGAAATAGATTTTTTGGGCATTTGTTCTTTAGTTCCTTGAGCAGTATTGGTAGTTCGGTTAGTGTCGGTGTTGGTCTCATATGAATCTTATAGGCTTTTAGTTTAGTATTAGATACACGTTAGGCATACTAGTTGAGATATCTCTTTTGTCAAATCATTCTGGAATGTGTACTTAAGCATATATGTATGGGCGCATATGTGTAGTATACATTACTATGATTGTAGAGTCGATACCAAAAGTATAAATTATATATGGGTGTATGGGCGCTCATATACATTGATATACCTCTTATATCGGTACTGACAATTGAGTGCATTCTAAGTTTCTGAATCTATGAGTTTTGGTAGTTACCCTACCGAGGGGGACACCCCTTGGTAGTACTAATAAGGGGGATGCCCCTTATCTAGGCAAAGTTAATGATCAAAACTTATGATTATGGTATAATCCGTAATGCTTCGAATGGAAAATGGAAACCAAAACTCGTATTCGCGATCGATACGAGAATTTGGAGGTTCATTTCTATCCTAATAATTATGAGAGTCGACTCGTATAATGTTTAAGTAGTAGAGAGAGTAGGATTGTGAGTAGTAGAGGGTCAGGGTTTTCTTTTAGTAAGATTTGGTGTAGTGACTTGACTTTCTTGTTGGTAGTGTTAGTGAGGATGTGTGTGCTCGTTATAGTTAACTTTTCATTGCTATGATGTTCTTGTTTTGGTAGTAGAGATGAGTGGACTCGCATATATGGTTTTTGTAGTTGAATTTTCAGGACAAAATTTTTTTTTAAGGTGTGTAGGTTGTAACACCTGTGGTGTTAGATTTGAGAATAATAGAAATCCTCCATGGCTAGTTTCGTCTTTTTACAGCCATACTTTTTTTTTGGGCTTTTTCCTGATAAATGGATCGTAAACCTATGAGATGTTTTACGTTCCCATTCTCCGTAACTTCGAGCATGTCACGATGGTGCGTTCCGTGCAATGATCAGGTGTATACGCAGCCAGTTTCGGCAGCCCGATAGATAAACCCTAGAAAAGCGATAATTGGTTGATAGTTGTAGTCATTTTGTTTTCCATAAGAGATCAGGTGATCGGATCGTAACGAAACAGAATACGTTAGATGAGTCTCTGAGAGAGCCTTCCAATGAGCCTGAGTTAGGGTCGATCCGACACCCGGGTGAATAGTTATTGCTATTTTGAGTTTTGGAGTCTTTACTTTTTTTTGGGAGATCCAGAAGTCAGAAAATTATGTACCATACACTGACGCATTTGCGTTGATGAGACCTTTCCAACGAATCCTCTCGAGCCCTATTCTAACTTCCGGTTTGATAGTTACGACTTATTATTCTTTTCAACCCGGTTGATGGATAAATCGCACCCGGATTCCAACCGAGCTCGGATCAGGGCTCGGGACCGAGCCCGATCAGCCCTAGGACCTTTCTCCCAAACCTTTAGTTGGGTTTAGACCCTCTCGATCGGCCTCCCTAGGATTTAAAAATCCAAAATTCGGATGGAAGGATCGGGCTTGATTCTAGAGGGTCGAGCCGAATCTTTCCTCCATAATAATCCCCTCCCCCTTATTCGGAAGGTCTTAACCGACCATATCCCCCCACCCCATCTCTTTACCGACCTATATATATATATATATATATATATAGAGAGAGAGAGAGAGAGAGAGAGAGAACGAGAGGAAGGGAGAGAGAACGAGATGCAGAGAGAGAGAGAGAACGAGATGCAGAGAGAGAGAGAGAAAGAGAGAACGAGAGGCATAAAAAGAGAAGGAGAAGAGATCGATGGAGAGGATCGGAGCATCCCGACCCAACCCCTCGCCGGAGCACCGACGAGCACATCGACACCCCCCAGGTCAGCCACCCCCCTCCACCCATCCTCCTCCGCGACCCAACCCCGCGACCCCCTTCCTCCTCCCTTGCCGTGGCTCGCACGGGCGGACACTGCCGCCGCACCGAGCCCCTTCCCGACGACCACCGACCTCCGATTTCTGACCAACTCCTCGTGAAGCCCCCTCCAGCCGACCTCTTGGGCTCCGACGGCCGCTTCGGCCGCCTACCCCCGTGCCTCCTCTATGGGGGTAGTGCGGGAGAGGCCAGCCGAGCGCTCACCGGCGCTCCAGGCCACCCCTCCCGTCGGCCTCGTCGCGCAGGAACCAGCCCCCCTGGCTGGTCTCATGGAGAAGATGAAGTTGGGTGGGGGGGTAAATCTGTAATTTCCTATATTTTACTTAACCCCAGACTCGACCTGTTTAATCCTGAACCTGACTCGCATTTGCACTGCATACCTGACCCGACCCCGCAGACCTGACCCGACCCACTTAGTGAACCGGTCTGGTTCACCTGAACCAGACCCGTGAACCAGTCAATTTTGGTTCGACTACCATTTCTCCGACCGAACTCGGAATTGGACGAAACCAGCGCTATTTCGACTAGCTCAAAAAATACTACCTGTTGGATATAGTTTATCATAGTAATTATATTGTTTAATGCCCTATTTTATCCTTGGACCGAATCTTATCACGGTACCATAGTTTGACCGTCGTTTCATCGTCCGAACTCGGATTCGGACGAAACCAGCGGCATTGTGCTCAGAATATTGAGTCCCACCTATTAAACCTAGAAGATAACCCTATAACCCCTTCTACCCTAGTGACCCATCCATGCAACTGGTTTTCACCAGTTCTGTGTGGTTTAACCCGAAACCATCCGACCGAAGTTGGATTCCAGCAAAACTGGATCCATCAGAAAGGGTTCTTCGAGCCCGATTCGATGAGTAGGCTTAGCTTCTAATTACCTGATTGACCTAGTATTGTTTAGGATCGAGTTCTTCAGTCGCACGAATTTACGTGCTGTCGACTTAATATTGGTCCCCTATCGAGGGCGACCGATTATCCTTAGCATAGAACCCTCATCGTAGATTCTTTTGTTTTGATTGATAGAGTTGTGATATAGATCTGTGTTTGTTATCAGACCATGATTATGGTAATCCAGTGGAGATGGATCAGAGGCAACTAACAGGAGTCGTGTGCGCCAACCAGGTGACATCTACTATCCTTGCATGGTCTTTAATAGTGGGAAATAAGAATGACTAAGGGTAGGTGTCCATGACACTGCATACGGGCCCCGCCGGGCATTGTCATATGTGGTCAAGTGGACCCCGCCTTGCATGCGGAGTCGCGAGTCCGGCGACGCATGCTTAAAATATAAATTAAATAATAATAATGATTGCTTTTGATTGTATGCATGGACACCGTAATTAGGATTCCCTTAAATTAATCAATAAATTGAATAACTAATAATTATCGGGGCCTACCCTCCTGAGAGGAGTATGACAACCTTAGCATACGGGTCACTGGGATGAGTGTCTTACTTTATTGATTTATTATGTCGCATGGGTTGCAAGAGCAGTACAGGACCAGGGGTAATTTGTTGGAAATTGTTAAGCATTAAATAGACTTTTTGTAGCTTCATTGTATATATTGAAATATATTATATATGAATCTACCTGGTTAGAAGATAGGGATCCCGTGCGCGCAAGGGCCGTGAACCACCCTATGCGTATAGCCGAAGTTAAGTAGGTTAGGGGTCACGGGCAAGGGTTGTGGTAAAGCCAATAGGAGGTGCCCTCGAGTAGGGATTGGCCTAGCAACCCTGTCCCGGGGAGTTGAAGTCCCCATAGTAAAGCAAGTTGGGCGGTAGAGCTCCACCGTGAAAGACGGGAAACCCCTTATGATCATCTGGGTGACTAGTGCATGGTATTGGTGGATGCACGGCGAGAGAGTTGGCCCTCTACATCGAAATAAAAGGCCCTATAGTAATGCCCGACCGGGGGCAGGATGAACAAAATATCCAGGGTTCACATTTTGATAGTGTGTGTTTTATCTATATATGAATTTAGAATTGTATGACTGTTTACATGATGACCTTGTGACTTTAGATGGATGATTTATTTAATTTGTTCTTTAATGCTGTATAACATTGAATGGACTTTATGTTAGATAACCTAGTGACAGTAGGAATTGCATGCGAATATAGACTACTGATAGGTTTAGGTATCATTCTATAAACATTGATCCTACTAGAACTGATAGATCTTATCTTAATTTATTAAGATTAGTTATCTTATATTATTAAAGACTATTAGGATGTCACTAGCCATTAATTTGGCTAATCTCCCAATTTCCTATTGGGGGCTACTCTTTCCCACGAGTAGGCTCAGTTGCAGGTCCGGAGGCTCAGGAGTAGCAGTAGGAGTCCAAAGGCGGAGTTAGAGTTGCAGTGTTACCTTTCTGCTTAGTACGTTAAACTTGTAGTCTTTTCTCTTCAGACATTGTAATTGTATTGGAATAAGAGTTTTTATTAGTTAGTTAGTATTATGTGGTTGTAGTTGCAATGATTCCAGCTGAATTCTTTTGGGTATGCCTCTCCTCAAGGCCCCAAGCCTAGGATAGATCATGATAAGAATATAAGTACATATAAATGACTAAATTGATTAACCTTGTAGATAGGAACTCTAGACTGGTGCACCTGAGTGTTAGGGAGTGGGTGAGACTACTTGGCTAGCCATAGGAGGCTTGAGCCTCGTGCTCCCTCAGATAGACTCCTGTCAGCATGTAGTGGCACTGATAGATCACTCATACTGAGAGGATATGACTTTTGAAGGTCGAGCCTTACTAGATAATGTCTTCTCTCTATTGACATTTCTCTTTCTTTGCTTTTTAATAAAAATGTTTTCGAGAAATAAAATTTAAAAGATTCCCCTCTTGTTTCTCCCTCTTTCTTGTTTTTCATATTAGAGAGTGTAGAAGAAGCCCTGTGAGAACCCAAATTGGTGTAATTAATTGACCAAACCCAAAACCCTCTTCTTTTTCTCATTTCACACCCCAGGGATCGGTCTTCAGATTTCTGGGGCGTGACAGGAGCGCTTTTGTCTCCCAAAATATAGGGAGTCTAGGAGCAATCCTAAAAAATAGAGAGCATATTACGAGCCTCTTAGAGAGTGTTTTAGGAAGGAGTGCTCGATTGTATATAATTTACTTAAGGTTATCGGGTGAGGGGTCAAAAAGAAATATGGAGCGGTTTTGACTCCTTAAATATAAGGAGTCTATTAGCAATCCCAAAAATAGAGAGGCATATTGCGAGGCTCTTAGAGGGTATTTTAAGGAGAAGTGCTTGATTTATATTTAATTTACTTATGATTTTATGGTGTTTTTGGGAGGTAATGGTGAGGCCCTTAAAGGGTGTTTTTGGGAGGAATGCTCGATTATATATAATTTACTAAAGGTTGTCTGGTGGGGGTTAAAAAAAATATAGAGTAGTTTTGGATCCCTAAATATAGAGAGTCTAGTAGCTATCCCAAAAATAGAGAGCATATTGCCAGACTCTTAGAAAGTGTTTTAGAGATAAGTGCTCGATTGTATATAATTTAGTTATGATTATCGGGTGGGAGCCTTGAGAAATTGGGAGCGATTTTTAGGAGGAATACTCGATTGTATATAATTTACTTAAGGTTGATGGGTGGAGGTTCAAAAAAAATATAGAGCGGTTTGGCTCCATAAATATAGGGAGTCTAGTAGCAATCCTAAAAATAGAGAACATATTGCGAAGCTCTTAGAGGGTGTTTTAGGAAGGAGTGCTTGATTGTATATAATTTACTTAAGGCTATAGGGTGGGTATTCAAAAAAATACGGAGCGATTTTAGCTACTTAAGTATAGGGAGTCTTGTAGTAATGCCAAAAACAGAAAGTCATATTGCGAGGCTCTTAAAGGGTGTTTTAGGGAGGAGTGCTTGATTTATATATAATTTATATATGATTTTAGGGTATTTTTGGGAGGCAATGGAAAGGCTCTTAGAGGGTGTTTTTGGGAGGAATACTCGATTGTATATAATTTACTTAAGGTTGTCAGGTGGTGGTTAAAAAAAAATATAGAGCGATTTTGGCTCTATAAATATGGGGAGTCTAATAGCAATCCCAAGATTAGATAGCATATTACGAGGCTCTTAGAGGGTGCTTTAGGAAGGAGTGCTCAATTGTTTATAATTCACTTAGGGTTGTCCGGTGGTGGTTCAAAAAAAATATAGAGTGATTTTGGCTTCCTAAATATTGGGAGTTTAGTAGCAATCCCAAAAATAGATAGCATATTACGAGGCTCTTAGAGGGTATTTTAGGGAGGAGTGCTCGATTGTATATAATTTACATAAGATTATCGGGTGGGGGTTCAAAAAAAATTTGGTGCGGTTTTGCCTTCCTAAATATAGGGAGTCTAGTATCAATCCCAAAAATAGAGAGCATACTGCGAGTCTATAAGATGGTGTTTTTGGGAGGACTAATCGATTGTACATAATTTACTTAAGGTTGTCGGGTGGGGGTTCCCTAAATATTGGGAGTCTAGTAGCAATCCCAAAAATACAGAGCATATTGCGAGGCTGTTAGAGGGATTTTAGGGAGTAGTGCTCGATTGTATATAATTCACTTAAGATTGTCCTGTGGGGGTTCAAAAAAAATATGCAGCTATTTTGGCTCCTAAATATAGGGAGTCTAGTTGCAATCCCAAAAATAAAGAGCATATTGTGAGGCTCTTAGAAGGTATTTTAGGAAGGAATGCTCGATTGTATATAATTTACTTAAGGTTTTCGGGTGGGGGTTCAAAAAAAATATGGAGTGTTTTTGCCTCCTTAAATATAAGGAGTCTAGTAGCAATACTAAAAATTGAGAGCATATTACGAGGCTATTAGATGGTGATTTTGGGAGGAATGCTCGATTGTATATAATTTACTTAAGGTTGTCAGGTGGGGGTTCAAAAAAAATATGGAGCAGTTTTGGCTCCCAAAATATAGGGAGTCTAGTAACAATCCCGAAAATAGAGAGCCATGTAGCGAGGCTCTTAGAAGGTGTTTTAAGGAGGAGTTCTTGATTTATATATAATTTACTTATGATTTTACGGTGTTTTTGGGAGGCAATGGCAAGGCTCTTAGAGGGTGTACATGTTTTTGGGAGGCATGCTCGATTGTGTATAATTTACTTATGGTTGTCGGGTGGGGGTTCAAAAGAAATATGGAGCTGTTTTGGCTTCCTAAATATAGGGAGCCTAGTAGCAATCCCAAAAAATAGAGAGCATTTTGCGAGGCTCTTAGAGAATGTTTTAGGGAGGAGTGCTCAATCGTATATAATGTCCTTAAGGTAATTGTATAGGGGTTTAAAAAAAATATAGAGCAGTTTTGGCTTATTAAATATAGGGAGTGTTGTAGTAATCCTAAAAATAGATAGGCATATTGCGAGGCTCTTAGAGGGTGTTTTAGGAAGGAGTTCTTGATTTATATATAATTTACTTATGATTTTTGGCTATTTTTGGGAGGCAATGGCGAGACACTTAAAGGGTGTTTTTGGGCGGAATGCTCGATTGTATATAATTTACTTAACATTGACGGGTGGGGGTTCAAAGAAAATATGGAGCTGTTTTGGCTCCTTAAATATAGGGAGTCTAGTAGCAATCCCAAAAATAGAAAGCATATTATCAGGCTCTTAGAGGGTATTTTAGGAAGGAGTGCTCGATTGTATATAATTTATTTATAATGTTAGGGTGTTTTTGGGAAGCAATGGTGAGGCCACTTAGAGGGTGTTTTTAGGAGGAATGCTCGATTGTATATAAATTACTTAAAGTTGTAGGGTGGGGGTTCAAAAAAAATATAGAGCGGTTTTGGCTCCCTAAATATAGGGAGTCTAATAGCAATACCAAAAATAGAGAGCATATTGTGAGTCTCTTAGAGGGTGTATTAGGGAGGAGTGCTCGATTATATATAATTAACTTAAGGTTGTTGGGTGTGGGTTCAAAAAAAATATGGAGCGGTTTTGGCTCCCTAAATGTAGGGAGTTTAGTAGCAATCCTAAAAATAGAGAGCATATTGCGAGGCTCTTAGTGGGTGTTTTAGGGACGAGTGCTCTATTGTATATAATTTACTTAAGGTTGTCGGGGTGGGGGTTCAAAAGAAATATGGAGTGGTTTTGGCTCCCTAAATATAGGGGTCTAGTATCAATCCAAAAAATAGAGATCATTTTACTAGGCTATTAGAGGGTGTTTTTAGGTGGAATGCTCGATTGTATATAATTTACTTAAGGTTGTCGAGTGGGGGTTTAAAAAAAATATGTAGCGGTTTTGGCTCCCTAAATATAGGAAGTCAAGTAGCAATCCCAAAAATAGAGAGCATATTAGGCTCTTAGAGGGTGTTTTAGGGAGGAGTGCTCGATTATATATAATTTACTTAAAAATAGAGAGCATATTGCGAGGCTCTTAGTGGGTGTTTTAGGGACGAGTGCTCTATTGTATATAATTTACTTAAGGTTGTCGGGGTGGTGGTTCAAAAGAAATATGGAGTGGTTTTGGCTCCCTAAATATAGGGGTCTAGTATCAATCCAAAAAATAGAGATCATTTTACTAGGCTATTAGAGGGTGTTTTTAGGTGGAATGCTCGATTGTATATAATTTACTTAAGGTTGTCGAGTGGGGGTTTAAAAAAAATATGTAGCGGTTTTGGCTCCCTAAATATAGGAAGTCAAGTAGCAATCCCAAAAATAGAGAGCATATTAGGCTCTTAGAGGGTGTTTTAGGGAGGAGTGCTCGATTATATATAATTTACTTCAGGTTATCGGGTGGGGGTTCAAAAAATATATACAGCATTTTTGGCTCCCTAAATATAAGGAGTCTTGTAGCGATCCCAAAAATAGAGAGGCATATTACAAGGCACTTAGAAGGTATTTTAGGGACGAGTGCTTGATTTATATATAATTTACTTATGATTTTTGGTATTTTTGGGAGGCAATGGCAATGCTCTTATGGGTTGTTTTTGGGAAGAATGCTCGATTGTGTATAATTTACTTAAGGTTGTCGAGTGTGGGTTCAAACAAAGTATGGAGCAGTTTTGGCTTCTTAAATATAGAGAGTCTAGTAGCAATCCCAAAAAATAGAGAGCATATTGCGAGGCTCTTAGAGAGTATTTTAGGGAGAAGTGCTTGATGTATATATATATATATATATATATATATATATATATATATATATATATATATATATATATATATATATATATATATATATATATATATATATATATATATATATATATATATATATATATATATATATATATATAATTTACTTATGATTTTAGGACATTTTTGGGAAGCATTGGCGAGGCTCTTAGAGGGTGTTTTTGGGAGGAATGCTCGATTATATATTATTTACTAAAGATTATCGTTGGAGGTTTAAAAAACATAAAGATCTATTTTGGCTCCCTAAATATAGGGAATCTAGTAGTAATCCTAGAAATAGATAGCACATTGCGAGGCTCTTAAAAAGTGTTTTAGGGATGAGTACGCGATTGTATATAATTTAGTTATGATTATCAGGTGGGAGCTTTAAGAAATTGGGAGTGATTTTGGCTCCCCAAATATAGGGAATCTAGCAGCAATCCCAAAAATAAGGAGACAATGGCGAGGCTCATATAAGGTATTTTTGGGTGGAATGCTCGATTGTATATAATTTACTTAAGGTTGACGGGTGAGGGTTTAAAAAAAATATGGAGTGATTTTTGCACTCTAAATATCAAAATTCTAGTAGCAATACCAAAAATTGAAAGCATATTGCGAGGCTCTCAGAGGCTGTTTTAGGGAGGAGTGCCCGATTTTATATAATTTACTTAAGGTTGTCGGGTTGGCGTTCAAAAAAAATATGGAGCGATTTTGGCTACCTAAATATAAGGAGTCTAGTAGCAATCCCAAAAATGGAAAGGCATATTGAAAGGCTCTTAGAGGGTGTTTTAAGGAGGTGTGCTTGATTTATATATAATTTACTTTTGATTTTAGGTGTTTTTGGGAGGCAATGGCGAGGCTCTTAGAGGGTGTTTTTGGGAGAACTTCTCGATTGTATATAATTTACTTAAGGTTGTCGGGTGGGGGTTCAAAAAAAATATACAATGATTTTGGCTCTATAAATATAGGGAGTCTAGTAGCAATCCCAAAAATAGAGAGCATATTGCGAGGCTCTAAGATGGTGTTTTAGGGAGGAGTATTCGATTGTATAATATTAACTTAAGGTTGTCCTATGGGGGTACAAAAAATATATAGAGCGATTTTGGTTCCCTAAATATAAGGAGTCTAGTAAAAATGCCAAAAGTAGAGAGCATATTGTGTGGCTCTTCGAGGGTATTTTAGGGAGGAGTGCTCGATTTTATATAATTTACTTAAGGTTGTCGAGTGGGGGTTCAAAAAAAATATGGAGTGGTTTTGCCACCCTAAATATAGGGTGTCTAGTAGCAATCCCAAAAATAGAAAGCATATTGCGAGGCTATTAGATGGTATTTTTGGGAGGAATGCTCGATTTTATATAATTTACTAAAGGTTGTCGGGTGGGGGTTCCAAAAAAATATGGAGCGGTTTTGGCTCCCTAAATATAGGGAGTCTAGTAGCAATCCCAAGAATAGATAGCAAATTGCGAGGCTCTTACAGGGTGTTTTAGTGAGGAGTACTCGATTACATATAATTTACTTAAGGTTGTCGGGTGGGGGTTCAAAAAAAATATGAAGCGATTTTGGCTCCCTAAATATAGGGAGTCTAGTAGTAATCCCAAAAATAGAGAGGCTTACTGCAAGGCTCTTAGAGTGTGTTTTAAGGAGGAGTGCTTGATTTATACATAATTTTTTTATGATTTTAGGGTGTTTTTGGGTGGCAATAGAGAGGCTCTTAGAGGGTGTTTTTGAAAGGAATGCTCGATTGTGTATAATTTACTTAAGGTTGTCGGGTGGGGGTTCAAACAAAATATGGAGCGATTTTGGATCCCTAATTATAAGGAGTTTAGTAGCAATCCTAAAAAATAGAGATCATATTGAGAGGCTCTTAGAGGGTGTTTTAGGGAGGAGTGCTCAATCGAATATAATTGACTTAAGTTTGTCGGGTGGGGTTCAAAAAAAAATATGAAGCAGTTTTGGCTCTTTAAATATAGGGAGTCTAGTAATAAAGAGGCATATTATGAGGCTCCTAGAGGGTGTTTTAGTGAGGAATCCTTGATTTATTTATAATATACTTATGATTTTGGGTATTTTTGGGAGGCAATGGCGAGGCTCTTAGAGGGTGTTTTTGGAAGGAATGCTCGATTGTATATAATTTACTTAAGGTTGACAGGTGGGGGTTCAAAAAAAATATGGAGCGATTTTGGCTTCCTAAATATAGGGAGTCTAGTAGCCATCACAAAAATAGAGAGCATATTGTGAGGCCATTAGAGGGTCTTTTTAGGAGGAATGCTCGATTATATATAATTTACTTAAGGTTTTCAGGTGGGGGTTCAAAAAAAATATGGAGCGGTTTTGGCTTTCTAAATATAAGGATTATAGTAGCAATCCCAAAAATAGAGATCATATTAGGCTCTTATTGGGTGTTTTAGGGAGGAGTGCTTGATTGTTTATAATTAATTAAGGTTATCGGGTGGGGGATCAAAAAAAATATGGATCGATTTTGGCTCCCTAAATATAGGGAGTCTAGTAGCAATCCCAAAAATAGAGAGGTATATTGCGCGGCTTTTAGAGGGTGTTTTAGGTAGGAGTGCTTGATTTATATATAATTTACTTATGATTTTAGGGTGTTTTTGGGAGTTAATGGCGAAGCTCCTAGAGGGTGTTTTTGGGAGGAATACTCGATTGTAAATAATTTACTTAATGTTGTCGGGTGGGGGTTCAAACAAAATATAGAGCAGTTTTGGCTCCCTAAATATAGTGAGTCTAGTAGCGATCCCATAAAATAGAGAGCATATTGCTAGGCTCTTAGAGGGTGTTTTAGGGAGGAGTGCTCAATCGTATATAATTTACTTAAGGTTGTCGGGTGGGGGTTTAAAAACAATATGGAGCAGTTTTGGCTCCTTAAATATAGGGAGTCTAGTAGCAATCCAAAAAATAGTAAGGCATATTGAGAGGGTCTTAGAGGGTATTTTAGGGAGGAGTGCTTGATTTATATATAATTTACTTATAATTTTTGGGTGTTTTTGGGAGGCAATAGCGAGGCTTTTAGATGGTATTTTTGGGAGGAATGCTCGATTGTATATAATTTTCTTAAGGTGGACGGGTGGGGGTTAAAAAAATATAGAGCGATTTTGGATTCCTAAATATAAGGAGTCTTCTAGTAATTCCAAAAATAGAGTGCATATTACCAGCCTCTTAGAGGGTGTTTTAGTAAGTTCAAAAAAAATATAGAGCGATTTTTGGTCCCTAAATATAGGGAGTCTAGTAACAATCCTAAAAGTAGAGAGCATATTGTGAGGACATTAGAGGGTGTTTTTAGGAGGAATGCTCGAGAGTATATAATTTACTTAATATTTTCGGGTGGGGGTTCAAAAAAAATATGGAGCTGTTTTGGCTCCCTAGATATAGAAAGTCTAGTAGCAATCCCAAAAATAGAGAGAATGTTATGCTCTTAGAGGATGTTTTAGGGAGGAGTGCTTGATTGTTTATAATTTACTTAAGGTTATCAGGTGGGGGTTCAAAAAAAATATGGAGCGATTTTGCTTCATTAAATATAGGTAGTCTAGTAGCAATCCCAGAAATAGAGAGGCATGTTGTGAGCCTCTTAGAGGGTATTTTAGGGAGGAGCGCTTGATTTATATATAATTTACTTATGATTTTATGGTGTTTTTGGGAGGCAATGGCGAGGCTCTTAGAGGGTGTTTTTGGGAGGAATACTCGATTGTGTATAATTTACTTAAGGTTGTCGGGTGGGGGTTCAAACAAAATATGGAGCGATTTTGGCTCCCTAAATATAGGGAGTCTAGTAGCAATCCTAAAATTATAGAGTATATTGTGAGGCTCTTAGAGGATATTTTTTGGGAGGAGTGCTCAATCGTATATAATTTACTTAAGATTGTCGAGCAGGGGTTCAAAAAAAATATAGTGCGGTTTTGGCTTTTTAAATATAGGGTGTCTGGTAGCAATCCTAAAAATAGAGAGGCATATTGCGAGGCTCTTAGAGGGTATTTTATTAAGGAGTGCTTGATTTATATATAATTTACTTATAAATTTTGGGTGTTTTTGTGAGGCAATGGTGAGGTTTTTAGAGGGTGTTTCTGGAAGAAATGCTTGATTGTATACAATTTTTTTAAGGTTAACGGATAGGGATTCCAAAAAAATATGGAACGGTTTTGGCTTCCTAAATATAGGGAGTCTAGTAGCAATCCTAAAAATATAGAGCATATTATCAGGCTCTTTGAGGGTGTTTTAGGAAGGAGTGCTCGATTGTATATAATTTACTTAAGGTTGTTGGGTGGTTGTTCAGAAAAAATATGGAATGATTTTGGTTCCCTAAATATAGAGAGTCTAGTAGTAATCCTAAAAATACAAAGGCATATTACGAGTCTCTTAGGGGTGTTTTAGGGAGGAGTGTTTGATTTATATATAATTTACTGATGACTTTAGGGTATTTTTGAGAGGCAATAGCATGGCTCTTAGAGGGTATTTTTAGGAGGAATACTCGATTGTATATAATTCACTTAAGGTGTTCTGGTGGGGGTTTAAAAAAAATATGGGGTGGTTTTGGCTTCCTTAATATATGGAGTCTAGTAGCAATCCCAAGAATAGATAGCATATTGTGAGGCTCTTAGAGGATGTTTTAGAGACGAGTCCTCGATTTTATATAATTTATTTAAGGTCGTCGGGTGGGATTTCAAAAAAAATATTGAGCGATTTTGGCTCCCTAAATATAGGGAGTCTAGTAGCAATCCTAAAAATAGAGAGCATATTGCGAAGCTATTAAGGGTGTTTTTAGAAAGAATGCTCAATTGTATATAATTTACATAAGGTTGTCAGGTGGGGGTTCAAAAAAAATATGGAGCGGTTTTGGCTCCCTAAATATAGGAAGTCTAGTAGCAATCCCAAAAATAGAAAGCATATTTTGCTCTTAGAGGGTGTTTTAGGGAGGAGTACTCGATTGTATATAATTTACTTAAATTTGTCGGGTGGGGGTTCAAAAAAAATATGGTGCAATTTTGGATTCCTAAATATAGGTTGTCTAGAAGCAATCCCAAAAATAGAGAGGCATGTTATGAGGCTCTTAGAAGGTATTTTAGGGAGGAGTCCTTGATTTATATATCATTTACTTATGATTTTAGGGTGTTTTTGGGAGGCAATGGCGAGGTACTTAGAGGGTGTTTTTCGAAGGAATGCTCGATTATGTATTATTTAGTTTAGGTTATCGGGTGGGGGTTCAAATAATATATGGAGTGGTTTTGGCTCCCTAAATATAGGAAGTCTTGTAGCAATCCCAAAAAATAGAGAGCATATTGCGACGCTCATAGAGGGTACAGTGTTTTAGGGAGGAATGCTCAATAGCATATAATTTAGTTAAGGTTGTCGCGTGGGGGTTCAAAAAAAATATGGAGCGGTTTTGGCTTTCTAAATATAGGGAGTCTAGTAGCAATCCTAAATATAAAGAGCATATTGAAAGGCTATTAGAGAGTATTTTTGGGAGGAATGCTCGATTGTATATAATTTACTTAAGGTTATCGGGTGGGGGTTCAAAAAAAATATGAAGCGGTTTTGGCTCCCTAAATATAGAGAGTCTAGTAGCAATTCCAAAAACAAATAGCATATTAGGCTCTTAGATGGTGTTTTAGGGAGGAGTACTCGATTGTATATAATTTTCTTAAGGTTGTTGGGTGTGGCTTAAAAAAAATATGGAGCGATTTTGGCTCCCTAATTATAGGGAGTCTAGTTGTAATCCCAAAACTAGTAAGGCATATTGCGAGGCTCTTAGTGGGTGTTTAAGGGGGGAGTGCTTGATTTATATATAATTCACATATGATTTTAGGGTATTTTTGAGAGGCAAAGGCTAGGCTCTTAGAGGGTGTTTTTGGGAGGAATGCTCGTTTATGTATAATTTACTTAAGGTTGTCGGGTGGGGGTTTAAACAAAGTATGGAGCTATTTTGGCTCCCTAAATATAGGGAGTCTCCAAAAATATAGGGAGTCTAGTAGCAATCCCATAAAATAGAGAGCATATTGTGAAGCTCTTAGAGTGTTTTAGGGAGGAGTACTCAATTGTATATAATTTACTTATGGTTATCGGGTGGTGGTTCAAAAAAAATATGGAGCGATTTTGGCTTCTTAAATATAGGGAGTCTAGTATCAATCCTAAAAATAGAGAGCATATTGGGAGGCTATTAGAGAGTATTTTTGGGAGGAATGCTCGATTGTATATAATTTACTTATGGTTATTTGGTGGAGGTTCAAAAAAAATATTGATCGATTTTGGCATCCTAAATATAGGGAGTCTAGTAGCAATCCTAAAAATAGAGAGCATATTGCGAGGCCATTAGAGCGTGTTTTTAAGAGGAATGCTCGATTGTATGTAATTTTCTTAAGGTTTTTGTGTGGGGGTTTAAAAAAAATATGGAGCGTTTTGGCTCCCTAAATATAGGGAGTCTAGTAACAATCCCAAAAATAGCGAGCATATTAGGCTCTTAGAGGGTGTTTTAGGGAGGTGTGCTGAATTGTTTATAATTTACTTAAGGCTATCGAGTGCGGGTTCAAAAAAAATATAAAGCAATTTTGGCTCCATAAATATAGGGAGTCTAGTAGCAATCCCAAAAATAGAGAGGCATGTTGCGAAGCTCTTAGTGGGTGTTTTTGGGAGGCAATGGAGAGGTTCTTAAAGGGTGTTTTTGGGAGAAATGCACGATTGTGTATAATTTACTTAAGGTTATCGGGTGTGGGTTCAAACAAAATATAGAGCAGTTTTAGCTTTATAAATATAGGGACTTTAGTAGCAATCCCAAAAAATAGAGAGCATATTGTGAGGCTCTTAGAGGGTGTTTTAGGGAGGAGTGCTCAATCATATATAATTTACTTAAGGTTGTAAGGTGGGGGTTCAAAAAAAATATGGAGTAGTTTTGGCTCCTTAAATATAGGGAGTTTAGTAGTAATCCTAAAAATTGAGAGACATATTGCGAGGCTCTTAGAGGGTGTTTTAGGGAGGAGTACTTGATTTATATATAATTTACTTATGATTTTTGGGTGTTTTTAGGAGATAATGGCAAGTATTTTAGAGGGTGTTTTTGGGAGGAATACTCGATTATATATAATTTTCTTAAGGTTGATGGGTGGGGGTTCAAAAAACATACGAAGCAGTTTGGCTCCCTAAATATAGGAAGTCTAGTCGCAATCCCAAAAATAGAGAGCATATTACCAGGCTCTAAGAGGGTGTTTTAGGAAGGAGTGCTCGATTGTATATAATTTACTTAAGGTTGTCGGGTGGGTGTTCAAAAAAAATATAGAGCTGTTTTGGCTTTCTAAATATAGAGAGTCTAGTAGCAATCCCAAAAATAGAAAGGTATATTGCGAATCTCTTAGAGGGTGTTTTAGGGAGGAGTGCTTGATTTATATATAATTTACTGATTACTTTAGGGTGTTTTTGGGAGGCAATGGAGAGGCTCTTAGAGGGTATTTTTGAGAGAAATGCTTGATTGTATATAATTTACTTAAAATTGTTGGGTATGGGTTTAAAAAAATATAGAACGGTTTTGGCTCCTTAAATATAGGGAGTCTAGTAGTAATCCCAAAAATAAAGAGCATATTGCAAGTCTCTTCGATGGTGTTTTAGGAAGGAGTGCTCGATTGTATATAATTCACTTAAGGTTATTGGGTGGGGGGGTTCAAAAAAAATATCGAACGATTTTGGCTCCCTAAATATAGGGAGTCTAGTAGTAATCCCAAAAATAGAGAGCATATTACGAGGCTATTAGAGGGTGTTTTAGGGAGGAGTGCTCGATTGCATATAATTTACTTAAGGTTGTCGGGTAGGGGTTCAAAAACATTATGGAGCGGTTTTGGCTCCCTAAATATACGGAGTCTAGTAGCAATCCCAAAAATAGAGAGCATATTGCAAGGCTATTAGAGGGTGTTTTTAGGAGGAATGATCGATTATAAATAATTTACATAAGGTTGTCGGGTGGGGTTTCAAAAAAAATATGGAGTGGTTTTGGCTCTTTAAATATAGGGAGTCTTGTAGCAATCCCAAAAATAGAGAAGGCTCTTAGAGGGGATTTTATGGAGGAGTTCTCGATTATATATAAATTACTTAAGGTTGTAAGGTGAGGGTTCAAAAAAAATATGATACAATATTGGCTCCCTAAATAAAGGGAGTCTAGTAGCAATCCCAAAAATAGAGAGGCATGTTGCGAGGCTCTTAGAGGGTGTTTTAGGGAGGAGTGCTTGATTTATATATAATTTACTTATGATTTTAGGGTGTTTTTAGGTGGCAATCGTGAGGCTTTTAGAGGGTGTTTTTGGGAGGAATGCTCGGTTGTGTATAATTTAGTTAGGTTTATCAGGTGGGGGTTCAAAAATAATATGGAATCATTTTAGCTCCCTAAATATAGGGAGTCAAGTAGCAATCCCAAAAAATAGTAAGCATATTGCGAGGCTCTTAGAGGGTGTTTTAGGGAGGAGTGCTCGTTAGCATATAATTTACTTAAGGTTATCGGGTAGGGGTTCAAAAAAAATATGGAGCAGTTTTGGCTCCTTAAATATAGGGGGTCTAGAAGCAATCCCGAAAATAGAGAGCATATTACGAGGCTATTAGAGGGTGTTTTTTGGAGGAATGCTCGATTGTATATAATTTACTTAAGGTTGTCGGGTGGGGGTTCAAAAAAATATATTGAGCGGTTTTTACTCTCTAAATATAGGAAGTCTAGAGTAATTCCAAAAATAGAGAGCATATTAGGCTCTTAGAGGGTGTTTTAGGGAGGAGTGCTTGATTGTATATAATTTACTTAAGGTTGTCGAGTGGGGCTTCAAAAAAAATATGGTACGATTTTGGCTCCCAAAATATAGGGAGTCTAGTAGTAATCCCAAAAATATTGAGGCATATTGCGATGATCTTAGAGGGTGTTTTAGGGGGGAGTGTTTGACTTATATATAATTCACTTATGATTTTAGGGTGTTTTTGGGAGGCAATGGCGAGACTCTTAGAGGGTGTTTTATAGAGGATTGCTCGATTGTGTATAATTTACTTAAGGTTGTCAGGTCGTGATTCAAACAAAATATGGAGCTATTTTGGCTCCCAAATATAGGGAGTCTAGAAGAAATCCCAAAAAATAGAGAGTAGATTGCGATGCTCTTAGAGAGTGTTTTAAAGAGGAGTACTCGATTGTATATAATTTACTTAAAGTTGTCGGGTGGGGGTTCAAAAAAAATATGGAGCGGTTTTGGCTCCTTAAATATAGGGTGAAAAGTAGCAATCCCAAAACTAGGTAGGCATATTGCAAGATTCTTAGAGGGTATTTTAGGGAGGAGTGCTTGATTTATATATAATTTACTTAAGATTTTAGGGTGTTTTTTGGAGGCAGTGATGAGGCTCGAGGGTATTTTTGGGAGGAATGCTCGATTATATATAATTTACTAAAGGTTGTTGGGTGGGGTTTCAAAAAACATATAGAGCGGTTTTGTCTCCCTAAATATAAGAAGTCTAGTAGCAATCCCAAAAATAGAAAGCATATTACAAGAGTTTTAGAAAGTTTTTAGGAAGGAGTGCTCGATTGTATTTAATTTAGGTATGATTATCGGCTAGTAGGCTTGAGAACTTGGGAGCGATTTTTGCTCCTCAAATATAGGAAATCTAGTAGCGATCCCAAAAATAAGGAAGCAAAGGCGAGGCTCATATAAGGTGTTTTTGGGAGGAATACTCGATTGTATATAATTTACTTAAGGTTGGCGGGTGGGGGTTCAAAAAAAATATGGGAAGGTTTTGGCTCCCTAAATATAAGGAGTCTAGTAGAAATCCCAAAAATAGAGAGCATATTATGAAGCTCTTAGAGGGTGTTTTAGGGAGAAGTACTCGATTGTATATAATTTGCTTAAGGTTGTCAGGTTGGCGTTAAAAAAAAAAATGAAGCGGTTTTGGTTACCTAAATATAAGGAGTCTAATAGCAATCCCAAAAATAGAAAGGCATACTGTGAGGCTCTTAGAAGGTGTTTTAGGAAGGTGTGCTTGATTTATATATAATTTACTTATGATTTTAGGGTGGTCTTGGGAGGCAATGGCGAGGCTGTTAGAGGGTGTTTTTTGAAGGAATACTCGATTGTTTATAATTTACTTAAGGTTATCAGGTAGGGGTTCAAAAAAAATATGGAGCTATTTTGGCTCCATAAATATAGGGAATCTAATAGCAATCCCAAAAATAAAGAGCATATTACGAGGCACTTAGAGGGTATTTTAGGGAGGAGTGCTCAATTATATATAATTTACTTAGGTTGTCGGGTGGGGGTTCAAAAAAAATATGAATCAGTTTTACCTCCCTAAATATAGTGAGTCAAGTAGCAATCCCAAAAATAGAGAGCATATTGCGAGGTTATTAGATGGTGTTTTTGGGAGGACTGCTCGATTATAGATAATTTACTTAAGGTTGTCGGGTGGGGATTCAAAAAAAATATGGAGTGGCTTTGGCTCCCTAAATATAGGGAGTCTAGTAGCAATCCTAAAAAAAAGAGGCATATTGCGAGGCTCTTATAGGGTGTTTTAGGGAGGACTGCTTTATTTATATATAATTTTCTTATAATTTTTGGGTGTTTCTGAGAGGCAATGACGAGGCTTTTAGAGGGTGTTTTTGGAAGGAATGCTCGATTGTATATAATTTACTTAAGGTTGAAGGGTAGGGGTTCAAAAAAAATATAGAGCGGTTTTGGTTCCCTAAATATAGGGAGTCTAGTAGCAATCCCAAAAATAAAGAGCATATTGCAAGGCTTTTAGATGGTGTTTTAGGGAGAAGTGCTCTACTGTATATAATTTACTTAAGTTTATCAGGTGGGTATTCAAAAAAAATATGGAACTGTTTTGGCTTCCTAAATATAGGGAGTCTAGTTGCAATCCCAAAAATAAAAAGATATATTGCGAAGCTCTTATAGGGTATTTTAGGAAGGAGTGCTTGATTTATATATAATTTACTTATGATTTTATGATATTTTTGGGAGGCAATGGTGATGCTCTTAAAGGGTGTTTTTAGGATGAATGCTCGATTGTATATAATTTACTTAAGGTTGTCGAGTGGGGGTTCAAAAAAAATATGGAGCAGTTTTGACTCACTAAATATAGGGAGTCTAGTAGAAAACCCAAAAATAGAGAACATATTACCAGACTCTTAAAGGGTGTTTTAGGAAGGTGTGTTCTATTGTATATAATTTACTTAAGGTTGTCGGGTGGGTATTTAAAAAAAATATGACACGGTTTTGGCTCCCTAAATATTGGGAGTCTAGTAGCAATCTCAAAAATAGAAAGGCATATTGTGAGTCTATTAGAGGGTGTTTTTCTAAGGAGTGTTTGATTTATATATAATTTACTTTTGATTTTAGTGTGTTTTTGGGAGGCAATGACGAGGCTCTTAGAGGGTGTTTTTGGGAGGATTGCTCGATTGTATATAATTTAATTAAGGTTGTCGGGTGGGGGTTCAAAAAAAATATAGAGCGGTTTTGGCTCCCTAAATATAGGGAGTCTAGTAGAAATCCCAAAAATAGAGAGCATATTGCGAGTCTCATAGAGGGTGTTTTAGCGAGTACTCAATTATATATAATTCACTTAAGGTTATCGGGTGGGGGTTCAAAAAAAATATGGGGCGGTTTTGGCTTCCTAAATATATAGAGTCTAGTAGTAATCCCAAAAATAGAGAGCATATTGCAAGGCTCTTAGACGGTGTTTTAGGGAGACGTGCTTGATTTTATATAATTTACTTAAAGTTATCGGGTGAAGGTTCAAAATAAATATAGAGCGGTTTTGGCTCCCTAAATATAGGGAGTCTAGTAGCAATCCCAAAAATAGAGAGCATATTGCGAGGCTATTAAATGGTGTTTTTAGAAGGAATGCTCGATTGTATATAATTTACTTAAGGTTGTCGGGTGGGGGTTCAAAAAAAATATGGAGCAGTTTTGGCTCCCTAACTATAGGGAGTCTAGTAGCAGTCCCAAAAATAGATGGCATATTAGGCTCTTAGAGTTTGTTTTAGGGACGAGTTCTCAATTGTATATAATTTACTTAAGGTTGTCAGGTGGGGGTTCAAAAAAAATATGGATCAGTTTTGGCTCCTTAAATATAGGAAGTATAGTTGCAATCCCAAAAAATAGAGAGGCATATTGCGAGGCTCTTAAAGGGTGTTTTAGAGAGGAGTGCTTGATTTATATATAATTTACTTATGATTTTAGGGTGTTTTTGGGAGACAATGATAAGGCTCTTATAGGGTGTTTTTTGGAGGAATGCTCGATTATGTATAATTTACTTAAGGTTTTTAGGTGGGGGTTCAAACAAAATATAGAGCGGTTTTAGCTTCCTAAATATAAGGAGTCTAGTAGCGATCCCAAAAAATAAAGAGCATATTACGAGGCTCTTAGAGAGTGTTTTAGGGAGGAGTGCTCGATTGTATATAATTTCCTTAAGGTTGTTGGGTGGGGGTTCAAAAAAAATATGGAGCAGTTTGGGCTCCATAAATATAGGGAGTCTAGTAGCATTCCCAAAAATAAAGAGCATAGTGCAAGGCTTTTAGAGGGTGTTTTAAGGAGGAATGCTCGATTGTATATAATTCACTTAAGGTTATCCGGTGGGGGTTCAAAAAAAATATAGAGTTGTTTTGGCTCCCTAAATATAGCGAGTCTAGTAGCAATACAAAAAATACAGAGCATATTGCGAGACTTTAAGAAGGTATTTTAGGGAGGAGTGCTTCATTTATATATAA
Organism: Chamaelirium japonicum; assembly: GCA_947650365.1. Lineage (NCBI taxonomy): Eukaryota > Viridiplantae > Streptophyta > Magnoliopsida > Liliales > Melanthiaceae > Chamaelirium > Chamaelirium japonicum. The sequence continues at coordinate 50,584,722 of OX393557.1, read as the reverse complement.
TTTACTTATGATTTTAGGGTATTTTTAGGAGGTAATGGCGAGGCTCTTAGAGGGTGTTTTTGGGAGGTCCGCACGATTATATATAATTTACTAATTATTGTCGGGTAGGGGTTAAAAAAAAAATAGTACAGTTTTGGCTCCCTAAATATACGGAGTTTAGTAGCAATCCCAAAAATAGAGAGCATATTGCAAGGCTCTTAGAAAGTGTTTTAGGGAGGAGTGCTCAATTGTATATAATTTAGTTATGATTATCGGGTGGGAGCCTTGAGAAATTGTGAACGATTTTGGCTACCCAAACATAGGGAGTCTAGTAGTGATCCCAAAAATAGGGAGGCAATGGCAAGGCTCAAATAAGGTATTTTTGGGAAGAATGCTCGACTGTATATAATTTACTTAAGGTTGATGGGTGGGGGTTAAAAAAAATATAGAATGATTTTTGATCCCTAAATATAGGGAGTCTACGAGCAATCCTAAAAATAAAGAGCATATTGCGAGGCTCTTAGAGGGTGTTTTTAGTAGGAGTGCTCGATTGTATATAATTTATTTAAGGTTGTCTGGTAGGCGTTCAAAGAAAATATGGAACGGTTTTGGCTATCTAAATATAGGGAGTCTAGTAGCAATCCCAAAAATAGAAATGCATTTTGCGAGGCTCTTAGAGGGTGTTTTAGGAAGGAGTGCTTAATTTATATATAATTTACTTATGATTTTAAGATATTTTTGGGAGGAAATGGATAGGCTCTTAGAGGGTATTTTTGGGAGAATTACTCGATTGTATATAATTTACTTAAGGTTGTCGGGTGGGGGTTCAAAAAAAATATGGAACAGTTTTGGCTCCATAAATATAGGGAGTCTACTAACTATCCCAAAAATAGAGCGCATATTGCGAGGCTCTTAGAGGGTGTTTTAGGGTGGAGTGCTCGATTGTATATAATTCACTTAAGGTTATCCGGTGGGGGTTCAAAAAAAATATAGAGCAGTTTTGGCTTCTTAAATAAAGGGAGTCTAGTAGCAATCCCAAAAATAGGAAATATATTACGAGGCTTTTAGAGGGTATTTTAGGGAGGAGTGCTCGATTGTATATAATTTACTTAAGGTTATTGGGTGGGGATTCAAAAAAAATATGGAGTGGTTTTGCCTTCCTAAATATAGGGAGTCTAGTAGCAATCCCAAAAATAGAAAGCATATTGTGAGGCTATTAGATGGTGTTTTTGGGTGGAATGCTTGATTTTATATAATTTACTTAATGCTGTCGGGTGGGGGTTCAAAAAAAATATGGAGCTATTTTGGCTCCCTAAATATAGGGAGTCTAGTAGCAATCCCAATAATAGAGAGCATATTACGAGGCTCTTAGAAGGTGTTTTGGGGAGGAGTGCTTGATTGTATATAATTTACTTAATGTTGTCGAGTGGGGGATCAAAAATAATATCGAGCAATTTTTGCTCCCTAAATATTGGGAGTCTAGTAGCAATCCCAAAAAAAGAGAGGCATGTTGCAAGGCTCTTAGAGGGTGTTTTAGGGAGGAGTGCTTTATTTATATATAATTTACTTATGATTTTAGGGTGTTTTTGGGAGGCAATGGCGAGGCACTTAGAATGTGTTTTTGGGATGAATGCTCAATTGTGTATAATTTACTTAAAGTTGTCAGGTGGGGTTTCAAACAAAATATGAAGTGATTTTAGCTCCCTAAATATAGGGAGTCTAGTAGCAATCCCTTAAAATAGAGAGCATATTGCGAGGATCTTAAACGATGTTTTAGGGAGGAGTGCTCAACTATATATAATTTACTTAAGGTTGTCGGGTGGGGGTTTAAAAAAAAATATGGTGCAGTTTTGGCTCCTTAAATATAGAGAGTCTAGTAACAATCCTAAAAATAGAGAGACATATTGCGAGGCACTTAAAGGGTGTTTTAGAGAGGAGTACTTGATTTATATATAATTTACTTATTATTTTTTGGGTATTTTTGGAAGGCAATGGCGAGGCTCTTAGAGGGTGTTTTAGGAAGGAGTGCTTGATTGTATATAATTTACTTAAGGTTGTCGGGTGGGTGTTCAAAAAAAATATGGAGTGGTTTTGGCTCCCTAAATATAGGGAGTCTAGAAGCAATCCCAAAAATAGAAATGAATATTGCGAGTCTCTTAGAGGGTGTTTTAGAGAGGAGTGCGTATTTATATATAATTTACTTATGATTTTATGGTGTTTTAGTGAGGCAATGGCGAGGCTCTTAGAGGGTGTTTTTAGGAGGAATGCTCGATTTTATATAATTTCATTAAGGTTGTCGGGTGTGGGTTCAAAAAAAATATGGAGCGGTTTTGGCTCCCTAAATATAAGGAGTCTAGCAATAATACCAAAAATATAAAGCATATTGCGAGTCTTTTAGAGGGTGTTTTAAGGAGGAGTGCTCGATTGTTTATAATTCACTCAAGGTTGTCGGGTGGGGGTTCAAAAAAAATATGGGCAGTTTTGGCTCCATTAATTTAGGTAGTCTAGTAGAAATCACAAAAATAGAGAGCATATCATGAGACTTTTAGAGGGTGTTTTAGAGAGGAGTGCTCGATTGTATATAATTTACTTAAGGTTGTTGGGTAGGCATTCAAGAAAAATATAGAGCGATTTTGGCTACCGAAATATAGGGAGTCTAGTTGCAATCCCAAAAATAGAAAGGCATTTTGAGAGGCACTTATAGGGTATTTTAAGGAGGAGTGCGTGATTTATATATAATTTACTTATAATTTTAGGATATTTTTAGGAGGCAATGGTGAGGATCTTAGAGGGTGTTTTTGGGATAAATGCTCGATTGTACATAATTTACCTAAGGTTGTAGGGTAGGGGTAGAAAATATGGAGCGGTTTTGGCTCCCTAAATATAGGAAGTCTAGTAGCAATACAAAAAATAATGAGCATTTTACCAGGCTCTTAGAGGGTGTTTTAGGAAGGAGTGCTCGATTGTATTTAATTTACTTAAGGTTATCGGGTGGGCGTTCAAAAAAAATATAGAGCGATTGTCTCTTTAAATATAGGAAGTCTAGTAGCAATCCCTAAAATAGAAATGCATATTGCAAGTCTCTTAGAGGGTATTTTAGGGAGGAGTACTTGATTTATATATAATTTACTTATAATTTTAGGGTATTTTTAGGAGGCAATGGCGTGGCTCTTAGATGGTATTTTTGGGAGGAATGCTCGATTGTATATAATTTACTTAAGATTGTCGGGTGGGGATTCAAAAAAAATATGGAGCAGTTTTGGCTCCCTAAATAAAGGGAGTCTAGTAGCAATCCCAAAAATAGAGAATATATTACGAGTCTTTTAGAGGATGTTTTAGGGAGGAGTGCTCTATTGTATATAATTCACTTAAGGTTGTCGGGTGGGGGTTCAAAAAAAATATAGGGCAGTTTTGGCTCCCTAAATATAAGGAGTCTAGTAGCAATCCCAAAAATAGAGAGCATATTGCGAGGCTCTTAGAGGGTGTTTTAGCGAGGAGTGCTCGATTGTATATAATTTACCTAAGGTTATCGGGTAGGGGTTCAAAAAAAATATAGAGCGGTTTTGGCTTCCTGAATATAGGGAGTCTAGTAGCAATCCTACAAATATAGAGCATATTGTGAGGCTATTAGAGGATGTTTTTAGGAGGAATGCTCGATTATATATAATTTACTTAAGGTTGTCGGCTGGGGGTACAAAAAAAATATAGAGCGATTTTGGCTCCCGAAATATAGGGAGTCCAGTAGCAATCCAAAAAATAGAAAGCATATTACCAGGCTCTTAGAGGGTATTTTAGGAATGAGTGCTCGATTATATATAATTTATTTAAGGTTGTCGGGTGGGCGTTCAAAAAAAAATATAGAGCGGTTTTGGCTTCCTAAATATAGGAAGTCTAGTAGTAATCCCAAAAATAGAAATGCATATTGCGAGTCTCTTAGAGGGTGTTTTAGGGAGGAGTGCTTGATTTATATATAATTTACTTATGATTTTAGGGTATTTTTGGGACGTAATTGCGAGACTCTTAGAGGGTATTTTTGAGAGGAATGCTTGATTTTATATAATTTACTTAAGGTTGTCGCGTGTGGGTTCAAAAAAAATATGGAGTGGTTTTGGCTCCCTAAATATAGGGAGTCTAGTAGCAATCCCAAAAATCGAGAGCATATTGTGAGTCTCTTAGAGGGTGTTTTAAGGAGGAGTGCTCGATTGTATATAATTCACTTAAGGTTGTCGGGTGAGGATTCGGAAAAAAAAAATATGGGGTGGTTTTGGCTCCCTTAATATAGGGAATCTAGTAGCAATCACAAAAATAGAGAGCATATTGTGAGACTTTTAGAGGGTGTTTTAGAGAAGAGTGCTCGATTGTATATAATTTACTTAAGGTTATCATGTGGGCATTTAAAAGAAATATAGAGCGGTTTTGGCTACCTAAATATAGGGAGTCTACTTGTAATCCCAAAAATAGAAAGGCATATTGTGAGGCTCTTATAGGGTATTTTAGGGAGGAGTGCGTGATTTATATATAATTTACTTATGATTTTAGGATATTTTTAGAAGGCTATGGTGAGGCTCTTAGAGGGTGTTTTTGGGATGAATGCTCGATTGTACATAATTTACTTAAGACTATCGGGTGGGGGTTAAAATAAAATATGGAGCAGTTTTGGCTCCCTAAATATATGGAGTCTAGTAGCAATCCCAAAAATAGAGAGCATATTATGAGGCTCTTAGAGGGTGTTTTAGGAAGGAGTGCTCGATTCTATATAATTTACTTAAAGTTGTCGGGTGGGCGTTCAAAAAAAATATGGATCGGTTTTGGCTCCCTAAATATTGAGAGTCTAGTAGCAATCCCAGAAATAGAAAAGCATAATGCTTGTCTCTTAGAGGGTGTTTTAGGGAGGAGTGCTTGATTTATATATAATTTACTTATGACTTTAGGGTGTTTTAGAAGGCAATGGGGAGGCTCTTAGAGGGTGATTTTGGGAGGAATGCTTGATTGTATTTAATTTACTTAAGGTTGTCGGGTGGGGGTTCAAAAAAAATATGGAGCGGTTTTGGCTCCCTAAATATAGGGAGTATAGTAGCAATCCCAAAAATAGAGAGCATATTGTGAGTCTTTTAGAGGGTGTTTTAGGGAGGAGTGCTCGATTGTATATAATTCACTTAAGGTTGTCAGATGGAAATTCAAAAAAATTATGGGGCGATTTTGGCTCCCTAAATATAGGGAGTCTAATAGCAATCCCAAAAATAGAGATCATATTGCGAGGTTCTTTGAGAGTATTTTAGGGAGGAGTGCTCGATTGTATATAATTTAACTAAGGTTGTCGGGTGGGGGTTCAAAAAAAATATAGAGTGATTTTGGCTCCCTAAATATAGGGAGTCTAGTAGCAATCCCAAAAATAGAGGGTATACTGCGAGGCTATTAGAGGTGTTTTTAGGAGGAATGATCGATTGTATATAATTTAATTAAGGTTGTCGAGTGGGGATTCAAAAAAAATATGGAGCGGTTTTGGCTCCCTAAATATAGGGAGTCAGTGGCAATCCCAAAAATAGAGTGCATATTACCAGGCTCTTAGAGGGTGTTTAAGGAAGGATTGCTCGATTGTATATAATTTACTTAAGGTTGTCGGGTGGGTGTTCAAAAAAAATATGGAACGGTTTTGGCTCCCTAAATATAGGGAGTCTAGTAGCAATCCCAAAAATAGAAAGACATATTGCGAGTTTCTTAGAGGGTGTTTTAGGGAGGAGTACTTGATTTATATATGAGGACTTCTCCGACGGGAGTAAGTACACCTTCGCTTTTTCCTTACTCAAGTATATCGCTACCATACTTCGAGGAAAGATGATCGTTTGTCGATGCTCCGAATTCCTATCCATAAGTGCATCACAGAGGATGGAGTTATCAATACGAATTGCGGGATGCCGAAGTTAAGAGAGTAGGTTTACACCGACGAGGCGATCTCCATGAAGCTTCTTCGTCCGAGCTTGAGTCTGCCCTTTCACCATGGTATTGAAGACTTTGTGCCCACATCGGTAGTGGCTTTGAAGATCTGCTCCCGTTTGACCCGATGGGGTGTTGACTCCTGGCCTCGAGGGGACATTTAGTACCTCTACGGCTTTTGCGAGTGGATGGGCGATTGTGCTGAAAACTTTGCACCCACACCGGTAGTGGCTTTGAAGATCTGCTCCCATTTGACCCAATGGGGTGTTGACTCCTGACTCGGGGGGACATTTAGTACCTCTGCGGCTTTTACGAGTGGATGGGCGATTGTGCTGAAGACTTTATCCTCACGTCGGTAGTGACTTCGAATATTTGCTCTTGTTTGACCTAATGGGGTGTTGACTCCTGGCGTTGTGGGGACGTTTAGTACCTCTGCGGCTTTTGTGAGTGGATGAGCGAGCTCTCAGAAGTTTTCGGGGCAGAGCATCAGTACTTGAAAATGAATCTTCTTCAACGGCTTGAAGACAAAGAATTCTTCGACGGTTCGCGAAGGCAAAAGCTTTTTTTTGGCAGCTTGGAGACGAAGGATTCTTCGGTGGCTTGGAGGTGGAGGACTCTTCGACGGCTTAGAGATGAAGGCTCCTTTGGCGGCTTGGAAACGAAGGATTCTTCGGTGGATTGCGGAGACAAAAGCTTCTTCGGCGGCTTGGAGACGAAGGATTCTTCTGCGGCTTGGAGGTGGAGGATTCCTTGACGACTTGGAGACGAAGGCTTCTTCAGCGGCTCACAGAGACGAAAGCTTCTTCGGCGACTTAGAGACGACGGATTCTTCGGCAGCTTGGAGGTGGAGGACTCTTCGATGGTTTGGAGACGAAGGCTCGCTTGGCGGCTTGGAGACGAAGGATTCTTCGACGGCTCGCAGAAACGAAAGCTTCTTTGGTGACTTGGAGATGAAGGATTCTTCGGCGGCTTGGAGGTGGAGGACTCTTCGATGGCTTGGAGACGAAGGCTCCTTTGGCGGCTTAGAGACGAAGGATTCTTTGGCTGCTTGGAGATGAAGGATTCTTCAGCGGAGTGTTGTCATCTTCTTGGTGCGGGAGCGTGATGGCAATGGCACGGCGAGAGGACAAGACGAAGCCGAGTGTGGTGACGATCGCTTGGTGTGAGGACAAGACAGAGACATCAGAGGCCAGGGAAGGTGGCTCCTTCGTCTTCTTCCTCTTTTCCCCCCTTCCTTTTTTTTTTTTTTGAGGTCGCGAAGGATGCGGTTGTCGTCGATGTATCTATCTATCTTCGGGTTACTACATTTGACTTCAGTGGCAGTTCCAATCCTTCGGGTCTTTAACTTTGAGGGACTGGCGACCTTCAGATGGGCCCGAGCTTTTGCACGAGCCTGGCGGATTTCAAGGCGGATGACTCTTTGTTTGCAGAGTAGACGTACACCTTCTTGGAAGGTGGCGAGCTTCGTTGCTTGTGACGGTCTTTGCTGGAGGACGCTTCCTTGGGCTTAGCTACGATCGAGGGAGAGAGACGTCGACTGGAGGGACTTCACACACTTGCTACTATAGACTTGTTTCGGATGCAGAAGAGGGTGGAGGCCGCTCGTGCATCACTTTAGAAGTCGGAGTCCCTGTCTGGAGAAAGCTCGAGCGACTGAGAAGACTTCTGGAGTAGAGCTTGCGAAGCAGCGTGAAGAGCTGATGAAGTGCTGGGAGCTGGTGGAGCGATTGAGTGGGCTTCTGGAGCGAGCCTTGAGAAGTATCATGCATAGCTGGCGACGCATCGAAAGTTGATGGCTTTTCTACCCCTGGAGTTGCAGAGCATGTAAGCTATGGGAGGCGAGCTACTTTGGCGCCTCAAGGACTTCGTTCGCTTTAGAAGCTGGAGTCTCGTTTGGGAAAGGCTCGAGCGACCGAGAGGACTTTTGGAGCAGAGCTTGCGAAGAAGTGTGAAGAACTGACGAAGTGCTAGGAGGCTCATCCTTCAGAGTTGCAGCGCGTGTAGACCATGGGAGGTGAGCTACTTCAATACCTCGAGGATTTTGACTCTCTTGTCATCTTCAGTTTGCTGACTGGATTTGTGGTTCTGCACTCATTTTCCTCTGGACCGATCTTCTGGGACAATGTTGGGATGTTTCTTTTTTTTGTCTGGACTGAACATTTATAGGTTGCCCACGTACCCTACTGAGAGGGATCAAGTCGCACGTAGTTCGTTTATTCCCTTTTTTTTTTTGGGGCAACAGGCCTTGCCTTAGGCATAGTACCTTTTGAGGTACTTGCCGTTGATAGGGCCGAGCAAGAGCCCTTCTGGCATTGTGAGGAGGTAAGCGCCATTGGAGTAGACTTCTTTGATGGCGTGCGGTCCATCTCATTTGGCGTCGAACTTCTTCCCTCCTCGATGTGAGAGAATGATGGGGCGTTTGACTGCCAGCACTAGTTCTCCTATTTGGAAGGATCGAGGGCGGATCTTCTTGTTGAAGGTGCGAGCCAATCTGGCTTGATAACACTCCAAGCGTTGCTGAGCTTCGAGACGCCTTTCATTTAGTGCCTCCAATTCTACTAGGCAGAGCTGGGTGTTGTCGTCGTTGGTGAGGCCTTCTTGGATTGCTACCCTGAGTGATGGGATCTGGAGCTCGAGTGGAAGAACGACTTCTACCCCATAGACGAGGGAGTACGGAGTTGCTTGCGTTGGAGTGCGAAAGGACATGCGGTAGGCCTATAGTGCTTCGCCCATGCGTTCGTGCCAGTCCTTCTTTGTCTTTGAGACGATTTTCTCCAGAAGCTTGCAAAGAGTCTTGTTGAAGGCTTTAGCCAGACTATTGGCTGTAGCATTGTACATCGTTGAGCATTTCTGCTTAATGTCATACTTGGCGTAGAACTAGCTAACGGTGGCATTTATGAATCGCTTTCCGTTGTCCGTTACGATGTAGCGGGGAACTCCATATCAGAAGATGAGATCATTCTGGATGAAGCTGATGACAGAGTGCCTTGTAACTTCTCGTAGAGGTATTGCCTCAGTCCATTTGGAGAAGTAGTCTGTTGCTACCAGGATGTAAAGATGCTATTTAGATGACTTGGGCAGGGGATCGACGATGTCAAGTCTCCATCCGTCGAAAGGCCACGATGCGATTGTTGGGTGCAAGGGCTCTGGCAGCTGACGGATGTAGTCACCGTGTAGCTGGCAAGCATGATATCTCTTTGCGAACTCCAAACAGTCTTTAATCATGGTGGGCTAGTAATAGCCCATCCTCCTGACGCGAAAGTGGAGCTTTGGACCGAACTGGTGCGAGCCACATATTTCAGCATGTACTTCTTCCAGTGATGCTTCTGCTTCTTTCTTTGCGAGGCACCTCAGGAGCGTGCCATCATAACTTCGACGGTACAACTCATTGTTGAAGTGGAAGAACTTCATGGACCACCGGCGAACATCGATTTTGCGCTTCGGGTCATCGAGGAGCTTACCACAGACGAGATAATCCACAAAGGGTTGCCTTCAGTCTTGCTCTTCAATTTCAAGGACGTGTACCGTGTTGGCTTGAACTGGAATCCCGACAGGGCTGTCTTCTTTGGTGACCACTATTCTGCTGCAGATGGGAATGACGAGCTGGCGTCCTTTTGGGAAATGGAGTGTAGCCGCCAAATTTGCAAGCGCGTCAGCCTGCTGGTTGAGATTCCTGGGGACATGTTGGATAGAAGCAGCCTCGAGTGTGTTGAGGAGTTCCAAAGCTTGTGTGTGGAGCGGCATGAGGTCTTACTTGTTGACTTCATATGCCCCCAAGACCTGCTGGATGATGAGCTGGGAGTCACCGAAAAGTCTTAAGTCCTTGGAGCTTCATATCATTGGCGAGTTCGAGGTCGATGAGTAGATCTTGATATTCTGCCATGTTGTTAGAGCATGGTTCCGACAGTAGAAACGAGAAAGGGAGTATCTCGTCGTTTGGAGTGACGAAGATGACTCATGCTCCTACTATGTCTTGTCTTGCTGTGCCGTCAAAGAACATCTTCCAAGAGGGAGCGATGTCGATGGAGAATACTTCTTCGTCTAGGAGATCTTTTGATAGCTTCTATCCTGCCGGGAAAGGATATTCTGCGAGAAAGTCCACGAGACCTTGCCCTTTGACCACCTTCTGTGGCACGAAGGTGATGTCAAACTCGAGGAGTAGTAACGCTCACTTCGCTAGACATCTGGAGAGCACTGGCTTTGACATGATATATTTGAGGGGGTCGGCTTTCGAGATGAGTCTGACGGTATGAGTCAACATATAATATCGTAACTTCTTTATAGCAAAAATAAGTGTCAGATAGACCTTCTCGATCGGGGAGTAATTTAGCTCTGCATCGACGAGAGTGCGACTCAAGTAGTAGTATGGCCTCTCTTTGCCTATCTCGTTGTCTTGAGCCAGGAGTGCCCCGAAGGATTGCTCCTGGGAGCTAATGTAGAGGATTAGCAGCTTTCCCTGAATTGGCACTGATAGGACTGGCAGCTTCAGCAGATAGCTTTTGATGTTTTGGAGAGCTTCTTGACAAGCATCATCCCATTTGAACAGCGCTCCTTTCTTTATGAGGTGACTGAACGGGCGGCACTTCCTAACTAGGTTGGCGATGAATCTTCTGATGTACGCCAGATGTCCTTGGAGACCTCTGAGGTCTCGCACTGTCTTTGGTACGAGCATGTTTATAATAGCATCAATCTTAGATTGATCTATTTCGATGCCTCGATGTCGTACGACGAAGCCAAGGAATTTGCCTGAAGAGACTCCAAATGCGCACTTGAGTGGATTCATGCGGAGTTGGTACCTTCGAAGCCGTTTGAAGATCAGCTCGAGATCTTGCAGATGTGTCGACTTCTTCTTAGACTTTACAACTAGGTCGTCGATATAGCATTCCACGCTTTAATGAAGAATATCATCAAAGATTCTTTGCATGGCTCGTTGGTAGGTGGCTCCTGCATTTTTCAAGCCAAATGGCATAACTTTGTAGTAGTAGATTCCCTTTGGTGTGCGGAATGATGTGAGCTCTTCGTCTTTGGGTGCCATCCGGATCTGGTTGTAGCCTGAGGATCCGTCCATGAAAGGTAGCACCTCGTAGCCTGTCATCGCATCCATCATTAGCTCCATGATTGGCAATGGAAAGTCATCCTTCGGACATTCATTGTTCAAGTCTCTAAAGTCCACGCACACTCTGATTTGGTCATTCTTCTTTTTGACTGGAACGACACTGAAGATCCATGTCGGGTACTTGACTTCGCAGATAAAGCCAGCTTCAATGAGTTTGTTCATTTCACTTTCTATCTGGGGTACCAGTTTCGGTCGGTAGCGTCTTTGTCCTTTCTTAATGGCACTGGCTTCATGTTTGACGCTGAGTTGATGCATTGCGATTTTAGGATCGAGACCCGGTATCTCCTTGTAGGACCATACAAAGACATCTCTATATTCTCGAAGTAGTTTGATGTATGCAGCTTCTTCTTCAGGAGTCAAGAGTGTGCTGATGAATGTAGGCCGAGGCTCCGTTTCTGTGCCCAAGTTGATTTCCTTCAAGTCATCAACAGTGGACTGCCCCCTTCTTCGAGGATCGACGGGGCTTCTTGCAACTCGTCGTTCGATGTAGAAGTATCACCGTTGTCTGATTTGATAACGAAGATATGGTTTATGGTCACCATGGGTGGGTGGGCGGGTGTTGAGACGGCGTCCCCGACCGGCATTCTCAAACGGTCGAACACCGACTTCTTCTTTGTTTGCTTGATTGGCCCGAGCCTTTCGAACATGGATGTATGCTTTAGATTCGACCGGTTTTGACTACTTTTGTTTTGCTTCTGAAGTATGGCCCGATGTTGAGCTCGTCATCATCTCCATTTGAGTAACTTGCTATCGGGACGGCCGACGTAGGTGGAGCGTGCATCAGAGATTGTTGATCCTTCAGCTGCTTCATCTACCATCTTTACCACAATATAGTTGGAGGTGAAGGTCATCTTCGTTGCAATCTTGATGACCATCAGGGTTTGATTGGAGCCGACGCCTCGACGATTTGGGAGAATTTGTTCGCCGCTTTGAAACAGATGAGCTTGAGTCCTGGTCATCCTATGTGGCGTTGCAGTTGGAGGAAGTGTGCCCATATGCATGGCGCTTTCTTTGTTATAGCCGGCTTTGAACAATAGTTTGGCAGCGTTTTGTCCCCCAAATCCCTTTTGGCTTGAATTCGAGTCGATTGATGTCGATAGATCCGCTAGGTCCGATCGGGTTTGAAGCGCGCTTGCGTCAGACTAGGTAACGGGCAATGTCATTTCTTGCAGAGTGATGACATTGGCCTCCGATAATGGCGAGACCGGCTCTTTTGCCGAAGTAGACGGTAGTCGCTCGGGTTTGTGAAGCCATTGAGGTAAGAGGCGCAGGACCGGCGTCGCTTAGACGGGCAACAGAGTATATTGCATGGATCTCAGCTTGGAGCTGATGCGCATTCTTTGTCTTGATTTCGATGCTTCCTTGACTTCGAGTATCGCCTTGTCGGAAGGCTACATCGGATTTGTAGATGGAGGAGTCTTATCTAGCTTGATTTCTTCAGCTTTTCGGGTTCGAGGAGCTTTAGCTGGAAGGGCTTCCGTGACCAGGTCTTTTGCTTGATAGAACTTGTCGTCATCTAGATGTGCTTCGGCCTCATTAAATGGCTTGTCATCAACAACGATATATTTCTCCATGCCTTCCTCGTGGTACTTGAGGCACTGGTGCCAGGTGGACACCACAACACCGTTCTCATGCAGCCAAGGTCTTCCCAACAAGAGGCGATATGATGTTTGGCAGTCAATGATGTGGAAGAGGACCATCGTGTCGAGTGGGCCGATTGAAAGCTTCAGGCAGATGATTCTGATAGTGGACTGCCCACACTGGTTGAACCCTTAAATGACCAGCTGGCTGTGTGAGATCTAGTCAGTGGTGATGCCGAGTTACCGTATTGTTTGGATGGGCATGATATTGACGGCGGAGCCACAGTCTAGCAGGATTCGATTCATCGGCTTCTCCTTGATGTATCCTGAGACGTAAACGGGCCGGTTGTGCAGTCATGCTCCGAGTTGCAGATCTTCGTCTGAGAAGGTTATCGCCACGTCGTACGAGGCAACAGCTTTGCCCTTCTTGCCGTCCTTCCTTTTCTTCGTATAGCTGTCTGGGTCTGCCAAGGCTGCAGCCATTGCTAGGCGAGCTTTCTTCGGAAGGTGCAAAACTTCTATGAGCAGCAAATACAGGATTGCCTCGTCGTGACAGGTAGTGCCCTCCTTGTCGGAGTTGTCCGTCTCATCGGTGGGGTCGCCTTCTTCAGGAGTCTCGATTTCACCTTTTCCTTCTGGCATTTCATGAACTTCAACCATGTAACAAGAGACCCTGATATGCTGATCGGCTGGGAGGAAGTGATCGGGGAAGAATTCTTGCAACGTTGCTGGTTCCAGAAGGCTTTGCTGGAGGAGATCGTCTAGATTTACCAACGGCACTTTGAACGCCTTTCTTCCTGGAGTCTTGTTTTTCTTCTTGTATGTTCTGTGTTCAAGGAGTTTCCTTGTTATCCGATCTAGCTTGTATCGCTTTGCCTGCGGCAGCCTTCGTCTCCGAGGTAACATGACCCATGCCTCTTCATCGATGGATTCTCCCTTGCTAAGGTGATGGTCGGGAGCAGCAGCTGTGGGTTCCTTATTGGTCGGAGAAGCTTCTTCTTCCGGAGGCTCTACTGGCTCGTCTTCCAATCCCCAGCCGGTGGGTTTGATTTCTTCGATCGAAACGGGTGGAGGCTTTGAGTAGAGGACGTAATAGTCAAACTTGCCCGAAGGCTGGCCCAGCAGACCAACTTCTGGATCTCCTTGTTCATATCTCTTTTGGAGAGAATGTTGGGATGTAGCTTGATTGGGAGGGACTTGCTCTTCCGGAGATTCTGCTGGCTCGTTTTCTGATCCCCAGCCGATGGTCTTGATTTCTTCGATCGAAACAGGCAAAGGCCTTAAGTAGAGGACGTAATAGTCGAATTTGCCCGAGGGATGGCCCAGCTAGCAGACTAACTTCTGGATCTCCTTACTCATACCTCTTTTGTAGAGTACGTTGGGATGTAGCTTTGATTAGAAGAGGTGTTGACGTGAGCGACGGTTGCCCCCGGGGCAATGGCGTTTCCTCCTCAGCGAGCGTAGGAGCACGTTGTCGCCGCTTCGAAACCTTCAGTTGGGGAGTTGACTTTGCGATCGGCCTTTGACGATTGATGCACAATTTGGGCATTCCTTGTCGTGCAGCAATGAGTACCGACGAAAAGTAACCGAATATGATGGATGTCATGTTCGCTGTAGTGACCTCCCCGGAGTCAATCTCTATCTTCTATTGCTTTGCGAGCACCATGATTCTTTCTTTGAAGACGAAGCACCTTTCGATGGAATAGCTAACCACTCGGTGGTATTTGCAGAAGAGAGGGTCATCGACGCGATGCATTTGCTCGGGCCTCTTTGAAGGCGGAAGTTCGATCATCTTCTCTTGTAATAATTGGTCGAACATGGAGGAGACTTCCGAGTCCAGGAAGGGGTACTCCTTTGCTTCGAGCTCCTCAAGAGTCATCCTTTGTCTTTGAGGCGGAGGCGGCGATATGGTGGCTCTTTTTCCTTGATCCGGCTTGCTACTGATCTTGAGCGGCTTGGAGGTCGAAGCGACGTCGGCAATATTGACTTGCTTTGCTTTTGGTGCCGGCGGCTTGTCTTTCTTCTCCACCTTCAGGAAGTCTTTGCTCTTTGAATCCCCACGATTTGCTAAGCTGAGCTCCATATCGTGAGCCCAAGTTGCGAGTTCTTCGAAGGACCGAGGCTTGATCCCTTTGAGGATGTAGAGCAGGCCCCAGTGCATGCCTTGGGTGCATATCTCGATAGTCGAGTCTTCAGACAAGCGGTCTCGTGAATTTAGCGTGAGGTTCCTCTATCGATCGATGTAGTCGATCACCGGTTCGTCCTTTATTTGCTTGACGGTAGTAAGCACAGTCATGCTGATGATGCGTCAGGTACTGTAGAAACAGTTGAGGAACTCCCTCTCCATCTGATTCCAGTTGTCGATAGATCCTAGAGGAAGATCAGCATACCAGTCAAAGTCATTACCTTTGAAGGTGCGAATGAACTGCTTCACCATCTCGTTGCCATATATGCCGGTATTGTTGCAAGTTTCGATGAAGTGGGCTACATGCTACCTTGGATTTCCCTTCCCGTCGAAGTGCTGGAATTTTGGTGGCTAAAATCCGGTAGGGAAGCGTAGCTGCTGGATCCTTGCGGTGTAAGGCTTCGAGTATGTTGCTGTGATCAGAGGAAGACTACCGCCGTGGGAATGCATCATGTCAGCCACCAACGCTTGTATTTGCTGGGCATTCATTGTTACTGTCGACGGAGGTTGTGTAGCCACTGAGACTGGTCCTGGAGAGACGACTTCCGCCGAGATGAAAACTGAGGAAAGTGCTGGAGTAGTCGCTAGAACTGTCGGAATAACCTCTGCAGGAGCGGGAGTTGAAGACGGAGCTGGAACGGCTACTGGAGAAGTAGGAGGTTGACTGAACGTTGTAGCATCCCTCGCACTTAGCCTCTAAAGCAAGGTGTTGATGTGACGATCCTTCTCCTCCATTAGCCGAGTGATTTGCGCCATTTGTTCACCCATTTGCATGACTTAGAGCTGAATAGCGGACCGAGGATGATGACAAAGGACGTCTCGATGTTTCATGCCTGCATCCTCGCCATCATCGTCGGAGACGTAGTTGTGCCGACTCGCTTCTGGTTGATGACGAACATTTGCCCCCTGCAAAGGAGAACCCGAACGGGCTCAGGGTTGGGGCTGGTCCTCCCCAAACTTTTGGACATGGATTCCAGGATCGAGACTCGTTTCTTCATGTACCAAGGCCTCGTCGGCGCTTTGGCGAGCATCTTCGGCAACAGTTTCTGGCGTGAAGACATCCGCAAGAGTTCGAGTACACCGAGTGTAGACGCATACCATCGGGGGAACATCACCCTTCGGTTTTACTGGATCGCCGTGTTGGAGTAGAGTAGACTCGGCGATAGGCGAAAGGTTTGGAGCAAACGCATCGTTGTTTGTCCCGGCCATGGCGAACTTGAAGCAACTCCTTCAAACGTACAGATGAAAGGAGAGGAGGTCCCACCGGGCGTGCCAGAAATCTGTATGCGCAGAAAAAGATACAGGTCGTCTTTATTGTAAAACACACGAGATTACAGATGCCGGGACCCGGGGACTCGGGGGTGGTGAGCCGGGTGCGGTGAATATTCAATCGGGAGATTATGGAAGAGATCCTCTAGAGGGTCCCTTTGATCCGCGTCTCCACGTGGTATTCGTGTGAGAGCTCTGAAGGAGTCGCCCAGGACAGAAGTCTTTATAGGGTGAGGGTTTTTTAGAGGCTAAGGAATATCCGTCGTTACTTTTGTCCCTTCCGTGCTTCGCGCTTTCTCGACTAGGGGGTTTTGGCTTCATTCCTCGGTCTTCACGTCTTCCTCGATCCTTGCTAGACCTCAACGTCCTTAATCGTCGGTTCGGGGCATCATCGGCTTTGGCTTTGGCTTTGCTTTGATGTGGCTCTAGCTTTTGCTTTGCTTTGGCGCTTGCGCTTGAACGTAGACGGGTAGAGGCTTGCGATGCTTTAGTTCTTCCGGACTTCGTGTCGTATCGGCTAGAACGTGCAGTGCTTTGCTCGTGACCATCATAGTTGCTTGGCTTTGGCATGTGCATTGCTTTGGCGCGGGCTTTACCGGTGTTTTTGCTTTGGCTTCTTGCGTTTGCTTTTGCTTAGGCGTTGACTCGATCTTCGTCTTGAACGGCGATGGCTACTTCTTCAAGGCTCCTTTGTTCTTCTGGCTTCCTCGACGGTTATGGCGTCGGCTTGACTTTTCTTCTTCTTCGGACTTCTTTGGCTTGATCGGAGTCGAAGGCTTTGCTTTGAAGACGACGGGTGTAGCACTGGCTTTGCTTCTCTTTTTCTCCGGGCTTCTTTGGCGTGATCAGAGTCGAAGGCTTCTTTTAAAGACGGCGAGGGTAGCACCGACCTCCGTGCGACGGTTGTAGTATCGGCTTTGCTTTGAAGACGACGGGTGTAGCGACGCTTCGGGTGTCCCTCTCTAAGCTTTCTTCTTCGTGGATAGAGCGGGCGTTGTTGAAGACGACGGGGTGATGCCGCTTCGTTCTTCTTCTCCGGGCTTTTGGGCTTGATCAGAGTCGAAGGCTTGTTGGAGACGATGAGGTAGTGCCGCTCCGATCTTCTTCTCCGGGCTTTTGGGCTTGATCGGAGTCGAAGACTTATTGTTTGAGACGGTGGGGTGATGCCGCTCCGATCTTCTTCTCCGGCCTTTGTTTCTGGCGTCTTCGGAGTCGAAGGGTTCTTCTTCTCCGAGCTTTCTTCTTCGTGCACGGGGTCGAAGGCTTGATCTTCTTGTGCAAGGGTTTTCACTTTGAAGAGGACTTTCAATGGACTAAACCAGTCCCGAAGGGATAGTCTTGCCCGTGCCTCATGAAGCCTTGGGTCGATGAAGGGTGTGTCTCCTCCTCTGCAGAGCTTTTTCGCCTTGCCTTCAGCTCCAACTTCGACCCCTTCGACCTTTTGAGCCTTCCCCCTCCCCTCTATTTATAGGTGAAGGGAGAAGGGGAGAGATATGGGAAGATTTATTTGAATCCCATTAATATCTCTCCCATAACTACCCAAGATTTATTCTTCCATTGAAGAGGGGAATAAACATTTATTTGCTTTTCTTTTCTGGCGGAGTAGTTATGGCTCAATCATTTTTGAATTTATTTGAATCTTGGACATAAAGTCGATGGCGACCCGGCTTCGTTTCTTGTCCGTCGGATCGAGGGATCGATCGGCGCAGATCCACGCTTATGTAGACATCATATGCAACCTCCCCCCGCGCATGACGGTGTTTCTTTCATTTTTCTTCTTTTTTTTCCTTTTCTTTTCTTTCCTTTTCTTTCCTTTTCTTTTCTTTCTTTCTTTCTTTTTTTTTTTGTTTCTTTCTCCCTTGCATGGCCAGCCACCCCTTACCCACGGGTAAGGGGCTCGGATTTCTAGAAGGGGGGCCGGGTGGGCCCCACTTGAGGATGGCCCCACCCGGCCTCTTGTTCGGCGCGGGTCGGGTCCGATTTGTCTCCGAGTCGGATCCGGGTCCAAGTTCGTGTCGGGTTTGCCTCCGAGTCGGTGCATGCGAGTCGGATCCGGGTCCGAGTTCGTATCGGGTTTGCCTCCGAGTCGGGTCCGGGTTCGAGTTCGTGTGTTAGGTTTGCCTCCGAATCGGTGCATGCGAGTTGGGTCCGGGTCCGAGGTCGTGTCGGGTTTGCCTCCGAATCGGTGCATGCAAGTCGGATCCGGGTCCGAGTTCATGTCGGGTTTGCCTCCGAATCGGTGCATGCGAGTCGGGTTCGGGTTAAACACAATTTATGTGTCTACAGACACATTTGGATAATGGTTGATTGATATATCTTAATGGGGCTTAGGGTTGTCATATATAGGAGGGGTTGCATGACCACATGGCTGTTGGAGGGACGGCCTTGTTTTGTTTTGGTGGTAGATTGTAACTAGCCGCTCTATCTTAGAGTGAAAAACCTCATCACAACTCACATCTCCCACAAAATCAAGAATTCAAAAAGAACTACAATGAAATGAAACATTGAGTAGCTTTTCATGAGTCCAATGAATAGGGCTACCAGCAATCAACTATCTATACACACACACACTTCTGCTCAGTCATCTCCTATTGGCCTTGCCTTCATCCTTCCGTAATTGTGCTTGGAGAATCTCCAATGCTCTAGGTTTTTCCTTCTTCTCCAAGTCTCCCCTCCTTCTCCAATGCTCTCAGCTTCTTCTTCTGTCTTTTTAATCATCAGAGCATAGCAGGAAAACACTTGCTCCTGCCAAGAAGGAAAATAATGTTAATTAGCGCAAATTTAGTACTGAGAGGATTGGAAAACTACCCAAATCCATCAATATAGAGCTAACTTACAGTTTCGAAGGATCGGGGCAAAGCGATGGTACCCATCTTCGACTCGACAAACTCCTTTGTTGATGTTCGATCGGATGCGGCGAGAATTGCAGCAAAGGCTACGGTCGATGGGCGATAATCCACGACACCCATCACTGCAATATATTTTTTTTAACAAAATCGAGAATCCGATACAAGAGACTAATACCCATTACCCAAAACTAAGAACATGATGATCCGGTGAGGCTGTAACCTTCGGCAAAGTCGAAGATTAGCTTTGTGGCTCTGGAGAATAGATCATCGGTTCCAATGCCGCATTGGAGCTTGGACGCGAAGTAGCCCAAGTACGCGAACGGAGTCACCGAGCACATTCGCCATTCCAGTGTGCTCAGCACAAGGAGCTCCGTCATCCGTATCGAATGGCCATCGAAATTATAATTCCGATAGGCTTTATCAGAATTATAATTCCGATAGGCTTTATCGGAATTATAATTTCCATCCTGGAACTTCGACAGTGTTGGGGGCTTGGTTTCCTCCACCTTCGCCGCCAACCAGAAGCAAGCGACCCCCGATAATCGCAACGTCCTAGTATTCCTTTCCTAACCCACCATAGCCAAAATGATCAAACATAAAAAAAAAAAAAAAAAAAAGGGTAAGCCATGAAAAATCAAGAACTCCAAGAACAAGGAGAGCATTTCCTTACATTGGTGCGAGCCAAGAACCGATCGAGATACGACACCGCAAGATAGGCGGTTCGGGGGGCGAATCCGAAGCGGTCATTCATCTGATTCACACCACACCAAGAACATTTCAAGATTCAAGAAACAGAGGAGGCTGAGTAGAATTGATGAATCAAAACAAACCGGAAAATGAGAGCTCACCACGCGAATCCATTGGACGGCATCGTAGCGGTCCCTGCTCAGCCAGTCGGAAGGTTCATCGGGCTTCCTGCTCGTGAAGCTGCACTCTCTCTTGAGCAGCATCTCGATGGGCTCATCCTCTGTGTGTTGGAGAACTGAGCCTTGTGGATCCGCCATTGTTTCGTTTCTTTGTTTTTTTTTTTCTCTCAGCTTGTAAATACAGGGCAACCACATGCAGGGTGGAACTACACCTACAATTACCATTGGTGCCTCATAGCCACTCAGATAGATCAGGATGGGTGCGGATGAAAGGGTCATAGGGGATCATTTTGGCGGGAAATCATTTTTTTTTTTTTTGGGCAAATTACATAAACCTCCCCTGAACTATGGGGGTAGTTTCACATTGGTCCCTCAACTATTTTTTTGAATAAATAGACCCCCAAACTATGGACAAGTTGAAATCGCCATCATCTACAGAAGGAATATGTTAAATGACTAAATTACCCCCTAGTCTTTCTTCTAAATAGAACCGAAAGGGCCATGGTAGGGAGGTTGCTCTGCAACTCCGGCCGCCACCACCCTCCTCCTTCCTCTCAGCCTGGCACAGTCGCCAGCCAGCCTCGTCAGCGCCTAAGGCGCGGGGCCCAAGAAGCAAGGAGGAGGGGGGTCTGAGGTGGTGCGAGGGAACTGGAGGAGGAGGAGGGCTGCCATGGGGTTGGGCCGGGGGCTTCACCGGATTGCCGTCGGTGATCGGGGGGACCTAAGGTCGTCGGTGATCGGGGGGACCTAAGGTGGGTTCGGGAGGTAGGGGAGGAGGGCAGAAGGTGGTGGTGGTCGGGTCACGTGAAAGGGGAGAGAGGTTACTCTGCAACTCCGCCTACCATCGGGTTGGGACGGGGCTTCGTTGGAACATCATCAGCGATCGAGGGACCTGAGATGGCTTTGGGAGGTTGGGGAGGAGGGGAGAAGGTGGTGGTGGTCGGACTGCCTGAGAGAGAGAGAGAGAGAGAGAGAGAGAGAGAGAGAGAGAGAGAGAGAGAGAGAGAGAGAGAGAAGGTTAATATCGAAGGAAAAAAATATTAATATTAGCCTCGTCAATCATTTTCGTCAAGTCTGATAGTGAAAAATTAACGGAAGGGTCAACTTGTTAACATTGTATAGTTTGGGAGTCCATTTGTTCAAAAAAAGAGTTGAGGGACCAATATGAAACTACCCCCATTGTTCATGGGAGGTTTATGTAATTTGCTCTTTTTTTTGTGCAGAAAAATTAGCGATTAATCCCCGACAGAAGATATGTTTCACTTATAGGACATCGAAAGTTTACATATTAGGTTAGGTCCTTGCCCATAAGTGAGTCTTGGGATCCCGTTTGTGGTCCTTTGGGAATATTATTCTAATACGGCTTTAAAGACACGATTTTACACACTTTAGATTCATATTATGCCCATATTACAAATATTATGTGATATATAGAGCTTGTTATTGTGATTTTTTTTTTTACGTTTTTTTTAACGAAAAATTGGATATGATATATGGTTTGATTTCTACTGGTATGCCACCACGGAACATCCGTTGTGAGTGCCCTCCAGCATCGAGTTTCATCCACAGTGTGTCACGAAGCACGACAGCGCTGACCTGCTCCTGCGGGCTCCACCCCACCATCTTCGCTCGCCTCCCCCCCCCCCCCCTCCCCCCCCCCCCTCCCCCTCGCGCGCGCGCGCACACACACACACACACCCCAAAACGTTCCAAGTACACCACGGATCATGGATCCTGGGCACCCAGCAACTCCATGTGGTTGGTCGCCTTCAGGAGGTCTCCCCTTATACCGTACTTGATAGCCATCGTGCAGAGGTACACCGTTTTCTCTTGTTCTTGGTCTAACTCGTTGATGCTATCGCTGGACAGTTTCTCACCATAAGCCTTCATGACGTTCGTGATAGTCCTTTGGATACTCGTATGTTCCTTTTTGGGAATGCCCGCCAAGTAATTCAGATCGAAGACAATGTTGTGAGTACCCGTCCAACCTTCACTCCATTGTTGGCAGGAGACACTTCCTCGCTTATCAATGGCTCATTCTTTTAATTATCACATGCTACCACAATCCCCTTCTTGCATTTCAGAGACGCCTCATCAACACCTGAAGCCAGCAACACCTCCTCCATAACTCGGTCTTCAGTAGCACCCACCAGAGAACTAGACTCCGTACTGAAATCGAATTATGAACAAGGTTCAAAATCACGGTATCGATCGGTCCTGAACCGGTACATACCGGTACCGGCTGATACGGATCGGTACAAGTTGAGACAAAAAAAAACTTTTAAAAAAACTCCGTACCGGTTCGTATCGGCCATACCGGCTGGTACGAGCTTGAACCGGCCGATACATACATGTACATACCAGCACCAGCACCAGCTGCACCCGCTGAACTTTGAATGCTCACTACATCAGCATTTCGGTCCGATTGGTCTGTAGTCCCTAGCTCCAACAGATCCAGTATTTCGGTCTTGAAACCTCCCTTGTTGTTGCCTGAAGCCATCCTTGGTGTTGTGATAGGGACTATCCGAACACTGTCACCACAGTTCGAGGTCGAGTGCCCAAATAATCGATCATTCGAGCAGCTCGTCGGCTTCCACTCATAAAGGACTTTTTGCATGAAAAGAACTTTCTCATCCTCTCCTCGGCCCAGAATTTCATTAGGTAACTCATGATGGAAATCTAATCGTTCTAAACTAGCAAATTTAGGATTTAAGCAAATTAGTATTAAAATTTATTAGCAAATATTATTTTCGCAAACAAGGACAAGTCACAAATCTCTTTTAGAAATTGTTTGCCAAGGCAGAGCGGGTTCTATGGAACCGTCATTCACCTTGCCGAACTTTTCTAAAAGGGAGAAATAATCTATCTAAAATAATCTAATTATTTAGATTTCTCTATTAGATGCAAGTCAATTATTTTAGATTTAATATTAGGACAGAATAAGAGTTAGAAACTCTGGCCTGTGGTCGAAGCGTGCTAGGCACTGTCCCAAGAATCTTATTGCCCCCCTCGTGCGGGTCTCGTGGCAATTGTTCTCGGAGATACGGCGACCCCGGTCAGGCGACCTCCTTCTCGTCGGCACGACTCCAAGAAGGCTTTGCGAACCTCGTAGACTTTCAGGAACCCAGCGACTCGATGACGATCTTCTCGAGGCCGGGAGGTAGCACCGCAACAAGGCTTTGGTCCGAGAGAGGAAGTCTCTTCGGAGCAAAGGGGCAGCACCACAGCAACACGGCACGAGAGAATGGGAGAGAGAGAGAGGCAGCAAGCAGGGAGGAATTCCGATTTTCGGAGTCTGTAAATCCCATAGCTGCACCGGGCCTTATATAGGCCTCGGGCTGTTAATGGGAGGCTGAAAGAGGGGAGCGGTTAATGGGCTGCGATTAAGCCCATTAACCTCGCACGTTACAGCTCGCAGCGAGCCTGTACGTAACGGCTAGCATGCAGCGCTTCTCGCGTAACGGCTAGTGTCCCAAATGGTAAATAATAAATAGTGGAGGACTTAAAAGCAAAAAGCAAAAAGCAAAAATAGGGCAGGTGCGGACCAGCCCATTTCGGAGGTGCTATCGTGTCCGGGTCCGCGGGCGTACACACACGCGCCGCCCAAGCCCGGCCCGGCACAAACACGCGCGCGCGTGTGTGGGCTAGTGGAGCCCCTCCTCTAGTGTGATGACTAGTGGGGGGAAGTGGGGAATCCTATTTAAGTTGGTAGGGGATTTTTCCCCTTACCGATATGGGACTAAAAGCCCATTCCTTTGTGTGGTTTTAAAACACACACCCAACAACTCATCCCTGAACTTGACTTCGATGCAACATCTAGTATAGTTTCGCCATCACCTTTAACCCTCGCTCGGTCTCTCGTGAGAGCAACCCCAATCAGACTCGTCAAACGATTGATGCCCTATTTTGACCACCAATCAATCGGAAGGTCCGGAAGTCTTACCCATATATAAATTTTGTCAAGCGGATCACAACCATACTTTATATCCTTATTCCAACTAGTCGACACCATGAGCCGAGCTTCAAAATGCCAACCGCCGTCTTCTAGAACCCTAGCACTGTCACTTCCAAGCTGAAATTTGAAAAAAAATTAAACTGTTTTCTCTCGAAAAACCTTCCTATCGACCAACCGGTTTCCAGGTCTTTTGCATCACCATTTGGAATTTAGGAAAGAATGGCTTCCTTCCGACTACATACCCTACCAGCGTATGCTCCCAACCACGCAAGTTAGCTTCAATCTCATTTGTTGGAATGATTACATACTTTGCTCCATCCCGCACCGCGGATTCGACAAAATGAAGTCGGAGATCCTCCTCTACTAAGGATGATCCTCCACATACAGCACTCCACAGTAAATCCTGGCTCTGATTTGATGACACAACACAACCTAGACAACCAAATCCAACCACATATAACCCCACAACTCACACCACCCACAAGATCAAGAATTCAAAAAGAATTACAATGAAATGAATAGGGCTACCAGCAATCAACTATCTATCTACAGGCACACACACCCTTCTGCTCAGTCATCTCCTATTGGCCTTTGCCTTCACCCTTCAGTTGCTGATGCTCTCTGTTTCTCCTCCTCCTCAACTTTTTCTTATGTCTTCTTAATCATCAGAGCATAGCAGGGAAACACTTTATCCTGCCAAGAAGAAGTGATGTTAATCAGTGCAAGTTTACTGATCATAGGATTCAAAAACTACCCAAATCCATCAATATGGAGCTAGCTCACAGTTTCGAAGGATCCGGGCAAAGAGATGGCGCCAATCTTCGACTCGACAAGCTCCTCTGTTGATGTCTGATCAAATGCAGCGAGAATTGCAGCAAAGGCCACAGTCGATGGGCGATAATCCACGACACCCATCGCTGCATTTTTTTTATAATCAAAATCAAGAATCTGATACAAAAGATTGATACCCATTACCCAAAACAGGAACAGGATGATCCGGTGAGGCTCTAACCTCCGGCAAATTCGAAGATGAGCTTTGTGGCTCTGGAGAGCAGATCATCGGTTCCAATGCCGAGCTTCGATGCGAAGTAGCCCAAGTACGCGAATGGCGTCACCGAGCACATTCGCCAGTCCAGTGCGCTCAGTACACGGCGCTCCGCCCTCCGTATCGAATAGCCACAGAAAGCAAAGGCACCATTTTTATTGTAAGATCTACTCTGGAACATCGACAATGCCGGGGGCTTGATTTCCTCCACCTTCGCCGCCAGCAAGAAGCAAGCCACCGCCACCATTCTCAACATCCTAGAGTCCCTTTCCTGACCCACCACAGCCAAAATGATCAATGATTGTGAAGCAAGAACCGATCGAGAAATCAAGAACACCAAGAACGAAGAGAGCATCTCTATACATGAGTGTGGACCAAGAACCGATCGAGATACGTCACGGCGAGATAGGCGGTCTTGGGGGCGAACCCGAAGCGGTCAGTCATCTGATTCGCATCACACCAAGAACATTTCGAGAGTCAAGAAACAGAGGAGGCTGGGCAGGGTCGATGAATGAAATGGGCCGGAGGACGAGAGCTCACCTCACGAATCCACTGGACGGAATCGCGGCGGTCACTGCTCAGCCAGTCGGAAGGTTCATCGGGCCTCCGGCTCGTGAAACCGCACTCCCTCTCGAGCAGCATCTCAGCGGGCTCATCCTCTGTTCGACTGATGGGGGCGGAGACGGAAGCAGAGGAGCCTTGAGCATCCGCCATTGTTTCGTTTCTCTCAGCTTGTGAATCATTCACTTGAGGAGGCCTCGCTAAATATAGGGCACAGAGGATCATGTCGGCGCGAAGCCATATAATTGTTTTTTTTTGGAAGTATTCAAGTTTTCCTAAGTTTTCCATTTTTTATTATTAGTGGAAGCATGTGCCGATCGGCATATAGCGGGCATCTTCGGCTAATTGCCAGCACTGTGGCGGCTATCTTCGGCGGCAACACAAACCCCGGACGATGCCCAAATCTCTCGTCGTCTTCGTCAACCTCATTTGTAATTCAGTGGAATGACTCATTTGTAATTCAATATTGTTTGTTAAGACACCCCTAATATCTCAAGATACGATATTTTGCTTCTATCGAGCAAACAATAACAAAAAGAAAAGAAAATTGCTATCGAGCATGAATGTCGAAGAGAGAGAGAGAGAGAGAGAGAGAGAGAGAGAGAGATGGGTGAGAGAAAGAGAAGAGAGGTACACAGGGGAAGGGTACCGGAGGCCGTGGTATGACTGTTGACGAACGTTTTTCAGGGAGATTTCTACGGCAAAGTTGTGGGAGGAGTTAGAGAGCATGTACATAACCTGGTTTCTAATGAACTAGTTGTACCTGAAGCAGAAGATTTATAATCTTCAGATAGCAAAAGGTACGGGGATCATGGAGCATATCTTTGTTTTTAATCAACTGACGGAAGACTTACTTAATGTTGGTGACGACATGAAGGAGACGGACAAGTCGCTACTTCTTCTCGGTTCACTACCACAATCCTACGAGCATCTGAAGATCACGATGCTACGGGAAGGAATCAATCAAGTTGGAGGATACCATGGGTACACTTCTCTCAAACGAGCTTCGATCGAGGGGGACAAGCGAGGTGCCTGGTGACAACATATCCAAGATTTTGATAGTGGGGGTGAAGAAGAAATAGAAGCAAGTCTCTTGTTGGAAGTGCAATCGATTCAGGCACTACAAATCAGAGTGCAAGTGGAAGATGGAGCAAAATCGGATTACTCAGGATCATTTAAAGGTAAGAAAATTATCGAGGATGATAGATTCGTAGATTATGCCGCATTGGACGGATTCGATATGGGGGAGATTCTCGCTACAACTGATACTACATTAAATCAGGATTGGATAATCGATAGCAGGGCTTTGCATCATATTTGTTCGTTCAGGGCATGGCTCGACAAGTATGCGGAGTGCGATGAACGTGTGTTGATGGTTGGCGACGAGCGACAACTCCAAGGTGTCATTAAGGAGAGTCGGTGATATTCAACTAAATATATCTGACGGTTGAGTACAGACATTCTGAGATTACCCTTACCACGGGTAGATCCCTTATGAAGGGACTTGTGGGAGGTACGACCAGAGTGTGACAGTCTACAAAGATATTACCTCCTACGATTCCCTGATCGATAGGCTCTATAGATTAAAAATTATATGTTGCTAAGTTCTGCTCTTACCATAAAATATTATATTTTATATGCAATGGTGATTGAATGTCGGATTGTTCTCTCTTTCTCTTGTTTGCAAAATATAATCAGGGGATTCTATGAAGTGTTGAGCGTAAACATACAATCTTTATACATTCAGAATATTATCTACAACATGCATAGATGTTTTTACGAGGAAACTCATCACGGAAGAAAAATTTCTCGCCGACTTCACTTTGGATGGTGAGAGCAATCCACTAAACTTCAATGGTCCGGCTACAGACATGGACACAAGAACATACAACCCCTATTAGGAGTACACCCCCAACACCTTGCCTGCATTCGTCTTGCTCCTTCAAGCTTTTTGCAAGTTCCCTGCCCGACTATCTACACGTACAGTGCTCCAATATCGTGATCGTAATTGCTCACCTGAGTCACCGCTCAGACTCGTGTGATTTGCTCACGCGAAGATACCAATGCTCGCCCTTGCAAGGCTCGAACGTGCCTAAAGGTGATTTGCGCCCTACTATGGGTGATAGCACAATTTAAGGGACTACTTCATCGGAGTAACCCATCCCATGGACCCCAAAGGAATTATGACGATAAATCCCGACGCCCTACTAAAGAGAATTAGGGTTCTTCTTGCCATTTCACACATGCAAGACCCGACCTATTCTGTTTAGCACAGAATAACCTAACACATATGATTTACAAGGGTATGATAGAGAGGTAACCAAAACAAATAATGGAACCTATACAAAAAGATTCAAATAATGTTCCAACAAAAAAAATCAAGCTTTAATTAAATAATCAAAGCATACGTGTTGGAAAATAACTTATAAGCCTATAAGATCATACCTTGGTGGTAGGACTAGTAGGGAGGAGGAAGGAAGAAAGATTATTCAAAAAGTTATCCACCAAATTCCAAAGCCAAAGCTCATTCTCCTTCCATTTTTCCACACAAACAAAGAGATGATTTTTGGTATATATAGGATAGATCAATCCTAGGCCAAACCATCCATCAAATGATCATTCAATAACCAAAAGACCAATTCAACATTGGTGAGACGTTTCCTGGGTACTAGCCGTTTGAACAACTGTTCAGACTGACTTGATTCCGGTCCGAACAGTTGTTCGGATGGACGACCCAATATTTCCCCTAGTTAGGGATAGGCGTCCGAACAATTAATTATCACTTTTTGTCATAAAATAGTATGGACCATTAGTGGATAGTCCGACCTCTTATCTAAGAGTTCAAACAACTACCCCTTGTCTAGGAGTCCGAAAAGTTGTTCGGACCCAGAATATTAAGAGTCCAAACAGCTGTTTAGACGCCTAGTATGGACTTTCAACACGTGGAAAAAATTAAAGTGTTGGAACCTCTCGATCTAGACTTTGACAAAGACAAAATCTGATATATGCAAAACATGATAAAATGTTTGATCAATAAAACTGATGCATAGTGTGCGATATATGTTGGGTTTAAACCAAAACACATTCACAGTCGTTCCTTCGTGTGCCATTATGGGCTGAATACGATTCACCGGTCCGGCAGAGTATAACAGACGATTGTGATTCAGATTTCGAGTGGGATATGTTTCGGCTATCGGTGTTGAATGCATAACGATGAAGAAATATTATTATTATTATTTGATTCAGCTGTTACTTCTTGTCATTAGGATTGGTAACCTGTAAATATACTTCGCTAAACCATCCCCACTTCCACATAAAAAACCTCTCTCTCTCTAACCTCCCTCCCCCCTTCTCTCTCTCTCTCTCTCTCTCTCTCTCTCTCTCTCTCTCTCTCTCTCTCTCTCTCTCTCTAACAACATGGAGGAGTATGACTCGGATGACAATGATGATTTACCTCTATTTCCGAGTGTGCAAATAGTGTTGGAAAACTTGTTTGATTGATAAAACTGATGTATACATCTCGGCTAACTTGAACATTCAAAACAATTAATAACATGTCGAATCCTTGAAGAGCATGAAAGTAATAAACAATGAAAATGCATGCAAAATGATACAATCGAGAAATTCAATCTACCTTAGTAAGCACACTCATCGCATGACTCTCAGATGAGCAACTAAAGCCGTGAGATATGCTACTGATTCTTTAGATGATCTTGAACCGCTATGATGCACTTGTCTGATTTTCATGAATGCAAATCCTGCCATGACTCAACAGTAAAGGGTTTACATGCATGTAATATCTCAATGAGTGATTTGACTTATAAATTAAGACAAATAAAGATTAGACCCTACAAGCAACACACTCAAGAATTTTCGTTATATTCCGGGATGGCGAGAAAATCTAATCTCTCTTTCCATGCAAGATTTTCTTGAGTCTAAGTTTATCGATAGAGGTAGAGTTATTGAGGTTTGGAATGTAACTTACATGATCATGAAGGTGCCTTGGGTGAAGGCTTATATAGAGTAGTCGGGAGAGCGGTAACATATGCACATGTTTGAGGAAGAACAATGGTGCAGATGGAGCATGCTTAGGGGCGAGGTTAATAAGGAGGTGTGTTTAAGTGGCCAAGTCCAATGACTTGGGCAATCATTAAACTCGGTGATTGGACTTCCGGTGTGGAGGCAAAGGCGACGATGATGATCGACGGATGTATTTACTGTTCAAAGAGATAGAGTTCGTATTCAAGGTATTGCTAATATGTTTGAATCCAAAGTGGAGATTATTGAAGATGTGGCTCCAAACAAGCCACGTAGAATCCTCAAGGTTTCATGAGTGAATGATGAAAGATGGAGTAGCAGAGCAGTAGAAGCGGCGTTCTGCATAGGAAATTCACCAGGGTGCCAGACTGGGCGCCTGGGTAAACTGGCTAATAGAAATAAGAGACCCGATTCCAGAAAATTCACTTGGGCACCCCAGCTTTGCATGGGCGAAATCAGGCTGGCAGCGCGGGTTAAGGCGGTTTGGGCTACGTTTTCTTACGGAATTTCTTTTATAACTTAGATAAGTTCGTGGGTGTATTGAAATTAGCCTAACCACGAGTAGATCCTTCTCAGAGGGACTAGTGGGAGGTACGATCGGAGTGCAACGGTCTCTATAAAATTATATCTCCTACGATCGTCTTAATCAATAGGTACTATGATAGACTATGGTAGATTAAAATTAAGTGTTGCTAAGTTCTCTCTTCACAACAGAATATTATATTTTATATGCAATGGTGATTAGATGTTGGATATTTCTTTCTTTCCCTCACTTGCAAAACATAATCAGTTTAAGGGTTTCTATAAAGTGCTGGGTATAATCATACATGGTTTGCATTCATAACATTAATTACATCACATACAGATGTTTTACAAGGAAACCCTTCACGGGAATAAACCTCACCGGCTTCACGTCGGATGGTGAGAGAAATTGACTAATCTTCAAAGGTCATGTTATAGACATGGACACCAGAACAAATGGATCCTACTAGAAGTACACCCTCCACACCTCATTGTCTTACATCTTGCTTCTTCCAGTTTTTTGCAAGCTCCTTACCCCGGCTTCCTACACAGTGCTTCAACACCGGGGCCCTAGTGCTCACCCAAGTTGTTACTCGGACTTTCGTGATTCGCTCATGTGAAGACACCAACGCTTGTCCTCTGAATATCCAAACGTGCTAAATGATGAATCGCACCCACTATGTGGTAACACCCTTTAAGGGACTACTTCGTCAGAGTAACCTACCCTAAGGACTCCAAAGTAATTATGCCGGTACACCCTGATGCTCTACTAAGGAGAATTATGGTTTTTTTTTTAACGTTTCATACGTGCAAGAACCGACCCTCTCCCGTTTTGCACGAAAGAATCTCAACACATGTGATTTATAAGGGTAAGATAGAGAGGAAACCATAACAGCCCATCGAAGCTAAAGTAAAGGGATTCAATCAATATTATTCCAACGAGGAAAATACCAAGATTTAATTAATTAATCAAAGCAAACATGGAGGAAAACAACTTACAAGCTAATAGAGATCTTACATTGGTGGTAGGGCTTGTACAGAAAAGGAAGGGGAAAGAAAATTTCAATAGGCTCTCCATCAAAATGCACACAAAAATCGTTCACACTAACTTATAAGAGGAAAGGGGTATTTATCCCATAGATCCATCACAGGGCGAAAACCAGCCCTTGAATCGTGATATAATGGCCCAAAAACCAAGGCAATCTTGATGGACTAGATATTGGGTATTAGCCATCCAAACAACTGTTCGGACTGGCACAACGTTCGAACAGTTGTTCGGACCCCCTAGAATTTTTATCCCAAATGGTCCGAACCGGTAATACATAGTCCAACCTATTGTCTAAGCGTTCAAACAATTGTTCGGACCCAGAACAGTAAGGGTCCGAACAGTTGTTCGAACGCCTAGCGTGGACTTCCAACACTTAAAAATTCTAAGTATTGTATCCTCTCGACCTAGACTCCGACAAAGACGAAATCCAATATGCTCAAAACACGATAAAAGATATGATTGATAAAACTGATGCATGCGAAATCACTAAAACTATGCAAGGGCAAAAATCAATTAAAATCACGTCAAATCATCGAAAAGCATAAAAGCAATAAACGATAAAAATGCACGTAAAACAATACGATCGAGAAATCTTATCTAGCCCAGTAAACCCATTTATCGCACGACTCTCAAGTGAGCAACTAAAGCCATGAGATAAACTGTTGAGTTTTTAAATGATCTTTAACCGTTGTGATGCACTTGCCTGAACTTCAGGAGCGCAAGTACTACCACGACTGAATAGTAAATGGTTTACATGTAATCTCTCACAGATTGATTTGATTCACAAATTAAGACAAGGGGTCTAGCATGACCGAAGTTACTCAAAGAGGCTTTTCTAGGATTAGAATGAGGTTATCATAGTGGGAGATGGAGGGGAACCCATTGGAGACCTTAGAGTTTCAGTGGGAAAGTTTCTTCTTTATTCATCGGGATTACATGACTGTGGCTCCATGTGTGATCTCTTCGAGGGTATGTGAGGGATTGTAAGAGACAAACAAATGTGTACTTGTGTTTTCCCATACAATTGAATCTATTGATCATCGTTGTCGAAACATCATGTGTGATTACTTCATGTGCTTATTTTCTTTTGTTCGATCTTTTTGGTAGGTGTTGGTGGTTGTCCTCTATCTGTGGTGATTCTTCACACGTCGAGTCTCGCTGTTTGAAGCCTGTTTTTGCTGCGCGGGGTCTCAGATCACAACAATTGCCTCATGGGGTTTTCCTTCAAACTAGTCAGATTTTGCACGAAAATTTTGATTATAACTTTGTTCTCCATGTTTATTTTTCCCCTCGTTGTTCTTGATATATTGGTTTCTTGATGGTTGTGCATGATTTGCATTTGAATTGCCTATGATTTTGTTTTATACACAGACGAGAAGGGGTTTACTTTCGAACGGAGACAACGATTACGGATTGTAGGTTGTAATTTGAAAAAAAAAAACCAAGCACATATACCCCAATGTCTACACACTTTCAGTTAGCCAATATGAAACACAAGAGCATCTGAATCCTATGATTTTCTTTCTCTCATCTCTCCCTTTCATTGGGAAAGATCGTTTTAAAAAAATTAAAACCCAAATCTTTCAAGCTAACCATCAATTACCTACTTATTAGAAAATCTACACATAACCCTTTTGAGTATCAATGGCATTAACAGAGTTGATGATTCTTGGGCAGTTCTCCCCGACGGATCGATCGATCGAAGGAAACTAGCTAGAACCACTGATGCTTTCAGCTTCTTCGTCTGTATGACTGTTTGATCAGCACAGTATAGCAGGAAACCACTTGCTCCTGCCAAGATGAAGCAATGTCAGTGCATTTGCTCACAACTTTCAATCTTCTGAAGATTGAACAACCAACCAAATATACCAATGTAGGGTTAACTTACAACATCTAAGGATCCGGGCGAAGAGATGACACTCATCCTAGACTCGATCGCCTCCTTCGTCAGCATCGGATCGGACGCAGCGAGAATTGAAGCTGCGGCTAGAGTGGAGGGGCGATAGACAGATACAATCCTCTCTGCAATTCTTACAAAAAATCAAGAATTCGCTACAAAATACTAGTACCCATCATCCAAAACAAGAACAAGAACAAAAAACTAGTAACCTTTCGCAAACTCGAAGATGAACTCCGTGGCTCTGTGTGATAGATCCGACGTCCTGATCCCGAGCTTCGATGCGAAGGGATGCAGATACGCGAAGGGAGTCACCGGGCTCATTCGACCCTCCACCGAGCTCAGCACGAGGAACTCCACCTCCCGTATCGACTTCTCGGAGAAACAACAACCAGTTCTCGCGAGCTTGCGCAGCGGTGGGGAGTCGCGGGTCTCCATCTTCACCGCCAAGGATAGGCAAGCCGCCGCCAATACCTCCAACGTCCAATTCTTCTCTTCCTGGTTCAAGATAGAAGAACATGATCAATGAAAAAACTAAAAAGAAGAAGGAAAAAAAAAAATTGATGAAACAAGAACTCCAAGAACGAGAAGGGCATTCGTACTTCGATGCCTCGCAGAAGCAAGAACTGGTCGAGGTAAGCGACGGCGAGATAGGCGGCTTGCGAGGCCAATCCGAGGCGGGCGTTCGTCTGGTTTACATCAAATCAAGAGAGTTTTGGAAAGTTCAAGAAGTGGAGGAGAGTGATGAAGCAAGTTAACGAGAGCAGCCCACCATGAGAATCCATTGGACGGATTCGGAGCGGTCAGAACTCGAGGTGCTCGCGGCGTCCGGCGGCAGTTCGTTGGAGCTCCGGCTGGCGAGGCTGCACTCTCCTTTGAGCAGTGTCTGGATGTAGTCGTCGTCCTCTGTTTCATGCTCGCCGCCGTCGTCCTCCTCCGGGTCGGCAGCCAAAGGAGGAGGAGGATCGTCTGGTCGACGGAAGAGGTCGGTGAGGCAAGAACACAGATTCCCCATCGGTTTCTTTCTTTCTGTTCTTGCTGCGCGCTGCTTGTTAGTACCTTTCTCTAAATCTTTTTCCTTCTTTGTAAGATATAGCCTTGCTAAATCTAGTTAGCCCGATGGATAGCTCGGGTTCATCTACTCGGACCCATGGAATTAGTGATGGCACCCAAGTAAACTTTTTTTTTTTTTTTCATTTTTACCCCTCACCCTTAACCTTCATCTGGCCACCATTGAGTATCACCCATCCCGCTCCGTCTCGGCAGCCGCCACCATCCATGTCAACCACCCTCCTCCTCCTCCCTCTTTCCTCCTTCCTCCTCCCTCCTCCTTCCTTCTCCTCCTCCCTCCGCCTCCTCCTTCTTCCTTCCTCCTCCTCTTCTTCCTCGCCTAAAACCTAATCCGGAGCCGAAGGTCTCGATCGGTAGATGCAGGCCGACGTTCCATTGCAATGTCGGCATATATGGTAAGTCGGCTTGCATCTACCGATTGAGACCTCCGCTCTGGATTAGGGTTTAGGCAGGGAAGAAGATGAGGAGGAAGGAGGTGGCGTAAAAGGAGGAAGAAGGAGTGAGGAGGAGGAGGAGGAGAGGGAAGGAGGGAGGAGGAGGGTTGCTGGGTGGCATCTTCGGAAGGAGGCGTCGGTGGAGGACGTTGCGGTGGCGGCCGCAACGGAGTACGATGGGGGTAATCGAGCAGGGTCAGGAAGAGGAGGGTATTTTAGGGATATTATGGGTGCCAATACTAAAAGGCTGAAATGAGTTGGATGCCGAGACTGTTTTGGATGCCATTACTAATTCCATGGGTGCTAATAGATGGACTCGGATGGCTCCTCATAGCTCCACTTCCAATTGGGTTTTTTTACTTACACCCCCACGCTTCTAAATATTTGACTTTACCCCTAATTCGTCACGTGACCATGAGCAATCTTTTAAAAGTGGGGTTTATTTTTGACTTATCCTACCCACTTTTATGTCGAAAATTGACCATGAGCAACCCCCACTTTTAACTGGTCGCTCACAATCAACTCACAGATTAGGGGTTAAAGTCAAATTTTTAGAAAATTGAGGGAGTAACTCAAATTTTTACATAGAAGTGGAGGAATAGGTCAAAAAAGTAAATTCCACTTAGTGCCATAAAGCCCAAGTTTATGTAGATACTGGGGGGGGGAGGGGTGAATTTCGGCCATCGTACGTAAACCCCCTTTCAACAGTTGATTGAAAGTTTGACCATTCGGGATGTGAAGCGCTGAGCTGTCACATGCTTAGCTATCACACAGACACTGTAAGAGTATAGTAGAAGAGAGAGAGAGAGAGAGAGAGAGAGAGAGAGAGAGAGAGAGAGAGAGAGAGAGTTGACACAGAGTGTAATGATGGAGCTCGGCCGTAGCCTATGTCTCCGTGCAGTAAGACGCAACCTTTGAATCCACTATCACTGGGTCAAAAGTAGAGCTACTCTCGACAGGCCGAGGAGTGCTTCTTACAAGTAGACTGAGGGTGGAATAGTCTCAGAGGGAGTCTGAAAACCAGAAAGCTCGAGGAGCACTGAAAAACAGAAAGTAGAATTCTGGTATGGAATTCTAGATCTGGAATATTTACAGGGTTAGCTATATATAGTTGTTTGGTTTCTGAAAAATATTTCGGAAATATTCCTAGGTATATCCAGGGTTTTGGTAAATACCCGGGGGGGTTTACCAGATCTCATATAGTACAAGTGGGCCCAAGCAGGGCTGCAGGTCCCACCGTCATGCTCGTGGGCCCCAGGCAGGACTGCGGGTTCTACTGTCGTGCTCGTGGGCCCCAAGCAGGGCTGCGAGCCCCACTATCATGCTCATGGGCCCCAGACAGGGCTGCGGGTCCCACTGTCATGCTCGTGGGTCCCAGATAGGGCTGCAAGTCCCACTGTCATCTTCTTGGCCCCCAAACATGGCTGCGGGTTCCACTGTAGTGCGTTAGCCATATTTTATATCCACAGATACCCTCACGCCGGAAAACCCGAATCGTAAAGGGAGATCCACTAGAGGGTATACGAGGACGATCACTACCCGACCACAACCAATGTAGGAATAAATCCTAACAAATTTTCCCCTCCTCAAGTGGGCATAGTAACAATATTCTTTGAATTATTGAAAATTTTATGTATAATTCATGAACCCAAGTGCAAACGAATTATTTGTCAACATGGGTCACGCCCGGGTAATTCCCGAATTATTCATGAATAATTCACAAATTTCTCTATTTTTTTGGGTGCTATCTATTTTCTTTTACTAGATTGGTGTGGTACCTATCTAGAGGGGTAAAACGTCAGGCGTGCAGCACTGTCGGGCAATAAATTGCTTTATGGTCAACCCAGGTCAGGCGGGTTCAAGCATGAGAATGTTTTAATTATCCTAAGGCTCTTCTAACTAATTCAATGTTTTTATTAGCCTAAGACTCTTCTAACTAATTCTGTAGTTTGTAACCCCAATTCCTTTTTAATAGACCGGCAGCCTTGGTAGGTAGGGGTGGCAATGAGTCGGGTCGGGTCGGCTTCGGATTGGATTGAGACATAAGTTAAGGGCAAAACATCCAACCCGAACCCGACCCCTTTTAATAAACGTGTCAAAAACTTAAACCGAAACCCGACCCGTCTAATAAACGGGTCAACCCAATCCGACCTGTTTAACCCGTTTACTAAGCGGGTCGGGTTGGGTCAATAGAACCCATGTAAATCTGTCGGGTTGGGTCGTGTTGGTTCGGGTTGGCTCGGGTCGGGTTGACACATTTGGTAAACAGATCAAGTTGGGTCAATTAGGTTATAACTACACACCCGATCCCGACCCATTAAATAAACGGGTCAATTGGGTCGACCCGTTTATGACCTGAACCCGTTTAGGCCAAACCCATACCCGCTAATTTTGCGTCGGGTTCGGGTCGGATTGGTGGGTCAAGTCATGGATTGCCACCCAGTAGGGGTCTAGTCCGAACGCCCCCCTACCCCCCTTTCTAATCTATCGCCGTGTCGTTGGGCCATGAGATAATAAACGGGAAGTTCCAGGAAGTTCCGAGGGTTTTATGTTTTCATCCACGCCGCTCCAAAAACGAATATCCGTCCGAACCTCTCTCTCTCTCTCTCTCTCTCTCTCTCTCTCTCTCTCTCTCTCTCTCTCTCTCTCTCTCTCTCTCTCTCTCTCTCTCTCTCTCTCTCTCTCTCTCTCTCTCTCTCTCTCTCTCTCTCTCTCTCTATATATATATATATATATATATATATATATATATATATATATATATATATATATAGGGTCAGGATCGGATGACCCATCAAAATTTTGACCCATTAATAACCCAACACCCTTTGAGGCACCTAGAGGTTTTAGAATGGGCTGATTTTTTGTAGACATGTTGTCTATGATATGTTGATCATCCTCACAAAAAATCAACCCATTCTAAAACCTCTAGGTGCATCAAAGGGTGCTCTTCAAATCAACGGTTAAAATTGACAGTAAAAAACCGTTGATTTGAAGTGCGCATTTGATGCACCTAGAGGTTTTAGAATGGGCTGATTTTTTGTGAGGATGATCAACATACCATAAACAACATTCTTACAAAAAATC
Source organism: Chamaelirium japonicum (assembly GCA_947650365.1). Classification (NCBI taxonomy): domain Eukaryota; kingdom Viridiplantae; phylum Streptophyta; class Magnoliopsida; order Liliales; family Melanthiaceae; genus Chamaelirium; species Chamaelirium japonicum. The sequence continues at coordinate 50,547,286 of OX393557.1, read as the reverse complement.
AACCCATTCTATAACCTCTAAGTGCCTCAAAGGGTGTTGGGTTATTAATGGGTCAAAATTTGCTGGGTCATCCGATCCTGACCCATATATATATATATATATATATATATATATATATATATATATATATATATATATATATATATATATATATATATATATATATATATATATATATATATATATATATATATATATATATATATATATAATACGGGGTATGAGCTGACAGCCCATTTCTAAATTTGGGCTGTCAGCTCACAGCCATCCGATCTCCATCATGGACCCTTGATTTAAAATTTAAAAAAAAACACCCACAAAACACCGAACCCTCTCTCTCTCTCCCTGTCCCTCTCTCTCCCGATCCCCACCACCGGAGCCCCGACCCCGACCCCTGTGATCCGGCAACCCCCGACCCTATCCGGCACCGGCACCGGCAACGGCAACGGCAACGGCAACGGAGCCCCCTCCGGCACCGGCACCGGCAACGGCAACGGCAACGCAGCCACCTTCCCGCTCCTCCGGCGCCGTCGGGGGACGAGGCTGCAGGGGGTCGAGAGGTTGCCGGATCGTAGGGGGTCGGGGGTTGCCGGATCGCAGGGATGGCCGCCCGATTGTAGCCGATCGGGGTCGGGGTTGCTGCCGGAGGGGGTGACGCCGGAGGGTGGAGCCGGATCCGGTGACGTCGAGGCTGCTGCCGGAGGGGGTAACGCCGGAAGGGGGAGCCGGTGCCGGAGGGGGAGGCAGATCCGATGCCGGAGGTGGAGGGGGATGCTGCGGGAGGGGGCTGAGGTAGATCTGGTGCCGGTGGTGGAGGTGGATCCAATGCGGGTGGTGGAGGTGGATCCGGTGCCGGTGGTGGAGGTGGATCCGGTGCTGGTGGTGGGGATCGGGAGAGAGAGGGACAAGGAGAGAGAGAGGGTTCGGTGTTTTGTGGGTGTTTTTTTTTTATTTTAAATCAAGGGTCCATGATGGAGATCGGATGGCTGTGAGCTGACAGCCCAAATTCAGAAATGGGCTGTCAGCTCATACCCCGTATTCTCTCTCTCTCTCTCTCTCTCTCTCTCTCTCTCTCTCTCTCTCTATATATATATATATATATATATATATATATATATATATATATATATATATATATATATATATATATATATATATATATATATATATATCTTCGCCGCCCTCCGTAGACGACCAGATCCAACCCTAGCCTCTCCTTCCTCACCGGTCCCCTCTCACCGTCACATGGCTATGCGATCCTCCGTTCAAGTTGATGCCGTCTGCTTCTTCGATTCGATTTCTCAAGAGAAGTCTAGCTTCACTTCCTGAGGAAACTGGGTGTGTGCCCTCCTCTAGCGTCGGTGGAATCCCTCTGGGGGACCTGGAGGCGCAGGAAGTTCTGAGGACCCCATCGAAAGGGCTGGGATGTCCTGACTATTGGGATTTGTTGGGTTTTGTGGCTAGAGAGAAATCGACAGACCTTCCAGACAAAACGGTCTTCTGGGGGAGGTGGTCATCTTGCATTGCAAGTCGCAGCTCTTCCTCTGGACTTGCAATATGAGATCGGGGCCGAAAGAGTTCATTTTGAACCTTTGTAAATAGTGTTCAGGCTGCTCTTCCTTCCCACCCCCCTCTTCTCTCCTGTACTTCTCTTATTTTTTAATGCACTGGTAGGGTTCAAGGCCGAACCCCCCCTCATCTTCGAGAGGGATTTTTTTTTTAATTTTTTTTTTTGCAACACGGGACTTGTAAGAGTTATTGGAAGTCGATTCCTTTGTCAGGGAGCTATCACTTATACGTCCCCCTTCCTATTTTCTAAGAAAAAATTTATTCATACCCCAAAAATCTATAATTACCCCCCAACTCATATTCGTTTCTCATTTTTCAGAGTTTTTAAAACACGTATTATACCCTTATCTTGTACCCCACTGTGGACGCGGAAAAAAGCGCGGGTCGTCTTTATTGCGAATCACACGAGATTACAAATGTGGCCGGGACCCGGGTTGCTCGGGTGTAGCGAGTCCGGGTTGCGGCGAGTTTTGATCAGAGGATTGTGGGAAAGATCTTCTGGGGGATCCCTTTGATCCGCGTCTCCACGCGGTGTTCGTGCGAGAGCGCTGAAGGGGCTGCCCAGGACAGGGGTTTTACAGGGAGAGGGTTTTGGAGAGGCTAAGGAATGTCCACCGTTGCTTTGTCCCTTCCGTGCTTCGCGCTTTCTCGGCTAGGGGGTTTTCGGCTTCGTTCCTCGGTCTTCGCGTCTTCCTCGTTCCTTGCTTGACCTCGGTGTCCTTGATCGTCGGTTCGCGGCGTCGATCTAGCTTTTGGCGTTGGCTTTGGCTTTGGCTTTTTGGCTTTGGCTTTACTCCGGCGTGGCTCTGGCTTTTGCTTTGCTTCGGCGCTTGCACTTGGACGTAGCTGGGAGAGACTTGCGATGCTTTCGTTCTTCCGGACTTCGCGTCGTATCGGCTAGAACGTGCGGTGCTTTTGCTCGTGGCCGGCGTAGTCGCTTGGCTTTGGCACTTGCGTTGCTTTGGCGCGGGCTTTACTGGGGCTTTGCTTTGGCTTCTTGCGTAGGCTTTAGCTTCAGCGTCAACTCGATCTTCTTCCTCGAACGACGTAGGCTACTCCTCCGGTGCTTCGACGGTTTACGTATCGACTGGACTTCTCTTCTTCTCCGGGCTTCTTTGGCGTGATCGGAGTCGAAGAATGCTTTCGAAGATGGTGGGGGTAGCACCGATCTCCGTGCGACGGTTGTGGCGTCGGCTTTTGTTGATGAAGACGACGAGGGTAGCGACGGTCTCCGTGCGACGGTTGTAGCGTCGGCTTTTGTTGATGAAGACGACGAGGGTAGCGACGGTCTCCGTGCGACGGTTGTAGCGTCGACTTTTGTTGATGAAGACGACGGGGTAGCGACGCTTCAGACGATCTGCTCCAGGCTTTCTTCTTCGTGGATGGGGCAGGCGTTAGTCGAAGACGATGGGGTGATGACGCTTCGCTACTCTCCTCCGGGCTTTGGGGCTTGATCGGGATCGAGGATTTGTTGGAGCCGACGGGGTAGTGCCGCTCCTCTTCTTCTCCGGGCTTTTGAGCTTGATCGGAGTCGAAGGCTTTGTTGAAGGTGACGGGTGTAGCGCCGCTTCTCTTCTTCTCCAGGCTTTTGGGCTTGATCGGAGTCGAAGGCTTGTTGGAGACGACGGGGTAGTGCCGCTCCTCTTCTTCTCCGGGCTTTTGGGCTTGATCGGAGTCGAAGGCTTGTTGGAGACGACGGGGTAGTGCCGCTCCAGACGATCTGCTCCAGCCTTTCTTCTTCGTGGATGGTGCAGACGTTTGTCGAAGACGACGGGGTGGTGACGCTTCGTTCCTCTTCTCCGGGCCTTGGAGCTTGATCGGAGTCGAGGGTTTGTTGGAGTCGACGGGGTAGTGTCGCTCCGAGCTTCTTCTCCGGGCTTTTAGGCTTGATCGGAGTCGAAGGCTTGTTGGAGACGACGGGGTAGTGCCGCTCCTCTTCTTCTCCGGGCTTTTGGGCTTGATCGAAGTCGAAGGCTTGCTGGAGACGACGGGGTAGTGCCGCTCCTCTTCTTCTCCGGGCTTTTGGGCTTGATCGGAGTCGAAGCTTGTTGGAGACGACGGGGTAGTGCCGCTCCTCTTCTTCTCCGGGCTTTTGGGCTTGATCGGAGTCGAAGCTTGTTGGAGACGACGGGGTAGTGCCGCTCCTCTTCTTCTCCGGGCTTTTGGGCTTGATCGGAGTCGAAGCTTGTTGGAGACGACGGGGTAGTGCCGCTCCTCTTCTTCTCCGGCCTTTGCTTCTGGCGTTTTCGGAGTCGAAGGGTTCTTCTTCTCCGAGCTTTCTTCTTCGTGCACGGAGTCGAAGGGATGATCTTCGTGTGCAAGGGTCTTCACATTGATGAGGACTTTCAGTAAGCCGATCCCTCGGGACAGGCTTGACTGTGCCTCGTGAAGCCTTGGGTCGATGAAGAAGCGTCTCCTCTTCTGCAGAGCTCTGGCGTTTCGTCTTCAATTTCCCGACCATTTTTTCCTTCCCCCACCCCCTCTATTTATAGGCAAAGAGGTGGGGAGAGAGATATGGAAACTTTTTAATTTTAAATCTCTTTTGTATCTCTCTCATAATTACCCGGATTTTATTCATCCATTGATGAAGGGAATAACATTTAATTGTTTTCCTTTTCTGGCGGGTGCAATTATGGCTGGACTTTGCGCACGAAATCGATGGCGATCGGGCGCTTCGTCTTGTGCGTCGGATCGAGGGATCGGCGCAGATCCGCGCGTGTGCAGACGTCATACGCTACCTCCCCCCGCGCATGGCGGTATTCTTTCCTTTTCTTTCTTTTCTTTCCTTTTCTTTTCTTTCCTTTTCTTTTCTTTCCTTTCTTTTCTTTCCTTTTTCTTTTCTTTCTTTTTCTCCCCTTTCCTTGCAGGGCCGGCCGGCCCCCCCCCCATGGGGTTCGGGTCCTACTAGGGCCGGCCCCATGTGGCTCGGGTCCTAGTAGGGACCGGCCCCCATGGGGTTCGGACCCTAGTAGGGGCCGGCCCCCCTTGGCGCATGGGGTCCGGGTCCGCATCGGCGCGCGCGAGTCGGGTTTGAATCCATGTCGGTGCGCGCGAGTTGGGTCCGTGTGTCGGGTTTGCATCCGCGTTGGCACACGTGAGTCGGGTTCGGGTCCGACGAAATTCGTGTGTCTACAAATGCCCCCTCAAGGACGGGTGCGTCGGTGAGAGCGTGTCGGGTTTGGACACGTAGGAATCGTAGAGCGCTTGTCCTTGATTCCTTTTGTGGGCGGGGTTGGAGGTCTATTTAAGGACCCCTACCCCTTCTTCCGTCATTGCGTTTCTCTGCGAAGGTTCCGCCGGCTTCTGAAGATCTGAAGAGAGCTGCCTGGGGTTGCACGAGACTTGCTCCGTCTTCCCGGTGTCGCCTTTTTCGTCGGTCTTGTGCTTCTGCGCGACGGTTCTGCCGGCTTCTGAAGATCTGAAGAGAGCTGCCTGGGGTTGCACGAGACTTGCTCCGTCTTCCCGGTGTCGCCTTTTTTCGTCGGTCTTGTGCTTCTGCGCGACGGTTCTGCCGGCTTCTGAAGACCGCCGTCGGAAGAGAGCTGCCTGGGGTTGCACGCGACTTGCTCCGTCTTCCCGGTGTCGCCTCTTTCGTCGGCGGCGATGGTGCGCGATTTCGCGGTCGTTGCGAAGGCGGGTTCGAAGCGACGATGCGACGAGGCTCGAGGCGGGGAGGATGGAGGAGCGCGGCTGAGGTGCGGGTCGCCTTCGCCGCCTCTCTCTTCCTCCTTCTTCTTCTTCTTCTTCTTTTCTTTTTCTTTTCTTTTCCTTTTTTTTTTTTTTTTTTTTCTTTTTCTTTTCTTTTTCTTCCTTCTTCTTCTTCGGTTCGGTTCCGGGCTGCATGGGCAGCAGCGGCAGCGGCGGCGCGCGGGGCTGCAGCATGCGGGGCGGCGCGCGGGGCGGCGCGCGGGGCGGCGTGCGGGGCTGCAGCACGCGGGGCGGCGCGCGGGACTGCAGCACGCGGGGCCGGCCGTGTCGGGTTCGGGGCCGAGAAGGGCGGCGGCCGGGCCGGCGTGGGGGCCGGCCGTGTCGGGTTCGGGGCCGAGAAGGGCGGCGGCCGGGCCGGGTTTGAGGCCGAGAAGGGCGGCGGCCGGGTCGCAGGCAAAGAAGAAGGAGGAGAAGGGGGGTGCGGGTCCCCCCCTCCCTCTTTGCTGTTGGCCCTCAATTGGAAGGGGGCGGTGGTCCCCCCTTCCCTCTTTGCTGTTGGCCTTCAATTGGAAGGGGGCGGTGGTCCCCCCCTTTCTTCCGTTTTTTTTTTTTTTTTTTTTTTTTTTTTTTGCGCTTGTCTTGACTTGCCTCCTTTCATGGTCCTCCAGGGCCCGCGTCTTCGAGAGTTTGACTTCCTTGGGCTGGATAGACGAGGATTTCTTCGACGGGAGGAGATGCCTTTGCTTTCCTTTCACTCGTGTGCGCCGTCACCGCAGCTCAAGGCGGGAAGACCTTCTGTCGTTGCTCCGTGTCTTTGTGCACGAGCGCATCACGGAAGATGGAGTCGCGGATGCGACTTGCGGGATGCTGAAATTAAGCGAGAAGATCCACACTGACGAAGGGATCTCTATGAAGCTTCTGCGGCCGAGTTTGAGTCTTCCGTTCCATCATTGCGGTGAAGAGTTCGTGCCTACGCCAGTTGTTGCCTCGAAGATATGTGCTAGGCTGACCCGATGGGGCCCCGATTCTTGGCCTCGGGGCGACGTCCAGTACCTTTGCGGCTTTCGCGAGTGGATGGACGAGCTCTACGAGGTCTTTGGCGCGGAACCTGAGATGAACTTATTGGCCAAATTTCTAGCGCCGGCTCGTCGGGAGTACAGTCGTCCTGAGGGGATGTACCGTGCGCTTTGTGAGCTTTGGTGTCCGGAGACTAACACCTTCCTTACTGGGGCGGGGGAGATAGGCATCTCGCTTCGTGATGTCCATATCGTTTCGGGGTGCCCCGAGGTACGGAACTACTACCAAGAGGAGGTGCCTGCCTTGAAGGATCTGCTGGACAGCAGCTACGCTCCGAGTTCTTGCCTCCTTCTGTTCAAGGCATATGCTATCATTGCGGCGAGGGACCAATCAGATCGAGTGCGTCCTTCTTCTTGGGTCGATTTTTGGTTCAGAGGCGAGTATAGAGCTCCAGCGCCCTCAGCTCACCCGATGTGGAAGATCGCTCAGATGCAGAGACCTCCGCTTCGCTCCTTCGTGAGGCCTATCGATTCCTTGGCTCGAGAGAAGCACTCAATGGAGGGGAAGCAGTGCCCCTGGGAACTCCTTGGCCTGAAACGGGACAGCGAGGAGTGGCGATCGGTTTACCGAGCCGCCGGGCTGGTCATCTTTCTTTGCCGGTTCGTGCTTCCGTGTTCTGGGGAGGCCATTCGTCCGGGGACCTTCCTTGCTGCTTCCAGGATGGAGAGGGGCGAGCTCTTCAATCTAGCCCCAGCCATACTATGCGCCTTGTATCGGGCTCTCAGCGGGACTTACTGGGACTTGTCTGGCTCAGATAAGGCCAAGGAGGAGCTCGGCCGGTCGGCTGCTTTCGGACCCTTGCATTATTTGTATGGTTGGATAGCTTTGCATTTCCCGAAGGGGATCTTTGCCAGGCGCGGGCATCCAGCCGAGTTACCTTTCCTCCCAGGGGTAGGAGGGATTTTGAACGCCTTTATCAGTTGGGAGCGTCCGAAAGAGTGTGCTCGTACCCTTTTGAGGAGGATGGGGAGCGTCGATTTTGAATTTCTGTCGGAGCATTCGGTGCTGCCTTTGGAGAGGTCGACCGTGTATGACAACGACGGGCTCCCGGACAGTCTTTACTGGAACATGGTCAGCTGCCGCCCTGGCTACTTAGTCTGGCGCAAAGGAGATGTGGTGGAGGTGGAGCAGTACTCCCCCCATCGCTTTGCCCGTCAGCAGGGTTTTCGACAGGAAGTCCCTGGCACGCCTCAGCAGCTGCAGGGGCGTTTCAGTCCGCAGGAGGGTTACCGTCTGTGGGCTTCCCTCTACGCTCGCTTTACTGGTAGTAGTTTCTTCCCTGGGGCCAAATCCGGGCTTCGGGACGCCGCCACCCCGGAATACTGCCAGTGGGTTAAAGGGCGAGTTTCCCCTTTACTTGCGAGTTTTCCAGTCGACGTCTTGGTGAGTAGCGGGTTCAGGAATTTCTGCTTTGATCATTCTGCGGGAGTAGAGGACCGCCGCCTCCAACTGGGACTTCGGCGGGCGCAGAGGAGCGGTAGTCGTCTTTCCAGCGCTCGTTGTGTCCCCTCTTCCGTTCCGGTGCTGGATGTCGAGCTTACTAGTGCCCCTGGGGTATTCTGTTTCCCGAAGGCCGAAGTTGAGGGTGCCCCTCCCAAGAGAAGAAAAATGTGCATTCCTCGCGGGATGGTCCCGAGAGTCCCTTGTCTGACGGAGGATGCCGAGGAGCCTGGACTTCTGAAAGATGAAGTGATTCCTCCGTCCCGGACCGCTTCGTCCGACCACACAGGTATGGAGCTCTCTTCATTTATTTGCCCTCTACGTTCAGGAAGTTTTATCACGCTGAGCACCGTTTCTTTCTTTTGACCAGATTCTGTTATAGTGCTAGAGCGCGGAGCGAGCTCTTCAAAGGCGCCTCTTGGGCGTTCGTCCACCGGTACCGCGCAGGTAGTGCCCGAACCCTGCGGGTTAGATATCCCTCCGGATGATCTAGATTTCCTCGGACTTTGCGGGGAGAACTTCCCTAGGGGCGACATTAACCTGGACGACATCGATGTCGATGCCTTGTCTTTTGGCGAGGAGGCTGAAGTCTCGAGCGTCGACAAGCGGCGTTCCCCGATGACTGTGCCCTCGTGTCCTTTGGTGGAGACGGTTGTTGCAGCGGTAGCGGCGGTTTCCCCAGTTCCGCCACCCTTGTTGGCGCAGGCGGCTCCTGTTGCGGCTGCAGCGGCAGCGGAGGTTCCTCCGGTTCCACCGCCCTTGTTGGCGCAGGCGGCTCCTGTGGCAGCTGCAGCGGCAGGGAGGGTCTTGCCTACCTACTCCGAGGCGCCTCGCCCGGATTTGAGGCCAAGGAGCAAAGTCTCAGAGTTTCTTCTTGCGAGCTGTCGGCAGTACATCAAGTCGACGTTGGAGCCTTTCCGTACTGCCGGCCTTGGCGCCCTCCAGGACTGGTGGTCGACGGACGGTGCAGAGTTTTGCTCGAGCCTGGCAGAGTTCAAAGTTGACAGCTCCCTTTTCGCCACTCAGATGGACCAGCTTGTGACCGAGAGCGAGGCTTATCGATCCCGGCGGGCTTTGCTGGAGGGGAGCTCCCCTTCTGAGCTGGAGGCCGCTGAGGCGAGTCTAAGTCAATCCGGGCATCAACTTGCGGAGGCTACGTCCAGCCTGTCGAAGGCCCAGAGGAAGGTGGAATCTGCGCGCGCCTCACTTCGGAAGGCGGAGTCCCGTTTGGAGCGGGCTGAGGCTGCGGAGAGCACTTTGAAGGCGAGTCATCTGAGGCAGCAGTCGGACTTGGCAATCCGTCGCGAGCTTCTGGTCGCTCGTCCCGTGGAGTTTCAGAGAGTGGAGGCAACTAGGGAGGAGCTGCTGCGTCGTCTTCGAGCTCTGGACACCTTCTTTTAGTTATTCCTTGTTCCATTGTGGCTTCCTTTTCGGGACTCATGCCATGTACTGTCTTCGCTTTATTAATAATATCACTTTGTTTCGCCACATCCTTTTCATGGAATTTTGTTGTCTTTTTCTTTTGGTCGGACTGAACCTGAAGTAACTTCTCAGGCTGCCTACGTACCCCCCTAAGGGGGATCAAGTCACACGTAGTTCATTTTTTTTTTTTTTTTTTTTTTTTTTTTTTTTTTTTTTTTTTTTTTTGGACAAGGGGTGTGGCCTTGCTTTAGGCATAGTACCTTTTGAGGTACTTGCCGTTGATAGGGCCGAGTGTCAGCCCTTCTGGCGTGGTGAGGAGATAAGCACCGTTGGAATAGACTTCCTTAACGGAATGCGGGCCATCCCATTTGGCACCAAATTTCTTCCCTCCTCGATGCGAGAGAATGATGGGGCGTTTGACCGCCAGCACCAGTTCCCCTATCTGGAATGATCGAGGACGAATCTTCTTGTTGAAGGCGCGAGAGAGCCTGGCCTGATAACATTCCAGACGCTGTTGAGCTTCGAGGCGTCTTTCATCCAGTGCTTCCAATTCTGCTAGGCGGAGCTGGGCGTTGTCATCGCTGGTGAGGCCTTCCTGGACCGCTATCCTGAGTGACGGGATCTGGAGTTCGAGCGGAAGAACGGCTTCCACGCCGTAGACGAGGGAATACGGCGTTGCTTGTGTCGGCGTGCGGAAGGATGTTCGGTAAGCCCATAGTGCTTCGCCCATGCGTTCGTGCCAATCTTTCTTTGTCTTCGAGACGGTTTTCTCCAGCAGCTTGCACAGAGTCTTGTTGAAGGCTTCTGCTAGTCCGTTGGCCGGAGCGTTGTACATTGTCGAACAATTCTGCTTAATGTTGTACAATGCGCAGAACTGGCTGACGGCAGCATTCTTGAACTGCTTCCCGTTATCTGTTACGATGTAGCGGGGGACTCCATAGCGGAAGATGATGTCGTTCTGGATAAAGCTGATGACGGAGTACTTTGTAACTTCCCTCAACGGTATCGCTTCAGCCCACTTGGAGAAGTAGTCCGTTGCCGCCAAGATGTAGAGATGTTGCTTGGATGACTTGGGCAGAGGACCGACGATGTCAAGACCCCATCCGTCGAAGGGCCAAGACGCGATTGTTGGGTGTAAAGGCTCCGGAGGTTGACGAATGTAGTCCCCGTGCATTTGGCAAGCTTGACATCTTCTCGCGTACTCCAAGCTGTCTTTGATCATGGTAGGCCAGTAGTACCCCATCCTTCTGATGCGGAAGTGAAGCTTCGGACCGGACTGGTGCGATCCACAGATTCCGGCGTGTACTTCTTCGAGCGCGGCTTCTGCTTCCTCTTTCGCGAGGCACCTCAGGAGTGTGCCGTCATAGCTCCGTCGGTACAGCTCGCCGTTGAAGTGATAGAACCTCAGAGATCTTCGACGGATGTCACTTTTGCGCTTCGGATCTTCGGGGAGTTTACCATGAACAAGGTACTCCACCAACGGTTGCCTCCAGTCTTGTTCTTTAATCTCGAGGACATGCACCGCGTGGGTTTGAACTGGTACCTCGGGCGGACCCTCTTTTTCGATGACCACGAATCTCCTGCAGACGGGGACGATGAGTGAATGCTCATCTGGGAACGGGAGTGTAGCCGCCAGATTTGCGAGTGCGTCAGCCTGCTGGTTAAGGTTTCTGGAAACGTGTTGGATGGAAACAGCCTTGAGTTTTTCGAGGAGCTTCACAGCTCGCGCATGCAACGGTACCAGGTCTTCTTTATTGACTTCGTATGCCCCCAGGACTTGCTGGATCACGAGTTGAGAATCGCCAAAGATCTCTAGTCCTTGAAGGTTCATTTCGTCGGCCAGTTCGAGACCAATGAGTAGGGCTTGATATTCTGCCACGTTGTTGGAACATGCTTCCGAGAGCAGGAACGAGAAGGGGAGTATTTCGTTGTCCGGAGTGACAAAGATGACTCCGGCTCCCGCTATGTCTTGCCTAGCTGCGCCGTCGAAGAACATTCTCCAGGGTGAGGCGATGTCAACAGAGAATACTTCTTCATCTGGGAGATCTTCTGATAACTCCCATTCTGCCGGGAGAGGATATTCTGCGAGGAAGTCCGCGAGGGCCTGTCCTTTAACCGCTTTCTGTGGCACGAAGGTGATGTCGAATTCAAGTAGCAGCAGGGCCCACTTGGCTAGGCGTCCGGAAAGCACTGGTCTCGACATGATATATTTGAGTGGGTCAGCCTTCGAGACGAGTCTGATGGTGTGAGCAAGCATGTAGTGTCGCAGCTTTTTCGTGGCGAAGATGAGCGCTAAGCAGACCTTCTCGATTGGGGAGTAATTCAGCTCTGCGCCGACGAGAGTGCGACTTAAGTAGTAGCAAGCTGTCTCTACGCCAAGTTCATTGTTCTGGGCCAGGAGTGCCCCCAAGGATTGTTCCTGGGCGGCGATGTAGAGGATGAGAGGCCTTCCTTGAACCGGTGCTGATAGGACTGGCGGCTTCAGTAGATATGCTTTGATGTTTTGGAGTGCTTCTTGGCACGCTTCATCCCATGTGAACGGCGCTCCTTTCTTCATGAGGCGACTAAAAGGGTGGCACTTTCCAGCCAGGTTGGCGATGAATCTCCGGATATACGCCAAGTGTCCCTGGAGGCCTCTGAGGTCTCGCACTGTCTTTGGTACGGGCATGTTGACGATAGCATCAATTTTGGATTGATCTATCTCAATGCCACGATGTCGGACGACGAAGCCGAGGAATTTGCCCGAGGAGACTCCGAACGCGCACTTGAGCGGATTCATGCGGAGTTGGTACCTTCGAAGTCGTCTGGAGATTAGCTCAAGATCTTGTAGATGTGCCGATTTCTTCTTGGATTTCACCACGAGGTCGTCGACATAACACTCCACGTTTTGATGAAGAATGTCGTCAAAGATCTTCTGCATAGCTCGCTGGTAGGTGGCTCCCGCGTTCTTCAAGCCGAACGGCATTACCTTGTAGCAGTAGATTCCTTTCGGTGTGCGGAACGCCGTGAGCTCCTCGTCCTTGGGTGCCATCCGAATCTGGTTGTAGCCCGATGATCCATCCATGAAAGTGAGCACCTCGTGACCAGTCGTCGCATCAACCATTAGCTCCGTGATTGGCAAGGGGAAGTCGTCCTTTGGACATGCGTTATTCAAGTCTCTGAAGTCCACGCACACTCGGATTTGGCCGTTCTTCTTTTTGACGGGGACGATGCTAGAGATCCATGTCGGGTACTTGACCTCTCGAATGAAGCCGGCTTCGATCAATTTGTTGACTTCGCCTTCTATTTGGGGTACCAGTTCTGGCCGGTAGCGTCTTTGTCCTTGCTTGATAGCGCTGGCTCCGTGTTTGACGCTGAGCTGGTGCACTGCGATTTTTGGATCGAGGCCCGGCATCTCCTTGTAGGACCATGCGAAGACGTCTCTGTATTCTTTAAGCAGTTTGATGTATGCAGCTTCTTCCTCCGGGGTTAAGAGCGTGCTGACGAATGTAGGCCGAGGCTCCGTCTCCGTGCCCAAGTTGATTTCCTTCAAGTCATCAACGGTGGACTGCCCCCCTTCTTCGAGGATCGGCGGGGCATCGGGCAACTCGTCGTCCGAAGTAGAAGCGTCACCGTTGTCGTTATCCGTGATGGAAATATGATTGACGGCCGCCATGGGTGGGTGGGTGGGTGTTGAGACGAAGTCCTCGATTGGCATCCCCAGACGATCGAACGCCGACTTCTTCTTTAATTGTTTGACTGGCCCGAGCCTCTCGAACACGGATGTGCGTTTTCGATTCGACCAGTCTTTACCACTTCTGGTTTGCTTCCGGAACAAGGCTTGGCATCGAGCCCGTTGTCGTCTTCTCCTGCTGTCTGGATGACTGAGGTAGGTGGAAGGTGCATCGGAGATTGTCGGTCCTTCGGCTGCTTCATCTACCATCCTCGCCTCGATGTAGTTTGAGGTGAAGGTCTTCTTCGCTGCGGTTCTGATGACCAACGGAGCTTGACTGGAGCCGATGCCTCGGCGGTTCGGGGGAATTTGCTCTCCGTTTTGAAACAGCCGAGCTTGAGTTCTTGTCATCCCATGCGGAGTTGCTGCTGGTGGGAGGGTGCCCATGGCGCTTTCCTCGTTATAGCCAGCTCTAAACAGCAATTTGGCAGCATTTTGCCCCCAACTCCCTTCCGGTTTGAATCCGAGTTGCTCGAGGTCTGCTGATTCGACAGGTTCGCTCGGGTTCGGAGCTTGGGTCAGACTAGGTAGTGGCACCGTCATTTCTTGCAAAGTGATGACATTGGCCTGAGATAACGTTGGGGCCAGCTTCCTTGTCGGAGTAGAAGGCGATCGCTCGGATTTGCGGAGCCATTGAGGCGCGAGACGTAGGACCGGCACCGTTCGGATCGGCAACGGGGTATGTTGCGTTGCTCTTGGCTCGAAGCTGATGCGCATCCTTTGCCCAGGTTTCGGCGTTCCTTGGACCTTGAGTCTTGCTTCGTCAGAAGGTGGCATTGGATTCCCGGGAAGAGGAGTCTTTTCCTTATTTACTTCTTCAATCTTTTGAGCTCGAGGGGTTTTAGCTGGCAGAACTTCCGCGACCAGGCCCTTTGCTTGGTAGAATTTAGCGTCGGCCAGGTGTGCCTCGGCCTCGTTGAATGGCTTGTCGTCCGCAACTATGCACCTCTCCACGCCTTCTTCGTAGTACTTGAGGCATTGATGCCAGGTGGATACTATGATGCCGTTCTCGTGCAGCCATGGTCTTCCTAGCAGGAGACGATATGATGTCCGGCAGTCGATGATGTGGAAGAGGACCGTCGTATCTAGCGGGCCGATGGAAAGCTTCAGACGAATGATTCCAACGGTGGACTGTCCGCCTTGGTTGAAGCCTTGAATGACCAACTGACTTGGTGAGAGCTGGTCGTTGGTAATGCCGAGTTGACGCATTGTCTGGATGGGCATGATATTGACGGCGGAGCCACAGTCCAACAGGATTCGGTTCACTGGCTTCTCCTTGATGTATCCCGAAACGTAGAGAGGCCGGTTGTGCAATCGCGTCCCGAGTTGCAGGTCCTCGTCTGAAAAGGTTATCGTTGCATCACACGAGGCTACAGCTCTAACCTTCTGGTCATCCTTCCTTTTTCTCTTGTAGCTATCTGGATCGGCCAAGGCCGCCGCCATTGCCAGGCGAGCCTTCTTCGGAAGATGCAAAGCCTCTACGAGCGGCATGTGCAAGATTGCTTCGTCGTGAGCGGCGGTGCCCCCATCGTTGGAGTCGTCCCCCTCATCGGCGGAGTCGCCTTCTTCAGAAGTTTCGCTTTCATTATTTCCTTCCGACGCCTCATGGACTTCGACCATGCAACAAGATACCTTGATGTGTTGGTCCGCTGGGAGGAAGTGATCCGGGAAGAACTCTTGCAAAGTTGTCGGCTCTGGAAGACTCTGCTGAAGGATATCGTCTCGGCTCGCTGACGGTACTTTGAACGCCTTCCTTCCTGGAGTCTTGCTTTTCTTCTTGTAGGTCTTCCGCTTGGTGAATCCCCTCATCACACGGTCTTGCTTGAGCTTCTTTTCTTGCCAAGGCTTTCGCCGCCGCGGTAGCATGACCCATGCTTCTTCGTCGGTGGATTCCCCTTCGCTAGGATGATGGTCGTCAGCAGCAACTAGCTTCTTTGATGACACTTGTTCTTCCGGAGGCTCTACTTGCTCATCTTCCGATCCCCAGCCGGTGGGCTTGATTTCTTCGATTGGAACGGATGGAGGCCTTGAGTAGAGGACGTAATAGTCAAACTTCCCTGATGGCTGGCCTAGCAGACCGACTTCTGGGTCTCCCTGCTCGTATCTTTCTCTAAGAGTGCGTTGGGACATAGCTTGACTGGAAGGGACTTGCTCTTCTCGAGGTTCCACTGGCTCCTCTCCCGATCCCCAGCCGGTGGGCTTGATTTCGTCGATTGGAACGGACGGAGGCCTTGAGTAGAGGACGTAATAGTCGAACTTCCCCGAAGGCTGGCCCAGCAGACCGACTTCTGGATCTCCTTGCTCATATCTCCTTTGGAGCGCCCGTTGGGATGCAGCATTGCTTGGAAGAGGTGCTGGCGTGAGCGATGATTGCCCCCAGGGCAGCGGTGTTCCCTCCTCGGTGAGCGCAGGAGTATGTTGACGTCGCTTCGAGACTTTCGGCCGGGAAGTTGACTTAGCGATTGACGCTTGACGATTGAGGCGCAATTTGGGCATGCTTCGTCGAGCGGCAACGAGTACCGGCGAGAAGGAGCCGAAGGTGATGGACGTCATGTTGGCCGTAGCAACCTCCCCGGAGTCGATCTCTATCTTCCCTTGTTTAGCGAGCGCCATGATTCTTTCCTTGAAGACGAAGCACCTTTCGATGGGATGACTCACCACCCGGTGGTATTTGCAGAAGAGAGGGTCGTCGACACGATGCATCTGCTCGGGCCTCTTTGAAGGAGGTAATTCTATCATCTTCTCTTGCAGCAGTTGGTCGAACATGGAGGAGACTTCCGAGTCTGGGAAAGGGTACTCCTTGGCTTCGAGCTCCTCGAGAGTCATCCTTTGTCTTAGCGGCGGAGGCGGTGGTATGGCGACTCCCTTCTTCTGATCTGGCTTGCCACCGATCTTGAGCGGCTTGGAGGTCGAAGCGACGTCAGCAACATTGACTTGTTTCAGTTTCGTTGCCGGTGGCTTGTCCTTCTTCTCTATCTTCAAGAAGTCCTTGTTCTTCAAGTCCCCGCGGTTTGCTAGGCTGAGTTCCATGTCATGAGCCCGAGTTGCGAGTTCTTCGAAAGACCGAGGCTTGATACCTTTGAGGATATAGAGCAGACCCCAGTGCATGCCTTGGGTGCACATCTCGATGGCCGAGTCTTCAGACAAGCGGTCTCGTGAATTCAGCGCGAGGTTCCTCCACCTGTCGATGTAGTCGATCACTGGCTCGTCTTTCCTTTGCTTGACGGCGGTGAGTTCGATCATGCTGACGGTTCGTCTGGTGCTGTAGAAGCGATTGAGGAACTCCCTCTCCATCTGATCCCAGCTGTCAATGGTTCCTGCAGGAAGATCAACGTACCAGTCGAACGCGTTGCCTTTGAGGGTGCGGACGAATTGCTTCACCATCTCGTCGCCATATGTGCCGGCATTATTGCAGGTCTCGATGAAGTGGGCAACGTGCTGTCTCGGATTTCCCTTTCCGTCGAAGTGCTGAAACTTTGGCGGCTGGAATCCGACTGGGAAGCGTAGCTGCTGGATCCTCGTAGTGTAGGGCTTCGAGTATGCCGCCGTGATCGGAGGAAGGCCACTGCCGTGAGAGCGCATCATGTCGGCTATCAACGCTTGGACTTGCTGAGCGTTCATCGTTGCCGTTGCTGGAGGTTGAGTGGCCGCCGAGGCTGGCGCTGGGTAGACGACTTCCAATGGGACGGGAGCCGAGGAGAGCGCTGGAGTAACTGCTTGAATCGTCGGAGCAACCTCTGCAGGAGCGGGAGTTGAAGACGGAACTGGAGCGGCTACTGGAGAAGCGACGGGTTGGCCGACTGCTGCAGCGTCCTTTGCGCTTAGCTTTTGGAGCAGAGTGTTGATGTGACGATCCTTCTCCTCCATCAGCCGAGTAATTTGCGCCATATGCTCGCTCATCTGCATGACTTGGAGCTGAAGAGCGGACGGAGGGTGGTGACGGAGAACGTCTCGGTGTTGCATGTTCGCATCCTCGCCGTCATCATCGGAGACGTAGTTACGCCGACTTGCTTCTGGTTGATGATTGATGTTTGCCCCCTGCAGAGGAGGTGTAGCGTCTGCTGGAGAACCCGAACGGGTTCGGGGTTGGGGCTGGTCCTCCCCAAACTTCTGGACATGGGCTCCAGGACCGAGGCTCGTTTCTTCATGCACCAGGGCCTCGTCGGCGCTTTGGCGAGCATCTTCGATAGTAGCTTCTGGCACGAAGATGTCCGCAAGAGTCCGTGTACGCCGAGTGTAGACGCGCACCATTGGAGGAGCATCACCCTCCGGATTTACTGGATCACCGTGGCGGAGTAGAGGAGACTCGGCGATTGGTGAGAGGCTTGGAGCAAACGCATCGTTGTTTGTTCCGGCCATCGCGAACTTCAAGCAGCTTCTTCAACCGTACGGGTGAAAGGAGAAGAGGTCCCACCGGGCGTGCCAGAAATCTGTGGACGCGGAAAAAAGCGCGGGTCGTCTTTATTGCGAATCACACGAGATTACAAATGTGGCCGGGACCCGGGTTGCTCGGGTGTAGCGAGTCCGGGTTGCGGCGAGTTTTGATCAGAGGATTGTGGGAAAGATCTTCTGGGGGATCCCTTTGATCCGCGTCTCCACGCGGTGTTCGTGCGAGAGCGCTGAAGGGGCTGCCCAGGACAGGGGTTTTACAGGGAGAGGGTTTTGGAGAGGCTAAGGAATGTCCACCGTTGCTTTGTCCCTTCCGTGCTTCGCGCTTTCTCGGCTAGGGGGTTTTCGGCTTCGTTCCTCGGTCTTCGCGTCTTCCTCGTTCCTTGCTTGACCTCGGTGTCCTTGATCGTCGGTTCGCGGCGTCGATCTAGCTTTTGGCGTTGGCTTTGGCTTTGGCTTTTTGGCTTTGGCTTTACTCCGGCGTGGCTCTGGCTTTTGCTTTGCTTCGGCGCTTGCACTTGGACGTAGCTGGGAGAGACTTGCGATGCTTTCGTTCTTCCGGACTTCGCGTCGTATCGGCTAGAACGTGCGGTGCTTTTGCTCGTGGCCGGCGTAGTCGCTTGGCTTTGGCACTTGCGTTGCTTTGGCGCGGGCTTTACTGGGGCTTTGCTTTGGCTTCTTGCGTAGGCTTTAGCTTCAGCGTCAACTCGATCTTCTTCCTCGAACGACGTAGGCTACTCCTCCGGTGCTTCGACGGTTTACGTATCGACTGGACTTCTCTTCTTCTCCGGGCTTCTTTGGCGTGATCGGAGTCGAAGAATGCTTTCGAAGATGGTGGGGGTAGCACCGATCTCCGTGCGACGGTTGTGGCGTCGGCTTTTGTTGATGAAGACGACGAGGGTAGCGACGGTCTCCGTGCGACGGTTGTAGCGTCGGCTTTTGTTGATGAAGACGACGAGGGTAGCGACGGTCTCCGTGCGACGGTTGTAGCGTCGACTTTTGTTGATGAAGACGACGGGGTAGCGACGCTTCAGACGATCTGCTCCAGGCTTTCTTCTTCGTGGATGGGGCAGGCGTTAGTCGAAGACGATGGGGTGATGACGCTTCGCTACTCTCCTCCGGGCTTTGGGGCTTGATCGGGATCGAGGATTTGTTGGAGCCGACGGGGTAGTGCCGCTCCTCTTCTTCTCCGGGCTTTTGAGCTTGATCGGAGTCGAAGGCTTTGTTGAAGGTGACGGGTGTAGCGCCGCTTCTCTTCTTCTCCAGGCTTTTGGGCTTGATCGGAGTCGAAGGCTTGTTGGAGACGACGGGGTAGTGCCGCTCCTCTTCTTCTCCGGGCTTTTGGGCTTGATCGGAGTCGAAGGCTTGTTGGAGACGACGGGGTAGTGCCGCTCCAGACGATCTGCTCCAGCCTTTCTTCTTCGTGGATGGTGCAGACGTTTGTCGAAGACGACGGGGTGGTGACGCTTCGTTCCTCTTCTCCGGGCCTTGGAGCTTGATCGGAGTCGAGGGTTTGTTGGAGTCGACGGGGTAGTGCCGCTCCGAGCTTCTTCTCCGGGCTTTTAGGCTTGATCGGAGTCGAAGGCTTGTTGGAGACGACGGGGTAGTGCCGCTCCTCTTCTTCTCCGGGCTTTTGGGCTTGATCGAAGTCGAAGGCTTGCTGGAGACGACGGGGTAGTGCCGCTCCTCTTCTTCTCCGGGCTTTTGGGCTTGATCGGAGTCGAAGCTTGTTGGAGACGACGGGGTAGTGCCGCTCCTCTTCTTCTCCGGGCTTTTGGGCTTGATCGGAGTCGAAGCTTGTTGGAGACGACGGGGTAGTGCCGCTCCTCTTCTTCTCCGGGCTTTTGGGCTTGATCGGAGTCGAAGCTTGTTGGAGACGACGGGGTAGTGCCGCTCCTCTTCTTCTCCGGCCTTTGCTTCTGGCGTTTTCGGAGTCGAAGGGTTCTTCTTCTCCGAGCTTTCTTCTTCGTGCACGGAGTCGAAGGGATGATCTTCGTGTGCAAGGGTCTTCACATTGATGAGGACTTTCAGTAAGCCGATCCCTCGGGACAGGCTTGACTGTGCCTCGTGAAGCCTTGGGTCGATGAAGAAGCGTCTCCTCTTCTGCAGAGCTCTGGCGTTTCGTCTTCAATTTCCCGACCATTTTTTCCTTCCCCCACCCCCTCTATTTATAGGCAAAGAGGTGGGGAGAGAGATATGGAAACTTTTTAATTTTAAATCTCTTTTGTATCTCTCTCATAATTACCCGGATTTTATTCATCCATTGATGAAGGGAATAACATTTAATTGTTTTCCTTTTCTGGCGGGTGCAATTATGGCTGGACTTTGCGCACGAAATCGATGGCGATCGGGCGCTTCGTCTTGTGCGTCGGATCGAGGGATCGGCGCAGATCCGCGCGTGTGCAGACGTCATACGCTACCTCCCCCCGCGCATGGCGGTATTCTTTCCTTTTCTTTCTTTTCTTTCCTTTTCTTTTCTTTCCTTTTCTTTTCTTTCCTTTCTTTTCTTTCCTTTTTCTTTTCTTTCTTTTTCTCCCCTTTCCTTGCAGGGCCGGCCGGCCCCCCCCCCATGGGGTTCGGGTCCTACTAGGGCCGGCCCCATGTGGCTCGGGTCCTAGTAGGGACCGGCCCCCATGGGGTTCGGACCCTAGTAGGGGCCGGCCCCCCTTGGCGCATGGGGTCCGGGTCCGCATCGGCGCGCGCGAGTCGGGTTTGAATCCATGTCGGTGCGCGCGAGTTGGGTCCGTGTGTCGGGTTTGCATCCGCGTTGGCACACGTGAGTCGGGTTCGGGTCCGACGAAATTCGTGTGTCTACACCCACATACCAACTAAAACCTAGCATAAATACAGAACCATTTCAATGCCTATTTGAGAAGCAAACAGTGGCGATGGATATGACGTCATCGTCATCGATAACAGCAACAGCAACGGCAACGGGACTCGACGAACCCAACTCCCAATTCCCATGATTAGATTCCTTCATGAGAGATCTAACCCCTCTACCAATGGGGAAAGAAGAGAAGTCGACACCTTTGCCGGTGGGTGTTTAATTTGGGTATGGTCAAGGTGGGACTGTCCATTTAATTGGGGTGAGTTGTAAAGGGGAAGGGTATTTTTGGTATAGAAGTGGGGTATGATAAAAAGAAAACAGGGTGTGTTCAAGTCTGTTGAAAACGGGGGCTGGTTACAGATTTTTGGGACTGGCCATTTTTGGGAAAGGTCCAAGTAGTTCCGAGGGTTCTACGTTTCATCCACACCGCTTCAGAAACGAATATCCGTCCGAACCTCTACCTCTCATTCTCTCTCTCTCTCTCTCTCTCTCTCTCTCTCTTCGCCGCCCTCCGCAGACGACCAGATCCATCCCTAGCCTCTCCCTCCTCACCGGTCCCCTCTCACCGTCACATGGCTGTGCGATCCTCCGATCAAGTTGATGCCGTCTGCTTCTCGTCGATCGCCGGCTCCGCCCTCCTGAATCTCGCCTCCAAATCACCGCTAGCCTCCGAATCCCTCTGTAGCGCCCACTTCGCCCCAGTCTCGATCAGGATTCACCCCGCCTGGTCTTGGTTCTGACGCTCCGAAGCTCTCGCGATGGGGAGGAGTAAGTTGTTCTTGGTTCTTGACTTCTTGCAGTCCTCTCCAGATCGATCCGAATCTCGTGTATTATTTGTTAAATCAGGGTTTTTTTTTTCAATCCTGGGTTGAATTTATCGATGGCTTGATTGGGATCATTAAGCAGGGGGGAATTAGTTTTCTGAGTTTGGATCTTTGGATGCAGAGCGCGCCCAGCTCAAGAGTGCCGCTGATCAGTTGGACTGCAGCGATTCCGACAGTGTGAGTTCTACTTCGACTGCTTTGTCCGACCTAACGCTGGCTCAGGAGACGGAGCATGTGAACTCCTTGGACTTCACGCTAGAGAAGCACCTCGATTCTCTCTATGAGAAGAGGTATAATTCTGTCTTCAACTAGGAACCCTTCAATAGCGATGAACTAGATATTTACTGGGTGTTGAGATGCCAAACTATATGTGAAATAGCAATCATATCGGTGGTGCTTATTCTTTGCTATATAGTAGTTTTTTTCATGATTTTTCAGAGCAATAAAAGAAATCACAAGCCACAAGATAGCTCATGTAATAATGTGTGCAACTTAAGATCCAACTTATGGTACTATGGTGTTGTCCATGTTCAATGGTTAACACTGTTGGAGGTTGGACATATGTATATAATCTTTTCCTTACTCGTGTCGTATGTTTACCATGTTGGGGATCACACCCGTATCTTTGTTCATGTTGGGATGTTGACCTAATGAGGTGGTTCATTTGTTCCCATCATGTTACATGTTATGAGATCCATGGTGCTCATGTGCTCTCTCTCTCTCTCTCTATCTCTCATTCTGTCTCCGTATCAGATCTAGGGTTCCAATTTCATATCTGAAAGTAAGGTTTCGGCCACAACTCCCTTCTTCAACATGCCATCTGTGAGCCGCAGCATTGGCAATCTCATGTTCTTCAACAATTTGGCCCCATCAAAGCCTCCGCAAGTATTCTCTCTATCCCTCTCTCGCCTTTTCCGTCTCCATATCAGAGTTAGGGTTCCAGTTTTATCTCCGAAAGTAAGGTTTCGGATGCAAACTCCCTTCTTCGACATTTCATCTGTGAGCCGTAGCATCGACTACCTCATATTCTTCACCAATCTGAACCAATTAGAGCCTCCTAAAGAAGATCGTTATCCCATCTAAATTATCATTATTTGCCACCTGAATTTATTGTTCTTCACCGTCCGTCTCATTTAATCTGACTCAAATAGTGGTTTGTCTTCAACCAATCTTTGTACAATTTCACTTTTTATTTGTAATCTAGACCTAGTATATTGTGCATGTGGAAATTTACTGCATAGTTGAATATCAGGGTCCAAAGGATCCTTTCTTTTAAGCAGCTCTATCACCTTGGCTTTTGGTTGTTGGGCATTCAACTTGTTCTGCCTTTACATGTTCCTTTTTTGTTTGTTCCTGGAAAAACAATTAAACATAAATATAAGATATGCAAAATAATTAAATTATACATGGCAAAAGTTAAAAATAAAACTAAACAAGGTAGCATCGGTCACATGCTCAAATACATTGCAATTCCACTCGGACACTTGCACTGAAAGTAAAGCCTAGTACTTACCTCACACACTCAAATAGTCAAATACACCCATCCAAAAAAAAAAAAAAAGTCAAATACACAGCAATTCCACTCAGACACTTGCACTGAAAGTTAAACCTAGTATTCAACATGCTAATATTTATTGAGTTGAACTTCCATGACTATTCTACCATTCCACTATATGGTTAGGGGAAGAACCTATGCTCGCCGTTAAGGATCTCCCTTAAAGGCATATATTTTCTTTTAACTTTGAGAGATGTAAAGAAAACGTGATAAAAAGATGCCTAATCCCCGAAGGTCGCTTCCCCATCCCTCTTCTTCCTTGCCATCTCCCTTTTTCTGCCTTAGAATTGAGGGTCGGGTAGGGGTAAATGTTATTTGAGTGTCCTCCTGCCTTCAATACCACCTAAGTGATTGTGGTTAAAAACACGTAGTCGACTCTTTGTTACATTGAAATTAATAAAATCTCTTAAAGATTCAAAATTTTGAAAATTGTAAAACTAAAATATCAAAATAATATAATCAATTGAAACTTAAATTCCAACTATGCAATTTTTGATGCTGCATAGAGGAGGTGTTACACTTTTGTCGTTTTTATAAATGTTAATATAATGGAAGTGTTGAAGCATAACAACCAGCTAGCAGTATATTTTATTATTGTTACCATCTATCAACAGGAATTATATGGTTACGGATGATGTGATGTTAATAGAATGTGGCTAAAAGTATTAGCTATCCTCATTGTACGGACCCAATAGCTACTGCATTAATGATGTCATATACCTCCATGGTGGACCAAAGCTTAGATGTGTACCTCAATCTTTGTTTTGGTTATTTACTCATGTTTTTTTTTGTTATCAGTTTGACAATTGTCGAAAGATAACCATAAGTTCACTATAATATCTTGAACAATCTATCCTAGATGTGGTTTGGTTTGACTAGGCTAGAATTCAAACTGTTTCAGCATTTTGGTTCGTTTCAACCGAATCCTCAAACTGTGGTATTCGCGCGATATAGTTTGTTGTGTTTCTGCTGTGTTATATGTCAAAGCAGAAAAAATAATGACAGTATGAAGACTGAAAAGGAATCTACCTTTGGGCGATGAGTTTAAAGCAGCTTGTTGCTGCTAAAGAGTGATGGATAAAGATCGGCGAATTAAATTCTTTTGCGCCATATACCATGAATACCGGTTTGATTGTATATGGAAGGATGCAAACTAATGTTTTGAGTTTGTGACTTAAAGCATAAAAAAAAAACAATAAACTTAATTTGCTACCCTTCTCTATAGTTTATGAGTGCAGTATTTTTTGTTAATGCTATGATTTTTTATGTATACCGCGAAAGAGATCTCTTTCATTCCCCTTGCATACACAAGGTTGCAAAACTTGAAGGTCCCAGTGATACTGACTGGAAAGTAAACTGCACATGTCTGCTGATGAGAAATTAACCCTCGCCCTTTTTCATTGACCACATGAGAATCCTACTACATCTATGAACAATAATTCTCCAGCATCAGCACCATCAGTTGGGACCACATCATAAGGACATTCAATGACTATTATTGTGGTATATGCTGAGCAATGAGATGGCAGAAAGAACTACTGTTGAAGAACTTGTAATAAAAATGATTTCTCACATCAAATTACAGGTAATTATACACCCGATGCTGGCAATCACAGTTAGAGACCATTCTATAATCTTTACCGAGATCCTTCAACCAGTTGGTTCCAAAGTGTATTAAGAACAATCTGGTTCTGCCATAACTTTTTAATGAGCTTGTTGAGACAACTGATGAAGAAGGGAAATATTGCCGCATATCTTATGGCTCATAGTAAGTCTTTTTTTGGGAAAAATTCCAAGAGGAAAATGAAAATAAGAATGCAAAGGGTTAACCTCCTCTGCTGTGATGACAGCAAGGTCGGAAGATGGCAAAGGCTATAATACCTATCAAGAATTCAAAAAACACATCTGCATGCTAGAGCAAAGGGAATTTCTTCCATTGTGGGACTCCACGCTATTGTAACATAAACTTTTATTACCTCGCCTTTGAAATCCTAGAGATATTTCGAGTCTCATGTTGTTTTAGGAACACATTTGATTGATGGTCCTGCTAACTTATGGTTGTGGAGACTAGATCCACAACCCATGTTTCAATGTTTGTGGACGTTCTAGGAGACTAGAAATCAACAGTAACACTTTAATTGGACGGTGGGTACATAATAGTTCAACGTGACTGCTAGTAAGCACCTGGATTGATGGTAAATTTAATTTTCTTCTCCAAGTTAGAATTTGAGGGCAATACGTTACATGATGCTACAAGAGTTGTGATCAGACAGAACTGTTCCCGTGGTAATGGCAATAGGATTAGCGGATTATATTGGGTTTTCCTTCCAATAAGGTTCTGTTACATGATGCTGTTCATTCCAATTAATCCATGATTGTTGGTAGATATTAAGATGTGACTCATAAGAGGAGGATAAAATCTTCCATTGGCATACATCTCTGGGATCTCATGGTCATCTTGGGGTTGATAGGATCAACCGCTTGGTTAAGGTTGGTCAATTTAGCAATTTGTGAGTGAACCTTCCTCATCTGTGAGCCTTGTGTACAAGGCAAGATAAGCATGAATCATTTTACAAAAAGGAATGGGAGGGCTATTGGCACTAGTTCGCAGTTCTTACAATGTTCAACAGATAAATACATATGCAAGGGGTAATATAGTATTTTGACCTCTTACATTGATCATTACTCACGTTATGGGTATATTTGTCTGATGCACCACAAGTCTGAGGTCTTTGAAAGGTTTAAGTGGAAAAGAAATTAGGTAAAGTCCTAACATTTTTTACTCTCCAGAGGTGGGGAATCTTTCTCTCGAGCTCCTTGGTGATCTTAGAGAGGACGGGATGACTCTGAAAGGACTCCCAAGTGAACTACAACAAAACAATGTTTCTAAGCGATGGAATTATACCATATTATATGGTGACGAGCCAAACTGAACTGATGCCTTTGCATTTTTGTGTTTTTGCATTCTAACGAGTACTAAGCAAGGCATTTCAACATACACCTATGCGTTGTGATTAGTGGAAGCCCTCTCTGCATCACACGGCAATTTAGGGTTCTCCAGGACACATGGTAAATAGTACCCATTTAAGCTTGATTCTCGAATAGAACTGGATTTTTATAGGCTACCCTGTGGCTATTACTTCTACTAGCAAAAAAACCAGCAGGTATTCCTCAATAGAGATGCAATAGTATTTAATGAGGACTTTACTTTCAAGATGACCAAGCAAAATTGAGTAGAACTAGAACTACGTGGCACAACCACCTTTTAAGGATGCGAGAATTACACCTCCACCTTTGGACTTGAGGAAGCAAGAGTTGCATGTCAATCCACTATTGTTACTCCAATAAAATGCAACACGAGTGTGTGAGCACCTGAGTGATCGGAGCACTTCATTTGAGTGAAGTGTATGCAACAATCGTTGACATATTAGTGACTAGTCCATGTATGACAGTATGCACATCGGAGTATGTACAGTTGTACAGTGGATGATGTATCCCAGTGAGAGTAGGTTATGTGGTTCAAAATTGACTCCATGCATGCTACTGGTGTTTGGGTTCTCATGGATCAACCTGAAGACATCAACCCTCAGTGAATGTGGATTTTATGAGAGGATAAAATGCTAACACAAACAAAAAATTTTCCGGTCTATGCTGGTTGCTAAAGGCAGATCTTATGAAGAGAACAAGATTGTTAGAAAAGTTGCATGAGGAAATAATCTTGGGGATTCCATGAGAAACCAGTGAGCACGAATGTTATTTTGTAGACATTTTTGGAAATGGGGGTTGGGTCTTATCTATATGACTATGGATGTGCTAGTAGGAGACTTCTTGGAAGTGGTACTTAATCATATCTGTTTGTTTCTTAGTAAGTACATGTTGATAATTTGAATGATGTTATATGCTTTTTTGCATGAGTATTGGTATTTTCATTTCTTTTCTGTGTTAGACATTAGATGACTTATACAGTGTCATAGTATTCATACTTTAAGATCTGTCAGAAGCATTATATGCTTTTTCCCCATACCCTAAACCCTAAACCTGATACATGTTTCCTTGCTCCTTAAATTATCACATGTAGAAGAATGCCTGGGAAAGTTTTTTAGTTGGCTATTATTTGAATGCATGGTTGTACGCATAGTTACCAAGTCGGAAAACGGGAAAAAAACGGCAAAGGAAAAAATCGGAAAGATACGATGAAAACGGAAAAAACGGGAAAAAAACAGAAAAACATCGGAAGAAACAAAAAAATCTTAAAAATTATACCAAGTATGTATATATGTCATTTTCCAACATTAAGTAATCAAAAGTTCAAAACATATGGCATATGCGTTTATTAAGTACGAATAAAATAAAACCCGAACCCAATTTAAATCCGGACCAAACCTGATGTGTTTTATACGTGTTTTATACGCGTTTTTTTCGTTTTAAACGCGTATAAAACGCGTACGTAAGTTTTTTTCAAAAAAACGAGTTTTTTTCCTGTTTACTACGTCTTCGGATCGATACGCGTTCTATACGCGTTTTTTTCAAAAAAACGCTCGATTTGGTAACTATGGTTGTACTTGTACGATAGTGGTGATTCTCGTCATGTCAGCTGAGACCTCTTAGGTCAAAACATTTGCATTAATCAACATGAGTACTCATATCTAACATGAGTTGTCAATAAGAGTTTCCGAATATAACTTAACAGTGTACTTTGGTGAGTGTGGTCGAGTTTATCATAATCAGGTAGTTTTTGTTCCTTGATTTATTCATAATGTGTATGAGGTTCTCAATAAGGAATCCACTATCTCGATTGGAAAACTATAACTCAAATCTTGTGTAATGTATTGAATGAAATCCACTTGCTACATCTTGCTAAAAAGATTTGCAAAAATATTTTATTACTATTATATATGGATTTTTATATTGTTTAAGCGGAACACTTTTTAGATGTCCACAAACACGTGATTTATGAATTAGTTAAATATCAGGAATGGGCGAGATAGTGACTGCACATGCCCTAGGTATCAAAGATGTTCTATAGTGGAAGGATTCCAATGCATTATGTTAAATCTAGATGAAGGGATTTTACTCTATTTTGGGAACTACATATAGCTTCTATATTGGCAGAGTATTTGTTTATGACATCATATTCATGTCACTCTGGGTTAGATTTTGTCGGTGGATTTGATTCATTGATGAAGTTGATTAAAGATTCAAGTTAAGTTGTAAACCTCCTTTCTGAAATCTAACCTCAATCCACCATGGGTGATTCATTTTGTCGGTGGATTTGATTCATAGATGGAGTTGATTAAAGATTCAAGTTAAGTTGTAAGCCTCCTTTCTGAAATCTAACCTCAATCCACCATGGGTGATTCGTTTTGTAGTAACTGCACACTGTTTGGTTCATTAAACTCTGTTTTGTTTGTGTTTTGACCAAGAAGCTCATTGAATTTTATGTGAGCTAGTGTTTTAAAAAGTTCTTGGCAAACCTTAGGCGGTGCGAAAGTTCCCAGATGGCAAGCGAAAGGTGGAGGCCTAGACAGGCGCTCTCAGACTAAGGGTCCCAAATTTCATGACATTTTATTTAGAATATATTGAACTATTATGCTGTCATTATCATCCTTCATTTAGGTGTTTACAATGGGTCAAGGGAGCCACTATTATCATTCTTTTAGGTGGTCACAGTGAGCCAAGAGAGCAACATAATAATAGTAACATAATAGTGTACTGGTTGAAAAAGAAAAATGAGAAGACTAAAATGAAGAACAAGGGGATAAAGAGAGAGGAAACCTAAAATGGTTGGCCGCAGTGGTTACACTGATGACCTTTCACCTATAGATGTCGAGGAGTGCTGTCCCAACTAATGCGGTGCGGTTTAAGGCCAAAAACGTCTAGGTGACCACCCGAACTATTCTTTAAAACTATTATGGAAGAGTTCTGGGTTCCATGAGATGAGCCAAATCCATTAGATAGGTCAAGTACATAGGCATCCATGGTATGAATCTAGCTTCACTGGCTCTTCGTCCCTGAGCCCGTACTTAATGCAATGGGGCCCACTTGACTAGGCAAACCCCATGCACTAAGGCGTCCCCTTCGTTCGAGTTTGACTGGTTTTTCACTTTTGCTAGAAACATTAAACATAAAAATAATAAGAAATATCAGTTTGCTTTGGCTGATTTGGGTTTGATTCTGTTAATTGAGTCAATTGACTCAATTCAAATCTTATTCTGAACTTATTCAGCTGATTCAGACTCAACTTGTTGAAGAAGATCTGATTCGGCTGAACCGAATCCTTTAGTCGGGGCATATTTTGGTTTGGGTGGTTTTCCGGTTCGGATTGGCTAAAACCCTAACTGGTTTGGCGAACCGGTTAGGGCTTGGCCAAACCGTCAAACTATGCGGCTTCTCTTGCACATGTTGTTTAGGCATGGAATTTGGCATCGATTCTTAGTGGGTTGATATTAGTTTAAGAGGCAAAAATCTTCAAACTTTGATGTCATACTTGGACTAATTTATTGGTTTTTATATAGATGGGATAAGGCTAATCGGTTGTTTGGTTTTGTGAAAGAGCATTATGGAGCTGGGAACCATGCTTGCTTAATTTAGGTTATTTATCAGCTCTTTGTGCTGATGATATATTTCTCCTATTATCATAGTTGCTTCGTAGCTTCTGTTATTAAATATTAAGTGCAGGCCTCTATAGAAATATATATTGAACCTAGGCTAAAAAAGAAGGAAAAACAGCTTCCTTTATTTTAGACCATGAAAATGACCAGCTTTTTTCAAACAGATTAGATATGTTAGATTTTCTGGGGATAATAAGGTTATATCAACATTCTTGCATGTATTTATGCATATGTTTCCTTTCTCATTATAGTGTATTTTGGGGCTTATAGCTGAAGCTTATGATTCTTCTTTCAGTCCTCAGTAAAGAAGTTAGTTCTTGGTATAGTTTGGTCGTTGCCATGTCAGATTTCTCCACTAATTCTTATGACCTATTTACATTGATATTCAGTTCCACATAATCATTTGTTGTTTATTATTAGGTGGAATTAAACTAAACATAATTTTTTCACTTGTCCTTTGATATAGGGGATCTATGAGAGAGAAGGCCTTGTTGGGGCTTGTCGAGGCTTTTGAAGGACATATTCTTCTTGCATTTGTGGAAAACAAGTAAGTTATCTTATATTTAACTAGTTTATTGTTGTAATTTACTTGTTATATTTGATGATGGTAGAAGTTCATTATCAAGGATTATGTAGCACAAAATTGGAGAATAACACACTACATATGTTCCCGATTTGATATTTTATACTTTGAATTTATGTTTTTTGTGTGTTCTAAATTTTCAAGATTGGCAGCTTCCTTTATATAGATAAGAAATTGTGCCAGTGAACCGCTCTAACATGACTTTTTGGTTGTGTATTTTACCAACTAGTTATATCGTGTAAAAGTTGCTGTGGTTGCATATTACCACATAATTAACCTTAAAAGGCTCATATCATTGTCAAAGTCATCCCACTAAAATGTGGTTGACTATGGGGCACAACTCTAATTAGAGGATGGTCCCATGAAAAGATTGAAGTTTTTTTGAACCGACTGTTAACCTGACTTCAACCCTAGACCATCTAAATTGGTTCCGAAATCTGACCAAGAGGATCAGCCAAGAAACCTAGAAATCCAGTTGTCAGTTAGGGATACCTAACTTATCTGTTTTGCCCTTTATGCTCATGCAACAAGGGGAGCAACCCGTTTCGCCCTTTATGCTCATGCAACAAAGGGAGCAACCCGTTTCGCCCATTATGCTCATGCAACAAAGGGAGCAACCCTCTAGCTCACATGAGCTTTCGTTATTATCTGATATAATGCATGTTATGTTGGTTTCTTGTGTTAAAAGCAATTCTCCCAAGTTTCCTGAAATCCGAGCTGTTTTTACGTGGATTACAAGTTCCTATCTACTTATATGTAGATATTGTTGTATCTGGCATGCATAATTTTGCTTCAAAACTGATGACTTATATATCTGGTGTCCTTCATGGTTTGCTGCAGATGTATTACTCTGTTACATCAGTACATCAATTCAATAAAACGAGGATCTACCAAGGAGGCTTGTTTAGCTTCTCGTGCCATTGGTTGCTCTTTGACCCTCCAAGTTGTATGTTTGCCTGTGACTAGTCACCGATATCATATGTTCTCATTTGTGATTGTTCTTTGTGAAGGATTGCTAGCGATCACTGTGGGCCCCGGAAGCAATGCACATGAAATAATGGAAGACTCAATCCCACAACTTTCTCAAGCCCTTAAATCAGGATCTGACACAGTCAAGAGATCATCCGTATGTTTTACCGTGCCTAATATGTGAACCTTATGGGCTAATTTTCACATTTTCCTTCTGTGTTATTTATGCTCTTTTGTTGATTTACAACTGTAGGTACTGGACTGCTTAGCTATCATCACTTTTGTTGGTGCAAATGATCCGGATGAAACTGAAAAATCAATGAAGATTATATGGGATATGATTCATCCAAAATCTGGTTCTAATGTATGTAAGCATGAATTTTTATTTAGATGATCATGAGGTTGTTGCAAATAGCTTTGGCTTGTTATTGATATTGACAAAGTACTATATAATGGCTAACTGCATTTTGCTGTTTTTGCCCTTCAGGTTGGTTCTGTCAATAAACCTATGTCTGGTGTATTAGCAGCGGGCATATCTGCATGGTCATTTATTTTAACAACCATAAGTGGTGGGAGAGTTAATTCTAATAATTGGAAGGAGTAAGTGAAGTCTATGTTTTAATTTTTTTAATTACTTTATTATTTACTTGAGGCATTGGGATTGAAAATTTCTTTGTTTTCTTCACAATCTTGCTCAGGTTGATTTCTTTCCTTTCGACTTTACTTGAAAGAGAGGACCGTTCTGTTCGAATTGCTGCTGGTGAAGCAATAGCCCTTATTTTTGAAATAGGGAAGTTGAGCAAGTTTTCTAGAGAGGAGGGTGACATTGATAGTTCAGAACACGAGGGTTCAAATCCCCAAGGCTTTGCATATGTTCATGCATTAAAGGGAAAAATATTAACACAAGTGAGGAACCTTTCTACTGAGGCGGCGGGCAAAGGCACTGGCAAGAAAGATCTCAACAATCAACGGGACACATTTCAGGATATATTAGCATATCTAGAGGTATTAACGTTTCCCTTGCATGACTGAGGTAGTTGTAACTCATGAGGTCATACAACTATAAATTTATCTTTGTACAGGATGGCGATTGTCCTGAAATATCGATAAAGCTTTCAAATAAATCTGGTATGCTGAAAGTGTCGACATGGACCCAATCAATACAGGTATTAAGTTACTTTGCTATTGGTATGTTCCCCTTTTGATTGGTATGAATTTATTTCTTGAAACATTGATGACTTGTTTGCTTTACAGTTGAACTTTCTGAAGCGTTTTCTTGGAAGTGGGTTTCTCAAGCACATGCATGATAACGACCTGCTTCATGAGATTTTTGACTTCACACCAGAGGAAAAGAAAAATCTTTCAGTCAAGGAAAAGGTCAGTTTGCAAAAGGTTTCAGTTAGTTCCAATTCTCTTGTAACAACTATTTCTGTTCTATATGCTGTTCTGTACTCACTACAATGATTTATTATTGTTTTCAGTTCTTTCTTTAAGACACCTGAATTGTGGCATCAAAGATGAAACCTGAATATTTCCCTGTGCTATTCTCTTCCCCTGTTCCATTCCTCTCCCCCCCCTCTCTCTCTCTCTTCTTCTTCTTCTCTCTATTTATCCACACACACATACACAATTTCGGAGAGAGATTCAGTTTGGCTAGGCCCGATTTTTGAATGTTTCGGGGAATTCAGTTTGGGTTACTCTTAATCCTCAAACCCTATTTACTTATGGTTATATTCTTTTTTTTTTACACATTTTCATCACAAATGGTTAAGTATTATCATTAAAGTGATGAACCAGTGATTTCCTTTTGAAGGAAGGTATTGTTTCTTTACTAAGAAAGAATAGGTATTATGCCAGTTGGTAACCTTGATTGCCAAAGTTGTATAATTTAGTACTTGTTCAAGGAGCTTGAAACATATTTAGTATTAAACTTGACTTGTTAACTTGATTGTATGGACAGGCCAAACGGGTTTCACCAATACTTAATGGTAAATACGTGTATGCTGGCCTACCAAATGGTAAATAAAAATGAAAATATCTAGATTGGCCGAGATCATTTGCTTGAGGAAATGAATACTTTTGTGTTCAGTAAACATTTGATTGCTTATTTCCTGAATGTGTCCGTAAAATAAATCATATCCCTTTTAGCCTTTGTATAGGTTAGTCCTTCTTGGGGTATGTTCACCTTGGGTGACCCACTGACCCCATCTCATGTACAACATATATAGGGCATTGTCCCTTTGAGTGAGATCCCTTTTATTCACTCCGAAATCTCTCTCTCTCTCTTCTTAGGGTTCACACACTCCATCTGTATTGAGGCCATTTATCTCTAGGATGTGTTAATTGTGAGGCCAATATCACGAATATCTGGTGAGAAGTTGACCTTTTACCATCCTTAGCTACTTTTTTACTTTTCTGCATAGTGTCTTTTTTTTAGGTGAGACATTTTGTTGATATTGGAAGGCAAACATACTTACAATCTCTCTTTAGTCTGTATTGATCTGTCAATGCAGCCAATGAAGTAAGGAGGATCCAAGTAGGATCATTGGAATAATGTTTTTGTGAAGCGTAAACCAGTAAAAATAGCAGCAAACAGTAATGGAGAAAGGCAATCCCATATGAAAATTTTAGAATATGCTTTATACTATCGTTCGTTCTAGATCTTTCAAGTTACAAATTATATCTTTGTGTGAAATATAGCTCTGTGATTAGTCCTTTTAACTGGTCCTATTGTTGTGTTCCTAGAGTCTAACAACCTTTGTTACTGCAGTATTTGGGGCTGTAGGTTTGCAATCAAAATTTACAATAATGTTTAATTAAGACATGAAATGATTTACATTTTTGTTGTACGTCATGAAAGTGATTATAGTTCTGTCTTGATATCGAACACTCCAAGGTTGATTGTATGTAATAGCAAGAAACTAGTGAAGGAAAAATAGAGCTGTACTTATCTGCTTACATTTTATTCATGTCGTGTTGAGTTCTTTTATCTATGCTGACAATAATTTATTGGAGTGCTAAAACATTACACAATTATTGAATTAGATGGCCATGTGAATGACCAAGTTTAAAACCTTTTTCTAGCAACTTCAACTATTCCCTTGGTAATGAGATGATTTTCGTCTTGATCAATCCTCGTATCATCAAAAAAAATTATGTACTCTTTAAGAGCATTGTTGTGAGTTTGATAGGATACGAGAGGAACTGCTTTCCTTTGTTAAAAACAGTGTTATATTGCTAAGTCTGTCATTGGTCTCAATTTTCTATACATCCTCGGCTCCTCTTTTCAATGTGGACATTATCTTTTGTGATTCTTTTTTTTTTGGTGTTTGAATTGATCTGTTTTTATATTGGTTGATGGTGGTTGATTCTGCTCGTTACATGCTCTTTGGGAGAAAAATTGTGTAGTATAACTTTTATGTTATGCCGATGCGACCTGCTAACTGGGATGTTTCTGGTCATGCAGAGATTGTTTATGTCACCGAATTCTGTAGTCAACAAAGAGAGAACTCAGACACGAAACAAGCACCGCACATGGGCTCAGGTATCTATTGTTTGAGACTTGATAGCCTTCTGCTACATTCTCACCTTCAAACGCTGTTACCCCAATCCTCTCATGCCCAATATTTCGTTTCTTGATTAGCATCATATGCCCTTTTCGTTGGTACAACTAATAGGGCATATATCCTCAACATGGCCTCAGTGCTCATTAATGCCGTTGCATATGGGACCTCATTTATCTATGGACTTTCTCTATTAGGCTTTTGAAATTCTAGGTTTCTGGAGCTACAGATTATAATCGAACATGTAGTGAAGTCTGGTAAACTAAATCGATAAAGTGATGTAACAACAGCAGTGATACAGGTTACACATGATTTCATGTAGCTTTTTGCATTCAGAAGTAAACTATAGTTTGATTTTACTTCACCAAAACATAGTTTGCTTTCATTTGTAAAGTAAAAAACCCTAGCCTTATCCTCAATTCGAAATTAGAGTAAAAGCTAGCCTTATCCTCAATTCAGAAGTAAACTATAGTTTGATTTTACTTCACCAAAACATAGTTTGCTTTCATTTGTGTAGTTAAAAACCCTAGCCCTATCCTCAATTCGAAATTAGAGTAAAACCTAGCCTTATCCTCAATTCAGAAGTAAACTATAGTTTGATTTTACTTCACCAAAACATAGTTTGCTTTCATTTGTAAAGTAAAAAACCCTAGCCTTATCCTCAATTCGAAATTAGAGTAAAACCTAGCTTTTCACTAATTTCAAACTAGGGTAAGAAACCCTGGTCCAATTGGATTGCTCCATGCCGTAAATGGCGGGACTGAGAAAAGCTTCAGTGCCACTGTCCATGGCGTTGCTGAGATCATGAGCAGCGGGAGAGATCAAGAGAGAGAGAGAGAGATGTGCAGCACCGTCTGCCAACTAGTCTTTGGCTTCGAATGTTTTAAAGGAAAACCCCGACGGCCGAGGTAGCGAGCGAAGGAATAAATGAAGTCTATGGTGACTCTCCCAGCTTTAACCTAGTAAACCGGAACATGTTTCTCAACTTTTCCCAAGTAACTCATAACTGCTAGTCTGCTATGCATAAAAGTTGAATTACAAACAAAGAAAAGCAACTTTTCACTGGGAGTACTTTACTAGACTTCATTCTGACAGAAACAAGCATGCCACTGCCCTAAACAGTCCTGCAGCACTTGCGCTGATCACCAAATATGTGAATCCGATGTTGGCCGTCAATGGGGCGACATATATTCCTAATTTCTTCAATGTTCCCTTGTTTGGAAATTTATCTTCAAATTTTTTTTCTCCGCTGATATCCTGCATAATACTGGTGTTTGAGCAGGGCAGGAACCAGGGACACTTCGCCGTGGACACTGAGGATGACTAGAACAAGCAGCCGCTGGCTCCTGGGCGCGGTGCTACAATGATCGTCTCAACGGCCGCCTACCCTCCTCTCCTCCCCCCCCCCCCCCTCGACTCCTTTTACAATTCTTATCATCAATTGTTGGAAATCATGTTGTCCGATGGGCCGTTTACCACCGTCGGTGAATTTTGATATACATGTGATGCCCAACTTCCCTTTATTCGTGCCGGAAGCAAAATTCGATTTTATATGTCTTGCAAATCTTGTTGTATTAGCAAGGTAATGCAGTGTTATATGTAGTAAGATTGAGTTGGATTGGTTGTTTAAAACAGTTTTATAGATCTTAATATGGTGATTAATCCTGTCATGAGTCTCTGCATACCTTGTTGACAGTTGTCACTCTGTTAATTAAGGGTTGGACGAATGTGGGTGGTTGAAATGATTTGGCAGCCGAAATAAAGGGGGGAGGTGAGAAACGGTTGGCCACCCCCCATGTTCGCTAGCTTGGGCAACGCGTGACCAGATCCACAGCTGAAGGATGCAAAGGGAACAGGATAAAAGTCCCCTCCATGATCTCATTTGGTTTGGTGGGGAAGGGAGGCTCCTGACCCTGCCTGCCCTCGGTGTCGTCTCCTCGAGGTTTCATCGCAGCAGGAGTATCCTGCATGTTTTCTTTGATCAGGGGTGCTCGGCATTCTTCGCAGTTCTTGAAGGAGGGAGGCAATGGCGGAGAAGAGAGATGACGGCGGCGGAGGCGAGGGATGTTCCCCCAAGGCGCCCCCGTTGATCGGACTGACGGCCAACCGTGCCCCATTTGCGAGATCCGTGGCGCATAGCTGGTGCATCGTTGCGGATTCGACTCGGGACATGTGGGACAGGCTCTTCACCGAAGGTTATCGAGCAGATGTTTATGTCCACACCAATGGCGGCGTCATCCTGGCTCATGCCAGCATTCTTGTGGGCTCTCTCTCTCTCTCTCTCTCTCTCTCTCTCTCTCTCTCTGGGTCTAATATTTGTACCAAGGTTTGAGAATTTGGGTTTCGACTGGGCCAAGAACATCAAGAAATCAGAAATTCTAGTCTGAATCGGATCTGATTCGGCCTTTTTGATCCGATACAATTTGGCTTAATCGAATCTGAAATCAGGAATATTTCGTGTTCAAATGGTGTTTCTTCGATTGTGCAGGGCATGGCTTCTCCTGTGATGAAGAGCATGCTGAGGCAGTCGAGGAGCCGAGGGTGTCGCCGGAGATCCATCTCTATCCGCGGCGTCCCCGGTCAGGCAGTGGTGGTCTTCCTTCGCTTCCTCTACTCATCGTGGTGAGGCACAGACCTCCCCTCTCCCCCTTATAATGACTATGTTTTTGCTGCGCCAATCCGAACCCAATATGATCTTCTTGACTCTTAACCAGTTACAAACAGGAGGACATGAACCAGTTCATCCTGCACCTCCTGGTGCTGTCGCATGTGTTTGCGGTCCCCTCGCTGAAGCAGGTGTGTGTGCAGCAGCTGGAGAGGGGCCTGCTCGCCACCGAGAACGTGGTCGACGTCCTCCAGCTCTCGCGGCTGTGCGACGCCCCGCGACTCGGCGTCCTCTGCCACCGCATGATCGCGAAGGACTTCAAGGCGGTTTCCGCCACCGAGGGGTGGAGGGTGATGAAGGTGAGCAGCCCGAAGCTGGAGAAGGAGCTTCTCGAGTCGGTGGTCGATGCTCATTCGGTGAGTTCTCTCTGCAACCCTATTAGGGTTTCTGTTAAGGCCCTGCCATTTATCTGGCTAGCGAAATGGTTTCACCTAAACAATGTTGGAGGATTAGTCCTACCTCGGTAAAGCAGAGGGCAAAAATGATCCTTGTATGTATGATGGGATCTCATCCTAATACCTGGGTTCTGGAATATAGGAAATCTCACATGGTAGGTATTAGAGCCTAGCCTGTATTATTCACCTGCCGGGTGTGGTCCCCACACATATATCACCCACGTGATAAGCACCACAAAAAGATTGACCTGCACCTCGAGGGGGAGTATTGGAGGATTAGTCCCATCTTGATAAAGTAGAGGGTGGAAACGATCCATATACATATGATAGGACCTCATCTCAATATCTGGGTTTCGGGATAGAAGAAATCCCACAAACATGTGTGTTTTTAATTTCACAGATATTGCATAGGCTTGTATATAAAAGGTGAACATGTGCATCTTTTGCACATGTTCGCACCAACTTAACCAAACAACTTCAAACTAAGCGTGCATACATAATTGAAAAACAAGTCAGTTGCACTGAAACCAAATATGTCTTAAACAATATATATATATATATATATATATATATATATATATATATATATATATATATATATATATATATATATATATATATATATATATATATATATATATATATATATATATATATATATATATATGAGGGGTGTTAGGATACGGCGTGCGGTGCGTGCGGCGCACCGCAGCAGCCATTTGATGCACTGCTGCGTGCATCGCACGCACCGCAGCAGTGCATCAGACGGCTGCGGTGCGGCGCCGCACGCACCGCACGCCGCATCCTAACATTCCTCTATATATATATATATATATATCTATATAATAAGGGACGGCGGTCTAGATGCTGACTAGACAAAACGGAACAACTTGATGACTAGACAAAAATGGACGGATAGATTTGATCATCATCTCTTGATCTAACCATAGAATGGGGATCATCCCTTCACTACTTCACAAGGGAAGTTCCTCAATTAATACAGAATTAATTGGCTCACAAAGAAGGCAACCCAATCACCCGAAATCCCTCACAAAAATCAACCTCAAATCTCAATTAATATAAGAATCTTTAGAGTAAATTACACTTTGCCCCCTGAAGTTTAACTTTAAAACACTAAACCTCCTTATAGCTATAAAACAACATTTTGCCCCCTTCAATTCAGTTTTGATCAGATAAAAATCACCCGAAATCCCTCACAAAAATCACTCTCAAATCTCAATTAATGAAAGAATCTTTAGAGTAAATTACCCTTTGCCCCCTGAAGTTTAACTTAAAAACATTAAACCCCCTTCTAGCCATAAAACAACATTTTGCCCCCTTCAATTCAGTTTCGATCAGATAAAAAACACCAAGCAAGGAAATTATGTAGTTGACAAAAGGGTGTACTGTGCTAACATTTCAAACTTTTGGGAGCGATTTGGAACAAAATAAACTACATGGGAGTTAAGTGTTTTTGAGCAAAACTACAGAGTGGCAAAGTGTAATTTATCCTAATCTTTGGGAAATTTTATTCATACCCCAAAAATCTGTAACTAGCCCCCGTCTTCCTATCGTTTCTCAATAACTTACTCAGCGACCCTTTAATACCAACATTGCCCTTTTCTTTTGTACCCCAAACCTCAAAGCCCTAACTTAGCATCTTTTGTACCCCCAACCCAACCCAAGGTCTGTTTGAACTTCCTTAGCCCTAGCCTAATCCGTCAGGTTGGCCAGGTTGATCAGGTTGTGCGGGATGGGTTGATCGGCTTCAATATGGTAGAGGAGAAATAATTCGGGTTGGGCTTGGGTTGGGTTCAGGTTAGCCCGCCCAAATTTGGGTTGGGTTCGGGTTGGGCTCGGGTTGGGTTCTGGTTGGCCCGCCCAAGTTGCAGCCCTACGTCTGCCTTCGAGTAGGGGTGGCAATGGGTCGGGTCGGGTTGGGTTGAGACATAGGTATAAGGGCAAAACACCCAACCCAAACCCGACCCGTTTAACCCGTTTACTAAACGGGTTGGGTCAGGTTGGCTCGGGTTGGCTCAACAGAACCCATGTAAACCTACCGGGTTGGGTCAAGACAAGTCGGATTGGGCCGGATTTGATCGGATTGGGTCGGGTTGGCTCGGGTCGGGTCGGGTTGACACAACCCATTTGGTAAACTGGTCAAGTCGGGTCAATCGGGCTGTAAGTACAAACCCGAACCCGACCCATTAAATAAACGGGTCGATCGGGTTGACCCTTATATGACCCGAACCCGTTTAGGCCAAATGTAAACCCGCTACCTTCGGGTTTAGAATTTTCGCCTTAGGCCTCAGTTTGTATCGAGACGGCCTCTCTCTCTCTCTCTCTCTCTCTCTCTCTCTCTCTCTCTCTCTCTCTCTCTCTCTCTCTCTCTCTCTCTCTCTCTCTCTCTTTCTCTCTCTTTCTCTCTCTCCCCCCCCCCGGGGTAGCGGAGTTGGGGGTTGGTTGGTCGCACCGAAGGCTCCCGCTTCTTGCCAATCGGCACGGGCATGCCGAAGGCGGTCAGGTGTGTTGTCGTCGCAAACGACGGTGGGGATGGTGATGCCCGGGGGGTGTTGCGGTGGCCCGCTGCAGTGCCGACAGGCACGGGCATGCACTAGTATATATATATATGCTAAGGCCGTTTGTGTTATTTACAACTTTACTATAAAAAGAAACTTTGCGTTAATTACATTTGTACCACAAAAAGATCAAAGACAAAAAAGAATCAACTAAAACTACGGTTACACCTGCGACTCTCAACCGCCAAATGAATACGGTGAGGGTGGAGGTAGCGATTCCCGGTGGGTATGTTGCCACTGAAGATGGCATCGTTGCAGTGCCGATAGGCACGGACATGCATTAGTTGAAGAACATGGGAGGGAAGCCCCCTAGTTGTGATATATAGTTAAGCTGCTTAACCAATAAGATAGGTCTTTTTATTTGCTGATTGGTCTTTTAGGTTTCTTAGCGCTTAGTTGTATTTCTCGGCACAAATCTCAGTGTTGATAGCCAGTCGGAAAATTCTTGTCCATCTTGTCTAATGCCGACCACACCTTGATGGGATAAGACTTGGATAATGATGAATCCAAAGATCATACTCGTAGGGTATGCATTCTTGTCCGTCAATGATCCAAGAAGCAAAAATTGTTACTAACCCGTAGTGCTTCAAAAGGCTAACCTCTTTTAGTAGGGAGAGCACAACATATATATTAAGCTGCCTAATGTCGCCACTCTATTCGATGTGGGACTAAACCTTAAAGCAAATTAGAAGAGAAGTAAGAATGGACACTCATCCCTTGTTCAATCCTATTCAGAGGGAGAAGGAAAGGCTGAAGAGAGAGGAGGAGAGGAAGATATACCTACAGCTTCATGAGGCAATGGAAGCCCTGGTCCACATCTGCAGAGACGGATGCCGGACGATCGGGCCGCATGACAAGGTCCTCAAGCGAAGCGCCGCCCCTTGCGGCTTCCCCGCATGCAAGGGGCTCGAGTCGCTCATCCGCCACTTTGCCGGATGCAAGAACAGAGTCCTCGGCGGCTGCGCCCACTGCAAGAGGATGTGGCAACTGCTCGAGCTCCACTCGCGGCTGTGCTCCCATTCGGAGGGGGGCTGCAAAGTTCCTCTCTGCAGTCATTTCAAGGGAAAGGCTTGGCATCAGAGCAAGAAGGAGGAGGTGAAGTGGAGGCTGCTGGTGAGCAAGGTGGTGGAGGCGGAGCGCCACTCCGCGCCGCCTTGCGGGGTCTGAACCAGAGATTGTGATGCCATCCCTTCAGGATTCAGTCATGTCTGATCACTTGGTGAAAGCTTTGCATCATATCTGTTCCCTAAGGATAAAATGGTGGTTATTGATGGTTAATGAAAATAAAATGGGCTTCAACTTGATCCAAGAATTTGGAGCAAGCTCCACCATTGGATCAAATCGAATGTTTGGCGAAAACAACATTCTTGTTCGAACCGTAGCGTACTCAAAACCGGTGAAAAGTGGGAGGGGACAACGGTATATGAAGACGTGGAACTCCCACCCCTTTACCGACGTGGGACTATTCTCAATAAGTTGGTTCAAATCCGACGCCCTGAAGAAGTATATTGTTGGAGTTTAGTCCCACATCGGTAACGGGTTGGGCAGTGTTGTCTTCGTATATTCTTTGTGGACCTCCCCTTATGACTCGAGTTTTGAGGTGCGAGGATATATGATAAGGTACTAAAGGTGGACCTGTTCCGGGAGCGTCTCCAGAGTGACCCTATTGTTTCACAGGCATTAGTCCCACATCGGTAATGGGAGCAGGATTATGCCCCTTTTATATAGTTGCTCTACACTCTTCCTTCCAAAAAAGTTACCCTTTTGGAGTAATAGAGGATTGTCAACACGGCACATTAACTTTCTCTATTTTACTTTGCTAAGGTACTTATTGTGGTCAAATTTTGAACCATGACCTGTTCACTTATTCCCTCCCATGCTCGAGAGGTTCCCTGTTCTTGGTCTGGTGGTACTTATTTCCTCCCATGTTCGAGGGGTTCCTTGTTATGACTCTCGGTATGGACACTGTGCGGCATATTTACCTCAAGGTTGTTGTGTCTTGTTTGTGTGTGCAAATCATAGCCGTTAACGCCATGTTCGTGGGATTATAAAATTAATAAATATAAGATGTTGTCTTTCTTGATCTGTTTTGATTTTCGGATCTCTTTAAGACCTTGGTCTAGCGCCCTATCCTCTAACCGCCTGATCAGTCGAGCATAAAATAAAATAAAAAGAGACGCTGAAAGTCATACATTGACAAAGGTCCTAATTCTAAACAATGCCTCGTTATCTAATTTCTCTCAAGTCATAGCGATCAACATCTAATCCGAGGAAACTAAAAGGACACCTTGCAAAGTATGAATTGTGGATCAGATAAGGTGACACATGGCAGTTAGGTTGGGCGATGGCGGAGATGCGCTGCAGTGGCGCTAGCTCGATAGGGAATCTCCATGTATGTGTTGTCGTCTGTGATTAGAGCATGTCACCATGATGCGACCAGGTTCGTCGTGGTTGGGCGATGATAGAGATGAGCTGCAGTGGCGATAGGTCAATAGGGAATCTCCACATATGTGTTGTCTGTGATTAATGCATGTTATCGGGATGCAACCAGGTCCATCATGGTTGGGTGATGGTGGAGATGCGCTGCAGTGGCGCTAGGTTGATAGTGAATCTCCACGTATGTGTCGTCCGTGATTAGTGTATATCACCATGATGCGACCAGGTTCGTCGTGGTTGGGCGATGGTGGAGATGCGCTGTAGTGGCAATAGGTTGATAGGGAATCTCCACGGATATGTTGTCGTCTGTGATTAGTGCATGTCACCATGATGCGACCAGGTTCGTCGTGGTTGGACGATGGTAGCTAGAGATGCGCTGCAGTGGCGCTGGGTCGATAGGGAATTTCCACATATGTGTTGTCGTCTGTGGTTAGGGCATGTCACTGTGATGCGACTAGGCTCGTCGTGGTTGGGCGATGGCGGAGATGCGCTGCAGTGGCGCTAGGTCGATAGGGAATCTCCACGTATGTGTTGTCGTCTGTGATTAGTGCATGTTACCATGATGCGACCTGGTTTGTCGTGGTTGGGCGATCGTGGAGATGCGCTGCAGTGGCCGGTCTAAGTTGATAGGGAATCTCTACGTATGTGTTGTCGTATGTGATTAGTGCATGTCACCATGATGCGACCAGGTCTGTCGTGGTTGGGCGATGGTAGAGATGCATTGCAGTGGTGCTAGGTTGATAGGAAATCTCCACGTATGTGTTGTTGTCTGTGATTAGTGCATATCACCGTGATGCGACCAGGTCTGTGGTTTGGCAATGGCAGAGATGTGTTGCAGTGGCACTAGGTCGATATGGAATCTCTACGTATGTGTTGTCGTCTGTAGTTAGTGCATGTCACCATGATGCGACCCGTTAGACGTGGTTAGGCGATAGTGGAGATGCGCTGCAATGGCGCTGGGTCGATAGCGGATCTCCACGTATGTGTTGTCCGTCTGTGATTAGTGCATGTCATTGTGATGCGATCAGGTCCGTAGTGGTTGGGCGATGACGGAGATGCGCTGCAGTGGTGCTAGGTCGATAGGAAATCTCCATGTATGTGTTGTTGTTTGTGATTAGTGCATGTCACCATGATGCGAACATGTTTGTCATGGTTGGGCGATGGTGGAGATGCATTGCAGTGGCGATAGGTCAATATAGAATCTCCAAGCATTGTGTTGGCGTCTGTGATTAGTGCATGTCACCATGAAGCAACCAGGTTCGTCTTGGTTGGGCGATGATGGAGATGCGTTGTAGTGGCGCTAGGTCGATAGGGAATCTTCACGTATGTGTTGTCGTATGTGATTAGCGCATGTCACGTGATGCGACCAGGCTCGTGGTTTGGCGATGGCGGAGATGTGCTGTAGTGGCGCTAGGTCGATAGGGAATCTCCACGTATATGTTGTTGTCTATGATTAGTGCATGTCACCATGATACGACCAGGTTCGTCGTGGATGGTGGATATGCGCTGCAGTGGCGCTAGGTCGATAGGGAATCTCCACGTATGTGTTGTCGTTTGTGATTAATGCATGTCACCGTGATGCGACCAGATCCGTCGTGGTTGGGTGATGGAGTAGATGCGCTGTAGTGGCGCTAGGTCGATAGGGAATCTCCACATATGTGTTGTCGTCTATAATTAGTGCATGTTACCATGATATGACTAGGTTCATCGTGGTTGGGCGATGATGAAGATGCACTGCAGTGGCGCTAGACCGATGCCAGAGATTGGTATTTAAATGAGATGAAATATAAGAATGCTAGTTCCATCTGTAAAATATTTCCCAACTCATAAGTAGAACCTTGTTGACCGCGTGGCCTAATGGATAAGGTGTCCGCCTCCGGAGCGGGAGATTGTGGGTTCGAGTCCCATCGTGGTCGATTTTATAATTTATTTTAAATAGAAAGTTTTTTTTTTCCCATAAAAGGTGGCCATGCAAATCATGGACCGATCTTTTACAAAAGTACAAGCACTGCAGTCAACTTTTACAACATCCAGAACCCGGATAGTCGTTTACAAAGGGGAATTAGCATG
This sequence comes from Chamaelirium japonicum, assembly GCA_947650365.1. Classification (NCBI taxonomy): domain Eukaryota; kingdom Viridiplantae; phylum Streptophyta; class Magnoliopsida; order Liliales; family Melanthiaceae; genus Chamaelirium; species Chamaelirium japonicum. The sequence goes on along the minus strand of OX393557.1, from coordinate 50,502,949 downwards.
AGGCCCTTTTTAAAAGATTACTTAGAGTTACAGTCCCGGACAACCTTTCCATTTAAGCTCAAACCCTTGCGGACAAAAATACCCCTCATCTTCTTTCGAATTTAAATCTGCTGTCACTCATCCACCGCCACCGAACCTAACCGAACCCCTAGGTCCCCACCGGACTTAATCGAACCTGCCGCCCTGCCACGGTCGGACCTAACCGAGCCCACCCGGCCCCCGCTGCCACCGAACCTTAAATCCAACCCCAACAGCAACCACCGACGTCGCCGCTCGTGCCCGTCGCTTCCTTTACTGCTGCTCGTGGCCGCCTCTGCCTATATATAGCCTCCGCCGTATTGGTACGAGCGGGCGGTGGAATCGTGTTTCGCCACCTAAAAGATGGCGTAGGAATTAGGGTTCTCATGGTCCGACGAAAAGTCGGAATGCAAAATTTTTCGCGTTTGATCAAAACTAAATTCGTACCATAGCTAGATAATTGTTAATTATGAATTATCATGCTCTTAGAAAAATTAATTCTAATGGCTACTATAGGGGAGAATTACGAGCCGTCATACAGTCCCCCTCCAACAGTCGATAGAACGGTAGAGCTTCAAGGATATGGTGCACTGTAGAGTGCTGAGCTGTCACACTAACACTGTAGAGTATAGAGTAGAGAGAGAGAGAGAGAGAGAGAGAGAGAGAGAGAGAGAGAGAGAGAGATGCACATATTCGGTTTTCAGTTACACGACCTTCAGAAAGAGAAGGAGGTTGACACATGATGTGGTGACGAAGTTCGGCCAAAGTCTACGTCTCCGTGCGGTAAGACGCAACCTTTAAATCCACTATCTCTGAAAGAAGTTAGTCACTTTCGACAGGCCGAGAAGTGCTTACACAGGAGAACAGAGGGTGGAGCAGCTTAACTGGAGTCTAAAAACCAGAAGGCTTTCAGAGCTCTGGAAAAAAGAAAGTGGGATTTTAAATAATGATTTTCGGATTTGGAATATTTATCGGGTCTGCTATATATAGAGGTTTGGGAATACCGAGGGTTTTGGTAAATATCCTGGGGGATATAACATACCCCGAATAGTATATATTCGCGGGCCCTAGGCAGGGCTGCGGATCCCACCATCGTCTCGGTGGGGCCCAAGCAGAGCTACAGGTCCCACCATCGGGTGCTAGCTAGATTTTGCACCCACAGTTACCCCTCCTAGCTAACCTAGCTGGCTGGGACTGTATGGTGCAAAACAGGCTACATGTATGTCGACCCCCTGTTCGGGGCCGACCGTTGTGCCTACGGACCACCTACCAAGGGTTGGCCGCGGTTTGTTTGCCGACCCCCTGTCCAGGGGCTGACCGTAGCGCCCGTTGACCCCCTGCCAAGGGCCAGTCGGGTGTGTGTGTCTGTTGACCTGCTGTCTAGGGCTAACCGTCGTGCCTGTCGACCCCCCGCCAAGGCCCGGCTGGGTGTGCGTCTGTTGACCCGCTGTCCAGGATCGACCATCGTGCCTGACTACCCCTCGCCAAGGGCTGGTCGAGTGCATGCCTACCGACCCACTATCCGGGGCCGACCGTCGCACCCGTCGATTCCTTGTCAGGGGCTGGCTGGGTGCGTGTTTGCCAACCCTTGCCAAGGGCCGGCCACTCATCTGCCTACCTCGTGGTTGGGGGCCGATCGTCGCACCCGCCAACCTCATGCCAAGGGCCGACGTGAAGTGTGTTCGTAGTTACCCCCTCTCAGCTAGCCAGGTGATAACCTAGCTGGTTGGGACTCCATAATTCAAAACCGGTTTGACGATGTCGAGGTGGATGTTCGGAGTCGACCATTGCGCCCACCGACCCCTTGCCAAGGGCCTATCGGGTGCACTTTTTCCTACTTGTTATCCGGGGCCGACCGTTGCACCTAGCGACCCATTGCCAAGGGCCGGTTGGTTGTGCGCCTATCGAGGTGCATGACGGGCGACGGTCATAGTGCACGGCTCGGCCGATCGGGCTCTGGTCGGACAGCTCGCGTTCATGCCTGTGTCCGTGCGCTGTCGATCGATCCTGGCTGGACGGCTTGTGCCGTTCGCGTCTACGCGCGTGCCCGTGCCAGCGGTCGCACCCACGCCTGCGCCCGACAGCTGTTCAGTCGGGCAGCTGGTCGGTCGCTACCAACTGATCATAGAATCATGGTCGGTTAGGGTGCAGTGCCGGCAGTCGATTATCAGCTCAGGCACAGAGGGGGTGGTTGGTTGCCAGCGCAGGCGTAGGGGGGGTGGGGTGCACTTTTTCCTACTTGCTGTTCAGGGCCAACCGTTGCACCTACCGACCCAATGCCAAGGGTCGATTGGTTGTGCGCCTATCGAGGCACATGACGGGCGACGGTCACAGTGCACGGCCCGGCCGGTCGAGCTCTTTGTTGGATGGCCTGCGTTCATGCCCGTGTCCGTGTGTTGTCGGTCGATCCTGGCTGGACGGCTCGTGCCGCTTGCGTCTACGTGCTTGCCCGTTCCAGCGGCCGCACCCACGCCTGTGCCCGACAGTCGTTCAGTCGGGTGGCCAGTTGGTCGTTTCCAACTGATTGTAGAATCATGGTAGGTTGGGGTGCAGTGCCGACAGTCGGTTGTCAGGTCAAGCACAGAGGGGTTGGTTGGTTGCCAGCGTAGGCGCAGGGGGGGGTTGGTTGCCAGCGCAGGTGCAGGGGGCTGCGGTTGCCCCAGTGCAGGTGCAGGGAGGCGGTTGGTTACCAGTGCAGGTGCGGGGACGCGGTTGGTTACCAGTGCAGGCGCAGGGGGGTGGTCGATTGCTAGCGCAGGCACAATGGGGACGGTCAGTTGCCAGCGCAGGCGTAGTGGGGGCGGTCGGTTGCCAGCATAGCTGCAGAGGGCGCGGTTGATTGCCGGCAACCGACCGATGATGTATTGAACTTACATGCTAGATTTATACATGCATGCGCAGAACGTTTCAATAAAATTTTTGATGTGTAACGCATACCATCCACGTTCTTCGTACCTACCATTTATGTCCGTTGTGGGCCTCTACCATATGATTATTCTTAATAATTTTAAATTGTGTCTTCTATAATTGGGAGAGAAAATTATATAAGTAGCTCAGGATCTCCTCTCCAGGCGATGTGGGGCAAACTCATGGCCTTGGACCCCTCACGTCACCTCACACCTCATCCATATTGGCATCACAACTTTAGGAGTCTTGGTTCTTGGCTCTAGTCTATTGGGTCTTGGTCAACACATGGTTCTATTATGAGAGCACCCCAGCCACTAATTATTTTAGTTTAAACCTTTAGTCTAGGTCTCACCCAACTTGGGTCCAACCCAAACCCTAAACCTGACACATGGACCCGACCCAATGTGAACCATCCTAATCCAATTTTAATCAGACTGGACCACTTCAGGCCTATCATGCCGAAAAACATGTTTTTGTGATATCGGGCACATTCGTGCTTTGATTCGCGCAAAAATGACGACAATGACTAGCCTTTTTCGATACCTACATAACCACTATGGTTCCAGCAAATAGATCTTTTCTGATATTCAGGGTATCTAGTTCGACTCTATCGACTATGCCGATCCTATTTGTTAACCTTGATCCCTAGGGCCCTAAGACTGGAACCGTCGGTACTTTTAAAACTAACCTCACGTACCATGGCCTGAGTCACTAGATCATGCTATTCTTGTTTTGTATAACTTTAGACTATACCTGGACTAGGGACAATGCAACTCACGGTCGATATTCACGCTCCACTAGGTTAGTCATACTACATGTAAATATTTTAATTAAAAATAATTTTTTCACTTAAAATGTTGCATGTTTAGTTAAGGATTATGGACATACACCTTTTTTATTTGCCAAGTTAGTAGATGATATTTTTATTTTCTTATTTAAATATTTGTTGTTTAGAGGTGATAGTAAATTTATTGTCAGTCGTGGTCATCATGTTTTTGGTGAATGCCTAGAGTTTTTTAGCACCGTTTGGGCAGAGGGTCATTCTCTTTAGTCTGGATCGTACCTCGAGGTACCTCTTTTGTGTTTTACACTATGAGTAGAGACTGGTCAATTAGGAGAATATCTAGTTTGCGAGATTTTATGAGATTCGTATCATCATCATTATTTGCATGGGTAGGGATGATTGTATATCACCATGGATGTAAAAAAAGGATATAGAGCACCATGAGTGCTATGATTTTGTTTGATTGTCGGAAGTCTTATTTTACTTTCCTTCCTCTTCCGTCATGTCTTGGTGTTGTCGCAACCTAGATGCCCGGTTGACTCTCGGTATAAATCCACATGCATATCATGAACAAGAGAACCCCTAACTGTGCACATAATGAAATATTCAGAGAATGTGATTCATGGCTTCCAATCGGACTCGATTGACACACTACCCAGTGTTCAATCACTCCTCTAAGTCCCGGTTAACCTGTGTAGCCACCTAGAGTACGATACATGTTACACTCCAAATCCCCCATACTTACTATACTCGATCTCCACATACCTTTATTCTCTGTTTAGTATTGGTTATTCAATGTCCCTCCACTTTTTACCATGAATTAGATCTAGTGGTGGAGCGTATCGTCAGATTCGAGTGATTATCTGACTAGGTCCCTTTCATGTTGACTTATCACAACACATCTCAGGTTGCTTTGGCCAAGCAACCAGATCCGATCAACAGTCAAACTGTTGATCACCAGGCCTAGGTTTAATACGATGTATGCTAGACCAATGAACGTACATCGGATAGCTTGCAGGAGTAACGTACCGATACAACGCCAGTCGGGTAACCCAGCTCATCGTGGTTTTGGGTCACGGGTGGATCTCTCACACATTAGTGCACCAAAGCACCACGCAACTGCTTAGTCCATCGGACACGGTTCCTTAGGATTAATGACTGATTGTCCTAATCAGAAACACAGCTTTGTGCACCGATGTTGACTCACTGATCTATATGCACCGTGTTGGTTCTGTTTGGCAACATATACTATGCATGGTGATGAAGACACATCATCCCAACAGGTTGACCTGATAGGGCGACCAACCCAATCAGAACTGCAAATGATTTAGACTCACATAGAACATGTCCACAGAGCCTCCCACTCAGGTGGACTACTATGTAGTCACAAAGGCTCCATGTTATGTAAGCAGAACACATATCAACATACGTACCATCAATTAATTATAATTATACTATTAACTTTTTATTAATAGAATAAAATTTTACAAGTTCGAGACCATATCTCATTCAACAACCATCTCGATTCACAAGAAGGATTCACTACATCGAGCGGCACCACAGTGCATTAATTGCATGAAATTAATACTAGTATTTGGAATAAAATAAAATCAATTAAGCCTTAATGGAGTCGTGGAGGTATGTAGGATCCAACCAAGATCTTCTCACGTCCTAATTTCCAAATCTTTATTATTAATTATAAAAACATTTACCAGTTTTTTTTTTTTTTTGGTTAATTTATTGTTTCCAGTGCACAACAGACGCACGATGCCAATAACCTTTACAGTATATATTTGATCATGAGGCCACGTTGGGGGCATCATCACCGTCAAGCCAGTTCTTTTGTTTTGGTACAACATCAAGCTATTGGGAAATCGAACGGCAGCGGTCGGACGGTGGCGGAGCCGCCCCGTCGCCCGAAGCCGTACGACCGGAGCACCTGGTCATCCGCGACGTCGAGCGCGCGGTGCATCCCTTCTAGGCAGCTCTCCCACGAGTACGCAGGGCTGTGCCCGCCCCCGCACGGCTGGCAGCCGGTGAAGTGCGTCACGAACGGCAGCCTCCGCCGCCGCCTCTCCTCCTCCCCCTCTACCTCCCACTCAAGGTGCTGCTCCCGCGTCTGCCCGTATCCCTCTGTGACCTTCTCCGCCCGCCGCCGCCTCAGCCTCGCCGCTTTCCTCTCCATCCCCCGGTACATCTCGGTGGAGTTCGCCAGCCGCCCCACTACGGCTGCCCAGTAGCCGTGCAGGTCGTACGCGCTCTCGATGTAGACCCTGTCGCCCCACTTCTCCTTCTCCTTGAGGAGGAGGAGGACCAGCGCCGACTGGTCGTCGGACTCGGGTGTGATCTTGTCGCTGAGCTCCGACTGGATCGTCCGGCCCCACTGCTCGAACTCCGGGGTCTGGGGGCCCATCCGGGCCCACGCATCCAATAGATCGAGCGACCACTGGCAGTTGCGGATGAGGAACACACCCGCGTTGAGGCCCACCCAGCTCCGGTCTACGTAGATCTGATGGTGCCACCCGGGGACAACCAGGTTGTGGGCCCGGTAGCCATGGAAGGGAGGCCAGAACTCCATGTCCGTGAAGGCCGCGTCCGAGTCGACCCACCAGATCCACTCCGACTCTGGGTGGGCCACCATGGCGGCGCGGAGGAGGGGGATCTTGGCCCAGGCCCCGGCCATCCCGGGGTGGAGGAGGGCGGTGTTGTAGAAGATGTCGACGCCGTGGATGCGGCAGTAGTCCACCTTGTTCTTGAAGAAGCGGAGGAGGAGGTGGTCGCCGACCGGGTGGTGACACGGGGCGGGCGCAGACCCGGTGACCATGAGTACCCGCGCCCGGCCGCCGGAGGAGGAGAATGAGGGGTGGTGGCGGAGCCAGTCCCGGCGCTTCTCGTCCCAGCCGGTGATGGGGTGGTCGATGGTGTATGAGAGGGAGGGGTCGTCGTAGAAGGTCGGCGCCGGAGGGTCGAAAGGGATGTCGGCCACCGCCGGTGTTCGAGCTTTGGTGGAGGCTGGGGAGTAGACGGTGATAGGGTCTAGGTTGGCGGCAAGGGAGGAGTAGAAGGCTATGTAAAGCACGAGGGAGGCGGTGGCGCCGCATCCGGCGAATAGGAGGCGGTCGGCCAGAACGGAGTATCTGAGAGGTTTTATGAGAGATTTGGCTGATATTAGGGTTCGGGCGTCCTCTGTGGATACCATCCCACCAAAACCAGAGAGAGAGAGAGAGAGAGAGAGAGAGAGAGAGATTAGGGTTAGGGTTTTGAACGAAGAGGGTGCTGATTATTATAGGCATTGAGGAGAGATGCCAGCTTAGTATGCAAAAGGTCATTTAATCAGCAAATCAGCGCCACGAGAAAATCTAACTGTAATGTGGGGCCCTCGTAGATTACTTTGAAGTGGTGTGGGCCCCACTTTCGTTGTGCACGTGTCAAGCGTTTGTTTGTGCGGAGAGCAGTGCAGCTGTCCTGAGGCGGGGTAGCAAATCCGTCGCCATTAAATCAGAGTCGAGAATCTTAGGTAGGGGTGGCAATTCTTGACCCGACCCGCCAACCCGACCCGAACCCGACCCGAAGTTAGCGGGTTTGGGTTTGGCCTAAACGGGTTCGGGTCATAAACGGGTCGACCCGATTGACCCGTTTATTTAATGGGTCGGGTTCGGGTTTGTACTTATAACCCGATTGACCCGACTTGACCCGTTTAACAAATGGGTCGTGTCAACCCGACCCGACCCAACCCGAACCAACCCAAGCCAACCCGACCCAACCCGATCAAACCCGGCCCAATCCGACTGGTCTTTACCCAACCCGACAGGTTTACATGGGTTCTGTTGACCCAACCCGAGCCAACCCGACCCGACACGACCCGACCCGTTTAGTAAACGGGTTAAATGGGTCGGGTCGGGTCAACCCGTTTATTAGGCGGGTCGGGTTTGGGTTTAAGTTTTTGACCCGTTTATTAAACGGGTCGGGTTCGGATTGGGTGTTTTGCCCTTATACATATGTCTCAACCCGACCCGACCCATTGCCACCCCTAATCTTAGGACCGGGTTCACTGGTCGCATGAGTCGGTGACAGATATCTTCTCACCTCCATTTTCGTAATCCACCTCGTCAACATGTTATACTCAGTTGCCTACGTAATCCAACTCGACGTAGTAACCTGCAATAACCGGTCAATAGCCGACAGCAGGTTCAAGGTGGGCGTGTTCACTGTATTGCGAGCGCTCCAACTTTGGTTCGTAAATGGTTTTTGCGGTCTTAGATAAGATCCCAAGACGTGGACCAGGGACGCCAGCGGTGCAGTTTAAATTTGAAAACCGTGGTAAACCGCACCACATGGTGCGGTTTTGATTTGCCAAAATTTGAAGCCGTTGTGGTGCGTTTTTGGTTTTCGGTTTTCGGTTTCAGAGTAACGGTGCGGTTTCGGTTTTGACCAAAACTGTACCGTTTAGGTCTCTATAATGATAAACCGCGGTGCACCGCACCGCATGGTGCGGTTTCGGTTTTACATAATGGTAAACTGTCGCGGTACGGTGCGATTTCAGTGTGGCGGTCCGGTGTTGCGGTGCGGTTTCGGTTTTACCTAAAATCACACTGTTGCCATCCCTAGACGTGGTTGTAATTAGGCCTATCAAAAGTCAGGGCCAGGACATGATTGCGATCAAATTTGGCCAGGTCCTTTGTTTTAGGAGGTAGGTCCTAGTCCGGTCCTAGCTCTTCAGGGTCAGAAAAATGATGGGCCCTAGCTTGACCGTTCAAGGGTTAGGGTTGATTAATGGCCAAGTTGATATCACTATGATATATATAAGGATTATCGACATATCTATTTATTTAGTTAAGTCATTAAGGAAGGATTAAATCTTATTTTTTTTCAACCTAAGCTACTATTATGTCAGTGTTTTTAGGCTTTTGGCATTCATTTAAAACCACACTCATTTATTCATGCTTGACATTGATAATACAACTAAAAAAGTATAATAAGACTTATGAGTGTTATATAATACTTCTTATACTAATATATCCAAACTTGATCACTCCAACTCCTATAGGGTTACAGTGAGTGAACGATTAATTATTGATTAATCCCTAGCCCTTAGAATTGATGTGGACGAAAATGTCCTCCACATCAATTCAAAATTTTATTTTAATGCCACCAAACCACCAAACCAGTACTCCACTGCTCGCGCGCCACCACAGCTAGTCGAACCGAACCGAACCTAAACCTAACCCTGAGATCTATAGTCCATAGGATGAACCCTAAACCTAGGATCCAAAATCGAACCATCGAACTCCTCCACTGCTCGCCGTCGCCACCGAACCGAACCTAAATGTAACCCTAACCCTAAGATCTACAAGCCATAGGATTAACCCTAGACCTAGGATCCTAGCTCAATAGAACCACCGAACGTCTCCGTCGCCTCCTCTATTGCTCGCCGCTGCCACTGTCGCCTCTACTGCTCACGGTTGTGAGAGTGATGTGAGAAGAGAGTCTGGGAGGGTAATTTCGGGTTTCTGACAAAAGTCAGGGACCTAGGCTAAATAAATCTTACGCCTGTCCTGTAGCTACCAACCATATGTTGCCGGGGACCTTAGCCACTTTACCCCAAAAAAATTGCTACAATAATTTCATTGTAGCAAAAGAGTAATTTTTTTTGAAAATTGTTACTCTTAATACTATAGTGCTTTTGTTAGGCTCGGACCAATACGGCCACATGTACAGCCGCACGCAGGGTCTTGCTCACATGTACAATTGGCTGTAGAGGTAAAATGGATATTTTTCTATCAGGAGGACTTAACATTAATTAACGATGTTGGTTGTCGTTATCACTAAAATTGATATGTTAGAGAGACTTATCACACATTACCCCATAGAAAAGGAAAATTTTATTTTGACCCCAAAAATGAACATACCCCGCTTCCAATGGGAAACCATTCCCCAATTTTTTTAATACTCCCACTATCCCATACCCCATTCTTCCTTCCCAGCACACACCCCATCCTCTTCCCCTTCCATACCCCATATTCTTTGAACCTCCATACCCCATCACCTCCATGTCGATCGGCACGTTTGTCACCGCATACCCCCGCCGACCGAAGGCTCCATGCCCGCTTCCGACGCAGGCGACTCCGGCACCCATTTCCGACGTACGTCAACGCCTTCAACACTCTTCTCTGACGTCAAGACATCCCCTTCCCCTCCCCCCCCCCCCCCCCCCCCCCCCCCCCCCTCGTTTTCTATCGCCGGAGGCGTCGTTGCTTCATCTTTTCCTCCCCGTCGTCCAGCGTGTTCGATAGTTCAGTACCAAACATGTTTGGCTCTGAACTACTAAAAATTTGAAGTATATTGAGGGACATTTTCATCCTCTGTCCCAAAAAAAAGCCTTCTTTTATGAAAACATGCATTTAGCACGCTGCATTTATCATCCACCAAGTGGTTTGATCGAGTAAAGTTCAATATTGTTGCTAAGTGTGTTTGTCACACACAATGAGTTGGGTGCCGATCGGCCTCCACTTGGGTAGCAAGTTCTCTTATAAAACTCTACCGACTTCTGAGTACAGGGTGGTGTTTGCTTCCGAAGAAGTATATCCTCTTTCCAAACAAAAAATTTATTGTAGAGAGATGGGGCGATCTCGAGGCACGGACTCCCGAGGAGCTGGAGATTCTCAAGGGGGAGTTAGAGTGGGGGGAGGATCCGCGGGTGGCTTTGGGGGACTTTGTTCCCTAGATAAGGGTCTCGGGGAAACCAACCATATATTCCCCCTCCAAACCCTTCACCTCATTCTCAGCCTCCCAAGTCTTTTGCCGATGCAGTGAGGACCCCGGCCCCAAGGAAGGAGGCGGTGCGACGGGTTCCCCGACGAAGGCACTTACGGCCGAGAGTCGAGGCGGCTTCAGGTGGAGGTGCCATCGGTGCGGCGAGAGGGATCACGTCGTTGCCGCCTGCCAGAACTCATTGGTCTGTTTCGCCTGCGGCAAGGTGGGCCACACCTCACATCGTTGTGGGATGGCTCGCTTTATTGGTTCCTCTGGATCGTTGTCGACCTTGGCTCCGGGTGCGTCCTTCACCGTGCGTGATGACGCTCGTCGGGAAGAGATGATGGAGGCTCTCTCTCCCGATCTAGGGTTTGCCGGGTATTTAGGCGTTCAGTCTCCGCGCGGAACTCTCAGAGCACCACAAACGGGCGTGGCAAGGTTCTCGAGCATGGCCATCGCAGGAGATTGGAAATGGAGAATTCCTGGTCGAATTTCCGTTCCGACAGTTTTTGGAGATTAAGATCGGTCGAGGATCGAGTGAGAGATTTGGGGGCAATCTCGGTCTCCTTCCGGTTATGGGAAGAGATAGGCGGGCCAATTGCGTGGTGGAGGAGGAAGGCTGTGCGGGTCTCGATCTTTGGCCTGTCCTTCGACGCCTGGGGTGAGGACTCTATCAGAGAACTGCTCGAGCCGTTTGGTCAGGTCCGGTAGTGTTTCAATGTTTTCCCTACGATCTCCCACTGGGGATTCTTCCAGGCCACCCTCATATGCTTTGAACTAGTTCTAGTGCTCCCCTAGATCCGGTTCTATCATGGTTGTGGGATCTTCCAAGTACGCCTAGCAACCCAAGTACTGGGTGATTGCACTTTTGTCCCTCCCCCTCCGCTGGGTATTCTTCCACCTATGGATCACGGTCAAGGCAGGTTGTCGCAGCCGGTCGAACCAGTCATCCATTTTGGCTTTGGGCCTCCGGTGGCTGCCTTCTCAGCCTACGAGGTTCTGGCAAACGTGCCTTCGATCGGCCTCCTCTAGCTCTGGAGAGGGCTGCAGGGCTGGGTCATGGAGGCAGGGTTGAGGAGGTACCGACGGGGGAGCTGACAGCAGGGCAGGGCATCGGTGAGAATGGTCCAAAAACAGAAAATCCGTCCATAAAGACTTTTAGAAATTTCTCCCCCATGTCGGAGAAAATGGACATCATACATTGTTGAATGATTGTGGGTGCATTGCATAACCCAAATGGCATTCGCCGATAGGGGCACATAAAAGTGGTCATTTCTTGGTCATCTGGGAATACAAGTATCTGGTTGTACCCCGAATAGCCATCTAGAAAGTGGTCATTTCGATAGTTGATACATGCCCTCCATCTAGTGGTGGTACGTGTGGGTATGAGTTCGTATTGTGGGTTTTTAACCACTGTTATCCTTGATTTCTTAGGGACTACTTGAGTGGGTTCACCCATTTGCTGTCAGAGATGGGGTAAATAATGCCAGTATCAAGTAGTTTGACTACTTCCTTCAAAACAACTTCTTTCATATTAGGGTTCAACCTCCGTTGTGGTTCGCACGTAGGTTTGGTATATTCTTCGAGGTGAATATGATGTATACAAATAGAGGGGTCAATTTTCTTTAGGTCAGCTACTGAGGAGTCGATCGCCTTTTTGTGTTTTCTCAGGATTTCCATGAGGCAGTCTTCTTTGTCATTTAGTAGATTTACAGCTATAATGACTGGAAGGGAATCGTTGGGTTCCAAGAAGACGTATTTGAGTGAAGTAGAAAGTTGCTTACGCTCGAGATCAGGTGGTGAAGTGATCGAAGGTAAATAAGGTTTCATAGAAGGTGTCAGGAGTTTTTCAAATTTGTCTCTCCACGGGGATTGTATAACGAATTCATGGAGTTGAATGAGGCGATTATTTCTCCCATCCTTTCTTCTAGGCTTGAGTTGGATTGGTTGAAGTGTGTGAGGCAGGATTCTATGGGATCTTCAGCTAAGATAAAAGGGAGTGCTTTCTCAACTAAATCATCATAGTGGTTGATCTGGTAGCACTCTATGTCTTGATCATGATCCTTGGTTGACCGAGTTAAAAATATTTAGTTTTACTCTTATGTTTACAAAGGATATATACGTCCATTACCCCACTGCGACAGTTGATACAAGCGTTTGCTGTCGCAAAGAAAGGATGACCGAGAATGATTGGGATTTGTCAAGAGTAATTCTTGATCGATTCCATGTCTAGAACTAGAAAGTCTATCGGGAAATAGAATTTGTTCACTTTTTTAGGATATCTTCGATGATTCCCCAGGGTGTTTTTACAGAACGGTCGGAGATTTGTAGTGTGACAGTTGTTGGTTGTAACTTGCATAAGTCAAGTTTTTCGTATACTGAGTAAGATAGTAGGTTGTCACTCGCTCCGAGATCTAGAAGTGCTCAGTCGATGGAGTAGCCTCCAATGATACAGGAAATGGTTGGGGTACCAAGATACTTTAACTTCGCGGGTGTGTCTTTCATAAATAAAGAACTAACTTGCTCAGTGAGGAGGATCTTTTTGGATACGATCGATCTGAATTTGAGTTTATGAGTACACATATCATTGAGAAATTTTGTGTAAGTAGGAATTTGTTTGATGACTTCCAACAGAGGTAGGTTTATTTTAACTTATTAGATGGTGTCCATAATGTCTTCAATTGCCGCTCCTTTCCTTTCGATCAAAATTAGGCTTTTAAGGCTTTGGGGAAAAGGGGCTCAAGGCTTATATTGGTCGTTAGTTGGTGTAGGGGTCTGAGTGGTTTGTAAAGGTTGGGTTTCGATTGGTTCATTCGTAGCGGTTTCTAGAGCAGAGTTTTTATGAGTTCGTCAACTTTATTATCTATGACTCTACTACTTCGGAGGGCTGTGATGCCCTTAGCTTATTCGTGGTAGGGTTTTTCATGAATCTCGTCGATTTTATTCTAGCTCCTTGGGTTCGAAACTAGTTGGTTAGGAAGCTAATTCCCTTTTTCTCTGCGATTCAGGGTGTTCACTAGTTGTCCCATTTGGGACTCGAGTTTCGAGATTGATTGGGTGTGCGAGTGCAACAGTTGCGTGTTGGCTTTGAGATTTTATAGGACCCCCAACACCTTATTTTGAAGGTTTGGTTTATTTGGGTTGTTTCCATGATAGGTCCCCAAGGCGTTTATCTGCTCTTGCACAAATTTGGGATATTGGGGTGCTAGAGCGCATGCGTTAATGTGATGGTTGGGCAGAAAACATAGGACACAAACTTCGGGTTGAGGAGGAGGATCAAACGTTGGGTTTGTAAATATGGATGGCATCCCTATGGATAGTAGCTGATCTAGTTTTTGTGCTAAAGCGTCCTCCTTATTAGAAACGTCTGTCGAGTTTAAAAGCTTGTATAGACCTCTTTATTTTGCTATGGTAGTGGGATTCGTTCTAGTGTCTCTACCTGTTGAGACATATTGAAGGAAATTATCAGAGGTTTTCAAATAGTTCTCATACCTCATCTTCGTTTTTCAATATAAATGTTATCTTCACATACTGCATCGATCATGTGACTGTTTGTCTCAATCAGTCTATCGTAGAAGTTTTGGATGAGGTGCCATTGGGGTACGACATGATGGGGGTATTTTCTGAGTAAATCTTAAAGCCTTTCCCAAGTTTCGTGGAATTGTTCACCATCCAATTAAGAGAAGCTAGTGATGGCTCTCCTATATTGGTTGATTTTACCGATGGGGAAATACTTTTTGAGAAATTCTTGTTCGAGATACACCCAAGTGGTGATAGTGGCATTCCCTAAAGTTTGAAGCCAATGTTTGGTTTTATCCTTAAGTAAAAAGGGAAACAAAGGTAATTTTATTGCCTCATCATCTAAGGTTTGTAATTTAAAGGTTGTGCATAGCTCTAAGAATTCATCCAGGTGTTTGTATGGGTCTTTATTAGAGAGCCCATGGAAAGATGGTACCATATTAATTATACTGGACTTTATCTCAAAGTTTTCTGCTATAGCAGCGGAGAGTCTTATGCATGATGGAGAGGTATACACAGGGGGTATAAAGTGTACCCTAAGTGTGTGGGGGGCCTCGGGGGCCTCCTCGTGTCTCAAGTGCATTGTGGCATGGTGGGTATGTTGCCTTCCATCTTAGATTGGCAAGGGTTTTTACGAAAAGATCTAATGGTGGGTAAGTTGCCTTCCGTCTTAGATTGGTAAGGGTTTTTACGAAAATATCTAAGTGTACGCTCGAGGTCAGAGTCTAAAGGTATTAGATAGGGCTTTAACAAGCGACGACCAAGCTTGCAATTGTTAAAAATAAAAAGTGTGCGAAAAGTAAATAAACAAAGTTAACTATAGTCACGTCTACTTTTAATGAGAACGACATCAGCACACATAAGTCTCCTTGGTTTATGTGTTGAGCTTTCCCAGGCAGACGCGGGTTTTATGTATATTTATTTATTTATTTTTGTATTAAATAAGTTAAATAAAGATTATGACGAAAAGTAAAGACTTAAAATAAAGGAATATCAGGGGTACTAGAGGGGAGACGGTTTGATTTCTGTCTCTTGCGAACAAGGTATTTGAAAAAGAAAAGGGAAAAAATGAGTACTGAGATTTTAAAAAAGAAAACTAATAGATTAATTCCTAAAATTATTCCTAAGTTACCATTGACAATTCCCGATAATGATGTCAAAATTTTGTGATTGAACTCGACCACATCGGTATCTTAAGGCCGAATCGTTTGCAGTAAGGGTTAATTACTGGTATCGTCCTTAGAGATTGTAACTACGTAACTAAGGTCAATTTTAGGGATTAAAGCAATTAGGTGAATAAAGTTGATTGGTGATTGTATGATTATCTAAAAATTAAAACTGAGCAATTAAATTAACAAGGAAAATCAAGAGAGAGTCTATGGTGGATAATCCACCACTAGCCAAGAATTAGTTCAATTATGCTAATTAGGGTTTTGTAAATTCCAGTGGAGCATTTCGACCCGTTACATCAAAATTGTAATGGATTTCAATGGTGGTTCTTATCCTCAATGGCATGGGTTATATTCAGTCTGTACGATCCGTCCTTTGGGCGCACGGATCATCTCCTCTTAACATAGCTCATTTCATCTAGGGATAATGATCAAAACAAAGGATGTCTTACCATCATGCACATGGCATGAGCCATCTTAGTTTAGCACGATCTGTATTTTTAGGGCACGGATCGTTTTCTTAGGCATGATGCATCTCTTGCAAGATGATAAGAAACATTAAACGAACGGAGCAAGACAAGATCGATTCCATTCAATTCCAACAAAATATATTACAATTAAACGCATACATACGAAGGAGATGAACAACGTATTCTAACATTAAAAGATCATATCTTAGCAATATCTCCAATTGGAATTACAAAAGCCTAAAGAACATAAAAGAATTAGAACCTACCTAGGGTTTCATCGAAGTCTTAGAAGATGATTAGCTGCTCATGACGAAGGTGACGATGGATGCATTTATGGACCATGGTGGCTTCTCTGATTTTTCTTCTCTCGATCTTCTCTCAAGGATGACGAACTTCGAGCCAAAATTTGGATGTATTTCTTCTAGAGAGATATGTATATATAAGCCTCCAAATGCATGCAGGTTAAATATCTTCTGCAGCTATTCTGGATCGTCCAATTTAGGGCGTCGGGGGCTCGGGTAACGTCTTCTAATCGATCGGGCCTTGCGGCTGATCGATCGGACTTGGCAAAGCCTTTGTCTGCGAGAACGTCTGTGTTCCGATCGATTGGGCTTCACGGCGATTGATCAGATTTTGAGAAATTTGTGTCTACAGAAGACCCGATCGATCGGAAGACGTCTGAGTTCGGAAAAAATGCCACTATAGGACCAACCCGCCTTGGCTCAAGTATGGTCTATAACCCACTTTGATCTCTGAAAGTCCGGGTTGGGGATGATGATCCTACGAGATCAACCCGCCTTGCCTTAAGTATGGTGTATAGACCACCTCGATCTGTGACTATCCAATTGCGATATAACTCTACTACAGGATCAACCCGCCTTGGCCCAAGTGTGGTGCATTTCTTACCTTGGCCTCTGAAAGCCTAAGTTTGGGTAGAGCTCCTACAGGACCATCCCGACTGGTCCATGAGTAGACGAATGCACTATGGTCACTGAAAGCCCAAGCTCGGGTTGAGCTTCTACGGGACCAACTCGACTTGGTCCATGTGTGGACGAATCCACCATGGCCGCTGAAAGCCCAAGTGTGGGAAAGAATTCCTACGGGACCAGACACGGCAGACCCGAGACGAAGTTAGCGGGTCTGGGTCAGGCCTAAACGGGTTCTGGTCGTAAACGGGTCGACACGATAGATCTGTTTAAGAAACGGGTCGGGTTCGGGTTTAGGGTCTGGACACGGTAGATCCGGAAAGACCCGTTTAAAATTCAACGGGTCGTGTCGGGTCTACCCTCAATCCGATACTGTAATATATAGTACCAGTGGGTCTATCGGGTCAAGTCGGGTCGAGTCGGATTGGGTCGGATCGGGTCAACTGAATAGACCCGTGTGGCAAACGGGTCTTATCGGGTCTATCCATTTATTAGCTGGTCGGGTACGGCTTTAGGATCTAGACACGATTAGTTAAACAGGCCGGGTCCAGGTCTAGGGGTTTTGGACACGACCCGAACTAGACACGACAACCCGACACTACCCGACCCGTTGACACCCCTAGGTGTATAGCCCGCATTGATCATGTGGCGTGCCAGATAGCACTCCTATGGGACCAACCTGCCTTTGCTCAAGTGTGGTGTATTGTCCATCTTGATCTCTGATAGTCGGAGTTTGGGATAACGCTCCTACAGGATCAACCCGCCTTTGTCCAAATGTGGTGCATTTCCCATCTTGGCCTCTGAAAGCCCAAGTTTGCGGAGAGCTCCTACAGGATCAACCCGCCTTTGTCCAAATGTGGTGCATTTCCCATCGTGGCCTCTGAAATCCCAAGTGCTAGATAGAACTCCTACAGGACCAATCCGCATTGTGGTACATTTTCCACCTTGACTATGAAATTCCAAGTTCGGTACGTAGAGCTCCTACGCGACCAACCCGCCTTGGCCCAGGTGTGGCGCATTTCCCACCTTTGCCTCAAAATGCCTAAAGTTCGGGTAGAGCTTCTACGGGATCAACCGGCCTTGGTCCAAGTCTGCTGATCGGTGATAGTATGCGGCTAGGGGTGTAAAACGGGCCGGGCCTAAAATACCTCAGGCCAGACCGGGTCTACAGAAGTCAAGCCCCGACCAGGCCAGGCCGGGTCGGAATTGGACTAAAAACAGTGTTTTATAATAAAAAACTGTACACAACTAACATGTGGGGAAATAAAGAACTCAACCTCTACAAGTTTAAACACTTCCATGACAATTAAACTACGTTTTCAGTTATGTTTAATGTATATAGTTTGTACATAAATATCTATATAATAAGGGACGTCGGTTTTGTGCTGACTAGACAAAACGGAAGCTGACTAGGACAAATTGACTGAACAAAAATGAACCAAATAGATCTAACCATTCGTTCAAAAATCAACGCACGATCTCTATTTCCCCGTCAACCAATTCCCTCTCCTTGGTTTCAAATCCTAACCCATTTAAACTGCACTATATCCCTAAAATCCTAGCCCATTTAAACTGCATTAAACCTGACCGTCCATCTCGTGATAGTTGTTCGCATCAACGGCTATAAACCTGACTGCTGAAATTTCGACCGCTCCAAACCATCGGGTCGATCTCAAGGAATCCGTTCGAACAGAGACAACTATGATTGATCGATTATAAGGGGAGGGGGAGTTGGTCGCGCTAAAGGCACCCGTTTCGTACCAATCGGCACGAGCGAGGAAATGAGTGTCCCTATGAATGTCGGTGTTGTCGTCGAAAGTGTTTTGTTATCGAAGGTGTTCTGGTGTGTTGCCGCCGAAGGTGGCCCGCTGCAGTGTCGATAGGCACGGGCATGCACTAGTGAAATACATAGTTTATGGATCAGTTTTTTCGGATGGGGCTGTGTGCTCAAGGTGGCGGCTTGAGCTCGGCCCATGGTGTGTTCGGGTCGATGGGCTATTTCTACAGCCCTACATGCGGCCACCCAAGGATTGCGACAACGGACTCAGATGACTTTAACTAAT
The DNA here is from genome assembly GCA_947650365.1 of Chamaelirium japonicum. Classification (NCBI taxonomy): domain Eukaryota; kingdom Viridiplantae; phylum Streptophyta; class Magnoliopsida; order Liliales; family Melanthiaceae; genus Chamaelirium; species Chamaelirium japonicum. The sequence goes on along the minus strand of OX393557.1, from coordinate 50,484,340 downwards.
CATATCGGTACTCACCACAGTGAGTACCCAAGGCCACCCGTGGCACGCGACTCCCACCTAGGCGGATAATCGGCCATTAGAAGCCGATCTTCCACCAATGACCAATCTTCCAGTGGCGAGCAATCGGTCATTAGAGGCCGATCTTTCAACGACAAACGATCTTCTGATGGTAATCGATCAGCCAGTAGAGGTTGATCTTCCAACGACAACCGATTCTTCCAAACGGCAACCAATCAGCCACCAGAGGTCGATCTTCCGACGACGACGATCGATCTTCCAGTGGTGATCGATCGGCTAGCAGACTCCGATCTTCCGATGGCGACTGATCAGCCAATAGAAGCCGATCTTCCAAAGGCGACCGGTCTTTCCGCGGCGACCGATTGGTCAAAATCCTCACGAATCTACAAAATTCATGGATTTTTTGGCCGATCCCCTGAATTGTGACCGACTAGCGTAGGCCAATCTTCTGGTGGCGATCAATTGAATAGCAGCCCCACAAACGCTATAAATAGCAGGCTCGACATCGAAATAATGATGACCTTTTCATATGATATCATCTTTTTGATTTCAGAGTTGCAAAGCACGGATTTGGAACAAATAAGCTTTCTACGGCCAATTAGCGGAGTAAAGTGGATTTGGGAGCTCGTCCCGATCTTCTTTCTCCTCCGGATAATAAAATCAGGGGGGAGAAGAAGATAGCTCTACTTTTTCAGAATTAGCTTTGCTTGAACAAGTACTCCTCAGCCTGCCGAGGAATAACTCTACTTTTTCAGAGAAAGTAGATTCAAGGGTTACGTCTTATTGTACGGAGACGTAAGCATCAGTCAAACTTCGATACCAAATCTCTGTGTCTACTCTCCACAGTTGTACAAAACTCAAATCAATCGATTATTGGCGGAAATCATAGGACACCAGAATACTGAAGATATTACGCTCGAGGAAAGCGATCCGCTAACCACCTCAATCAGAATTCTGAAAGATATTACGCTCTTCGATCGAAGGGGCCGCATCGAAGGATCACCTACTCTTTGGATTCTTCGAAACCAGAATCATTCGGAATCACCTGACATGATCAGAATCCATAAAATATGGGAGCTCAAGGAATTCCGTATCGGACGGTTGGTGAGGGGTCCTAATTCCATGGGATCGGGTTCAATCATGCGTAATGTGGCTCGTTTTTTGGATCCAATTAGACGCGCCCTTCGCGCCTAATCTTTAGTTGAATAAGCCATCTGGTTAGAGAATCATTTTCTTGGAGATCTTGATTATAATTCACAGTGACGACAGAGGGAGCAAGACCCCACAACTCCCAGTCTTTTGAGTTCAGATCTCCTCAAGTCGGTCGGGCCTAGGTTGGTGGGCCCGGTATGCATCAGAGCCGCATGTGGTCGTTTGAGTGCGTTTCACTTTCGGGTCGCCAGCCATTGTGCGGCTATGATGCGTGTCGGACCCACCGACTGGAGGAGATCTGAACTCTTGTAGGCCCATCACACAGGATGGGCCCTTTGGCTGTTAACAGGAATGATATGGACACCCAAACGAAGGCCTTCACATGGACCCCAGCGGCACAACCGTTAGCACATTCTGTACGGCTATTGTAGCCGTCGGAGTTCCCCACAGTAACGGCCGGCAATGGGTCGTTGTGTCCTGAGCAGTGTTTTGAAAACTGGACCGGACCGGCCGGTTCAACCGGTTTGGATCGTAACCGGAACATGTTTTGGTTCGGTTTTTGCATAAACCGGTTTGTATGTTAACCCAGAATCAAACCTTGCCATTGAAGAATTTAGTAAATATCTATTTAAAACAACATATTTTCATGCGGTTCAAACTGTTGAAACACCGGTTTGAACCGATTTGGACCGAACCGGATGCCTTTTCGGTTCGCTTTCCGGTCCGGTTTTGAAAACACTGGTCCTGGTCCTGAGTGCAATTGCATTGTTTGAAGGGTTAATGTGCCGAAGATCCCCGACAAGAGATCGATTTAATGATAAGGATGGACCCCCTCTCTGTTTTAACTCTACACGCAGCTGTATAAGGAATCACATAAAGAATAACAATTTAATAAAAAGGAGTAATAATTTTCTCTAGTAGTATTATTTTTTTAAAACGATATATATATATATATATATATATATATATATATATATATATATATATATATATATATATATATATATATATATATATATATATATATATATATATATATATATATATATATATATGGGAAAGGGTAGCCTACTCCATGGAGTAGGCTACTTACCTACTCCATGGGTTAAATGGATGCCACGTGGCACTTTTTAATTGGGTATTTTGTGAGTGTATGGTCAATCCATTATGGATAGATTAGGATGAAAAAAAAATCCGAAGAAAAAAATCTAAATCAACTCGATCAAGTTGTAGCTAATTTAACGGTAAGCTGTGCATCATAAAAATATATTTTTTTTGGATGCTAAAAATGCCACTTGGCATGCGTTTTTCTCAAAAAAAATTCTCGACAATTGTTAGGAGGGGTGAACCTAAGTTGACAAAGTCTTAACTCCGGTTAAAAAGTACCACGTGGCATCCATTTAACCCATGGAGTAGGTAAGTAGCCTACTCCATGGAGTAGGCTACCCTTTTCCTATATATATATATATATATATATATATATATATATATATATATATATATATATATATATATATATATATATATATATATATATGGGAAAGGGTAGCCTACTCCATGGAGTAGGAAACTTACGTACTCCATGGGTTATATAGACGCCACATGGCACTTTTTAATCAGATTTTTTATTCATGTATGGTCAATCTAATATGGATAGATTAGGATTACGAAAAAAAATCCGAAGAAAAAAACATAAACCAACTCAATCAAGTTGAAGCAAATTTAACGGTAAACTGTGTATCGTAAAAACGTATTTTTTGTGGATGCTAAAAATGCCACTTGTGTTTTTCTCAAAAAAAATTTCTCGATAATTGTTGGGAGTGATGAACCTAACTTGACCCAGTCTTAACTTCCGTTAAAAAGTGTAACACGGCTTCCATTTAACCCATGGAGTAGGTAAGTTTCCTACTCCATGGAGTAGGCTACCCTTTCCCATATATATATATATATATATATATATATATATATATATATATATATATATATATATATATATATATATATATATATATATATATATATATATATATATATAGAGAGAGAGAGAGAGAGAGAGAGAGAGAGAGAGAGGATAAGGGGTATAGGTTGGCGGCCTATTTCGACAAAATGGACAGCCGTCCATTTGACACCCCTAGGAGTCTTAGAATGTGCTGATTTTTTGTGAGCATATACACCTTACCTTAGATAGCACACCCACAAAAAATCAGCATATTCTAAAACTTTTAGGGGCATCAAATGTTACATTTTAGATTAACGGTTACAACAAACATTCGATAAAACTTTTAACATTTGAAGCCCCTAGGAGTCTTAGAATGTGCTGATTTTTTGTGGGTGTTCTATCTACGATAAGGTGCTTATGCTCACAAAAAATCAGCACATTCTAAAACTCCTAAGGGCTTCAAATAGGTGGCTGCCCATTTTGTCAAAATGGGCTGGCAGCTCATTTCTCGTTTCCTCTCTCTCTCTCTCTCTCTCTCTCTCCTTCTCTCTCTCTCTCTCTCTCTATATATATATATATATATATATATATATATATATATATATATATATATATATATATATATATATATATAGAGAGAGAGAGAGAGGAATAGGATGCTGCCTATCAAAGCAGCATTTTTTGCTGTTTGAAACATTGTTTGACCATCCTAGAAGTTTTGGGATTTGATGAAATTTGCTAAGGGTGTTGTCTAGGGTACGATGATCATCCTCACAAATTTTCATCAAATTCCAAAACTTCTAGGGGTTCAAATGGTCGAAGCAAAATCAGTCGTCTGCAGTCACCGTTAAAATCTGTAGCATTTTGCTTCGACCATTTGACCCTCTTAGAAGTTTTGGAATTTGATGAAAATTTGTGAGGATGGTCATCTTACCCTAGACAACACCCTCACCAAATTTCATCAAATTCCAAAACTTCTAGGATGGTCAAACAATGTATCAAAGCAGCAAAAAACGCTGCTTTGATAGGCAGCATCCCGTTCCTCATATATATATATATATATATATATATATATATATATATATATATATATATATATATATATATATATATATATATATATATATATATATATATATATATATATATATATATATATATATATATAAGGAACGGGATGCTGCCTATCAAAGCAGCGTTTTTTCCTGCTTTGATACATTGTTATATATATATATATATGAGGAACGGGATACTGCCTATCAAAGCAGCGTTTTTTGCTGCTTTGATACATTGTTTGACCATCCTAGAAGTTTTGGAATTTGATGAAATTTGGTGAGGGTGTTGTCTAGGGTAAGATGACCATCCTCACAAATTTTCGTCAAATTCCAAAACTTCTAAGAGGGTCAAATGGTCGAAGCAAAATCTGCAGATTTTAACGGTGACTGCAGATTTTGCAGATTTTGCTTCGACCATTTGACCCTCTTAGAAGTTTTGGAATTTGATGAAAATTTCTGAGGATGATCATCTTACCCTAGACAACACCCTCACCAAATTTCATCAAATTCCAAAACTTCTAGGATGGTCAAACAATGTATCAAAACAGCAAAAAACGCTGCTTTGATAGGCAGCATCCCATTCCTCTCTCTCTCTCTCTCTCTATATATATATATATATATATATATATATATATATATATATATATATATATATATATATATATATATATATATATATATATATTATAAAAAATAGTTACAGTAAAATCACTGTAGCAATTGTTGCACTTTTCTCACCGAATTGTTACTCTTTGCTAGCACTGTAGCAATTGTTAGCCTTTATTACCGAATTGAGAAACAATTGCGAGCCCAACTCGAGCAGGCGCTTACCCGTCAAGCAAGCATATGGGCTCAGAAATCCCGAGTTCAATGGCTTCGTGATGGGGATCGTAATACGGGTTTTTTTCACTCCAGAACTAAGGCTCGGCGTGCACGCAACCGCATCCGGGAGTTGATGGTGGAGGGTAGGGGTGTCAACGGGTCGTGTCGTGTCGGGTTCGTGTCGTGTCTAGTTTCGGGTCGTGTCCAAAACCCCTAGACCCGGACCCGACCTGTTTAACTAATCGTGTCTAGATCCTAAACCCGTACCCGACCCGCTAATAAACAGGTAGACCCGGTGGTGGGGACACCAGTGCTAGGCCGCCGACGACGCGTGTCTACAGTCGACGCCGACAGAAGACAGCCCAGCAGTTGCAGATCTAGTTCGAGTAGTTATGGACTAGCCCACCGTGAGATGGGCTCGTGGACCGACAGTAGTTTATTTTGCTGTTTAGTTATTTAATTTCGGATGGATAATTAGTCGCTGTTAAATCTGTTAGTTCAGATATGATTATGATTTCGTTTGTTAGGGTAGTTGTTATCTGATGTAAGGCTATTTAAAGCCCAGTAAACATGATTCTAAGTAGTTGATGAATGAGATTTTCGGATTAATCCTGATTGCTTTTCTGCGAAAGAAAAGAGGGTGCGAAGCCCGCCGGTGCGAAACCGGATCTCGTCGGTGAGAATCCGGCGAGCCCCACACCCTATTCCATCTTCCCCATCACCACATTCATCACCATCTCCGTTATAGCCTACAACAGCAGCCAAAGAAAGAAGAGAAGAGAGAGAAGAGGAAGGGGAGACCGATCAGGGATCGGTCCGGTCTTCCGGCCCGATCGGTGATCCCAACGCCGCTGGGTCCATTCCCGACGCCGCCGGACCCGAGCTCCGACGCTTCCGGTCCCGAACCCGACGCCGCCGACCCCGATCTGTCGCTCCCGAAGCCGGCGACCCGAACTCGACGCTGCCGACCCCGCGCCCGACGCCTGCGACCCCGATCCTGCACCACCGCTGGCCGCACCGCCCCTCGTCCGGTCTTCGTCCCTGCAGCCCGAGAAGAAAGCCCGATACTTTATTTTCTGCAATACAGTGGATCAGGATCAGCTTTTAGTCTTGTGACTTGTGATAGGGCTGATCACGTGCTGATCTGCCCCACATCAAGTACAAGAGACGTGGGTTACTGGTTGGAGTATAGAGGGCTGAAAGCACTTACCTCCTCCTAATTTAACAAATTTCAAAGAGGTCCTTGGAGTTGGTTGCTGTCATCTCAAGGTTGTGGCGCGTGTGTCCTCTGGCCTGAACGCTGGCTTCATCATCCCTGTACTGCAAGATTGTTCAGCGCATCGCACCCGCGACCTGCCAACCCACATTAAACCCGATTAGATCTTTTCAACTCAGCAATCCCTGTAAGAATTAGAATTCAGTCTTTATTAAGTACTGCTGGTTTTGTTTAGACTCATACCCATACTAAATTAGCCAATATCATCTTAAAACAATTTGAGCCTAAAGCCTTTTAATTTCAAATCCTTTAAACTGTTATTAAGTTTAGATATAAATCTTGACGCCTGTTTCCTAATATCTGGGATCATCTGACTCCCAGACGATCCAATACTTAGCCCTTTGCCGGACCCGGAAATTTGAATTATTTAAGTTCTATAAGTGCTATTGTCATCGAATATTGTTCCTTAATCTCCTGATAGGCAGTAGTAGTTCATTGTTCGGCATCAAATTTGGTATCAGAGCACTAGGTTGAATTAGGAACAGCCTCATTCGCATATCATTATTAGTAGTCCATTGTGTGCATGAACCTTAGGAGTGGTAGGACCCTCCCTGAGTCACCCGGTCAGTCAACAATGGATCCCGCGTTAGCTCAAGCTCTTGCCAACATCACGGCAAGGCTGGATGCCATAGAAAAGAATAGAGAGGATGATAGAGTCATCACGAGAGAGTTGGTTGAGGCCTCTAGGGAACCCCATGGTGGTACCTCTGATGATGAAGCTTCTCGCACAACGAGAAACGAGAGAAATAGAGGTCGGGGCCGAGGTCATCACAACCTGCACGGTCACCATGAGCCATGGTACCAGGGTATAGGTCATGGCAGAGGTCATGGAAGGGACTACCCCGACCCAGATGACAAAGCCATGAGAAGCATAAAGATCGAAGCCCCTACATTTGTAGGTCGCCTGGATCCGAAGATTTTTCTGGATTGGACAGCTGACATGGACCATTACTTCCAATGGTACGAACTGTCAGAAGCCAAACGGGTTCGTTTCGCCAAAATGAAACTTACTGGACAAGCCAAGTTGTATTGGAATAATGTCGAGAACACTATGAGGAGGGATGGGCAAGACCCCATAACAACGTGGGACGAGATGAAGGAAAAGCATAAGGAAAAGTACCTTCCCCCTTCCTACCGCCCCCGCCTCATAGACAAGTGGCACAGCTTGAGACAAGGGAACAAACCCGTCACCGAGTACATCGATCAGTTCGATGAGTTCCTACTTAGGTGCGACCTGGTAGAGGATCCAGAGATGACCCTCTCTAGGTTTAGGATTGGACTGCGAGATGACCTCCAGAAAGAATTAAATTTGCGTGAGGTCAGTTCTCTAGAGCAAGCCTACCAAGTGGTCCAAGAGCTGGAGCGGTACTTAAAACCGCAATTCGTGAGACGTTTTGACTCCCGTGATTCGTATAGTAAACCAATTCAATCGGGAGCAAAGCCGACTACTGGGCAGGCACAAGCCAGAACATTTTCCAATGCTCCACCAACCCCTAGAGATTATAAAGGCAAAGGAGCGGCTGAAGACCCCACCCAGTCAGGCCAAAAGTGTTACAGGTGTCAGGGCTATGGACACTTTGCCCATCAATGCCCCACTAAGGACCCTAGAAAAAACTTGGTGATCGATGACCAAGGAGATCTGGAGGAAGAGATCTATGAGCCTGACTCTGATGTTGAGGATAGTGACCAGGAAGGCGAGGATAGAGCAATGGTCCTCAGAGAAGCTCGTGCCCCACGTGAATTCTCACAGAGAACCCCTACTTCCCATGAAGAGAGTACTCCCCCTCAGGACCTAGATTCCTCTGGAGAGGAACCGAACTCTGAGGATGAACTTAGCCAAGTAATCTCTAAGTTGCAACTCACAGAAGGAGCACTCTGGAAGCAAACGACTCTGTTTTACACGATCTGTCGAATTAACGGGAATCCTTGTCCTCTCTTGGTAGATAGTGGTAGTCAAGCTAACTACATCACTCTACCCATGGTCCAAAAGCTGAAGTTACAAACCATCTTGCTGACATATCCAATGCGAGTATCTTGGGTTCAGGAAGAATCAATAATTCGCGTCACTCACAAGTGTCGAGTTGACTTGTCAGTTGGAAAAGCCTACCAGGACTCCATCTGGTGTCATGTGTTGCCCGTGCCGGGTAATCAGGTCCTTTTGGGACGACCCTGGTAGTACAATCGGCGCACCATGCATGATGGTAGAGCCAACACTTACACCGTGGCCTTGAATGGTCGTTCTGTAACATTGTTCCCCCATGAAGGTCTATCAAAAGTGTCAGGGGACTACGAGAAGCTCACAGTCATTACTGATACCAGGGACCAGCCACAAGCCACCCGGTTGGGAGTGGTTCGGTGTGCATTGGCACACCCTAAGGTCGAGGATGATTGGCGAAGGACCGCCATTTTTCACACCTATATTAAGTTTGGTGAAAAGAGCTGCAAGGTGATTATAGATAGTGGCAGTAGCATCAATGCGATGGCTTCTACCATCGTCACCCGTATCGGACTAAAGTCAGTCCCGCACCCAGATCCATACAAGGTTTCCTGGGTTGATACCTCTTCCATCACCATCAAAGAGAAGTGTCTTGTCGCCATACAATTTTCTTCCTACAAGGACAAGATATGGTGTGATGTCATCCCCATGGATGTGGGTCATATCATTTTAGGCAGACCTTGGCTTTATGATCGAGATGCAACCATTTACGGGCGAACCAACTCATGCTCGTTTATTCATGAAGGAAAAAGAATTACGTTAAACCCTCTAGAGCCGAAGCTATCTGCTCACAAAAAGAAGAACGATGTGGCCGACAAGAAAGGGTTAAACATAATAAGCCCTAAAGAGTTTGAAAGAGTAGTAAACGAGGAGGCAATTGTATTTGCCCTTGTTGCTAAAGCAGTCGGAGTTGAGACTCAGCAGGAACATCCCAAGGAGGTAACCTCAATCCTAAAGGAATTCCATGATGTATTTCCGGAGGACCTCCCTGATCACCTACCGCCCATGCGGGATATTCAACATGCCATAGATCTTGTACCGGGGGCAACACTTCCAAATCTTCCCCACTACAGGCTAAATCCTACAGAGCATGCAGAACTAAAACGACAGGTGGATGAACTGCTGAGAAAAGGGTTTATCAAAGAGAGTTTAAGCCCTTGCGCGGTCCCAGCACTCCTGACCCCTAAGAAGGACGGAACGTGGAGGATGTGTGTGGATAGCCGCGCCATCAATAGAATTACGGTTAAATACCGTTTTCCTATCCCCAGGCTAGATGATATGTTAGACATGATGGCTGGTGCTATAATCTTCTCCAAGATTGATTTGAAGAGTGGCTACCATCAGATCAGGATACGCCCGGGTGATGAGTGGAAGACCGCCTTTAAAACAAAGGATGGTCTATTTGAATGGATGGTCATGCCTTTTGGCTTATCGAATGCTCCGAGCACATTCATGAGGATAATGACTCAGGTATTACGACCCTTTATGGGAAAATTCTTGGTCGTGTACTTTGATGACATACTCATCTACAGTAGGTCTAAGGAGCAACATCTCGACCATCTAAAGCAAGTATGCAGTACCCTGAGGAAAGAGAGCCTATTTGCAAATCTCAAAAAGTGTTCGTTCCTAACACGACAAGTCATATTTTTGGGATTCATAGTGTCCTCGGAGGGAGTGATAGCGGACCCTGCAAAAATTCAAGCAATTGTAGAGTGGCCAGTACCGAAGAACATTCATGATGTTCGCAGTTTCCATGGACTCGCCACATTCTACAGAAGGTTTATCAAAGGGTTTAGCACAATAATGGCCCCTATCACCGACTGCATGAAGAAAGGAGATTTTCACTGGGCAAACAATGCTGCCAAAGCGTTTGAAGATATCAAGAAGAGAATGACCGAAGCTCCTGTTATGCGCTTACCAGACTTTATGAAAGTGTTTGAAGTAGTATGTGATGCATCTGGAGTAGGCATAGGAGGAGTACTGAGTCAAGAGGGACGCCCCATAGTTTATTTCAGTGAAAAGTTAAATGAAGCTAAAATGAGGTATTCCACATATGATAAGGAGTTTTACGCGGTAGTCCAGGCATTAAGATACTGGCGTCATTACTTGCTACCGCAAGAGTTCGTCCTGTACTCAGACCACGAGGCTCTGAAGTACCTCAACTCTCAGAAGAACCTAAACTCAAGACATGGGCATTGGGTCGAATTCCTGCAGGCCTATACCTTTGTCCTAAAACATAAGGCGGGAGTTGACAACAAAGCCGCTGATGCGCTAAGTCGAAGAGTGATCCTACTATTTGCTATGAGCGCAAAGGTGGTCGGTTTTGAGCGAATCAAGGACGACTATGAAGATTGCCCTGACTTTGGGGAAATAGTCAAAGCATTGCGAGGTAAGTTTGTCCGAGAGCCAGATGATTACTTCCTTCATGAGGAATACTTATTCAAGGCCAAACAACTCTGTATCCCGCGAACATCGCTCCGGGATTTTCTGATTTGGGAGTTGCACGCCGGAGGACTGGCAGGTCATTTCGGGCGTGACAAGACAATACAGGCAGTCGAAGACCAGTTTTACTGGCCAAGCTTAAAAAGAGATGTTGCAAGGTTAGTAAGCCAGTGTCGAACTTGCCAATTAGCTAAGCAACATAAGCAAAATACGGGTCTCTATACCCCACTGCCAGTACCAGATCTCCCATGGCAAGATGTCAGCATGGACTTCGTGCTAGGGCTTCCTCGAACTTTTCGAAAGCACGATTCCATTTTCGTCGTAGTGGACCGTTTCTCAAAGATGGCCCACTTCATCCCATGTTCCAAAACATCTGACGCTTCAAAGATCGCGAAGCTTTATTTCAATGAGGTAGTCAGATTGCGTGGATTACCCAAATCAATAGTGTCTGACAGAGATGTTAAATTCATGAGTTACTTTTGAAAAACTCTCTGGCATATGATGGGTACAAAGCTAAAATTTTCTACAGCCTACCATCCACAAACTGACGGTCAGACAGAAGTAGTCAATAGAAGTTTGGGAAACCTTTTACGATGCCTGGTCGGAGAGCACGAGCGTGACTGGGATTTAATCTTGACGACCGCAGAGTTCGCCTACAATAGTTCAGTCAATAGGTCCATTGGCATGAGTCCATTTGAAGTCGTCCATGGGTATAAACCTAAAAAGCCTATAGATCTCATTCCTATGGCACCTAATAATAGGATTTCGGAGTCAGCAGAGTCTTTTGCACATCATTTACATGATTTGCACAAGGAGATTAATAAACGTATTCATGATGCAAATAACAATTATAAGAACTTAGCTGATTCAAGAAGGCGTTACAAGGAGTTCCAAGTGGGTGACTATGTGATGGTCCGTATACGACCAGAGCGGTTTCCTGCGGGCACTCTTAAAAAATTACAAGCACGTAGTGCCGGTCCGTTTAAAGTTCTAAGGAGAATTGGGTCCAATGCGTATGTCATTGATCTCCCAGACGATTACGGAATCAGTGCGACTTTTAATATCGAAGACTTAGTCGCTTTTAAAGGTTCAGCAGTGATTCCCGATGACCCCTTTCTTGAGCCGTCCTTGGACACAGACACCCCTACTGCAGTAGATCCTATGTCGCAATTTGAACCCCCGCCGCTACCACTGCAAATGCGAAATGAACAAATTGACAGTATTTTGGATGATCAGGTTGTGTTGACTCAGGACGGAGGCTATCAGCGCTACCTTGTTCGCTGGAAAGGGAGACCAGACTCGGACGATGCATGGATCACTCGGGAGGAACTTCAGCGGCTCGATCCGGATCTTTTAGAGCACTACCAGAGCTGCCAGGGGACTCACTCGACAGGGTCGAGTTCTTCCCACCCCAGGAGGGTTGGTGGGGACACCAGTGCTAGGCCGCCGACGACGCGTGTCTACAGTCGACGCCGACAGAAGACAGCCCAGCAGTTGCAGATCTGGTTCGAGTAGTTATGGACTAGCCCACCGTGAGATGGGCTCGTGGACCGACAGTAGTTTATTTTGCTGTTTAGTTATTTAATTTCGGATGGATAATTAGTCGCTGTTAAATCTGTTAGTTCAGATATGATTATAATTTCGTTTGTTAGGGTAGTTGTTATCTGATGTAAGGCTATTTAAAGCCCAGTAAACATGATTCTAAGTAGTTGATGAATGAGATTTTCGGATTAATCCTGATTGCTTTTCTGCGAAAGAAAAGAGGGTGCGAAGCCCGCCGGTGCGAAACCGGATCTCGTCGGTGCGAATCCGGCGAGCCCCACACCCTATTCCATCTTCCCCATCACCACATTCATCACCATCTCCGTTATAGCCTACAACAGCAGCCAAAGAAAGAAGAGAAGAGAGAGAAGAGGAAGGGGAGACCGATCAGGGATCGGTCCGGTCTTCCGGCCCGATCGGTGATCCCAACGCCGCTGGGTCCATTCCCGACGCCGCCGGACCCGAGCTCCGACGCTTCCGGTCCCGAACCCGACGCCGCCGACCCCGATATGTCGCTCCCGAAGCCGGCGACCCGAACTCGACGCTGCCGACCCCGCGCCCGACGCCTGCGACCCCGATCCTGCACCACCGCTGGCCGCACCGCCCCTCGTCCGGTCTTCATCCCTGCAGCCCGAGAAGAAAGCCCGATACTTTATTTTCTGCAATACAGTGGATCAGGATCAGCTTTTACTCTTGTGACTTGTGATAGGGCTGATCACGTGCTGATCTGCCCCACATCAAGTACAAGAGACGTGGGTTACTGGTTGGAGTATAGAGGGCTGAAAGCACTTACCTCCTCCTAATTTAACAAATTTCAAAGAGGTCCTTGGAGTTGGTTGCTGTCATCTCAAGGTTGTGGCGCGTGTGTCCTTTGGCCTGAACGCTGGCTTCATCATCCCTGTACTGCAAGATTGTTCAGCGCATCGCACCCGCGACCTGCCAACCCACATTAAACCCGGTTAGATCTTTTCAACTCAGCAATCCCTGTAAGAATTAGAATTCAGTCTTTATTAAGTACTGCTGGTTTTGTTTAGACTCATACCCATACTAAATTAGCCAATATCATCTTAAAACAATTTGAGCCTAAAGCCTTTTAATTTCAAATCCTTTAAACTGTTATTAAGTTTAGATATAAATCTTGACGCCTGTTTCCTAATATCTGGGATCATCTGACTCCCAGACGATCCAATACTTAGCCCTTTGCCGGACCCGGAAATTTGAATTATTTAAGTTCTATAAGTGCTATTGTCATCGAATATTGTTCCTTAATCTCCTGATAGGCAGTAGTAGTTCATTGTTCGGCATCAAATTTGGTATCAGAGCACTAGGTTGAATTAGGAACAGCCTCATTCGCATATCATTATTAGTAGTCCATTGTGTGCATGAACCTTAGGAGTGGTAGGACCCTCCCTGAGTCACCCGGTCAGTCAACAATGGATCCCGCGTTAGCTCAAGCTCTTGCCAACATCACGGCAAGGCTGGATGCCATAGAAAAGAATAGAGAGGATGATAGAGTCATCACGAGAGAGTTGGTTGAGGCCTTTAGGGAACCCCATGGTGGTACCTCTGATGATGAAGCTTCTCGCACAACGAGAAACGAGAGAAATAGAGGCCGGGGCCGAGGTCATCACAACCTGCACGGTCACCATGAGCCATGGTACCAGGGTATAGGTCATGGCAGAGGTCATGGAAGGGACTACCCCGACCCAGATGACAAAGCCATGAGAAGCATAAAGATCGAAGCCCCTACATTTGTAGGTCGCCTGGATCCGAAGATTTTTCTGGATTGGACAGCTGACATGGACCATTACTTCCAATGGTACGAACTGTCAGAAGCCAAACGGGTTCGTTTCGCCAAAATGAAACTTACTGGACAAGCCAAGTTGTATTGGAATAATGTCGAGAACACTATGAGGAGGGATGGGCAAGACCCCATAACAACGTGGGACGAGATGAAGGAAAAGCTTAAGGAAAAGTACCTTCCCCCTTCCTACCGCCCCCGCCTCATAGACAAGTGGCACAGCTTGAGACAAGGGAACAAACCCGTCACCGAGTACATCGATCAGTTCGATGAGTTCCTACTTAGGTGCGACCTGGTAGAGGATCCAGAGATGACCCTCTCTAGGTTTAGGATTGGACTGCGAGATGACCTCCAGAAAGAATTAAATTTGCGTGAGGTCAGTTCTCTAGAGCAAGCCTACCAAGTGGTCCAAGAGCTGGAGCGGTACTTAAAACCGCAATTCGTGAGACATTTTGACTCCCGTGATTCGTATAGTAAACCAATTCAATCGGGAGCAAAGCCGACTACTGGGCAGGCACAAGCCAGAACATTTTCCAATGCTCCACCAACCCCTAGAGATTATAAAGGCAAAGGAGCGGCTGAAGACCCCACCCAGTCAGGCCAAAAGTGTTACAGGTGTCAGGGCTATGGACACTTTGCCCATCAATGCCCCACTAAGGACCCTAGAAAAAACTTGGTGATCGATGACCAAGGAGATCTGGAGGAAGAGATCTATGAGCCTGACTCTGATGTTGAGGATAGTGACCAGGAAGGCGAGGATAGAGCAATGGTCCTCAGAGAAGCTCGTGCCCCACGTGAATTCTCACAGAGAACCCCTACTTCCCATGAAGAGAGTACTCCCCCTCAGGACCTAGATTCCTCTGGAGAGGAACCGAACTCTGAGGATGAACTTAGCCAAGTAATCTCTAAGTTGCAACTCACAGAAGGAGCACTCTGGAAGCAAACGACTCTGTTTTACACGATCTGTCGAATTAACGGGAATCCTTGTCCTCTCTTGGTAGATAGTGGTAGTCAAGCTAACTACATCACTCTACCCATGGTCCAAAAGCTGAAGTTACAAACCATCTTGCTGACACATCCAATGCGAGTATCTTGGGTTCAGGAAGAATCAATAATTCGCGTCACTCACAAGTGTCGAGTTGACTTGTCAGTTGGAAAAGCCTACCAGGACTCCATCTGGTGTCATGTGTTGCCCGTGCCGGGTAATCAGGTCCTTTTGGGACGACCCTGGCAGTACAATCGGCACACCATGCATGATGGTAGAGCCAACACTTACACCGTGGCCCTGAATGGTCGTTCTGTAACATTGTTCCCCCATGAAGGTCTATCAAAAGTGTCAGGGGACTACGAGAAGCTCACAGTCATTACTGATACCAGGGACCAGCCACAAGCCACCCGGTTGGGAGTGGTTCAGTGTGCATTGGCACACCCTAAGGTCGAGGATGATTGGCGAAGGACCGCCATTTTTCACACCTATATTAAGTTTGGTGAAAAGAGCTGCAAGGTGATTATAGATAGTGGTAGTAGCATCAATGCGATGGCTTCTACCATCGTCACCCGTATCGGACTAAAGTCAGTCCCGCACCCAGATCCATACAAGGTTTCCTGGGTTGATACCTCTTCCATCACCATCAAAGAGAAGTGTCTTGTCCCCATACAATTTTCTTCCTACAAGGACAAGATATGGTGTGATGTCATCCCCATGGATGTGGGTCATATCATTTTAGGCAGACCTTGGCTTTATGATCGAGATGCAACCATTTACGGGCGAACCAACTCATGCTCGTTTATTCATGAAGGAAAAAGAATTACGTTAAACCCTCTAGAGCCGAAGCCATCTGCTCACAAAAAGAAGAACGATGTGGCCGACAAGAAAGGGTTAAACATAATAAGCCCTAAAGAGTTTGAAAGAGTAGTAAACGAGGAGGCAATTGTATTTGCCCTTGTTGCTAAAGCAGTCGGAGTTGAGACTCAGCAGGAACATCCCAAGGAGGTAACCTCAATCCTAAAGGAATTCCATGATGTATTTCCGGAGGACCTCCCTGATCACCTACCGCCCATGCGGGATATTCAACATGCCATAGATCTTGTACCGGGGGCAACACTTCCAAATCTTCCCCACTACAGGCTAAATCCTACAGAGCATGCAGAACTAAAACGACAGGTGGATGAACTGCTGAGAAAAGGGTTTATCAAAGAGAGTTTAAGCCCTTGCGCGGTCCCAGCACTCCTGACCCCTAAGAAGGACGGAACGTGGAGGATGTGTGTGGATAGCCGCGCCATCAATAGAATTACGGTTAAATATCGTTTTCCTATCCCCAGGCTAGATGATATGTTAGACATGATGGCTGGTGCTATAATCTTCTCCAAGATTGATTTGAAGAGTGGCTACCATCATATCAGGATACGCCCGGGTGATGAGTGGAAGACCGCCTTTAAAACAAAGGATGGTCTATTTGAATGGATGGTCATGCCTTTTGGCTTATCGAATGCTCCGAGCACATTCATGAGGATAATGACTCAGGTATTACGACCCTTTATGGGAAAATTCTTGGTCGTGTACTTTGATGACATACTCATCTACAGTAGGTCTAAGGAGCAACATCTCGACCATCTAAAGCAAGTATGCAGTACCCTGAGGAAAGAGAGCCTATTTGCAAATCTCAAAAAGTGTTCGTTCCTAACACGACAAGTCATATTTTTGGGATTCATAGTGTCCTCGGAGGGAGTGATAGCGGACCCTGCAAAAATTCAAGCAATTGTAGAGTGGCCAGTACCGAAGAACATTCATGATGTTCGCAGTTTCCATGGACTCGCCACATTCTACAGAAGGTTTATCAAAGGGTTTAGCACAATAATGGCCCCTATCACCGACTGCATGAAGAAAGGAGATTTTCACTGGGCAAACAATGCTGCCAAAGCGTTTGAAGATATCAAGAAGAGAATGACCGAAGCTCCTGTTATGCGCTTACCAGACTTTATGAAAGTGTTTGAAGTAGTATGTGATGCATCTGGAGTAGGCATAGGAGGAGTACTGAGTCAAGAGGGACACCCCATAGTTTATTTCAGTGAAAAGTTAAATGAAGCTAAAATGAGGTATTCCACATATGATAAGGAGTTTTACGCGGTAGTCCAGGCATTAAGATACTGGCGTCATTACTTGCTACCGCAAGAGTTCGTCCTGT
This sequence comes from Chamaelirium japonicum, assembly GCA_947650365.1. Classification (NCBI taxonomy): domain Eukaryota; kingdom Viridiplantae; phylum Streptophyta; class Magnoliopsida; order Liliales; family Melanthiaceae; genus Chamaelirium; species Chamaelirium japonicum. Next base: position 50,467,112 of record OX393557.1, on the reverse strand, counting down.
ACTCAGACCACGAGGCTCTGAAGTACCTCAACTCTCAGAAGAACCTAAACTCAAGACATGGGCATTGGGTCGAATTCCTGCAGGCCTATACCTTTGTCCTAAAACATAAGGCGGGAGTTGAGAACAAAGCCGCTGATGCGCTAAGTCGAAGAGTGATCCTACTATTTGCTATGAGCGCAAAGGTGGTCGGTTTTGAGCGAATCAAGGACGACTATGAAGATTGCCCTGACTTTGGGGAAATAGTCAAAGCATTGCGAGGTAAGTTTGTCCGAGAGCCAGATGATTACTTCCTTCATGAGGAATACTTATTCAAGGCCAAACAACTCTGTATCCCGCGAACATCGCTCCGGGATTTTCTGATTTGGGAGTTGCACGCCGGAGGACTGGCAGGTCATTTCGGGCGTGACAAGACAATACAGGCAGTCGAAGACCAGTTTTACTGGCCAAGCTTAAAAAGAGATGTTGCAAGGTTAGTAAGCCAGTGTCGAACTTGCCAATTAGCTAAGCAACGTAAGCAAAATACGGGTCTCTATACCCCACTGCCAGTACCAGATCTCCCATGGCAAGATGTCAGCATGGACTTCGTGCTAGGGCTTCCTCGAACTTTTCGAAAGCACGATTCCATTTTCGTCGTAGTGGACCGTTTCTCAAAGATGGCCCACTTCATCCCATGTTCCAAAACATCTGACGCTTCAAAGATCGCGAAGCTTTATTTCAATGAGGTAGTCAGATTGCGTGGATTACCCAAATCAATAGTGTCTGACAGAGATGTTAAATTCATGAGTTACTTTTGGAAAACTCTCTGGTATATGATGGGTACAAAGCTAAAATTTTCTACAGCCTACCATCCACAAACTGACGGTCAGATAGAAGTAGTCAATAGAAGTTTGGGAAACCTTTTACGATGCCTGGTCGGAGAGCACGAGCGTGACTGGGATTTAATCTTGACGACCGCAGAGTTCGCCTACAATAGTTCAGTCAATAGGTCCATTGGCATGAGTCCATTTGAAGTCGTCCATGGGTATAAACCTAAAAAGCCTATAGATCTCATTCCTATGGCACCTAATAATAGGATTTCGGAGTCAGCAGAGTCTTTTGCACAACATTTACATGATTTGCACAAGGAGATTAATAAACGTATTCATGATGCAAATAACAATTATAAGAACTTAGCTGATTCAAGAAGGCGTTACAAGGAGTTCCAAGTGGGTGACTATGTGATGGTCCGTATACGACCAGAGCGGTTTCCTGCGGGCACTCTTAAAAAATTACAAGCACGTAGTGCCGGTCCGTTTAAAGTTCTAAGGAGAATTGGGTCCAATGCGTATGTCATTGATCTCCCAGACGATTACGGAATCAGTGCGACTTTTAATATCGAAGACTTAGTCGCTTTTAAAGGTTCAGCAGTGATTCCCGATGACCCCTTTCTTGAGCCGTCCTTGGACACAGACACCCCTACTGCAGTAGATCCTATGTCGCAATTTGAACCCCCGCCGCTACCACTGCAAATGCGAAATGAACAAATTGACAGTATTTTGGATGATCAGGTTGTGTCGACTCAGGACGGAGGCTATCAGCGCTACCTTGTTCGCTGGAAAGGGAGACCAGACTCGGACGATGCATGGATCACTCGGGAGGAACTTCAGCGGCTCGATCCGGATCTTTTAGAGCACTACCAGAGCTGCCAGGGGACTCACTCGACAGGGTCGAGTTCTTCCCACCCCAGGAGGGTTGGTGGGGACACCAGTGCTAGGCCGCCGACGACGCGTGTCTACAGTCGACGCCGACAGAAGACAGCCCAGCAGTTGCAGATCTGGTTCGAGTAGTTATGGACTAGCCCACCGTGAGATGGGCTCGTGGACCGACAGTAGTTTATTTTGCTGTTTAGTTATTTAATTTCGGATGGATAATTAGTCGCTGTTAAATCTGTTAGTTCAGATATGATTATAATTTCGTTTGTTAGGGTAGTTGTTATCTGATGTAAGGCTATTTAAAGCCCAGTAAACATGATTCTAAGTAGTTGATGAATGAGATTTTCGGATTAATCCTGATTGCTTTTCTGCGAAAGAAAAGAGGGTGCGAAGCCCGCCGGTGCGAAACCGGATCTCGTCGGTGCGAATCCGGCGAGCCCCACACCCTATTCCTACTTCCCCATCACCACATTCATCACCATCTCCGTTAGAGCCTACAACAGCAGCCAAAGAAAGAAGAGAAGAGAGAGAAGAGGAAGGGGAGACCGATCAGGGATCGGTCCGGTCATCCGGCCCGATCGGTGATCCCAACGCCGCTGGGTCCATTCCCGACGCCGCCGGACCCGAGCTCCGACGCTTCCGGTCCCGAACCCGACGCCGCCGACCCCTATCTGTCGCTCCCGAAGCCGGCGACCCGAACTCGACGCTGCCGACCCCGCGCCCGACGCCTGCGACCCCGATCCTGCACTACCGCTGGCCGCACCGCCCCTCGTCCGGTCTTCGTCCCTGCAGCCCGAGAAGAAAGCCCGATACTTTATTTTCTGCAATACAGTGGATCAGGATCAGCTTTTACTCTTGTGACTTGTGATAGGGCTGATCGCGTGCTGATCTGCCCCACATCAAGTACAAGAGACGTGGGTGGTTGGAGTATAGAGGGCTGAAAGCACTTACCTCCTCCTAATTTAACAAATTTCAAAGAGGTCCTTGGAGTTGGTTGCTGTCATCTCAAGGTTGTGGCGCGTGTGTCCTTTGGCCTGAACGCTGGCTTCATCATCCCTGTACTGCAAGATTGTTCAGCGCATCGCACCCGCGACTTGCCAACCCACATTAAACCCGGTTAGATCTTTTCAACTCAGCAATCCCTGTAAGAATTAGAATTCAGTCTTTATTAAGTACTGCTGGTTTTGTTTAGACTCATACCCATACTAAATTAGCCAATATCATCTTAAAACAATTTGAGCCTAAAGCCTTTTAATTTCAAATCCTTTAAACTGTTATTAAGTTTAGATATAAATCTTGACGCCTGTTTCCTAATATCTGGGATCATCTGACTCCCAGACGATCCAATACTTAGCCCTTTGCCGGACCCGGAAATTTGAATTATTTAAGTTCTATAAGTGCTATTGTCATCGAATATTGTTCCTTAATCTCCTGATAGGCAGTAGTAGTTCATTGTTCGGCATCACCCGGTAAGACCCGTTTACCACGCTGGTCTATTCAGTTGACCCGATCCGACCCAATCCGACTCGACCCGACCCGACAATATCAGATTCCTGGTAGACCCGACCCGACACGACCCATTGACCCGTTTATTAAACGGGTCTATTGTGTCGACTAGTTTACGACCCGAACCCGTTTAGCCCTGACCCAGACCCGCTAACTTCGTGTCGGGTCTGCCGTGTCGGGTCCGAAATTGCCAGCCCTAGTGGAGGGGCAGCTAGTAGCGGAGCCACATCAGATCCAAGAAACTCTAGTCAGGTTCTTTCAACAAAGGTGGACCAGGTGGGCCTTCATCTGTTAGATGACTAACCGGGGTGTATCACTTCCTCCATGAATGAGTTCCGGACCCGGACCCGGACCCGGACCGGACACGGACCCGGATCCGGAGGAGATCAAACGGGTCGTGCTTTTCTCTCTGCAACATAAGGCCCCTGGTCCGGATAGTTTTAATGGGGATTTTTACAAAGAGTTTTGGGACCGTGTCGGGGATGATGTGGTACAGGATGTGCAGAATTTTTTTTTGGGAAATATTATTCATACCCCATAAATCTGTAATTAGCCCCCATTTCCAACAAACTTGAATACACCCCATTTTTTTTTTTTCATACCCCATTCCTATCCCAAAAATACCCTTCCCCCTTACACCCCACCTTCAATACACCCCAGTTAAATGGCCCGCCCCAACTTGATTATACCCCAATCAAACACATACCCCCTTAAATATACCCCAATTATATGCACTCTTGAATACACCCCACTCTTAAATAAACCCCATGCAGTTGGATGATACTTGAAGGCACAAGTAGAGCTGCAACTTGGGCGGGCCAACCTGAACCCAACCCGAGTCCAACCCGAACCCAACCCGAATTTGGGCGGGCTAATCCGAGCCCAACCCGAATCATTTCTCCTCGACCCGACAGGACCCGACACGAAGTTAGCGGGTCTGGGTCAAGGCTAAATGGGTTCGGGTCGTAAACGGGTCGACACGATAGACCCGTTTATTAAACGGGTCGGATCCGGGTTTAGGGTCTGGACACGGTAGACCCAGGAAGACCCGTTTAGTATTCAATAGGTCATGTCGGGTCGGGTCGGGTCTACCAGCAATCCGATACTATAATATATAAAACCAGTGGGTCTTTCGGGTCAGGTCGGGTCAAGTCGGATTGGGTTAGATCGGGTCAACTGAATAGATCCGGGTGGTAAACGGGCCTTATCGGGTCTTATCGTGTCTACCTGTTTATTAGCGAGTCGGGTACGGGTTTAAGATCTAGACACGATTAGTTAAACGGGTCGGGTCCGGGTCTAGGGGTTTTGGACACGACACGAAACTAGACACGACACGAACCTGACACGACACGACTCATTGCCACCCCTAGCTGCAACTTGGGCGGGCCAACCCGAACCCAACCCGACTTTGGGCGGGTTAACCCGAACCCACCCCGCACAACCCGACGGGTTGGGCGTGGGCTAAGTTTAAACGAACATTGGGTTGGGTTGGGGTACAAAAGACGCTGAGCAGGGGCTTTGGGGTTTGGGGTATAAAAAAAAGGGCATTGTTGGTATTAAAGGATTGTTGAGTAAGTTATTGAGAAACGCTAGGGATACGGGGGCTAATTACAGATTTTTGGGGTATGAATAAAATTTCCCTTTTTTTTTTCGTTTCTCGGGTTAGGCCTTTGGGGTGGACTGACACCTTTGTCATTCTAATCCCTAAATTGGCAACGCCAACTAAGCCTGCTGGCTACCGCCCGATTAGTCTGAGCCCAAAGTGGGCCATTGCCGACATCCTTTTGCCACACTAGGATTTGCCCGATCACTCCATCGAAATAAGCCCAAACCGACATACAAAGGGACAGCAGAAATAAGGTGTCAAAAAAACCAATATTCATCGCAAACGTCCATTTGCATGCCAATTTGGGCTTAGTACGATTCATCATTCGGGTATGGGTGTTACAGACGGCTACAATTCTAAGTTCAGGACTTCTAAAGATGACTTCTATGTCAAGTTATTAAGGTTGGAACTTAAGGTTGGAATACACTTAAGTTCCAACCTTAAAGTCATTAGAATACACCTGAAATTAAAAAAAAACCTATGAATACTCTGAGCCCGAAGTGGGTCTATTGCCCGAAAGATTGATTTTGCTGATTTTTTCTCGTCGATCTAAAAAAAAAAACCCTATGTAAAGTGTTTCCTAAAAAAAAAAGGATGATTTTTTTCCGTCAATCTTAAAAAAAACCCTATGTAAAGTGTTTCCTAAAAAAAAAGATTGATTTTTTAATTATCTAGAAGTGTGGTGGAAAATGCAAAATGGGTCAGGCTTCACTCCCGGAGGGATTAGTTAGAGCCTGACGTGGGCCATTGCCGACATCCCTTTGCCACACTAGGATTTGCCCAATCACTGTATCGAAATAAGCCCAAACCGACATGCAAAGGGATGACTGCAATGAGGTACCGTGTCAAGAAAGCCAATATTCATCACAAACAGCCCTTTGCATGCCAATTTGGGCTTTGTACGATTCATCATGTCGGGGTTGTCGGTCCTTCCGGGCAGGGCCGGTGTTACCATCGAAAGTGTTTTGTTGTCGAAGGCGGTCAGGTGTGTTGCCGCAGAATACGACGGTGTGGGTGGGGGTGGTAATGCCCGGGGGTGTCTTGCCGTCGAAGGCGGCCTGTTGCATTGCCGATAGGTGAGTTGCCGCCGAAGAATGGCGGCCCACTATAGTGCCGACAGGCACAGGGCATGCACTAGTAATATTTCATGTAACATATAATATGTTATATATAACATTGATAAAGTTACATGTAACAAATAATATATTACATGTAACAATAATAATGTTACATACAATCTATATAACAAGGGACGTCAGTTTTGTGCTGACTAGACAAAACGGAACATACTGACTAGGACGAAACATAAGCTGACTAGACAAAAACGCACCTGCTGACTAGACAAAAATGCATGGTGACAATTCAACCCGGAAGTAAATAAAAGAATATAAAGAAATAATTTATGGCCATAAATGATGACTGTAGTCATGCATGAATTTCAGCTGGCTATTACGGGAAGACATAAAAAGAATAATCATAATTATAAGGAGAGAGGGGGGGGGGGATGTTGTGCATGCATGCAACTGAGATGAGAGGGAATGCTATGATCGGATGTATTGTTAGATAGCTAAAAGGTCGGGTGAGATGAAAGAAAAGGAAAAGAAAGGAAAAATTGAGAAATGGCTTGGTTATGTGGATAACCGTTTCAAAATTCTGCTTCATGCTTGCGGTGATTATGGAGCGCATGCAATGTTTACTAATTATGCCATGCCCATAATTTTGCATTCTGAAGGATTAAACTTATGATTACATCCTTAATCAAAGAATTAAGTTTAAGGAAAGTCAATATCCCGAGATCATGCTGCAATGAACGTACACAGTCAATGCACCGCATCAATACGGGGATTTCATGAAGGATTTGATTTCCCAAAGTTTGAGCATTGGCCCTATATATAGGCCTCCCATCCCATCATCACAAGTAGCCACAAATTAAGCTTCACAGAGAAGGATGACTCTCAAGCACCCTACAGTTTATAAATGGGTCGGGTACGGGGTTAGGGTCTAGACACGAGGCGCATGCTGGATCCATGCAGGAAGGGCCGGACTTAATCACCCCCTCTCTCTTGCTGATTTTTTTTTTGTTGTCTCTTGGTTTCTTTGTCTGTGCAGAAATCATTGTTTGTCTGTGCCTTACCGGGGCAGACCCTCCTCCCCGAACTGAAGGGCGCCAGTCTCAGGTTCGAGCCCAGCACGTTCACGTCCTCTGCCATGAACCGCCCCGGCTCGAACACGTCGGGGTCGGCCCAGATGGACCCGTCGTGCGTGATCACCCACATGTTCACCATTGCCGTCGTCCCCGCGGGGACGAGGTGATTCCTGACGTGGGCGTCGTGGATGGCAAGGCGAGCCCATGAGAGGAGTGGGCCGGGAGGGTGCATACGGAGGGATTCCTTGACTATGGACTCGAGGTAGGGAAGGTTGAGGATGTCGGCATTGCAGACCAGGCGAGAGCGACTCACCAACCTCATATGGGGTGGGGGTGGTGATGCCCTGGGAGTGTTACCGCCGAAGGCGGCCGACTGCAGTGTCGACTGGTGTTTTGCCGCTGAAGGTGGCCCGCTGCAGTGCTGACTGGTGTTTTGCCACCGAAGACGGCCCGCTCCAGTGCCGACAGGCACGGGCATACACTAGTATATAATACATTACATGTAACTTTGATAAAGTTACATTTAACAAATAGCCGACCCAGAAACTCTAAAATTGAAAATTTTGGGAGGTCCACGTGTAAAGAATTTTTTTAAACTTTTCAAAACCTCAAAGGGGCTCGATTGAAATTTTGCCAACTTTTGGATGGCCACGACCCCCCACAGCCCCCTCTTAGTTACGCCCCTGCATGTAACATTAATAACGTTCCACACTATCCATAATTTTTTCGGGTCTGTAACCTCTGTCTGACTTTATGGATCACTAGCGAGGAATGTATAATACTAGCTATGAATGCCCGTGCCTGTCGGCACTGCAGCGGGCCGCCTTCGGCGACAACACAGCCCCTGGGCATTGCCACCCCCCCCCCCCCCCCCCACCCCCAACCCCCGAACCCAAATCCTCTGCCCCATTTATCTGCCCCATCGTTTGCCCCCCAAGTTACAACCATCCATTGCACTGTACTCGACCGGTGCATCGCACTCAGTCCCAACTGGCAAGCAAAGAAACTACTCTGATTGGACCAACGACATAGGCACCAACATGTACCTGAACACTGTCGTCCCTTTGCCTGCCGGTTGGGGTGAGTGTGATGCATCGGTCAAGTATGGGTGTAACGTAGGGTTGTGACTTGGGTGCAGAGAAATAGGGCAGAAGATTTGGGTTCCTCCCCTGCTACCCTTGGAGAGAGAGAGAGAGAGAGAGAGAGAGAGAGAGACGAAGAGAGAGAGAAATCTATGGTGGCTATCATCGTGTGGCTATGATGCAATTATAGTTGTGCTAAATGGTTTGATTTGCCTGTGATACCAGTGATCTAGCATCACGGTTACATCATAGATTTTCTTGATTGTGGGAGGGAGAAAGAGTTAGTTAGAGAAAGGGCACACGCGCGCGTGAGAGAGAGAGAGAGAGAGAGAGAGAGAGAGAGAGAGAGAGAGAGAGAGAAAGAACCAGGGGGAGAGAGATAAGGAGAGATCTAAAGAGAGAACTGGAGAGCAGTGTTTTGAAAACCGGACCAAACCAGGTGGTCCGACCAGGTTGGACCGAAACCGGAACATGTTTCAGTTCGATCTTTTAATAAACCGATTTGTCTGTTAACCCAGGAATCAAAATTTTCATTGGAGAATTTAGTAAATATCTACTTGAAAAAACCTATTTTATGCAGTTCAAACGATTGAGCCAGCGGTTTGAACCGATTTGGAAAAATCGGATGCCTTTTAGGTTTGCCTTCCGGTCTAACTTTAAAAACATTGCCGGGGAGTAGGGGTGGCAATGGGTCGTGTTGGGTCAGGTTCGTGTCATGTGTAGTTTCGGGTCGTGTCCAAAACCCTTAGCCCCGGAACCGACCCGTTTAACTAATCGTGTCTAGATCCTAACCCCGTACCCTACCCGTTTATAAACGGGTAGACCCGATAAGACCCGTTTACCACACGGGTTTATTCAGTTGACCCGATCCGACCCGATCCGACTCGACCCGACCTAACCCGATAGACCCGCTGATGCCGGGTGGGAGAGAGAGGGGGAAAGAGATCGGAGATAGAGAGAGTTAGAGAGAGAGAGAGAGAGAACCGGGGGGGAGAAAGAGAGATCGGAGAGAGAGAGAGTGTTAGTTAGAGAGAGAGAGAACCGGGGGGAGAGAGAGGTAGAGAGAGTCAGAGGAAGAGAGAGAGATTGGAGAGAGAAAGATCGGAGAGAGAGATAGAGCGACTGAGAGAGAGAGAGAGAGAGTTAGTTAGAGAGAGAGAACCGGGGTGAGAGAGAGATAGAGAGAGTCAGAAGAAGAAAGAGAAAGAGACAGAGACAGAGGAGAGAGAAAGAACCGGGGGGAGAGCGACTGAGAGAGAGAGTTAGTTAGAGAGAGAGAGATAATCGGGGGGAGAGAGATAGAGAGAGAGAGAGAGAGAGAGAGTCGGGAGAAGAGAGAGACGGAGAGAGAGAGTCCGGGGAAGAGAGAGAGAGATAAGAAGAGAGAGATCGGGGGAAGAGAGAGAGACAGAGAGAGAGAGAGAGAGAGAGAGAGTGAAACGAAAAAGAGAGAAAGAAAGACGGAGGAGAGATAGAGAGAGCCGGGGGAAGAGAGAGATACCGAGAGAGAGAGAGAGAGAGAGAGGCGAGGGAGGAGAGAGAGACGGAGAGTTAGAGAGAGAGAGAGATCAGGGGAGGAGAGAGAGATCTGGAAAGAGAGATATAGAGATCGACAGCTGTGAACACTGTTCTTTTTTGTGTAGTCAGTATTTGGTTCCATTTTGTCCTAGTTAGCACAAAACCGCCGTGCCATGTTATATAGATAGGTGCCAAGTGGAGTCCGCAAAATTTTAGGGGGTGTTAGTCAATTGGGATTTTAAAATCATTGTCAGGAGTCCGCAGACTTGTGGTATTTGGGAGTCCGAATACTCATTTTTTAGGAGTCGCGGGTTTTTTTAGAAGTCTGTAGACTTTTTTTAGAAGCAATGGTCTCAAAAATCCATTTTTTAGGAGTTCACATGAGATTTTGGTGGTGGACTTGGATATGAAATTCTATTTGACTAACACCATCAAAGAACTACTTTGGCAGATTTTGAAGACCCATTACAAGAAATATTAATGCATTCATTAAAATAATGTATAAGAGCATTGGAACAAAATCAAGGCTCGATTTTTAATCATCATTATTGGATAAATAGTTTGGGGAAAAAATATTTTCCTAGAAGTCATTATGAACCAATAAAAAATAAAAAAAAACTTAATGATCAAAATAATTTATAAGTTTTAATATGGCGAAAAGATGGAACATATTGCCTTATGAAAAAAAAAGATGGATTTTTTACATATGCCAAATGGTAAAAAAAACTTTATATCAAAAATTTATCAATTTGACATATAATAATTTAGACATTTTTCAAAACAACCTCATATTTCAAACCAACATCACCGATAGCCTGGTACAAAAAGGCTTTTTCATGCCATCAATGATGTCATTTCCCTAAATAATATATAAATTGAAAGTAGAATACAAATTATAATAATGATTCAAGTATATGATTGAAGAAACAAATATGCCAAAGCCTAATTAACATTCTTTCTATTAAGATGACCCTCTCATATAAATTGAGCAATATTGTTTCATCACTCTTTTGCTGCCTCACGTTCCCCATCTTGAGTCTGAAAGATATTTTCAGGATTAGACTCATCCTCTACATTTTTAAGGAGTTTATCAATTTGATCAATAGGAAACTCAAGTTAGGTTATGAAAAGTGAGAGGATGATCTTAGAGCAGCAAAGAAGCAACACAATAGTTAACACAAGAGGCTACAAATTGACTGCAGTCAATAGTTCAGTAGCAGAGAACATGAATCGAACGTACACCTTATGTGCGAGCTCGACTCCTATACAATTCATCATTTCCATCACGTGACTGTGATGCAGTTCAAGCTTGACCGAGTGAACCGAGGGAAAGGAAAAACCCGTAGAGGAGTCAAAAGGTGATGCACACAAAAACTGGTTAATGGTGCAACAACCTTTGGTTTGTATTATCATGCAGTATGTGCAATAACTAGAATTAGATGGTGTGCACCTTGACGAATGCTAGAGGAGAGAAGCCGACGGTGAGCAGATCTGCGACTCATGGCCCTTCTCCAGATTAACAGACTCAATAGCCCCATTAACTTGAATTGATTTTTTGTTCTCCCCCAGAGAGAGAGAGAGAGAGAGAGAGAGAGAGAGAGAGAGAGAGAGAGAGAGAGACCTGAAACAGAGCGAGGAGAAATAGGATTGTCCGGAGCTTCAATCACGATCACAAAGAAAGGAGATGATGGTTGGCTAGGGTTTCGAGGATACCATGCAGAGGATATGCAGTCATCCGAGGGTGTTGTGCCCTTCCAAGAGATATCTTTCTACGAGTTGTTCCAACAAGATTCAAAATTCCACATTTGAAATGGAATTTTTGATGAGACAAAAGTATATATAGTAGGGTTTCTAAATCCTTATTTTCATGAAGTCCACGGACTCACACAAGATTGTTAACTAATAGATTGTTTAGAAGTTCAAATTTTTATGAAATATTGACTAACGCTTGTATTAAGAGTTTGCGATGTGGACTCCGTAGCCACTAACACCTAACTCTACAATACCGTAAAAAGTTTGAAACCACTAACAGTGTAATCCTAAATACAAGGAACTCTTCACAGAATCTCAATTGACTAACACCCCCTTAGTATACTAAGTTGCTCGATAACCTTAAATGTAGGTCCCACACCAAGTTTGCATCACCCTAGACCATGGCAGAGATGGGGGAAACATAAGTTAGGGTTGCCCTAGTAAATTACTGGGGGCACCCATATGGGTACCAACATAGTTTTTATCGTCACCCACATTGGGTGTTACCACAAGTGGGTGGATGCACTCTCTTGGCCTAGTTCGACTAGAGAGTTCCCACGAGTCCACATGCTTGTACAATGGGCCTGGCTATTAATGGGTCACGGTTTTATGCATGGGGACGTCATCTTTAAGAGGTTTTTCCCATAATGGCCCCCAACTCTGTCGTATTGCTTCTTTTTTGGTACCAGAATTATACTAATAAAATGTCAAAGTTACATCATTGTTTGTGCACCCATCGGGTGTAACAGCAAGGGCTACAATCATTACGTGCACGTCTTATGGCATCAGGGGGGAAGTTTGATGTCCAGAACCCGGATTGCGCCATCGCTTGAGCATAACCAGCAAACCAGCCAACCACAGACTTGCCTTCCCGAAATATGTGAGAGGTCCGGACACGCTCGAGTTTCTAGCAGAGAAGCTTGCAGTAATGAAGAAGAAGGGATGTGGTGGAGGGTGACGCCAATTGTGAGATCACGCATTGAGAATATCCTTCTATCCACATAGAGTGTCCCGGGAATGTACAAATTCGTTGCAGCCAAAAGACCTTCCCATAGGCCCCTAGATTCCACCACCTGCACAGAATCCGTAATTAGATAAGTTGCACTTGCCAACAAGAATGATCCAGAATGGTCTCGTATAACAAAAGCAGTGCCAGCCGCTGCTGTTGAGTGATTCACAGAACCATCGAAGTTCAATTTTTGTTCATAATCATTTGGAGGCATCCATCGGACAGAGACTGGGTCGAGTTTACTTTGTCTAAGGTTATTGCAAGGATCTGCATGGATCAAGTTAGCACCACAGAAAGAATTATAACCCTCAAAAAGAAGTTCAAAGGTAGCATGAACCACAGGATTGGACAATTCAAAGGAAGCTCTGTTCCAAGCTTTCCATATGTGCCAAAGACTATACCCGAGGATGCCTTTAGCAGTTTTACTGTACCCCGCCCCATGATCATGATGAGCATGGTGGAAAAGAGTACCAAACTCATTAATCGAGCTGGGGATATTTGTTATCCCAATCTGTTTTCTACCCGCCGCCAAAGTTGATTAACAGGAGGGTATAAAAAGAAGCTATGATCAAAGGATTCATCCTGATCCAAACATCACGGGCATAAGGAAGATATGGACATCCTTATCCGTTGGAGATATGTTCGGATAGGGAGTCGTGTGTGGAAAAATTTTCATAAGAATAGTCGCACCCAAGGCCCCATAGGGGTCTTCCAGAGGTTCTTCCAAATTCCCGGCCAAATGCCCACTAAAGTATTGTAATTTTGAAAATAACATTTATAAGCAGCTGCTACATTGTAGCCAGGTGTGGACGGAGGTCCCCCAGGTATAAGCACTTGGCTAATGACGAAGGATGGGTATGCTGCATATCCTGGGGATCCATGCCATTAGAAATATAGACATCAGGATAGATCTATTCCATCCATTTGGGCCAAAAAATTCCGATATCATTTTATAATTTGTCGCCAAACCCATATCGAGTGGAAAAACCATCCGGGATAATGGAATTTAAGAGCACCAAGGGGTTGACCTGGGGTCATAGGAGGCTCCCAACCAGACCGCATGTTGTAGGTGGTTTCACACACATGGTAATCCCTCGAAGATAGCTCGCCAAGTCAAATAACATTTACTTGGTTTTGGCCATTGCCAAGGGTCATCATTCAAGTTATATTTGTCTTTAACAAAGGAAACCCATGGGTTCTCAACATTTGTAAGGACTTGGTAGATTTTTTTTTTTCCATGAGAGCTTGATGAAATAGAGGAAGATGGCGAAGACCGAGCCCCCCATGCATCTTCGGCCAGCAAACATCCTCATTTAATTAGGTGAAGCCCACGTTTCTTGTCTTCTTTAGCCCAAAGGAAACGACGGAATTTCTTCTCCAGATGATCCATGATACAGTTCGGGATCCAAACAGCTCCCAGTTGAAAAACCGGGAGGGATTGGATAGCAAACTGAAGTAAGGTAACTCGGGCCAGGAAGGATAACAAGTGACCCAGTTGCTTTTTGCATTACTTTTCTGACCATTATTTTTATTTCGAACTAAAGTACCCCTGAAACTTATAAAGGGCTTCACTCCCACTTTCAAATGGATTTGACTCTGCTCCAATGAAGATCTGTCTCCCCTTTTAATCACTGACACTGACGATGCCACCCTGTCGGCCACCACCCACCACTGTTGTCGTCGTCCACCACCCCCATCGACCACCGACGGGCACCTCTTGCTGATGACGCCACCTTGTCGGTCACCACCCTTTCACTATAGGCGTCGATGCATTTCACTGATGTGCCCGTCGCCATCGACCACTGACGGTCACCTCTCGCTGACGATGCCACCCAGTCGGTCACCAGCCACCGCCGTCGTCGTCGGCCACCACCCCCACTGACTGGGTGGCATCATCGGTGCATGCAGTGAAATGCGCCGGCACCTGCAGTGCAATGCGTCGGCGCCTGCAGTAATCGAAAGGGGAGACAGATCATCACTGGAGCAGAGTCAAATCCCTGCAGTGAAATGCGCAAGCGCAGTGAATAGGCATCGACCACAGTAAATGGATGCTAGTGAATGGGCGCCGGCACCAGTGAATGGGCACCAGTGCCACAGTAAATGGGCGCCAGCTCCACAGTGAGATTCGTAGTGGGTGTAGAGCGAATAGGACAAACATGCACCGGTGACTACAGTGAAATGCACCAGTGCAAGTAGTGATATGCATTGGCGCCTACAGTGAAATGTACCTGCGCATTTCACTGAAGGTGTCGGCGCATATCGTGTATGGGATTCGGATCAACGTATGAGATTTGGATCAACAGATGGGATTCACAAGATATTTGGATCAACGGATGGAATTCACAAAAGATTTGAATCAATCGAATGGGATTCACTGGTTGTCCACCTAATAGGACAAAAAAAATCGCTATTACTGTAGTTGCTACTATTTTTTTTGTCCCATTAGCTCTTTTCAAATGGATCAACGGATGAGATTCGCGGTGGGTGTTTTTTGTCCTATTGGCTCTACACCCACCACGAATCTCATTTGTTGATCCATCGGAATTCCGATGGATTAACGGATGAGATTCGTGGTGGGTGTTTTTTTTGTCCTATTGGCTCTACACCCACCACGAATCTCATCCGTTGATCTATCGGAATTCCGATGGATCATCGGATGAGATTTGGGTGTTGTTTTTGTCCTATTGGTTGACCAAAAAAATTCGTTGTTACTGTAGTAACTACAGTAATAGCAATTTTTTTTGTCCAATTAGGTGTACAACCAATGAATCCCATCCAAGTTGATCCAAATCTCTTGTGAATCCCATCCGTTGATCCGAATCCCATACATGCGCATTTCACTGCAGGAGCCGGCGCATATCACTGCTTGCGCCAATGCATTTGTGAATTATTGGCTCTACACCCACTACGAATCTCACTGTGGCGCCGACACCCATTCACTGGCGCCAGCACCCATTCACTGTGGTGCTGGTGCCCATTCACTGGTGTCGGCGCCCATTCACTGGCATCCATTCACTGTAGCTGGCGCCCATTCACTGGTACCGACTCCCTTTAACTGTGGCGCTAGTGCCCATTCACTGGCACCAGTGCCCATTCACTGGCACCCATTCACTGTGGCCGACGCCCATTACTGACGCCTCCGTCCATTCACTGGCGCCCATTCACTGTGGCCGGCGCCCTATCACTGTGGCGCTGGTGCCCATTCACTGGCATCGATGCCCATTCACTGGCGCCAGTGCCCATTCACTGTGGCACTGTAGACACACGAATTTCGTCGGACCCGAACCCGACTTACGTGTGTCGACGCGGATGCAAACCCGACACGTGGACCCGACTCAAAGGCCCCTACGTGGATGCAAACCCGACACGCGGACCCGACTCACGCGCACCGATGCGGACCCGGACCCGACTCGCACCTAGCAAAGAGGAGCGGACCCCATGCGTCAAGGGGGGCCGGCCCCTACTAGGGTCCGAACCCCATGGGGCCGGCCCCTACTAGGACCCGAGCCACATGGGGCCGGCCCTAGTAGGACCCGAACCCCATGGGGGGCCGGCCGGCCCTGCAAGGAAAGGGAAGAAAAAGAAAGAAAAGAAAAAGGAAAGAAAAGAAAGGAAAGAAAAGAAAAGGAAAGAAAAGAAAAGGAAAGAAAAGAAAGAAAAGGAAAAAATACCGCCATGCGCGGGGGGAGGTAGCGTATGACGTCTGCACACACGCGGATCTGCGCCGATCCCTCGATCCGACGCACAAGACGAAGCGCCCGATCGCCATCGATTTCGTGCGCAAAATCCAGCCATAATTGCACCCGCCAGAAAAGGAAAACAACTAAATGTTATTCCCCTCATCAATGGATGAATAAAATCCGGGTAATTATGAGAGAGATACAAAAGGGATTTAAAATTAAAAAGTTCCCATATCTCTCTCCCCACCTCTTTGCCTATAAATAGAGGGGGTGGGGGAAGGAAAAAATGGTCGGGAAATTGAAGACGAAACGCCAGAGCTCTGCAGAAGAGGAGACGCTTCTTCATCGACCCAAGGCTTCACGAGGCACAGTCAAGCCTGTCCCGAGGGATCGGCTTACTGAAAGTCCTCATCAATGTGAAGGCCCTTGCACACGAAGATCACCCCTTCGACTCCGTGCACGAAGAAGAAAGCTCGGAGAAGAAGAACCCTTCGACTCCGAAGACGCCAGAAGCAAAGGCCGGAGAAGAAGAGGAGCGGCACTACCCCGTCGTCTCCAACAAGCTTCGACTCCGATCAAGCCCAAAAGCCCGGAGAAGAAGAGGAGCGGCACTACCCCGTCGTCTCCAACAAGCTTCGACTCCGATCAAGCACAAAAGCCCGGAGAAGAAGAGGAGCGGCACTACCCCATCGTCTCCAACAAGCTTCGACTCCGATCAAGCCCAAAAGCCCGGAGAAGAAGAGGAGCGGCACTACCCCGTCGTCTCCAACAAGCTTCGACTCCGATCAAGCACAAAAGCCCGGAGAAGAAGAGGAGCGGCACTACCCCGTCGTCTCCAACAAGCTTCGACTCCGATCAAGCACAAAAGCCCGGAGAAGAAGAGGAGCGGCACTACCCCGTTGTCTCCAACAAATCCTCGATCCCGATCAAGCCCCAAAGCCCGGAGGAGAGAAGCGAAGCGTCATCACCCCGTCGTTTTCGACTAACGCCTGCCCCATCCACGAAGAAGAAAGCCTGGAGCAGATCGTCTGAAGCGTCGCTACCCCGTCGTCTTCATCAACAAAAGTCGACGCTACAACCGTCGCACGGAGACCGTCGCTACCCTCGTCGTCTTCATCAACAAAAGCCGACGCTACAACCGTCGCACGGAGACCGTCGCTACCCTCGTCGTCTTCATCAACAAAAGCCGACGCCACAACCGTCGCACGGAGATCGGTGCTACCCCCACCATCTTCGAAAGTATTCTTCGACTCCGATCACGCCAAAGAAGTCCGGAGAAGAAGAGAAGTCCAGTCGATACGTAAACCGTCGAAGCCCGGAGAAGAAGAGAAGTCCAGTCGACACGCAAATCGTCGAAGCACTGAAGAAGTAGCCTACGTCGTTCGAAGAAGAAGATCGAGTTGACGCCGAAGCTAAAGCCAACGCAAGAAGCCAAAGCAAAGCCCCAGTAAAGCCCGCACCAAAGCAACGCAAGTGCCAAAGCCAAGCGACTACGCCGGCCACGAGCAAAAGCACCGCACGTTCTAGCCGATACGACGTGAAGTCCGGAAGAACAAAAGCATCGCAAGTCTCTCCCAGCTACGTCCAAGTGCAAGCGCCGAAGCAAAGCAAAAGCCAGAGCCACGCCGGAGCAAAGCCAAAGCCAAAAAGCCAAAGCCAAAGCCGACGCCAAAATCTCGATCGACGCCGCGAACCGACGATCAAGGACACCGAGGTCAAGCAAGGAACGAGGAAGACACGAAGACCGAGGAACGAAGCCGAAAACCCCCTAGCCGAGAAAGCGCGAAGCACGGAAGGGACAAAGCAACGGTGGACATTCCTTAGCCTCTCCAAAACCCTCTCCCTGTAAAACCCCTGTCTTGGGCAGCCCCTTCAGCGCTCTCGCACGAACACCACGTGGAGACGCGGATCAAAGGGATCCCCCAGAAGATCTTTCCCACAATCCCCTGATCAAAACTCGCCGCAACCCGGACTCGCTACACCCGAGCAACCCGGGTCCCGGCCACAATTGTAATCTCGTGTGATTCGCAATAAAGACGACCCGCGCTTTTTTCCGCGTCCACAGATTTCTGGCACGCCCGGTGGGACCTCTTCTCCTTTCATCTGTACGGTTGAAGAAGCTGCTTGAAGTTCGCGATGGCCGGAACAAACAACGATGCGTTTGCTCCAAGCCTCTCACCAATCGCCGAGTCTCCTCTACTCCGACACGGTGATCCAGTAAATCCGGAGGGTGATCCTCCTCCGATGGTGCGCGTCTACACTCGGCGTACACGGACTCTTGCGGACGTCTTCGTGCCAGAAGCTACTACCGAAGATGCTCGCCAAAGCGCCGACGAGGCCCTGGTGCTTGAAGAAATGAGCCTCGATCCTGGAGCCTATGTCCAGAAGTTTGGGGAGGACCAGCCCCAACCCCGAACCCGTTCGGGTTCTCCAGCAGACGTTGCACCTCCTCTGCAGGGGGCAAACATCAATCATCAGCCAGAAGCAAGTCGGCGTAACTACGTCTCCGATGATGATGGCGAGGATGCGAACATGCAACACCGAGACGTTCTCCGTCACCACCCTCCGTCCGCTCTTCAACTCCAAGTCATGCAGATGAGCGAGCATATGGCGCAGATTACTCGGCTTATGGAGGAGAAGGATCGTCACATCAACACTCTGCTCCAAAAGCTAAGCGCAAAGGACGCTGCACCAGTCGGCCAACCCGTCGCTTCTCCAGTAGCCGCTCCAGTTCCGTCTTCAACTCCCGCTCCTACAGAGGTTGTTCCGACGATTCAAGCAGTTACTCCAGCGCTCTCCTCGGCTCCCATCCCAGTGGAAGTCGTCTCCCCAATGCCAGCCTCGGTGGCCACACAACCTCCGGCAGCGGCTGCGATGAGTGCTCAGCAAGTCCAAGCATTGATAGCCGACATGATGCGATCCCACGGCAGTAGCCTTCCTCCGATCACGGCGGCATACTCGAAGCCCTACACTACGAGGATCCAGCAGCTACGGTTCCCAGTCGGATTCCAGCCGCCAAAGTTTCAGCACTTCGACGGAAAAGGAAATCCAAGACAGCACGTCGCCCACTTCATCGGGACCTGCAATAATGCCGGCACATATGGCGACGAGATGGTGAAGCAATTCGTTCGCACCCTCAAAGGCAACGCGTTCGACTGGTACGTTGATCTTCCTGCAGGGACCATCGACAGCTGGGACCAGATGGAGAGGGAGTTCCTCAATCGCTTTTACAGCACCAGACGAACCGTCAGCATGACCGAACTCACTGCCGTCAAACAAAGGAAAGACGAGCCAGTGATCGACTACATCGACAGGTGGAGGAACCTCGCGCTGAATTCACGAGACCGCTTGTCTGAAGACTCGGCCATCGAGATGTGCACCCAAGGCATGCACTGGGGTCTGCTTTACATCCTCAAAGGTATCAAGCCTCGGTCTTTCGAAGAACTCGCAACTCGGGCTCATGACATGGAACTCAGCCTAGCAAACCGCGGGGACTCGAAGAACAAGGAATTTTTGAAGATAGAAAAGAAGGACAAGCCACCGGCAACGAAACTAAAGCAAGTCAATGTTGCTGACGTCGCTTCAACCTCCAAGCCGCTCAAGATCGGCGGCAAGCCAGATCAGAAGAAAGGAGTCGCCATACCACCGCCTCCGCCGCCAAGACAAAGGATGACTCTCGAGGAGCTCGAAGCCAAAGAATACCCTTTCCCAGACTCGGAAGTCTCCTCCATGTTCGACCAGCTGCTGCAAGAGAAGATGATAGAGCTCCCTCCTTCGAAGAGGCCCGAGCAGATGCATCGCGTCGACGACCCTCTCTTCTGCAAATACCACCGGGTGGTGAGTCATCCCATCGAAAGATGCTTCGTCTTCAAGGAAAGAATCATGGCGCTCGCTAAGCAAGGGAAGATAGAGATCGACTCCGGAGAGGTTGCTACGGCCAACATGACGTCCATCACCTTCGGCTCCTTCTCGCCAGTACTCGTTGCTGCTAGGCGAAGCATGCCCAAATTGCGCATCAATCGTCAAGCTCCAATCGCTAAGTTAACTTCCCAGCCGAAAGTCTCAAAGCGACGTCAACATACTCCTGCGCTCACCGAGGAGGAAACACCGCTGCCCAGGGGGCAATCATCGCTCATGCCAGCACCTCTTCCAAGCAATACTGCATCCCAACGAACGCTCCAAAGGAGATACGAGCAAGGAGATCCAGAAGTCGGTTTGCTGGGCCAGCCTTCGGGCAAGTTCGACTACTACGTCCTCTACTCAAAGCCTTCGTCCGTTTTGGTCAACGAAATCAAGCCCACCGGCTGGGAATCGGAAGACACACCAGTAGAGCCTCGAGAAGAGCAAGTCCCTTCCAGTCAAGCTACGTCCCAATACGCTCTCCAGAAAAGATACGAGTAGGGAGATCCGGAAGTCGGTCTGCTGGGCCAGCCTTCGGGGAAGTTCGACTATTACGTCCTCTATTCAAAGCCTCCATTGGTTTCAGCTGAAGAAATCAAGCCCACCGGCTGGGGATCGGAAGACGAGCCAGTAGAGCCTCAGGAAGAACAAGTACCTTTGAGGGAACCAGTTGCTGCTATCGACCATCATCCTAGCGGGGGGGAATCTACCGACGAAGAAGCATGGATCATGCTACCGCGGCGGCGAAAGCCGTGGCAAGAGAAGAAGCTCAAACAAGACCGTGTGATGAGGGGGTTCACCAAGCGGAAAACCTACAAGAAGAAAGGCAAGGCTCCAGGGAGGAAGGCGTTCAAAGTGCCGCCAGCAAGCCAAGACGATATCCTTCAGCAGAGTCTTCCAGAGCCGACAACGTTGCAAGAGTTCTTCCCGGATCACGTCCTCCCAGTGGACCAACACGTCAAAGTGTCTTGTTGCATGGTCGAAGTCCATGAAGTATCGGAAGGAAAGAACGAAGGCGAAACTTCTGAAGAAGGCGACTCCACCGATGAGGGGGACGACTCCAACGATGGGGGCACCGCGGCTCACGACGAAGTGATCTTGCATATGCCTCTCGTAGAAGCTTTGCATCTTCCGAAGAAGGCTCGCCTAGCAATGGCGGCGGCCTTGGCCGATCCAGATAGCTACAAAAGGAAGAGGAAGGACGATCAAAGACGCAAAGCTGTGGCCTCGTGTGATGCGACGATAACCTTTTCAGATGAGGACATGCAACTCGGGGCGCGATTGCACAACCGGCCTCTTTACGTCTCGGGATACATCAAGGAGAAGCCAGTGAACCGAATCTTGTTGGACTGTGGCTCTGCCGTCAACATCCTGCCTATCCAGACAATGCGGCAACTCGGCATCACCGACGACCAGCTCTCACCAAGTCAATTGGTCATTCAAGGCTTCAACCAGGGCGGACAGTCCACCGTCGGAATCATTCGTTTGAAGCTTTCTATCGGCCCGCTGGATACAACGGTCCTCTTCCACATCATCGATTGCCAGACGTCATATCGCCTCCTGTTGGGAAGACCGTGGCTGCACGAGAACGGCATCGTGGTCTCCACCTGGCACCAGTGCCTCAAATACTACGAAGAAGGCATGGAGAGATGCATAGTTGCGGACGACAAGCCATTCAACGAGGCCGAGGCACACCTGGCCGACGCTAAGTTCTACCAAGCAAAGGGCCTGGTCGCGGAAGTTCTGCCAGCTAAAGCTCCTCGAGCCCAAAAGATTGAAGAAGTAAAGCAGGACAAGACTCCTCTTCCCGTAAATTCGGCGCCACCCTCTGATGAGGCAAGACTCAAGGTCCAAGGAACGCCGAAACCTAGGCAAAGGATGCGCATCAGCTTCGAGCCAAGAGCAACGCAACATACCCCGTTGCCAATCCAAACGGTGCCTGTCCTGCGTCTCGCGCCTCAGTGGCTCCGTAAATCCGAGCGATCGCCTTCTACTCCGACGAGGAAGATGGCCCCGACGCTATCTCAGGCCAATGTCATCACTCTGCAAGGAATGACGATGCCACTACCTAGTCTGACGCAAGCTCCGAACCCGAGCAGACCCGTCGAATCAGCAGACCTCGAGCAACTCGGATTCAAACCAGAAGGGAGTTGGGGGCAAAATGCTGCCAAGTTGCTGTTTAGAGCTGTCTACAACGAGGAAAGCGCCATGGGCACACTCCCACCAGCAGCAACTCCGCATGGGATGACAAGAACTCAAGCTCGGCTGTTTCAAAACGGCGAGCAAATTCCCCCGAACCGCCGAGGCATCGGCTCCAGTCAAGCTCCGTTGGTCATTAGAACCGCAGCAAAGAAGACCTTCACCTCGAACTACATCGAGGCGAGGATGGTAGATGAAGCAGCTGAAGGATCGATAATCTCCGATGCACTCTCTACCTACCTCAGCCATCCAGACAGCAGGAGAAGACGACGACGGGCTCGATACCAAGCCTTGTTCCGGAAGCAAACCAGAGGTGGTAAAGACTGGTCGAATCGAAAACGCACATCCGTGTTCGAGAGGCTCGGGCCAGTCAAACAATCAAAGAAGAAGTCGGCGTTCAATCGTCTGGGGATGCCAATCGAGGACTTCATCTCAACACCCACCCACCCACCCATGGCTGCCGTCAATCATATCTCCATTACGGATCCCGACAACGGTGACACTTCTACTTCGGACGACGAATTGCAAGATGCCCCGTCTGTCCTCGCAGAAGGGGGGCAGTCCACCGTTGATGACTCAAAGAAAGGGGGCAGTCCAAGAAGACGACGACGACATACTTCTTCAGTGCCTAGGGCCAAATCCTTACTGTCTTGGGGGCAACCGTCTCTCATGCAAGCACTCCCTCTTCCAAACGAAGCTACGTCCCGGCACCTGCTCAAAGCTAGAGACGAACAAAGAAGCCCCGAAGTCAACCTGCTAGGCCAACCATCGGGCAAAATTGACTATTATGTCCTCTACTCCAGGTCTCCTTCAATTCCAAATGAAGAAATCAAGCCAACCAGCTGGGGATCAGAAGATGAATCGGTACAGTCTCTAGAAGTGCAAGTCCTTCCGATCAAAGAAGTGCCTTCAGTTGCAACACCAGTTCTTCACCTTGGCGAGGAAGATCTTACTGATGAAAACACGCGGGCTGTGGCGCCTCGAGGGAGAAGGCCACGACGATCAAGCTACAGGATAGCACGTCTGGCTAACCATAAGAAAAACCGGGCGACAAGAAAACTCCCCAGAAGAAAGTCCTTCAAGGAAAAGAATGAAGCTCCAGGAAAAAAGACGTCCAAAGTACCACCGGCAAATCTGAAAAATTTCCTCCAGCAAAGCTTTCTAAAGCCGGCGACACTCCAGGAGTTCTTTCCCAATTGCTTCCTTGAAGCTGATCAAAACTTCAAGGTCTCCTGCTGCATGATGGAAGTTCACCGCGTGCTCCGGAAATACAATGAAGAAAGCGACTCCAACATAAAAGGCATGGGGAGAAGCATCACTGCCAACGGCAAGCTGTTCAACAAGGCTAAAGCACACCTTGCTGATGCCGAGTTTTACCAAGTGAAAGATCCCGTTGCAGAAGCTCATCCAGCAAAACCTCTACGAGCTCAGGGAGTCAAAGCAGCTGCGAGGGACAAAAGCTCTCCACTTGCAAAACTAGTGACATCCTCCATCCAGACAGCGCACAAAGACAAAGAAGCGCCAGCATCAAGACGGAAAATTCACATCAACTTCAAATCAAGCTCGATGCGATGCATTCCGTTGCCTGCTCAAGTTGCTTCAGTCCTGCGGCTCGTACCTCAATGGCTTCGCAAACCAGGACGATCGCCTTCCCCTCCAGCAAAGGAACCAGCGTTATCATTCTTCGGGGCCAACTTCAGCACTTTGCAAGAGATGACACTACCGTTACGTGGTCTGTTGCACGTCTCGAGCTCAACCGAGTCTTCCGAGTGCACCAGCTCTGAGCAACTCGCAATCAAGTCAGAAAACACTCGGGGGCAAAACTCCACCGAGTCGATGTTCAAATCCAGCCGCAGCAAAGAAAGCATGGCG
This sequence comes from Chamaelirium japonicum, assembly GCA_947650365.1. Taxonomy (NCBI): domain Eukaryota; kingdom Viridiplantae; phylum Streptophyta; class Magnoliopsida; order Liliales; family Melanthiaceae; genus Chamaelirium; species Chamaelirium japonicum. Next base: position 50,443,151 of record OX393557.1, on the reverse strand, counting down.
CACATGGGTTCACTACCCTCAGCTGCAATACCACATCGCCTGACAAAGACTCAAGCTTTTCTCTGCAAAAGCGGCGAACAAATCCTTCCAAATTGCCGGGGCATCGACGCCAGTCAAACTCCAGTCAAGAAGATCTTCACTTCCAACTATATTGAAGCGAAGAAGGCGGGCGATAGCTGCGAACCAGTGGCGACTTTGCCTACCAGTGGCAAGTCCCTCAAAAGGTACTTTGCCTAGCGCAAGGTTACCCCCCTTGCCCAAAAAAAAAAAAAAAAAAAAAAAAAAAAAAAAAAAAACGAACTACGTGCGACTTGATCCCTCTCAGTAGGGTACGTAGGCAACCTACAAAGGTTCAGTCCAGCCAAAAAAAAAAAAAAAAAAAAAGGGGAAACATCCCAACGTCGTCCCAGGAGGCCAGTCCAGATGCAAGTGAGTGCATAATCCACAAGTCCAGTCAGCAAACCAAAAGATGATAAGAAAGTCAAAGTCTCGGAGGCGCTGAAGCAGCTCACCTCCCGCGGCCTACACGTGCTGCAACTCCCAGGATAGAGAAGTCGTGAACTTCTGACGCATCGCCAGCTATGCACACCACTTCGCATAGTCCGCCTTGGAAGCCTTCTCGATTGCTCCACCAGCTCTCGGCACTTCATCAGCTCTTCACGCCGCTTCGCAAGCTCTGCTCTAGACGTCTTTTCGGTCGCTCGAGCTTTCCCCAAAAGGAACTCCAGCTTCTAAAGCGACGCACGAGTATGGCAAGTCGAAGTCCTTAAGGCGCCAAAGTGGCTCGTTCCCAACAGCTTACACGCGCTGCAATTCCAGGGGTAGGGAAGCAGTCAACTCTCGATGCGTCGCCAGCTTTCCGCTGCTTCACAAACTCTGCTCCAGAAGTCTTCTTGGTCGCTCGGGCATTCCCCAGCTTCTGAAGCGATGCTCGACGTCTCTCCCCCTCAGTCGCAGCTAAGCCCAAGGAAGCGTCCTCCAGCGAAGACCGTCGTAAGCAATGAAGCTCGCCACCCTCCAAAGAAGGTGCGCATCTGCTCCGCAGAAAAAGAGTCGTTGCCTTGAAATCCACCTGGCTCATGCAAAGACTCAGGCCAACCTGAAGGATGGAAACTGCCACTGAAGTCAAAAGCAGCAACCCGAAGAATGGCGGACGCATAAACAACAACCGCAGCCTTCGTGACCTCCACAAAGCCAAAAGAACCACTGGAGCTGTCATCAAGGTCAAGATCGACAAGCAAAAGACAACCAAAGCAGTCTACTCCTTGATTGATGCTCGTGGCCTCGACATCCTCTTCAGAACGCCCATCTCGGTGTCCTTCAAGCTGACATTGCTACCAGAAAGGTGCAACCTCGCTAGTAACTCTAAACCCGCGGTTGACCTCATCAATAATCTAGCCAGCCTTCGGAAGGTACTCAGGGGGACGAATCTTGCAAGGATATGAAAAGTGCAAGACTGATCGAGAGGTAAAGTCAATTCCAAAAAAAAAAAAAAAAAAGGAGGGAGCCACCTTCCCTGGCCTTCAACGCCTCCGACTCATCCTCGCGCCAGGCGATTGCCACCACACTCGGCTTCGTCTTTTTGCCATGCCGTTGTCATCAAGCAACGCGCACCATCGCCGCCACCGTCGACGAAAGAGGCGACACCGGGAAGACGGAGCAAGTCTTGTGCAACCCCAGGCAGCACTCTTCCGCCGACGGTCTCCAAGCGTCAAAGAAGCCTTCGTCTCCAAGCCGACGGAAGCCTTCGTCTTCAAGCGACGCGCACCATCGCCGCCACCGTCGATGAAAGAGGCGACACCGGGAAGACGGAGCAAGTCTCGTACAACCCCAGGCAGCACTCTTCCGCCGACGGTCTCCAAGCATCGAAGAAGCCTTCGTCTCCAAGCCGACGGAAGCCTTCGTCTTCAAGCGTCGCGCACCATCGCCGCCGCCGTCGACGAAAGAGGCGACACCGGGAAGACGGAGCAAGTCTTGTGCAACCCCAGGCAGCACTCTTCCGCCGACGGTCTCCAAGCGTCAAAGAAGCCTTCGTCTCCAAGCCGACGGAAGCCTTCGTCTTCAAGCGACGCGCACCATCGCCGCCACCGTCGATGAAAGAGGCGACACCGGGAAGACGGAGCAAGTCTTGTGCAACCCCAGGCAGCACTCTTCCGCCGACGGTCTCCAAGCGTCAAAGAAGCCTTCGTCTCCAAGCCGACGGAAGCCTTCGTCTTCAAGCGACGCGCACCATCGCCGCCACCGTCGATGAAAGAGGCGACACCGGGAAGACGGAGCAAGTCTCGTACAACCCCAGGCAGCACTCTTCCGCCGACGGTCTCCAAGCATCGAAGAAGCCTTCGTCTCCAAGCCGACGGAAGCCTTCGTCTTCAAGCGTCGCGCACCATCGCCGCCGCCGTCGACGAAAGAGGCGACACCGAGAAGACGGAGCAAGTCTCGTGCAACCCCAGGCAGCACTCTTCCGCCGACGGTCTCCAAGCATCGAAGAAGCCTTCGTCTCCAAGCCGACGGAAGCCTTCGTCTTCAAACGCCGCACCAGCCGGCCTCCGGGCCCCACGCCGCACCAGCTGGCCATCGCGCCTCGTGCCGCACCATACACCGCTATTGCGCTACGGCCACGGCCCGCGTCTGCATCGCACTCCGCGCCCATGCCGGATGCCGCCGTGTCACAGCTCTTGCGCCATGCACCACTGCTGCTGTTGTTCTCCGCATCCGACCGGTAGAAGAGGAGAGACAAAAAAAAAAAAAAAGACAAAAAAAAAAAAAAAAAAAAAAAAAAAAAAAAAACTAAGGGGGAAAGCGGGGCCCGCAGCCTCCTCTCCCCAAAGAGAACCAGACAGCAGAGGAGGGGGGGGGGCCACTGCCTCCTCCTTCTCCTCCGATCCAGTCAAGGGGGGGGGAGGGAGCCCGCGCCCGACTGACGTGGCCGGCCCCCGCGCCCGACTCGCGCACGCCGCCGCCCTGCCCGACCTCCGGCTCCGCGCCCCGGCGACGGCCTCCGCCCGCGTCGCGTGCCACCTGCGCGCGTCCCCGCAAGCGCCGCCCGCGCCCCGGCCTGCGCCCCGGCCACCGCCGCCGGCCCCGACTACCGCACCTGGCCGCCCAGCCCCGGCCACCGCTGCGTCCGCGCCCGCGCCCGGCCATCGCCCCGTCGGCCTGCACTCCTCGCGCGCCACCATCGCCTGCAGCCCCCGCTCCCGCGCCGTACGCCGCCTGCCCGCGCCCCGGCCACCGCGCCGCTCGCAACACGGCCCGCGCCCGCCCGGACCACCGCGCTGCAGCCTTCGCGGACCAGAAGAAGAAGGAAAGAAAAAGAAAGAAAAAAAGAAAAAAAAAAAAAAGAAAGAAAAAAAAAAAAAAAAATAATGATGACACAGCATCAGCAGCAGGGCCCATAGCCCTCCCCTCCTTCTTCTCCTCCGATCCAGTCGGGGGGGGGGGGGGGGGGAGACCGTCCAACTCGAGCCCGACCGAACCGGCGAGGCGGCGACGCCACCGTCGCCGCAGCCGACCTGCTCGGGGCCACCGCCGCCACCCGCTCCCACACCGAGGGAGGGGCGACAGTCCTCCGCCGAGATGCACCGTCGCCGTCATCGCACTCCAGTCGCCCTCGCGCCAGTCTCGAACTCCGTGCAACGGCCACCTTTGACGTCCGTGCAAACTTTGGAGCAAAAGAGGTCCGCAACGAAGAAGATGATCGAAACCATAGCGAAGGTCTTCTCTACAAGCAAGAGCCACAGCCAACTGCTCGCATCGGCACTCAGCTCTGCGCGCCGCACGCCGCTGGCCTCGTGCCCAGCCGCCGCAGCCCTGGCGGACCCTGCCACTGCCGCTGCAGCTCCCGTGGTCCAAAAAAAAAAAAAAAAAAAAAAGGGAAGAAGAAGAAAGAGGAAGAGAGAGGCGGCAAAGGCAACTCGCACCTCAGCCGCGCTCCCCCAAGCCTGCCCACAAAAGGAATCAAGGACAAGCGCTCTACGATTCTTACGCGTCCAGACCCTACACGCTCTCACCGACGCACTCGTCCTTGAGGGGGCATTTGTAGACACACGAATTTCGTCGGACCCGAACCCGACTTACGTGTGTCGACGCGGATGCAAACCCGACACGCGGACCCGACTCAAAGGCCCCTACGTGGATGCAAACCCGACACGCGGACCCGACTCACGCGCACCGATGCGGACCCGAACCCGACTCGCACCTAGCAAAGAGGAGCGGACCCCATGCGTCAAGGGGGGTCGGCCCCTACTAGGGTCCGAACCCCATGGGGCCGGCCCCTACTAGGACCCGAGCCACATGGGGCCGGCCCTAGTAGGACCCGAACCCCATGGGGGGCCGGCCGGCCCTGCAAGGAAAGGGAAGAAAAAGAAAGAAAAGAAAAAGGAAAGAAAAGAAAGGAAAGAAAAGAAAAGGAAAGAAAAGAAAAGGAAAGAAAAGAAAGAAAAGAAAAAAATACCGCCATGCGCGGGGGGAGGTAGCGTATGACGTCTGCACACACGCGGATCTGCGCCGATCCCTCGATCCGACGCACAAGACGAAGCGCCCGATCGCCATCGATTTCGTGCGCAAAATCCAGCCATAATTGCACCCGCCAGAAAAGGAAAACAACTAAATGTTATTCCCCTCATCAATGGATGAATAAAATCCGGGTAATTATGAGAGAGATACAAAAGGGATTTAAAATTAAAAAGTTCCCATATCTCTCTCCCCACCTCTTTGCCTATAAATAGAGGGGGTGGGGGAAGGAAAAAATGGTCGGGAAATTGAAGACGAAACGCCAGAGCTCTGCAGAAGAGGAGACGCTTCTTCATCGACCCAAGGCTTCACGAGGCACAGTCAAGCCTGTCCCGAGGGATCGGCTTACTGAAAGTCCTCATCAATGTGAAGGCCCTTGCACACGAAGATCACCCCTTCGACTCCGTGCACGAAGAAGAAAGCTCGGAGAAGAAGAACCCTTCGACTCCGAAGACGCCAGAAGCAAAGGCCGGAGAAGAAGAGGAGCGGCACTACCCCATCGTCTCCAACAAGCTTCGACTCCGATCAAGCCCAAAAGCCCGGAGAAGAAGAGGAGCGGCACTACCCCGTCGTCTCCAACAAGCTTCGACTCCGATCAAGCACAAAAGCCCGGAGAAGAAGAGGAGCGGCACTACCCCGTCGTCTCCAACAAGCTTCGACTCCGATCAAGCCCAAAAGCCCGGAGAAGAAGAGGAGCGGCACTACCCCCGTCGTCTCCAACAAGCTTCGACTCCGATCAAGCACAAAAGCCCGGAGAAGAAGAGGAGCGGCACTACCCCGTCGTCTCCAACAAGCTTCGACTCCGATCAAGCACAAAAGCCCGGAGAAGAAGAGGAGCGGCACTACCCCGTCGTCTCCAACAAATCCTCGATCCCGATCAAGCCCCAAAGCCCGGAGGAGAGAAGCGAAGCGTCATCACCCCGTCGTTTTCGACTAACGCCTGCCCCATCCACGAAGAAGAAAGCCTGGAGCAGATCGTCTGAAGCGTCGCTACCCCGTCGTCTTCATCAACAAAAGTCGACGCTACAACCGTCGCACGGAGACCGTCGCTACCCTCGTCGTCTTCATCAACAAAAGCCGACGCTACAACCGTCGCACGGAGACCGTCGCTACCCTCGTCGTCTTCATCAACAAAAGCCGACGCCACAACCGTCGCACGGAGATCGGTGCTACCCCCACCATCTTCGAAAGTATTCTTCGACTCCGATCACGCCAAAGAAGTCCGGAGAAGAAGAGAAGTCCAGTCGATACGTAAACCGTCGAAGCCCGGAGAAGAAGAGAAGTCCAGTCGACACGCAAATCGTCGAAGCACTGAAGAAGTAGCCTACGTCGTTCGAAGAAGAAGATCGAGTTGACGCCGAAGCTAAAGCCAACGCAAGAAGCCAAAGCAAAGCCCCAGTAAAGCCCGCGCCAAAGCAACGCAAGTGTCAAAGCCAAGCGACTACGCCGGCCACGAGCAAAAGCACCGCACGTTCTAGCCGATACGACGTGAAGTCCGGAAGAACGAAAGCATCGCAAGTCTCTCCCAGCTACGTCCAAGTGCAAGCGCCGAAGCAAAGCAAAAGCCAGAGCCACGCCGGAGCAAAGCCAAAGCCAAAAAGCCAAAGCCAAAGCCGACGCCAAAATCTCGATCGACGCCGCGAACCGACGATCAAGGACACCGAGGTCAAGCAAGGAACGAGGAAGACGCGAAGACCGAGGAACGAAGCCGAAAACCCCCTAGCCGAGAAAGCGCGAAGCACGGAAGGGACAAAGCAACGGTGGACATTCCTTAGCCTCTCCAAAACCCTCTCCCTGTAAAACCCCTGTCTTGGGCAGCCCCTTCAGCGCTCTCGCACGAACACCACGTGGAGACGCGGATCAAAGGGATCCCCCAGAAGATCTTTCCCACAATCCCCTGATCAAAACTCGCCGCAACCCGGACTCGCTACACCCGAGCAACCCGGGTCCCGGCCACAATTGTAATCTCGTGTGATTCGCAATAAAGACGACCCGCGCTTTTTTCCGCGTCCACAGGCACCTAGGCCCATTTACTTGGCTCTGGTTCGCATTTTCATCTCATTTCTCACTAATTTTACATTACATTCATCCAATCTTCCATTAAAAGCTACTAGTGGTACTAACTTAATTCATTTTATCCTCATCTTTAGATGATCTCGTAAAGGATTACCCGAGGATTGTAATACCTCCAGAATTACTAAATTTTGATGAGAAATGAAGATGGTACACCGTACCGAACTTACCTCCGGCTCTCATTTGCATCTCTCATTTCTTACCGCCTATCGCCGCTACTGGCCACGGTCCGCTCACCGTCGACTCGACGGTAAGGGCTCACTAAGTACTTTACACTATGTAAGGGCGTCAGGGTAAAAAAAGATATAATCCCAACGATCTCCGGCGACGAGAGACGGTTGAAGCGAGAAAAAAATTCAAACGGAGAAGATGAACAGACTTTTATCTATTTTGGTTTACTCTTTAAGGGTAAAATGGTCAAAAAAATGCAACAACTGTCAAATATGACGTTTTGCACGTGTGGAGGGCTAGAAAAGTAATGCAAAATGCAATTGGGTCTATTCCCAGCAATACGACAGAGTTGGGGGTCCCTCCATCTTTAATTGGCCGAAATTCCTATAAGGAAGGAATTCAAAATTTGAATGCGATTTGATTTGTTTTAAGGGAAATTTTATTCATACCCCAAAAATCTGTAATTAGCCCCCGTATCCCTAGCGTTTCTCAATAACTTACTCAACAATCCTTTAATACCAACAATGCCCTTTTTTTTTGTACCCCAAACCCCAAAGGCCCTGCTCAGCGTCTTTTGTACCCCCAACCCAACCCAATGTTTGTTAAAACTTACCCCAAGTCCAACCCGTCGGGTTGGCCGGGTTGTGCGGGGTGGGTTCGGGTTAACCCGTCCAAAGTCGGGTTGGGTTCGGGTTGGCCCGCCCAAGTTGCAGCTAGGGGTGACAATGAGTCGTGTCGTGTCGTGTCGGGTTCGTGTCGTGTCTAGTTTCGTGTCGTGTCCAAAACCCCTAAACCCGGACCCGACCCGTTTAACTAATCGTGTCTAGATCCTAAACCCGTACCCGACTCGCTAATAAACAGGTAGACACGATAAGACCCGGTAAGACCCGTTTACCACCCGGATCTATTCAGTTGACCCGATCCGACCCAATCCGACTTGACCCGACCTGACCCGAAAAGACCCACTGGTATTATATATTATAGTATCGGATTGCTGGTAGACCCGACCCGACCCGACCCGACACGACCCGTTGAATACTAAACGGGTCTTCCCGGGTCTACCGTGTCCAGACCCTAAACCCGGACCCGACCCGTTTATTAAACGGGTCTATCGTGTCGACCCGTTTACAACCTGAACCTGTTTAGCCTTGACCCAGACCAGCTAACTTCGTGTCGGGTCCAGTCGGGTCGAGGAAAAATAATTCGGGTTGGGCTCGGATTATCCCGCCCAAATTCGGGTTGGGTTCGGGTTGGACTCGGCTTGGGTTCAGGTTGGCCCGCCCAAGTTGCAGCTCTACTTGTGCCTTCAAGTATCAGCCAACTGCATGGGGTTTAGTTAAGAGTGGGGTGTATTCAAGAGTGCATATAATTGGGATATATTTAAGGGGGTATGTGTTTGAATGGGATATAATGAAGTTGGGGCGGGCCATTTAACTTGGGGTGTATTGAAGGTGGGGTGTAAGGGGGAAGGGTATTTTTGGGATAGGAATGGGGTATGAAAAAAAAAAAATGGGGTGTGTTCAAGTTTGTTGGAAATGGGGGCTAATTACATATTTATGGGGTATGAATAAAATTTCCCTTGTTTTAATTGGAGATTATTCATCTGCTCGAAATTAAAAGTGGATAATTACAATTAAACAAGGCAATCAATTCCTTAATGGGATTAATTTGGCCAAAATGGAAAAGATGAAAACAATTAACCATGACCTCTCCCCTCACGGTTTTTTATGAGAGTGTGAGACGAGGTGGACAGCTAGGGGAGCTCCTATCTCCATTTAGTTAGATGGCCTGATGGAGAGAGAGAGAGAGAGAGAGAGAGAGAGAGAGAGAGAGAGAGGCACTCAAAGAGAGCGGCGATCCGAGCTCCGTGTGTGGTGGGGTGGTATTGAAGGAGTCATCTTCCTCGCATTCCTCATCTACCATTGGTGGTAGGTGTGTGTTCTTCCAACACACACAAAGCGATCTTTATCAATCAAAGGCCTCACATCGGCCGCCACCCACGTGTATACAAGAAGATCCTTCGTGGTTACACGTACGATCCACTACATAAGAAAGGAATCCTTTAACCCTAATATATAGATCGTGTAAATCATACTTGTTTAATCTGATTGCCTAGATTAGTTGCTGATCAGTAGGGGTGTGCCTCGGTTCGAAACCGACCTATTTAGACACCGCAAAACCCAAACCGATCCAATCTTGGTCGGTTTTGGAGATTTTAAATCCGATCCAAACCGAATTAAAATTGGAATCCAATCCAATTAAAGTCGGTTTGGATTGGATTGGATGGTCGGTTTAGGCTTTGGACCATGTTCTTATTGGACTCCCCCCTTCTATTAGGACTTAGCTTAAGCTTAAAAAATAATAATTGTTATTAAATCATTAGACCTAAATATGATTTTTAACTGATTTTGAGTCATCCTATAGTATTGCAATAGTTGTTGGTAGCAAGGATATATGAGGACATATGATATATTTAATAAAATATTTTATATATATATATATATATATATATATATATATATATATATATATAGAAAACGGGAGGTGAGCTGCCAGCTTTTTTTATTTATTTAAGCTGTCACTAACAGCCGTTGGATTCGTATCGAAAACAGGGATTAGATCATGTGTATTACTGCTATATTACAGCACAGCTGTAATACAGCTGTCTTCCAACCTCACGCCCAACCCCCTCTCTCCCTCTCCCTCTCTCTCGCGAGCCCTCCGACCCCTGCCCCCTGCGCCCCCGACCCCTGCCCCCCGGACCTGCGCCCCCGTCCGCCGACCCTGCGCTCCGGCCCGGCCCCTGCCCTCCGTCCCGGCCCTGCGCTCCTGCCCCTGCCCCCCGTCCGCCGACCCTGCGCTCCGGCCCGACCCTTGCCCCCTGCGATCCGGCGCCGTCACAGCCTCATTCTGCTCCTCCGGCGCCGTCACACCTCCTTCCAGCTCCTCTGGCGCCGTCAGAGTGCAGGGGTGGCCGGCCGGAGCGCAGGGGTGGCCGGCAGGAGCAGCGGTGGCCGATCGGAGTGCAGGGGTGGCCGGCAGAGAGCAGCGGTGGCCGGCCGATTACAGCGGTGGCCGGCCGGATCGCAGTGGTGGCCGGGGAGAGGGGGTTTGCGGTGGCCAAGGAGGGGGGGTTGCCGCTCGATCGAGAGAGGGAGAGACAGAGATCGCGTGGGGGACGAGAGGGGGATTGGGTTTTTATTTTTTTTAAAATGGTTTTAAAACAAAATTAAAATTGATGGTTAGATTAAAAGAATCGGACGGATAGGAACTGACAGCTCAAAGGGAAAAATAGACTGTCAGCTCATACCCCGTATTCTCTCTCTCTCCAGCCACCCCAACTGAGTTGGGATGCTGCACACCCCAACTGATTTGGGTGTTTCGTAGCATATGACTCATAGCGCACACATAGATTGTGCATGGTACGTGTTGCATGTTTAGGATCGTCAGGTGGAATCCCCACCTCTTTTCAAGCCCCCCCCCCCCCCCCCCCCCCCCCCCCCTAACACACACTTTCCGAACAACCACCGCCCCCCTTTAACGGCCAACAGCGCTCTTCTCCTGCTTTTATTATCCCCCAGTCGCACTACCAAAGTGGGCGACACACACCGAAACCCACTTCCGTCCCGTTCTGGGTTGGCCTCTCTCTCTCTCTCTCTCTCTCTCTCTCTCTCTCTCTGTGTGAGTGCATCTCTGGGTTGGCCCTCAACTCTCTCTCTCTCTCTATCTCTGTGTGTGCGCATGTCTCTCTCTCTCTCTCTATATATATATGTGGGTTGGTTCTCTTTCTCTATATATGGGTTGGGCCTCAACTCTGCCCGTCTCTCTCTCTCTCTCTCTCTCTCTCTCTCTCTCTCTCTCTCTCTCTCTCTCTCTCTATCTATACATATATATCTCTGGGTTGGCTCTCAACTCTGCTCGTCTCTCTCTCTCTCTTGGTTGGCCCTCAACTCTGCTGCTGCTCTCTCTCTGGGTTGGCCTTCAACTCTCTCTCTCTCTCTCTCTCTCTCTCTCTGGGTTCTTGATTGATATCTTCAGTTTCTCGTTGAAACTTCAGGGTGAAGGACATTAATTCCGATTCATTGGAAGCGGCCCTTAGCGTTAAGGGGGGTAAGTTACTCTGTGGGAAGAAACAAGCGATCGATTCTTGGTACGATGTGAAGGGGGTGTTTTAAGATCCATTTGCTCCCCCTAGCTTTGTCGCCACAAGATCGAGAGGCCCTGCGTTCGAGGGAGGATGGGGAACTGCCAGGCGGCGGAGGCGGCGGCGGTGCTGATCCAGCACCCGGGCGGCAGGGTGGAGAGGCTGTACTGGTCCCTCAGCGCTAGCCAGGTCATGGCCTCAAACCCCGGCCACTACGTCGCCCTCATCATCACAACCACCACCACCAACAACAACAGAAACAGCAGCGGCGGCAACACCGCCGCCCCCGTGAAGCACCTGAAGCTCCTCCGCCCCGACGACACCCTCCACATCGGCCACGTCTACAGCCTCGTCAGCTTCGAAGGTTGGGTTGCTGCTCCTCTCCATTTGTTTCTGGAAGTATCTTCTTCTCCTTCTTCTTCTTCTTTTTTCTGCAGAGGTGCTGAAAGAGTTTGTGTCGAAGAAGCACGTGAAGCTGAGTAGGTTGGTCGTCGCCCACAGAGACAAGGGTACCACTAAGAGAGGCGGCGGCGGAGGTCGAGCGGCGGATGCAAAGAGTTCGACGGCGCCGGTGGTAAGGGAAGCCTCCATTATCTTCTAATAAAATTTTAAAGAAACGTTAGGTACGAAAGCAAGAATTTTAATTCCAAATATTTTTTTAAAAAATAAATACTCATCTGAATCTAGTTCTGGAGTCAGTCTTTTTTTTTTTTTGTTAAATTACACATAGACCCCCTTAGTTTGATCGATTATCACTTAAACCCAATTATGTTTTAAAACACAACAAATGCCCTCCTATAGTTTGAAAGACATTACACATAGACTCCCTCTGGAGCGGGTGCAAGTGATACACATAGACCCCCTCTGGAGGGGGTGCTGGACGATTAGTCCCACCTCGGTAAAGTAGAGGACAAAATCGATCCTTATATGTATGATGGACCTCATCCCAATACATATAAGGAATGTTTATGTCCTCTACTTTACTGAGGTGGGACCAATCCTCCAGCACTCCCCCTTAAGTGCAGGCCAATCTGGCTTTTTGTGATCCATGTCACGTGGATGATATATAGATGTGTGGAGATTACAACCGGCCTGTGAGTGATACGGATAAACTCTGATACCATCTGAGATTTTCTCTACCCCAAAACACAGGTATTAGTCTGTCCCATCATACATATATATAAAAATGGTTTACGCCTTTTACTTTACCGAGGTGGGACTAATCCTCCAACAAAACCACCATGAACTTAAAGGTTCTGCATGTACCTGTTTGTCATCTCTTCCAAATTAGACTGATTATATACTGACCCCTGAAAACTTTTTACGTACATGTTGATCCCCACAAAATAGGTTATTTGTGCAAATAAACCTCTCAAGTTAATCGATGCCTATTTGTGGTAATTATTCCATGTATATTTATGATTTGACTGGTAGCTTCGTACAACTGTTTAACTGGGATGATTTTACACTTGTTTATGATCTGAGATTCAAACGAAAAACCCATAATTCTAGGTTGGTTTAATTATGATATCGAGGGTAAAATGATCAATTTGTGACCTCGGGCTAAAGACAGACATTGGCTAAAGTTCATTCGGTAACGGTGGGCGAAGGTAATTAAACTACAAATATAAATAGATTATTAATTCTCCAGAAATAGATGTCAGCTAACCTGAGAGGAGGTTGATTTGCACAAGTAACTTAGTTTTTAGGGGTTGATATATAAAATTATGATGTTTTCAGGGGTTAATATTTATTTAGTCTAGTTTACAAGGGTGTATATTAAAAAATCTCACTCTTTGCCAGGCGGTGGAAGCGGAGGAGGTGCAGTGGGTCGGGAGCGGTGGGAGCAGGAGAGGTGGTGGTGGTGCGCCACCACGACAGGGCCAGTGGAGGCCAGCCCTGCAGAGCATCGCGGAGACTGCTAGCTGATCGAGACCACACCCCCACCCTCTCTCTCTCTCTCTCTCTCTCTCTCTCTCTAGCTCTGTCTCTCTAGCTCTCTCTCTCTTTCTCTCTCTCTAGCTCTCTCTCTCTCTCTCGTTCGATCGATGAATAAAATGGACGAATAATGTATCCTCACTCTTTATATGTAGTACGTAGTGCAATTCATGGTGGAATGATACATGTTGGAAATTCGTTAGGAGCTGAAGATTGAGCTTTTACCATACTGCTGGGCTCAGTGTGTTCATGATAGGTCGGCCTGTAAATTAGGCCCACCCAGGAGGGCACCCGGCCCGGCCTGTAAAACCCGTCGAAAATCCGGTCCGTTGAAGTCTTTTCAAAGTCGGATCCATCCTTCCTATGTCACCAGGTGGGCCCACCAGGCTTAGTGTTTTCCGGCCCGGGTGGACCCATCGTGCCGGTTTTGTTCGGTTCAAGGTTCAGTTCGATCAGTTTTGAGGGTGTACTTGCAATACTCGCAACCGAACCGATCGTGTTGGTTTTGAGTGTGACGGAACCGAAACTGTTTTGATAGATCTACTATTGAACTGATCGATCTAAAATCGGTTTGGTTTGATTGGTTTGTTTCGTTTTGTTTTAAAGGTACGATCATGAACTAATCATCTTGAAAGAAATTTTTTTTTTCCATGTATGACCATCCAAATTGTGTTCATCATTCAAAGTTATTTCAAAATTATGCCCATAACAATTAGCATTAGCTTTGATATTAATTATATATCTCAAAATCCTGCACCGAATCATGTTTTTGTTCATAGAATGTTGATTGTCAGATTGGTCAAAACCTCTTTAGTTCGATTCGGTGTGAAACGATTTTTGTTTACAAAACCGAAACCGAACCCCTTTTTTTTTTTATTCCAAAACCGAAACCAACTTGTACATCTAAATAACCGACCACTAACCAATTTATCAGCTCAGTTCGGTTCGATTTTTCGATTAGGTCGATTTTTTGAACAACCCTAGACAACATACACATGGAAAGCCAAGGCGACACGAGACTACACTATCATACAGGTTGGGTTAGGCGAGTCTTATAGCCTCTTGCCTCACATAGTGCATAATCCTAGCAAGGGTTAGGAGTGGAGCAAAGAATCGTTCGTACCAACTAAAATATCTGGTGTCGAATTTGAAAGATTATCTGATTGTTGCTTTACTAGAATTATATACTAGAAACTCATAATTGCATAAAAAGATTAAATCATAAAGCTCCATTTGGTTTGAAGTATCCGGTGCAGTAAATTGTTTTGAGATAAGTATTCAGAATACAGTGTATGACTTACCTCATTTGTTTTGCAGTGTCTGGTGCAGTAAATCGAATTGGTGTCTTCTGAATACCACATAAATGAGGCAATTCAATACCACAAAATAAGTGGTAAGGCGAATACTCGTATCCAGAATACCTCGTAACTATAATACCTCATAGGATACTTTGAACCAAACGGAGGCTTAGTGTTTGTTGTTATCTGCTTCCGCATCGCATCCACATGATTTCACTTCGAAGGCTCACCGATTGAATAGTGAATCAAAAGTATAGTTGGTAAATACTTTGGGTACCCAATTAGTCATATGGTGGAACTTGCCTCAAATGGAAACTATTCGCAAACTGGTCATATGCCACTGTATCGGCACTCAATTAGGGCAGGCAATTTCGGACCCGACACAGCAGATCCGACACGAAGTTAGCGGGTCTAGGTCAGGGCTAAACGGGTTCGGGTCGTAAACAGGTCGACACGATAGACCCGTTTAATAAACGGGTTGGATCCGGGTTTAGGGTCTGGACATGGTAGACCCGGGAAGACCCGTTTAGTATTCAACGGATCGTGTCCGGTCGGGTCTACCCGCAATCCGATACTATAATATATAATACCAACAGGTCTTTCGGGTCAGGTCGGGTCGAGTCGGATTGGGTCGGATCGGGTCAACTGAATAGACCCGGGTGGTAAACGGGTCTTATCGGGTCTACCCGTTTACTAGCGGGTCGGGTACGGGTTTAGGATCTAGACACGATTAGTTAAACGGGTCGGGACCGGGTCTAGGGGTTTTGGACACGCCACAAACCTGACACGACCCATTGCCACCCCTACACCCAATACCTCCCTCCCCCTAATTCGCTTGGAATTTAAGGAGAATAACAATAAAAAAGATAAAACAAAAGGTTCCAACTCCTATCACTTAACTTAGGGCTGGCAATTTTGGACCCGACGCGAAGTTAGCGGGTTTGGGTCTGGGTTAAACGGGTTCAGGTCATAAACGGGTCGACACGATAGACCCGTTTAATAAACGGGTCGGGTCCGGGTTTAGGGTCTGGACACGGTAGATCCGGGGAGACCCGTTTAAAATTCAACAGGTCATGTCGGGTCGGGTCTACCCGCAATCCGATATTGTAATATGTAGTACCAGCGGGTCTATCGGGTCTGGTCGAGTCGAGTCAGACTGGGTCAGATCGGGTCAACTGAATAGATCCGTGTGGTAAACGGGTCTAAACGGGTCTTATCGAGTCTACCTGTTTATAAATGGATCGGGTACAAGTTTAGGATCTTGACACGATTAGTTAAACGGATCGGGTCCGTGTC
Organism: Chamaelirium japonicum; assembly: GCA_947650365.1. Lineage (NCBI taxonomy): Eukaryota > Viridiplantae > Streptophyta > Magnoliopsida > Liliales > Melanthiaceae > Chamaelirium > Chamaelirium japonicum. The sequence goes on along the minus strand of OX393557.1, from coordinate 50,427,719 downwards.
TAGGGGTTTCGACACGACCCAAAACTAGACACGGCACGAACCCGACCCGATGCCACCCCTACCGAACTCAGATTGGACTTCCAGAGTTGGGATTCCACAGGGGGTCAACCCTCACTTCCCCCAAAAGAGGCCGCTCGACTTCGGAGCGAATTGATCCGAAGTCGCACTTCCAATCTTGCGGAAGTAGGGCGAGGGTTCAGTCACCACGCCTCGAGATCTCACCAGCCAGCCAGCGACCCACGGCGCTCCTCAGCCTCCTCTTCCCTCTCCACGGCCCTCTTCCTCCCTATCGACAGCAATCTCTAGTTGGTTCCGGCCTGCCCTGCTTCCTCCTTGCAGTCGATGAAAAACAGAGTAAATGGCTTTTTCATTGTTCTGTTGGTTCAATGTGCTCTGTTGCTTCACTAGGCAGATTTGCTCTGTCAGCTTTGTGGTTGGTTGAATCATAAAAAAAAAAAAAAGGGTAAATTACAAAACCCTCCCTCGAACGATACACCTCATTTCATATTGGTCCCTCAACTATTTTCTTGGACAATTTAATCCCTGAACTATGCTCCATTTGCATTTAGCACCCTCCGACAACTTTTATTCCGAAAATACCCTTGCCCTGGTAAGCATAAATTAAATATTTAAAAATAATTTTGTGTATTATTGAAAACTGATAAGGATATTTTTGGGATAAAGAGTTGGCTGAGGGGGATAAATGTAGACAGAGCATAGTTTGGAGATCAAATTGTTCAAAAACAAAGTTGAGGGACTAATATGAAATGATGTGTATAGTTCAGGGGAGGTTTTCGTAATTTGCCCCCAAAAAAAAAGATCCTCTAAAAACATATTATGATATATCGAGCTGCTTTGCAGTTGGTTGCATCGTTGAAAAAAAAAAATTGATCCTCTAAAATCAGTTGAATAAAAAAGAAAATTTTCATTTTTGATATAAGAGGTAATCTCACCAACTATTCCCGAGGTAACTATAATCCTACACTTCCATCAAAACAAATAGCTGAAGTGGTAGAAGTCCTACTTCTCTGTAGAATACTTCCATCAAAACAAACAGTGGAAGTGGCAGAACTAGAGGTTCTAGGCCTGACCACTTCCATCAAAATAAACAGCGATATTGAGAACTGCGGCCAGTTTCACCACTCTCAACAGTTCTGCAAATTTCGAACAGACAAACGGCCCCTTAAGCTGAAATTACGAAGAACCAGAAATCTAAAGGAAGAAAATGAATTTCACTGCCAATCAAGGGAAGGTCCATTTAGGAACCCCATAAAAGGCGGGCAAGCCCCTCTTGGCAAGGTTTAAAAACTCTGTATCATTATTGGACTTGGACAGCACCGAACCGAGGGTATCGGCCGATACATACCGATAACGAAAGTGCAGGACTCGATCATACATGTTAGTTCTAGCTTAACTCGGCTGATACAGGTTACCAATTTCGACCAATACCGAGGCCAAATCAGTATCGACAGCGGAACTTAAAACTTAAAACCCCAACATAAAATTCCAAATAAAACCTGTAAAAAACTTCTTTGAGTCACTCAATTACTTCCACAAGAAAGTAATATGATGTGAAACCTGACTCAATACCCCTCCAAAACCCACATGTGAAACATCAGAAGCGACTTCAAACACCTTCGGAAAAAAAAAATGGAAATAGTCGAGCTATGGTCATCTGGATGATAATCTTCTCGAACGCTCTTGTAATCACATCAGTCCAATGGAAAGGTCCTTTCTTCGGTCAATTTGCGATAGGCCGTGATAGTATTACAACTCTGAATTAGAAAGTAGCCAACACATGTAAGCTGCATAATTCATGTGGGCCCTACGTAAGGTATAACCACTATTCTTCTGTTTAGTTGGCACCAACACATGTAAGCTGCATAATTCATGTGGGCCCTAAGTAAGGTATAACCACTATTCTTCTGTTTAGTTAGCACTTGGCACCATAACTTAAATTAAGGCTAATGTGCCTTAGGTACTTGTTAAACAGATCGGTTTAGGGTAAGGACACCGAAACAGATGCTTGTAGTTGTGACCACTATTCTTCTGTTTAGTTAGCACTTGGCACCAAAACTTAAATTAAGGCTAATGTGCCTTAGGTCGTTGTTAAACAGATCGGTTTAGTGTAAGGACACCGAAACAGATGCTTGTAGTTGTGATCCCTATGATATAGGTTTTATTTACATGTAATCACTCATAATAACACGTGGGGAATATGTATCATGATCAGAGTCTGTTACGTCTTACAAACTTCTAAAAAACGACCAAAATTACCCTTCCTTCTATATATCCTTTTTCATATACAAAATATTATTCGTTAAAAAACATTGCAACAGTGATGTCACTATAGCTATTTTAAAAAAAAAAACAAGATTTTTTTTAAAAAAATCAATACAGTGATTTCACTGTAGCAAATTTTACTCTCTATACCAAAATGTTACTCTTATTAAAGAGTTACATTTCATTAAAGAGTATCATTTGCTACAATGATTTCACTGTAGCAAAAATATGAAAAGTTTAAAACGAGATTTTCAACAAAAAATAAATGCTACAGTGATTTCACTGTAACAAATAGCAAAATTTTGTTAATAAATAGTAACATTCGCTACAGTGCATATCCTTGTGTGTTCGAATTTTAGTTGATGGATATGTTTGTAATTTGAACGAAATATGATAGATATCGATGGACTTTTCAAACAATGAGGCAGTTAAACGTGGCTGGCTCTGTTCTGTTGTTTGCGGAGGGAGTATAGTTTAAACAATCTGTTCGGTGCCTTGGTGCTAAAAAGAGTCTCTGATGAGGGACCACCGCTAACTACCCCCTTAAATTATGATAACGTAGCAAATTAGTGAAACATTCAACCTGTCGCTCGGATATCCCAATTAAGATTCTTGATCTCCAAAGATTTGATCCAATACTTCCCAAAATTAACAAAAATCCCTAGACCTTAAATTCTAAATCTAGAACTCAAAGAAAATAAAAAATTTACGGTAATCTAACAATATATATATATATATATATATATAGGGGAGGGATACTCTCACTAATGGACTCTTACTAATGACCCTTACTAATGATCCTATCCATCAGATCGGATCCGATGGATGGCTCTGATTTTTCCTCCCTCTCCCACTCTCTCTCTCTCTCGAGTAAAACCTAGCCTCTTCCCCCCGACCCAGCCCCTTCCCCCCGACCCCGGCTCCGGCAGCCCCTTCCGGTGACACCGACCCCCCCGACCCCGGCTTCGGCGCCGATCGGTCCGGTCCCGACCTTCCCCTTCCGGCTCCGCTCCGATCTTCCCCTTCCGGCTCCGGCCCCGGCCCCAATCGCACCAGACCTTCCCCCCTCCCCCCCCCCCCCCCCCCCCGGCTCGCCGTCGGAGCCAGAGGGGAAGGGCGGTCGGGGCTGCGGAGGGTCGATCGGGGCTGCCGATGTTGCCGGTCGAGGCTGCCGGTGTCGCCGCCGAAAGGGAAGGCCGGAGCCCGGGGGGAAGGTCAGGGTCGGGATGTTGCACTGTGAGAGAGAAAGAGAGAGAGAGAGAGAGAGAGAGAGAGAGAGAGAGAGGGAGATTTTAATCGGATCCATCCGAATGGGAACGGACGGCCTGGATCATTAGTAAGAAGCCATTAGTAAGAACCCATTAGTGAGAGTATCCGTCCCCATATATATATATATATATATATATATATATATATATATATATATATATATATATATAGGGGCATGCTATGCTACGGCATGCGGTGCGTGCGGTACTGCACCGCAGTCGTCTGATGCACACGCTGCGTGCATCACATGCACGCAGCAGTGCATTAGACGGCTGCGGTACAGTGCCGCACTTACCGCATGCCGCATTATAGCATTTCTCTCTCTCTCTCTCTCTCTCTCTCTCTGTGTATATATATATATATATATATATATATATATATATATATATATATATATATATATATATATATATATATATATATATATATATATATATATATATATATATATATATATATACACTAAAATGAAAGCCTCTCTCCCGTGTTGTGACACGTGAACACCTTTTAAAGAGCTAGAATTCTTCTTCCATGTGTCAACGCGGCTCTTTTTTAAATCCATTTAAAAACCTACCATAAAGAAGATAAATTTTCATTCAGTGGCATTTAATGGTCATTTGATGTTAATCTCTCTCTTTCTCTCTCTCTCTAACAAGCGAATCACACTCACTTTAGATTTCACCCTTCTTCGAACAATTGCGATGTCGTCTTTGCCAAATGACGTGCATCAAGCACATTCGGGCATTGCTCGGGTTTCTTACTTGTATCTATACTAAAATGGAAGCCTCTATCCCGTGTTGTGACATGTGGACGTCTTTTAAAGAGCTAGATAGAATTCTTCTTCCGTGTGTGAACGCGGTTCTCTTTTAAATCCATTTAAAAACCTACCATAAAGATGATAAATTTTCATTCAATGACATTTAATGTTAATCTCTCTCTCTCTAACAAGTGAATCACACTCACTTCATATTTGACACTTCTTTGAACAGTTGCGATGTCGTCTTTGGCAAATAGCGTGCATCAAGCACATTCGGGCATTGCCCGGCATTGCCCGGGTTTCTTACAAGTTATAATAAAAACAAGTAAATAAATTTGATAACATCCCTATTTAGAGTCGGTGAAACCTAGATGTCCTAATTTAATTGATAACATCACTTGGAACTTTGGAATTGAATCTTAAACAAATGGGGCTAAATCAGATGTTCGTTACAGACCAACTCACTCTACATAAGTCTCAGGATATAGTGGTGAGAGGATTTGATGTGAGAAGCCTATCAACTCTTTGAGAAATGCAAGGCCCATTAGGTTAGAAGATTTCAATTGAATATTTTTTTGTGTGTTGTTTTGAATCTGAATCAAACAACAAATAACGGTTATAACAAATTGAATATGCTCACACCGTAGTTACAACCTATAAACTGTATCCATATGGTAATATCCACATATGGCCAGAGCATGCCATCCAGAAATAGCATTGAAGTTTTTTAAAATATCGGATCAAGTAACATAGCATTAGCATTATCACCCGATCGGATCAATATATGAGGGGCGATCAATTGCAAAACATTTTAAGATGCGAAATCATCGGGAAACCTACATAGGGATTTTTGAATTTGCTGAAACTTGGTGGGTATGCTATTTATGGCAAGTTGATCATCCTCACCAAAAATTATCAAATTCTAAAACTCTACGTAACAAATATGATATTCAAATTAACAGTTGTTGCCTCTATACTACAATGCAATGCTTCTTTGCATGGCATGAGTCCTGTCGAATCTTGCTTCCCTCCCTTTGTAGGGAGGAGATGAGAGGGGGCGTTAGAGAGAAATGCAGGAGGAAGCGCTGGAGGAGAGAGAAAGAACCTGAGGATGCAAGAAGAGGAAGAGTACGATCAGAGGAGAGGGAGGTGTTGGAGGAGGTAGGGAGGAGATGAAAGAGAGAGAGAGGTAGAAAGAACCTAAGGGACAAAAGGGGCGATTCATCCCGTCAAGGTACTGCCATAAGGGAAGGAGATGAAGGCGATCGAGTGCCTGCTAGTTGAGGCCGGGTACGATTTGCCTCATCGGAGTGCCTGCCGGTTGTGGTTGGGTGCAACTCCCTTGGACGGGGTTTCTGCTAGCCGGAAAGAGTGTGATTCACCTCATCAGAGGGGAAGATGAAGCTGCTCTCCTTTCAACGCCTGGGAACCCAAGCGACAGTTGACCCTCTTTACTAAAAAAACAAAAGGTAGGTAGTTGTACCCCATTTGTAGCTAGACACATGGCGGCCAATGAACAATACATGCAACAACGTTTGCTTCATTCTTTTTTAAAAAATCCTCAAATATTTTACAAAAATACCCCCAAAGTATGTGCCTTTCTCATCCTCCCCAGATGCATTGCACTTGTCCTAGCCCCTGAGATAAATCTGAACCGTCAGTTACCTTACCCCTATAAATCACAGCCGCTATTTGTCTAACCGTCCTCCCTTATTATATAGATAACTTCTGCAGAATGCGTACAATGCATGGGTAAAATGAGTACATGTTCAAGAACTCATAACCTGTCATTGAGGACACTAGGCCCATCTATCGCACCCCATCGCCCTCACATAGCACATGATTATGTATAGACCAAAAGTTTGATTTACCATAAATTCTAGTACTATAAAGTAACATGCTAAAAGATCAACGTACGTAAACAATTATATGCACACAAGCTGTAAATTCATCTTTATTGTCTTCTAAATATGCATTTAACATATAATAATTTCACCTCACAAACAAAGAGAACCAGGCTGCCAAACTATGTATTGTAGCCATTGTTAGCATGATATGCATTGTTGATCCATTCCCAAACTTAAGTTTTTTGGTGAAAAGGTAAGTTAGCATGGAAGAAGAGAGGTAGAGCCCTGATATCTGGGAGGCCTTGGGTTCGAATTTTGTTACGTCCATTTGTTTATTCCTCCATCAGCTTACTTCTCCACATCCGGGAGAGGGCCGCATGTGAGGGCGGGTGTTATCGTGATATACATTGTTGTTCCATTCCCTAAAGCTTGTGGTATGTTGGGTTTAAACGGAGCATGGCCTTGCCCAAGAATTCTCCTGGTATAGCGGGGGTGAAAAGGTAAGAAATAGCTAATTGACAATTCTTTGTTGTTATTCATCAATCGCGGGAATTTCAAGAAAAAGCAAAAGAGAGTAAATTTGTCAATACTAAAGAAGAGAATAAAAAGTAAACCATTTACTCAAACATTCCATCCATGCTTTCAATGTATTGGATTTAAAATACTATCCAACTTTTAATATTTTTCCTAAAAAGATAAAAACCATCATCATCAAATCTTATCCCATCGACATGGGTCAACTATAAAGAAAACTTTGCAGCGATCATCTAAGACAAGTGTCGTAAAGATAATTTGGCAAGAGTCCCATAAAAACTTAAAAAAGTCTACCTTATTGATTACGTAGTTTAACCTCATGCAATCGAGAGAGAGGGGGGGGGGGGGGGGGGGGGAACCACCTACAAAATCTCATGCCATAAACATTTAAAATAACTCTCACATTAACTTTGTATTTGTTTAGAAAATCAGTAATCTACAATGACAATAACCATATAGGAGCTCTAAATGATCTTCATGATTTATTTAGGCAAATTTAATAAAAGAAAGGATAGGTTAATAAAGTCTGAGAAAATGATACCTCTATAAACCTCGCCTTGTACCTCTACGTCGTCGAACCAATGGAGGTCACATTGTTTTCCTGACCCACACCATGCCATCAGGAGCGGCACCCGATCTTCCCCTATGCATATAGCTAACCCCTCCAAAACCCCAGACCCTCGGATTTCTCTCACTGCCGACTCGAGCTGTCCATCTCCTCCCCCTCTCCCCCTTCCCTTCACCAGTCTTCGTGGTGCCTATCTTAACACCGCCGCTGACTGTCAGAGCCTCAAGCCGCCCAACGAGCTCCACCGCCTGGTGCAGCTCACCTCTGGGAGCCCTAGCACCCGGATGTTGCTCACCGTTCCACCTGAATCCCTGCCGGCTCTCCTCCCTTCCGCTGGCGGGCTTTACTGGCAATGGTTCGGGGACGATCGCTCCCATCCCGCTCTCCTGTTTCGAATCGAGGACTCTCTGATTTCTCCCACTGTCCACTCGAGCTGTCCATCTCCTCCCCCTCTCCGCCTTCCCTTCACCAGTCTCCGTACCTATCTCATCGCCGCCGCTGACTGTCAGATCCTCAAGCCACCCAACGAGCTCCACCACCTGGTGCGGCTCACCTCTGGGAGCCCTACCACCCAGATGACGATCACCGTTCGATCTGAATCCCCGCCGGCTCTCCCCCCTTCTTCTGGCGGGCTTTACTGGCAATGGTTCGGGGTCGATCGCTCCCATCCCTCTCTCCTGTTTCGAATCGAGGGCCTCCTCCGGCTTCCTGTCCTCTTCCTTCTCATGTGCTCCACCATTCTTGTTCTTTCCGCTGTAAATCTTCCCCTTCCTCTTCTTCCTCCTCCTCACTTCCCCCCGATCGTGAAGATCCCCTTCCCCATCCGCCCCCTCTTTCCCCTTCGCCTCGTGGCTCGAGATCTCCCCCCTCCCTTCCCGCCCGCCTCTCACCGCATTCGGGTTTCCCTCCACGTCGCGATCCGGTCCGCCGCCGTCGGGCTGCTTAGCCTCCTCATCCGACGGCAAAGCCGGGCCCGGCGGCGCCACGGTCTTTTGCCACCGATGGTCGCGGGGTTTCTTGGGCTGCCCGGATCTCCTGAGCTTTTCATTCCCCTCCTTGTGCTGACTCCTCCACCTGTCCTCCGCCGCCGCCGCCGCTCGAAGCCGATCCTCTGCTTCCTGCTTCTCTTTGAGCCTCTGATCATGGAGCTGCTTCAGGGTGACGTAGTTAGCGGGGAAGTAAGGGCTTCCCTTCTTCGTCTCCATCGCCCTCGCAATCTCTTGCTCAACAAAGCAGTGGTGAGCTTTATCCTCCGATTCACTGTAATCTTTTTTGTTTTTAAACTCTTCCCAACCCTTTTCTCACTCAAGGAACAGCTATTTGGCTTCTTCTTTTTTTTTTTCTTTTGGAGGGGGGTGGGGGGTGTGGAGGGTGGGGTGGGGGTGGTTTGTAAGATACTTTTGAGCTCAGGTCCTCATAATAGTTTTTTTGTGCCCACCGCTTCACACATCCCATGTTGTTATTTAGTCAAACAAAAAACTATAGTGGTCAAAATATCAAATTTACGAAAAGCTACATCTGACCAAGATATCTATACGAAAATTATCAAATATATGGATCATGTCATTACATAGAAAAAAATTAAAACGCATATCTTTCTTATCATGTTCAAAACACCGTAACTGTTTGATTACCGACAAAATCCCTATGATTCCAGTTGTATTTAGGGATGGCAACGGTGCGGTTTCGGTTTGCCCGAAATCACACCGCAACACCGAACCGGCACACTGAAATCGCATCGCACCGCGATGGTGTATCGTTATGTAAAACCAAAACCGCACCATACAGTGCGGTGCACCGCGGTTTATCACTATAATGTCCTAAACGGTTTGGTTTTTTACAGTTTTGGTCAAATATCGAAACCGCACCGCGATGATTTTATATTTTGGCAAATCAAAACCACACCATGCGGTGCAGTTTGCCATGGTTTTTGGTTTTAAACCGCACCATTGCCATCCCTAGTTGTGTTGGAATCCACGTCGAATCCTCTATGACTTCATCGAAGTCGATTGAAAATTAAAATAAGGGGCAAGCCCTCTTTTACACGTGAGAAAAGTTATTCAGTCATAATTTTATACAGACTCGAGTCACAACATTGCATCAAGCTCCAACTGATTTACCTCACTCGGCCTCAACCAAATGGTTGTGCTTTGAGTGTGAAAAACAATGAATGTACAAAATTTGAACTGAATAGCATTTTGGGTATAAACCGGGCCGAGACAGACCATGCTAGGTCGATGATGGAAGGACCCAGTCAGGTTGGACCAGGCCATCGGTCAAGGGTGGCAGTCCAATCCCAACTCGAACGGGCTTTCGAGCCAGATTTCGAGCCAAATTTTGACCAAATTTTTTTTTTTTTAGTGATTTTTCACTCAATCATATCTAAACTATATGAAGACAAAATTTAGAAACAATCTGAACTAAAAAACCTAATTATTACTATTACAACTCAATAGATACTCTAAATTATATAAAAACAAGTAATGATTGTTATTTTGAGTGATTTCACTCAGTCATGTATGATTTGTTATTTCTTACTTTTTTATTTTTTTGCTTCAATTCATAAGCAATCAGTACTTAAAAAAATCTAATTGTTACTATTACAATGCATTTGATACTCCGACTTTGTTGAATTGATACTCTAAACTATGAAAAGACAAGTAATGCTTCGTCGTGCAATTTATTTTTTTAAATGCATAGAGAATGGTAAAAGGCAACATAAAAATTCACACAAATATAAATATGCCCTGAAAAAAAGAACCACTAATAAATTATAATTAATACTCTACTTTTTTTAATTATACTCTAGAATTTTGTAAAGCGTAACTAGGGATGGCAACGAGTTCAATTTGGGATGGGTTGGCCCATCCCGACCTTGTCCTACTAATGAAAATCCTATCCCAAACCCGTGTCGGGTTTCAATGATCAATCCCAAACCCGTCCAACTAACACTAGTAAAAATCCAAACCCGTCCCATCTCATCTCGTCCCGTCCCAATTTTGTTTATGCTGGACAAGTCCAAACTAGTTGATTATATATACATTGAATAAATTAAACAGATGCACTACAATGAAAATGTATTACTGATTACAAGTCTACAACTAGTTAAACACCATGAACATATTGATAGTTAGATCATATATGTTCTAGAAATTTTATAAACAAAAGGCATGAGTTGTATTATCTCCTTAAATATAGATTGGTATAACATGAAATAAGATCCTAAACTACTACGGATGACAACGGTGCGGTTTCGATACGGTTTTGAGCAAAATCAAAACCGTACCGCAACATCGAATCACCACACCGAAACCGCAGCGCACCACACATCAACGGTGTACCATTATATAAAACCAAAACCACACCAATGCGGTGTGGTGCACCGCGGTTTATTGCTAGAATGGCCTAAACGGTGTTGTTTTGGTCAAAACCGAAACCACACTGCTATAATTAGAAACCAAAAACTGAAACTGTACCGCACTGCGATGGTTATATATTTTGGCAAACCAAAACCGCACTATGCGGTGCAGTTTACCACGGTTTTCGATTTTAAACCGCACCGTTGCCATCCCTATAAACTACATTCGAGTAAATTTTCAAACGACAAAAAAATAACATGTATGTAATCAGGATGGGTCGGGTCGGGTCGGGGTAGGCTAATCCAGACCCGTCCCAAACCTGATCGGGTTTTATTTCGTAAATACCAAACCCGACCAAACCTAACTAGTTCCATCCCAAACCCAGCTCAATAGGGCCAGGTCGAGTTGGGTTTCCAATTTAGCCCGTCCCATTGCCATCCCTTAGCGTAACATGTTCCATATTGCAATACTTTTCTTTGAATTTTGAGTGATTTTCACTCATTAATGTCTAGTTTGTTATTTCTTATCATTTTTATTTTTTGGTGGCAATTCAAAAGCAATTTGCGTTTAAAAATTTAATTTTTTGAATTGATACTCTTCAAATTTGGTAAGCAACGAATTATCCATAATATAATTTATTTTGAATAGCATCCATATTAACACATCAGAAAAAAAACCAGGATGCACAAATTCAAACAATGAAAAAAAAAATTTCACATTGAACAAAATAATGTTAGTTCCTCGTAAGTCGTAACAAACAATCAACATAAAAAACGACTTGTAGAACTCGAAATAAAAAAACAGTTCACCCATAAATGGACTAAAAGCAGAGGAAAATGTGTGTACCATTCCCTTAGGGAGCCGGTCGGTCGGTCACCAAGGAGGGCAGCAGCCCCCCCCCCCCCCTCTCTCCCTGGGTCGGCATGTAGCCAGGGGGGGGGGGGGGGGGGGGGGGGGGGGCGGTCGGTCGATCACCAAAGAGGGCAGCAGCCCCCCCCCTCTCTCTGTGGGTCGGCATGTAGCCAGGGGGGGCCGGTCGGTCGGTCACCAAAGAGGGCAGCAGCCCCCCCCCCCTCCTCTCTCTGTGGGTCGGCATGTAGCCAGGGGGGGGCGGTCGGTCGATCACCAAAGAGGGCAGCAGCCCCCCCCTCTCTCCCCTGGGTCGGCATGTAGCCAGAGGGGAAGGGGTCGGTCGGTCACCAAGGAAGCACACACCCCCCCCCCCCCTTCTCGATGGGACGTACAATGAGCCGAGGAGTGAAGCAGCAGTCGAACACGGAGGTCTCGCAGTGCTGACAACGCTCCGCGTTTCCGGGCCAAAGTGACTAGGTGTCAACTGCGCGCCACATCACCGCGGCGGTTGAGCTCATTGCGGAGACACATCAGCCGTCCGATTTTAGCGGGGTGTCGTAACCGCCACCCCGCTACTATAAAAGGGGACCTATCCCTACAGCGAAGGAGGGGGGGAAGAATTCTGGAGGAGACGCTGCCCGTTTCGTCCCAGAATTTGTTAGGATTGATGTGTTCTAAGCTTGTAAAACTTTATGTTTTGGTCTAACAAAGATTGATAGTTATTAATATATGAGATGCATATAGGTGCGTAACATAGTTACGTGTTCTTTTGAGAACAGAGAGCCATGGTTATATGGTAGTCCACTGAGTTGAAGACTGAGTGGATTGGTCCCGTATAACCTAAATAAGTTCGCAGCTATGATCAGGTTGGTCGCCTCATCATGTTAAGCTGTTGGCGATGACAGTTCATGGGATGTCTTCACCATGGTCATCACCAGGCACAGTGTCTGTGGCTGAACGGAACTAACACGGTGTACAGATCAGTGAGCAGACACTGGTACACTAAGCCGTGTTTCTGCTTAGGGTAAAACGGTCCTAAACCCTGAGGAACCACGACTGATGGACTAACCAGTTGCGTGGTGCTTTGGCGCACCAATGTGTGAGGGTCCATATGCAGTGATCCAAAACCACAGTGTACTGGGTTACCCGGCTGGCGTTGCATTAGCGTGTCACTCCTGCAGGCCATCCACACCCCTGATGGGAGGTGCGTTCCTTGGTGTGACTTACACTGTACCAAACCCAGGCCTGGTGGTCATCAGTTTGACTGTTGACCGGGTTCGATTACTCGACGGGGTAATCAGAGGTACGATGTATAGGTCAACCTGGAAGGAACCAAGTCATATGATCATTCGAGTCTGACGCTAGTCTTCACCGCTCGAAGTGAATCATGGCATCAAGTGGAGGGACAGCGGGTTTACCACTACTGAGCGGAGAGCAGGGGTATGATGGAGAACATAGTAAGTCTGGGTGAATTGGAGTGCAGCCTGCGTCGCACTCTGGGTGGCTACGCAGGTTAACTCGAGCTCAGAGGATCGATGGTACACTCGGGTAGTGTGTCGATCGAGCTTGAGTTGGAAGCCATGAACCCCGGTCCCTGATGGTTCCACCTTATCAACATTATGTACGGTTCTTGAACCGTCTCCTCGGAACACCATAAGCAGGAGGAAGAAAGAAGTATACGCTCCGTGTGTGCTTGGCACTAGAGCACGGTAGATGCGTAACTACATACGAGTACTAAGGGTTGAGCCCGGGATTAGTACAGAGTCGTATGTAATAATCCCTAGCCATAAGTGAACTTCGCTGTATAGGTGCGATGCACCGGGGTATGTTGCGAGTTGACTAGTTGACTATGCTAGAGGCACCCTCCGGTGGCCTCAGTTAATAGTAAGTAACTAGTAGATATCACTTAAGTAATGGCCGTTAGGTATCGCACGCTAGAAATGGTCAAAATGAGGCGTCGGGGCGTTTTGGTAAAAACCTCACTCTGCCGGACCTCACTGTTGGCCGAACCTAGTGGTGGGACACCTCACTAGGGCCGGCCCTATGATGTAGGGATAAGAATCCCTCATCTATAGGGCCGGCCATATGGATAGGGATGGGGCAATAAATCGGTTAATATCGAGCCCTAAAAAGTGGGAAAACGGATAAATACGCGGAGAGATAAAAGGGAGATAATGGAGAGATAATGAGAGGGGGTTAATATCCCCTTGGATCCTTATCCAAGGGGTGTTGGCCGGCCCTATAAAGCCCTATGGGGCGCCGGCCCCATGTGCAAGAGAAACCGAACCCCCCTCTCTCTCATCTCTCGAGTTCTCTCCCGTTTCATCTCCCGTTTCCCGCTTGCTACTTCGTCTTCCTCGCGTGGAGTTCTGAAGAAGGAGAAGGGTCGTTCTTCGGAGGCACTCAGAGATCCGAGAGCGACGTTCCGTGCATCGTGTGAGATCGGGTGAACAAGAAGGCAACATCTCCATTCGTACCGTCGGCATCTTCGCGAACGATCTTCCGTCTCCATCGACAAAGAAGACAATCCTCCGCGGTTAAAAGATCCGTACGAAAGGTATGTGTAATCTAACATATAGATCTAGCGAGCATTATGATTTGCATCCATGCTAGTTAATCATTACGCTAGATTGCCGTTAGGGGTTTTCGATTCTCGTGCATACACATGCACACATATGTAGATTAGTTTCTGTGAAAAATTTAAATCGTGTAACGTGCACCATGAACGGTCTTTTGACCGCCAAATCACTTCCGCTGCAAGCCTCTGACCCGGATTAACATCCATCAATTGGTATCAGAGCCGCATTAGTGGTGTGCGTTTCATGTTTTTTCATGAAACTAACATGTGTGCGCATGATGAATGCGTGAGATCATCGGGGTTCTTACGCTTAGATCATGCATATATATAGATTGTGCTTGTTCTATTAATCATTCTTGCAGGGCGCCGCTATAAAAAATCTAGATCTATGCTTTGTGCTTGCTACCGGGGGTCGGACCCCGAGTTAGCAATTGTCTGGATTTGCTTTCTGTGTGTGGATATGTAATTGAGCCATAGATTGGGCGAGCGATGGGGTTTGTCCATCCTCGGTTTCCCATGGCCTTTTTTTCAAGGTGTGTTTTCTTTTCTTTCTAGGAAATTGTGTACGACCGAGCACTTGCTCATAGCGTACTAGACTTTTTCAGTTACAGATCGAGAAGAAAGACGTGCCAAAGAAATCCACCATCGGGAGCGGAAGCGGAACCCTGGAGGATGAAGACGATCCGGCAAAGTGTTCGCAAGCGCGACGGAGGAGCCGGACCGAGGAACCTTGCGAAGAAAGCTAGAGGCCTGCGCTGTGCTAATTAGGTTCAGGGGTCGGACCCTGAACTTAATTCAGTTTTTATGGTTGCTTTCTTTAATTAGTTCTTTATGCTTCATATCGAACCCCGATGAGATAATATGATTATCAGTTTTCAGAGGGATGCCTTTCCCCTCCGGTCCAAGCGACTGTTTGAGGTTAGGATCCCGCTAGATGACGCCTATTATTTAGTTGACTTTTGATGTTAGTGGGATCCCATCACATATGGTTATGCCACCATTAGGAGAGCACCCGACTAGTCGGGTGTGCCTATTTGGCCAGCATCGAAATCAAAGATGAGATGGAGATCCATTGAACATCAATTGTCAAATCTATAAGCGAGGCGCCATGACTAGTGGGAGTCCTTTCCAGTGAGTCTGACTCTAGGATTAGCTCCAGAGCATTAGCGTGATAACCAATTTTGCAAAGCATCGATACTCTTGGAATATGTAATGTGACCCTTGAATAGAGAAATCCACTTGAGGCAGGGACTATGATATTCCGAGAGTGATTAATGCTAGGCGAAAGGTTTGAACGCTAGTGGGAGCATGGTGTGACCAGGGTCTAGTATTTAGGAGGTCGCTACCTTTGCATTTGCATAAATTCATACTCGCAAAATAACCCTCAGAATTATAAGGGATGCAAGAGAAGACTTTTAAAAGATCCTCTGGCCTCCACGGCCAGTCATTTTGTGTTTGGGTGGGGATGCATAACTTCACACCCCCTAGGGTGGGAGCTGTGTGTTTCCATGCCAAATTACTTAATGACCTCCCTGTGGATATGGCGATTACGGGGCCAGGAGAGAAGGGCTTTTCATCCCACCCTAGTGGGGGCCGCATGAACTCCCGTGTCGTAATTGCTTAGGCTCGTGGGTAAGCATCCTAAGTACACGTGAGGTATTCGTTGCGAAGACAACGGTGATCACGTGGTACTGGCCGAAAGATAACCATGGTCCATCACAGCCCTTAGTTGGCAGATTTGGATAGGGTCAAGGAAAAGGCCCATGTGAGCGGATTGACGCTGTATGATGCCCCCTAGGGCAGGTACAGTCGATTCCGAGATCTTACATACATGGTTAATTGATCCATGGTAATGACTTCGCTTGAGGGTAGCGTCGACATATGGATATAATTAGCTTGTTTTAAAAATCCATAAAATAAGTTTTTAATGCATACTCATTATTCAATCTTTATTTTCAGATGACTAAGTTAGACCCCCTGTCCGCTATCCTAAATGACCACAAACTTACCGGTCCCAACTATGAGGACTGGAAGCGCAACCTGTACCTGGTCCTAAGGATTGGTAAACATATGACAGCCCTTAATGACCCTGAGCCAGATTTGCCAGGACCCAATGCCACAGAGGCACAGTTAAAGGCATTCACTGACTGGAAGGAATCCAATGAGATATGTAAATGCTATATTATAGCATCCTTGCAAACAACTCTGCAGAAGCAAGTCGAGGAGATGCCCGACGCTTCTGACATGATGTTGTATTTGAAGGAGATGTTTGAAGGTCACAATCGCGTTACGCGATACCTTACCATCAAGAAACTCGTCGGCACTAAGATGTCCAATGGGACGCTGGTTCGGGAACACATGATGAAAATGTTTGGGTTCCAGAACGAACTAGCTACCATGGACATTGTGCTAGAAGGCGAGGTGATGACAGACATCTTCCTCTCGTCACTGTCTGGAGCCTTTGAAGGCTTTGTCACCAACTTTAATTTGAACAAGTTGGCTATGACAAATGCAGAGCTTCTGGGAGCTCTCCAGGCAGCTGAGGATGGCTTCAAGCAGAAGGGCGAAGCACTTCACGTGCAACGCAGATCCTTCAAGAAGCCTGGTAAACCTCAGGGCAAGAAACATAAAAGGAAACCTAAGTCATTGCCTGTGCAGGACTCTGCTGGAGCCTCTGGGTCTGGAGAATCAAAGAAACCGGGCACGAAGTGCTTCCGGTGTGGCCAGAAGGGTCATTGGAAGAAGGACTGCAAGAAGCCTCAGAATGCTGGTGAAGGTAATCTACAACTCTTAGTTGTTGAATCATTTCTTTCAAGTAATAGTACTTTTGCTAGTTGGATTGTGGATTCTGGATCCACTAACCATGCCTGTAACTCTCTTCAGGGGTTTCGGGAAAGCAGAAGATTGCTTGATGGAGAAGTGACCCTGAGCATGGGAACTGAGGCCGTGGCTGCTGCTGAAGCTATTGGAGATGTTAATCTTAGTTTTTCGAATAATAAGACTTTGACACTTAGAGATGTCTTTTATGTACCGTCCTTGCGACGTAACTTAATTTCTGTTTCTTCTTTAGTTAATGAAGGTTATTCAGTTTATTTTGATGCTTCTGGTGTGTCGTTTAAACTGAATGGAACTTTTATAATAAGAGGAATGGTTCAGAATCATCTCTATGTTGTGAGTCCTAAATTTGAAAAGGATAACATAATAACTTCAGCATTTAATGTTAATTCATCTAAGCGTAAGAATCCATCGGAAAATTTAACCCACCTGTGGCACTTACGACTTGGGCATATTGCCTTAGATAGGATCCATAGAATGGTGAAGGCCGGGCTTCTGGAAACAGATCCTACGGAGATCCTTCCCACCTGTGAATCCTGCCTGGAAGGCAAGATGACCAAGAGGTCCTTTAAAGGCAAAGGAGTAAGAGCCACTGAGGTATTAGAGTTAATCCATTCGGATGTATGTGGACCCATGAACGTCAAGGCGATAGGAGGCCATGAGTATTTCATCACATTCATTGATGATTACTCAAGATATGGTTACATTTACCTGATGCATCGGAAGTCGGAATCCTTTGACATGTTCAAAGAGTTCAGGGCTGAAGTAGAAAAGCAGACAGGTAAATATATAAAAACCCTTCGATCTGATCGAGGAGGTGAATACCTATCTGACGAGTTCCTAGGGTATATGGTGGAGCATGGGATAAAAACCCAGTTAACTGCTCCAGGTACCCCACAACAGAATGGAGTTTCCGAGAGAAGGAATCGAACCTTGTTGGATATGGTTCGTAGCATGATGAGTTACGCCAGTTTACCAATGACCTTTTGGGGATATGCCCTACAAACAGCAGTTTATATTCTGAATCACGTTCCGTCTAAGTCAGTGCCTCTGACCCCTAGAGAACTGTGGTCAAAGCGAAAGCCATTGATACAGCATTTCAGAATATGGGGATGCCCTACACATGTGCGAAGGGATAAGAGGGAAAAGATGGAAACTAAAACCAGAGTATGCTTATTTGTAGGGTATTCCAAGGAGACCAAAGGTGGTCTATTTTATGATCCTGAGGAAAAGAAAGTGATCGTTTCTACGAACGCCTATTTCCTAGAACATGATTATATTGTGGACCACAAACCTACTAGTAAGGTAGTTCTGGATGAACTGCTGGGTACTAGTTCAGATAGCGCATCCAAAAGCATAGTGGGAACTGACATTACAGATAATAATATACCAGATACTGTAGAACCTGTTAATCCTGTAACACCACCACCACCTCGTCGCAGTGGGAGAAACATCAGAGCTCCTGACAGATACTATGGAGAAACCTTATTGGTTGATCCAGAGTGTCAGGAGGATGACCCACTGAGCTACGATGAGGCAGTGGGAGCTTCTGACAGCTCTGACTGGCAAAAGGCTATGGAGGTAGAAATTGAATCAATGTCCCATAACGCAGTCTGGACTCTTGTTACACCATCATCCAATATTAAACCTATTGGGTGTAAGTGGGTGTATAAGAAGAAGAGAGGATCCGATGGTACAATAGAGACTTATAAAGCTAGATTAGTTGCCAAGGGTTACACCCAGAGAGAAGGGATCGACTTTGACGAAACCTTCTCGCCGGTAGCTATGATAAAGTCTATTCGGATCCTCCTATCCATTGCAGCCCATTATGACTGGGAGATCTGGCAAATGGATGTCAAGACAGCATTCCTTAATGGAAATTTGGAAGAAGACATTTATATGATTCAGCCACCAGGCTTTGAGTCAGAGGGTCAGGAACATCTAGTTTGCAAGTTGCAGAAGTTCATTTATGGACTAAAGCAAGCATCTAGAAGTTGGAACATCCGTTTTGATCAGGCAATCCAGTCATATGGATTTACTCAAAACGAGGATGAACCATGCGTATACAAGAGGACTGATAAGACCACAGTAGTATATTTGATACTTTACGTAGACGATATTCTGCTCATTGGAAATGATGTAGGAACATTGTCAACGGTAAAGGTCTGGTTGTCAACACAGTTCGATATGAAAGACCTAGGTGAAGCGAGTTATGTTTTGGGGATCAAGGTAACACGTGATCGCCAGAACAGGATTCTCTCGCTGTCACAGGCTGCGTATATAGATAAGGTTATGGCTAGATTTGACATGCAAAACTCCAAGAAGGGTTTTGTGCCATTTAGACATGGCATAAAACTGTCTAAGGATCAATGTTCTAAGACACCTGAGGAGAGAGCAGAAATGCAGAAGATACCTTATGCCTCGGCATTGGGTAGTCTAATGTATGCTATGCATTGTACAAGGCCAGATATCTGTTTCGCAGTAGGCATGATGGGTCGGTTTCAGTCGAATCCGGGTCCAGATCACTGGACAGCTGTGAAGTGTATACTCAAGTACCTTCGTAGAACAAGGGACTATGAGTTGGTTTACACTGGACAAGAACTGACGCCGATTGGATATACAGATTCTGACTTTATGTCAGATTTGGAATCCAGGAAGTCGACATCAGGTTTTGTGTTTATGCTAGGAGGAGGAGCGGTTAGTTGGCAGAGTGTGAAGCAGAAATGCATCGCAGACTCTACCACAGAGGCTGAGTACGTTGCAGCGTGCGAGGCAGCCAAAGAGGCGGTATGGCTCAAGAAATTCCTTACGGATTTGGGGTGCGTACCAGAGGCCCAGTTACCTATTGTGCTTTACTGCGACAATAGTGGGGCGGTAGCACAAGCAAAGGAGCCAAGACATCACCAAAAGGGGAAGCACATCGAGCGCAAGTTCCACTTGATTCGGCAGTTTCAAAAGCAAGGGCGAGTAGCGGTGACACAGATTGCATCTACAGATAATGTTGCTGATCCTTTCACAAAGGCAATACCTACCAAGGCATTCGAGCGACATGTGGACGCGATGGGAGTCAAAACCGTTTTGCTTCGCTAGACCAAGTGGGAGATTGTTAGGATTGATGTGTTCTAAGCTTGTAAAACTTTATGTTTTGGTCTAATAAAGATTGATAGTTATTAATATATGAGATGCATATAGGTGCGTAACATAGTTACGTGTTCTTTTGAGAACAGAGAGCCATGGTTATATGGTAGTCCACTGAGTTGAAGACTGAGTGGATTGGTCCCGTATAACCTAAATAAGTTCGCAGCTATGATCAGGTTGGTCGCCTCATCATGTTAAGCTGTTGGCGATGACAGTTCATGGGATGTCTTCACCATGGTCATCACCAGGCACAGTGTCTGTGGCTGAACGGAACTAACACGGTGTACAGATCAGTGAGCAGACACTGGTACACTAAGCCGTGTTTCTGCTTAGGGTAAAACGGTCCTAAACCCTGAGGAACCACGACTGATGGACTAACCAGTTGCGTGGTGCTTTGGCGCACCAATGTGTGAGGGTCCATATGCAGTGATCCAAAACCACGGTGTACTGGGTTACCCGGCTGGCGTTGCATTAGCGTGTCACTCCTGCAGGCCATCCACACCCCTGATGGGAGGTGCGTTCCTTGGTGTGACTTACACTGTACCAAACCCAGGCCTGGTGGTCATCAGTTTGACTGTTGACCGGGTTCGATTACTCGACGGGGTAATCAGAGGTACGATGTATAGGTCAACCTGGAAGGAACCAAGTCATATGATCATTCGAGTCTGACGGTAGTCTTCACCGCTCGAAGTGAATCATGGCATCAAGTGGATGGACAGCGGGTTTACCACTACTGAACGGAGAGCAGGGGTATGATGGAGAACATAGTAAGTCTGGGTGAATTGGAGTGCAGCCTGCGTCGCACTCTGGGTGGCTACGCAGGTTAACTCGAGCTCAGAGGATCGATGGTACACTCGGGTAGTGTGTCGATCGAGCTTGAGTTGGAAGCCATGAACCCCGGTCCCTGATGGTTCCACCTTATCAACATTATGTACGGTTCTTGAACCGTCTCCTCGGAACACCATAAGCAGGAGGAAGAAAGAAGTATACGCTCCGTGTGTGCTTGGCACTAGAGCACGGTAGATGCGTAACTACATACGAGTACTAAGGGTTGAGCCCGGGATTAGTACAGAGTCGTATGTAATAATCCCTAGCCATAAGTGAACTTCGCTGCATAGGTGCGATGCACCGGGGTATGTTGCGAGTTGACTAGTTGACTATGCTAGAGGCACCCTCCGGTGGCCTCAGTTAATAGTAAGTAACTAGTAGATATCACTTAAGTAATGGCCGTTAGGTATCGCACGCTAGAAATGGTCAAAATGAGGCGTCGGGGCGTTTTGGTAAAAACCTCACTCTGCCGGACCTCACTGTTGGCCGAACCTAGTGGTGGGACACCTCACTAGGGCCGGCCCTATGATGTAGGGATAAGAATCCCTCATCTATAGGGCCGGCCATATGGATAGGGATGGGGCAATAAATCGGTTAATATCGAGCCCTAAAAAGTGGGAAAACGGATAAATACGCGGAGAGATAAAAGGGAGATAATGGAGAGATAATGAGAGGGGGTTAATATCCCCTTGGATCCTTATCCAAGGGGTGTTGGCCGGCCCTATAAAGCCCTATGGGGCGCCGGCCCCATGTGCAAGAGAAACCGAACCCCCCTCTCTCTCATCTCTCGAGTTCTCTCCCGTTTCATCTCCCGTTTCCCGCTTGCTACTTCGTCTTCCTCGCGTGGAGTTCTGAAGAAGGAGAAGGGTCGTTCTTCGGAGGCACTCAGAGATCCGAGAGCGACGTTCCGTGCATCGTGTGAGATCGGGTGAACAAGAAGGCAACATCTCCATTCGTACCGTCGGCATCTTCGCGAACGATCTTCCGTCTCCATCGACAAAGAAGACAATCCTCCGCGGTTAAAAGATCCGTACGAAAGGTATGTGTAATCTAACATATAGATCTAGCGAGCATTATGATTTGCATCCATGCTAGTTAATCATTACGCTAGATTGCCGTTAGGGGTTTTCGATTCTCGTGCATACACATGCACACATATGTAGATTAGTTTCTGTGAAAAATTTAAATCGTGTAACGTGCACCATGAACGGTCTTTTGACCGCCAAATCACTTCCGCTGCGAGCCTCTGACCCGGATTAACATCCATCAGAATTTGCGGAGCTGCGGAGATCGGTCGGTCTGCACCCAGAGGCTGTCTGCGGAGGTCGGTCGGTCAGTACCCAGAAGCTGTCTGCGGAGGTCGGTCGGTCGGCAGCCAGACACTGTTTGCAGCGACCTGCAGACAGACGCTGTCTGTAGCGGTCGGTAGTCAGAGTGAAATTGCAGAGGTCGGTAGTTTGGGAGACCGGTCCTCAGGGTATGTAATTGGGGTTAAGGTGAGAGATTGTAACCGAAAGAATAGTCTTAGTGCATTCTCGCCCCGCCCGTGGTTTTTTCCCCTTCGACGTTGCGAAGGGGTTTTTCCACGTAACCACCGTCTCTTCTTTGCATTTGGCTTGTTGGATTGTGCTCGCCACCCGAACCGCCCGGTTCGACTAAAAACCCCCCACAATCTTGGCGCCGTCTGTGGGATAGTCTTCGAGACTTCCTACTAATAGCTTTCGACTGTAGACCCATGGGTGTCGGTCAGTCCGAAGCTACCTGCAACCAGCAGTCCACGACCACACGGTTGAAGAACGATGGCCGGTGGACCGTATCGTACTCGCTCGACGTCGCAGCTCCTGTTCGAAGCCGCACCACTCGGAGATGCAAATGACGTCGGGCGTCTTGTTCAACAGCCAATGGACACGGAGCGCGTAGTCCCGTTGGCGAATCCTGTACTGGGGGTCGGGGAGTCCAGTCAAGCTCCAGTAGCAACCCTGGCTCCTCTGACAGGGGGTCTATCGGAAGCTTTTCTGACCACAATGATGATGACCCAGCAAGCTCTCACCACCCAGCTCCAAACAATGCAGCGCAACTACGAGGAGTTGCGTGACTTCGTGCGGGCCACACCGACGGGTGGTCTACTCAACCAGGGCATGTTGGCCCAAGCGGGACAGAGTCTCCCCACTCAAGCTGCCCCACCAGTGCAAATGCAGCTGCAACCAGTGCCTCAGGTGGAGGTCAGGGTTAATCGCTCGGTGGAGGTCCAGAGCGCAAATCCCGACGGGCGAGACTCGAGTAGCCCGGAGCCTGCAGAGAGAAACAAGCACGCCCGAGCTGCATCGGCACACGCTCGGATGTCTGGTCCCGGCTCGGGGCACACCCCCGACAGCCGCCTGCCTCCAAGCATCACTCGAAGACGGACTCGGCACAAGTGCATCGCCCGAAACGAGACAGAGAACTTCATCGTCAACCGAGTGATAGTCATCACACTCGGATGACGCCAGCCAGCCGGCAGCCGGCTCATACTACCGACCGGAGGAGCGTACACGAACGCATTCGAGTACATGCGTCGGAGCGACACGGGGAGCGAGAGGAGATCCAGCGAGACCGACCGGGGGTCCGAGCTCCCGACCGGTTGGAGAAAGTTGCCATCCGAGGAGCCGCACGGTCTCCGCTTGTCGAGAGGCTACTCCAGGAGCCATTCCCTCGAGGATGGAATCCTCCACGCCTTCCCAAGTTTGACGGATCGAAAGACCCGGTGGAGTATGTACTGGCTTTTCGGGATGCTCTGGTCCCGCACGAGGATGATCATATCCTCTACCGGACCTTCGCCAACAGCTTGTCGGGAACCCCCCTCGAATGGTTCCACAAGCTTAGGCCCTCGTCCATCTCCTCCTTCTCGGAGCTGAGCACGCGGTTCATCGACCAGTACCGATGTAATCGCCGGGAGCTGAAGACTCTGGAGTCACTCTTCGGGATGAGTATGACCCAGAAGGAGACGCTCCGATAATTCTACCATAGATTCAGGTCCGAGTACCTGAGCTTGGCGGACGCAGACGGGCAGGATCGCATGGTGATCGCGGCCTTCAAGAACGCCATTCAGCCTGCCCAGCTCGTCAACGCGTCGCTCATCAAGAGAACTCCGGAGACGATCGACGAGCTGTCGCGGCGCGTTGAGAAGTACATCAAAATCGAAGACGCGGACCGCAAGAGGAAGGCGGTGGAAACCAGGGTCTCGCACCAGGGCTACGCCAAGCCTGCTGCTGTGAAGAACGTCAACAAGCAGCAGGGGGATGCGACACGGCACGAGGCGAAGCGGCAAAGGCAAGACAGGCCAGCGAGGCCGCAGTGGAACAGGGAGTTCACAGTACTGAACGCCCCCATTGACCAGATTCTGGAAGCTATCAAGGGCGAACCATACTTCAAGTGGGCGCAACCGCTTGAACCTGGAGAGAGGGGAGCCAGAGATGCGTCAAGGTACTGCGAGTACCACTAGGGCCAAGGCCACACTACCCTGCAGTGTCGGGCGCTCAAGCATCATATAGAGGATCTCATTGAGGCCGGCCACCTTGGCTGCTTCATTGACATCCCTCAACGTAAGGAAACTAAGGCTGTAGGGGAAGTCCAGTGAGGAGCGACGGCACAGCGCTTACCGGTTCCTACGCCAGAAAGGCGCCAGCTCCGAGAGGTAGATGCAGTCTACGGGTACCATGGCCCGGTACCATCTTCAAATACCGTCGACCGACAGGTGCGACGTATTGAACAAACAAGGCAAGTCCACCGTGTGGTACTCGACCCCGTCATCCGTCCCGAGCCAAGAGTGGAAGCTGTAGTACAGTTTTCGGCGGCTGATCTGGTCGGAATAGAGAGGCTTCACAACCATCCCCTGGTCATACGGCTGTAGATAGCCAATTGCCTAGTGAAGAGAATTCTGGTCGACGCCGGAAGTTCAGTTGATGTGCTCTTTCTCAGCGCCTTCGACGCCATGCAGCTAGATCGCGGACAGATGACCGAGTCGTCGTCGACGATAACGGGCTTCACGGGGGAGGCTGCAAGGGTGGTTGGTGAGATCACCCTCCCGATCACAACAGGGCATCTCACTAATCTTACCCGGTTCATTGTGATCGAAGCTCACTCGGCATACAACATTATCCTCGAAAGACCGTGGCTCCACCACTTGGATGCGGTCCCCTCGTCGACCCACCAGGTAGTGAAGTTTTGGACCGACAAGGGTGTGATGAGCATTCGAGGTGACCAGTCCTCGGCAGCCAAGTGCGAGCTCAGTGCCATCCATCTGAAGACGACATGCCAAATCGAAGGAGGAGAGCCAGGTGAAGGCGGCACTGAGTTGGGCATCCTCAACCTCTGGACTACGAAGCAGAGTCAAGAAGCACCAACGCTCCAGCACCACGCCCTATCAAGCGCAGGAGCACGAGGAGGCCAAGCATCTGAGAAGACCGACCTGTCAGTTGAACTTAAAGAACTGACAGTGTCGGGGGACCTGCTGAAGACCGACCTGTCGGCTGAACGTAAAGAGCTGACAGTGTCAGGGGACCTGCTGAAGACCGACCTGTCGGCTGAACATAAAGAGCTGACAGTATTGGGGGACTTGCTGAAGACCGACATGTCAGCTGAACGTAAAGAGCTGACAGTATCGGGGGACCTACAGAAGACCGACCATTCAGTTGAACGTAAAGAACTGAATGCGTCAAGGAGCTTGAAGAAGACCGGTCAGTTAGCTGAACTTAAAGAGCTAACTGGTCCGAGCGACCCGATGGAGATTGACCTACCAGCTGAAGGTAAAAAGCTGAGCAGGATGACGCACCCTCAGAAGACCGACCGACCGGTTGAATCTAAAGAACCGGACGAGTTGGAGAGCCCGAACGCTGAGTGGGAGGAGTCACCTACCGTCGAGCCAATTCTGCCCGTGGACTTAGGAGAAGCGGGTCATCCGAGGATAACTTTCCTCGGATCGCAGCTGCCGAAGCATCATGCCGAAGCCATGACGATATTTCTCAAGGCAAACCTGGACGTGTTCGCATGGTCAGTTGAGGACATGCCAGGCATCCACCCCGAGGTAGCCTGTCATCACCTCAACATTCGAGAAGGAGTTGCGCCTGTACGTCAGAAGCCCCGGTCGCTAGCACCGGAAAAAGTAGCAGCTGTCAACATGGAGGTAGAGAAGCTGCTATGAGCGGGCATCATCAGAGAGGCTCGGTACCCGAAGTGGATCGCTAAAGTGGTCGCCGTCCCCAAGAAGTCAGGAGCCATTCGGGTCTGCATCGACTTCACAAATCTCAACCAGGCATGCCCAAAGGACAGCTACCCGCTACCACGCATCGATACCCTGGTGGATTCCACGGCGGGACACGAGAGGCTCTTGTTCATGGACGGCTACTCAGGCTATCACCAGATCCCCATGAATTCGGAAGACCAGGAGCACACGACCTTCGTCACGGGTCGAGGGCTCTTCTGCTACAAGATGATGCCTTTCGGGCTGAAGAACGCGGGAGCAACGTACCAGAGGCTGGTGAACAAGATGTTCGTCGATCAAATCGGAAGGAACGTGGAGGTCTACGTCGACGACTTGCTTGTGAAGAGCCAGGCGGAGGAGGCGCATATGCAAGACCTGGAGGAAACCTTCGCAACCCTGCGGAGGTACAGCATGAAGTTGAACCCGGCCAAGTGCGCCTTCGGCGTGACATCGGGAAAATTCCTGGGATACTTGGTCACCCGACGGGGGATCGAAGCCAACCCGGAGCAAATCCGTGCTTTGGAGGAGATGTCGTCGCCCAGATCACGAAAGGAAGTCCAGAAGCTGACCGGACGGATCAATGCCCTCAATCGCTTCATTTCCAAGTCCTCAGACCGGTGTCGGCCCCTGTTCGAGAGGCTGAGTAAGCTTGCACCTTTCGACTGGGACCGACGCTGTGAAGAAGCGTTTCAGGAACTGAAGATGTATCTTGGCCGACCCCCTATCCTGATGGCCCCTCAGCCAGGTGCAACGCTGGGGGTGTATCTTTCGGTATCAGAGGTAGCAATCAGCGCTGTACTGATATGCGAATGTGAAGGAGCAGAGAGGCCTGTCTACTACGTCAGTCGCATCATGACGTCAGCTGAGACGAGGTACGCGAGGATCGAACAAGTGGCTCTAGCTCTAGTGTACGTGTCAAGGAGACTTCGCCCGTACTTCGTCGCTCATCCCATCGAGGTCATCATCGAGCACCCCCTGAAGGAAGTACTAGATAACTCTACTCGGGCAGGTCGGCTGAGCAAGTGGGCGGCAGAGCTGCAAGAGTTTGGCCCTCGGTACGTGCCTCGGAAAGCAGTCAAAGGCTAAGCACTTGCGGACTTCCTCAGCGATTTCCCGGCGGAAGACACTGCACCAGTGCCAGAGACATTAGAAGACCTGTCGGTAGCTGCCGGTCGACCCGTGGGAGTCGGTGCGGCAGCAGGACAGGAAGACGAAGAACAGGGCTGGAGATTGTTCGTGGATGGCTCGTCGTGCGCAGTCGGGAGTGGTGTGGGGGTAGTCCTAGTAACCCCCGACCACACGAAGCTCAAAAAATCAGTGCGGCTACTTTTCCCGACGACGAATAACGAAGCGGAGTACGAGGCGATGCTGACAGGACTGGAGATGGCGACAGCACTGGGGGTGACCAGCCTACGGGTCTACAGTGACTCCCAACTGGTAATCAATCAGATTACCGGTAGGTACGAAGCCCGTGACGCAAGGATGCAAGCTTACCTGAAGCTAGCCCAGGAGTTGATCGCCAAGTTCGAAGACATAAGCTTCCACCAGTTCCCCAGAGCGGAAAACAAGCAGGCGAATGCCCTTGCTAATCTAGCATCGGTACTCGGAGAAGACAGAGAGAAGTGGGTCTTCATCGAGGTGCAAGCTGACCCACGAACAGTCGGCCCCGCAGAAGATAGTTGTCTGACGAGGAGGACACAAGCCATGGAGACGGCCCATACTATTGCGGTCGGAGCGGATTGGATAGGCAACATGAAGAAGTACCTACTTGATGGGATACTACCGGAGGACGTCGATGAGGCCCGAAGAACCAAGGCGCACGCTCCAAGATACACCCTCATCGACGACGAGCTGTACAAGCATTCGTTTGGCGGACCGTACCTTAAGTGCCTCACGAAGGAACAAGCGGCAGAAATCATGAAGGAGGTACATGAAGGGGGGTGCAGGAACCATTCCGGAGGAAGAGCCCTGGCGCGGAAGATAAAGCTGCAGGGCTACTACTGGCCCACCATGGAAGCAGATGCGGGGGGATATGCGAAAAGATGCTTGCAATGTCAAAAGCATGCCCCCTCCATACATCAACCAGCAGAAGAGCTGCACCCAGTATCCAGCCCTTGGCCCTTCCAACAGTGGGGGTTAGATATTTTGGGCCCCTTCCCGACGTCGCCCAACTGGAGGAAGTTCCTCCTCGTCGCCACCGACTACTTCACCAAATGGGTGGAAGCAATCCCGTTGCTGAAGATCGGGGAAGTTCAAGTAGGAAAGTTCCTATGGAGCAGTATTATCTGCCGATTCGGACTGCCGTAGGCTTTCGTTGCAGACAACGGGCGACAGTTCGACGCAGAGTCAATCAAGAAGTTATGCGCCAGTAACAACATCAAGTTATTCTTCTCTACACCACGGTACCCCCAGAGCAACGGGCAGGCAGAGTCGACGAATCGTGCCATTCTCGACACACTGAAGAAGAAGCTGGAGCAGAAGAAGGGGTTGTGGGAAGAAGCTCTACCCGGAGTTCTATGGGCATATCAGACGACACCGAAGCGACCAACGGGAGAGTCCCCGTTCAGTCTTACCTACGGCTCTGAAGCAGTCCTGCCAACGGAAACCCTGGTCCCGACGCAGAGAACGGTCGTAGCTGTCGACCCGAAGCTGAATGACGAACTCCTGCTTGATGGCCTGGACTTGCTGGAAGAGAAGAGGGAGAGAGCGAGGGCGCGCCTAGCTAACTACCATCAGGCCATCAAGAGGGCATATGATCGCAAAGTCAGAAGGCGGGTATTCAAACAAGGGGACCTAGTTATGCGGAAGGTCTTTGATAATACCAAGGAGCTGGGAAGTGGCAAGCTGGGAGCTACTTGGGAAGGACCGTACATCATCGATGGTATGGGGAAAAATGGAGCCTACCGCCTGAAGACCCAAGACGGCGACGCGGTGGCAAGGCCATGGAATGCAGCCAATCTGCGCAAGTTCTACCAGGGTAGTTAAATGGGCAAGACGCATGTAACCGTTTTGTAACTCCGAATCTATTCAATAAAAATGCACTTGCTCAACTTTTTTGTTCATGTGAGTGAATAATGGTTAACCGAGGCAACCTAAACCGAGTGGTACATAACACTCTGAGCGAGTTCTACCACTTGGCCGACCGGTCGATAGGTCCCTGCGAAGGGCGAGACCGGCCGGTGAATAACTGGAAAGATCGGTCGACAGACCCTGTCAGGGTACGACCGGTCAACCAGCCTAAACCAAGTGGTACATAACACTCCGAGCGAGTTCTACCACTTGGCCGACCGGTCGACAGGTCCCTGCGAAGGGCGAGACCGGCCGGTGAACAACTGGAAAGATCGGTCGACAGACCCTGTCAGGGTACGACCGGTCAACCAGCCTAAACCAAGTGGTACATAACACTCCGAGCGAGTTTTACCACTTGGCCGACCGGTCGACAGGTCCCTGCGAAGGGCGAGACCGGCCGGTGAACACTTGGAAAAATCGATTGGCAAAACCCGCGGGGGAACGACCGAGCGACGTGTAGTTACGCGTGTCGACGTGTAGTTACGCGCGTCGTCGACGTGTAGTTACGCATGTCATCGGCGTGCGGTTACGCATATCGTCGACGTGTAATCAAAACATGAGAACCGGATTTTTAATGACACATCGTCGACGTGTAGTTACGCGCGTCATCGACGTGTAGTCAAGACACAAAATCCGAGTTTTAATAGCGAGACATCGACATGAACGTGAGATGTAAAGTTGATGAAAAAGACAATGATTATGGCATTCAGATGAAATATCAAGAGATCCCAACACAAATAAGAGTTTTATTTTATTACATCACGAAACAAAGTAAGGCAGCGAGTAAGATCGGTCAAGCGTCGCCCCCAGCTTTCTACGATCCCGACGGGAGCTTGCCGCGCAGCTTCGCGACCTTCTTGCGCCATTCCGCCGCCTGCTCTACAAGAAGCGATTTGCAGTCCGCGGTGTATTCAGCATGCTGCCTGTCAAGCGCAGCCTTATGCGCTGCTTCGGCCTGGTCAAGGGAGGCCTTCAATGCGGCAAGTTCGGCCTCGTAAGCGGCTCGGGCGGCATCGGCCTCTGCGCGCTGCTCCCTGATCGTAGCCGCCTGCTTCCTGAACTTCGCCCACAGCTCGTCATTTTCCACCTTAGCAGAATCCAACGCTTCTTGGAGCCCGAAGGAATCAGAAGCGTTCTCCAGCGAGGCTTCGAGCTGAGCCTGGACTGCAGCAAGCTCTTTGGTGTGAACCCGCCGAGCTTCCCCCAGCTGATCGCGTAGCCCTCTCAACTCCTGCCGAGCAGCCCGAAGGGAGTCCTTAAGCCGCGTCATCCTTTGCATGCCCCCCTCGACAAGTCGACAGCCCGCCTGACAAAGAAGGAAACAACATGTACCACAGAGTTAATGGGAGAAGTTACTACTACGTGAAGTCAAAACATGTCGTCGGCGTGTAGTTACACATATCGTCGGCGTGTAGTCACGCGCGTCGTCGACGTGCAGTCAACTCGTTAACGACTTAGACTTACCTCATGAAAGTCGTCGAGCTGACGCTCCCAGCTTGGACTACCCTCACCGGTATCATCTTCCTCTCCCTGATGAGCAGAGAACCCGGGGGAACGGCGGTGAGATGTAGCTTCAGTGGCCCCGAGGGGAGAACGAGGAGGTGGCCCAGCGGCGCCCCCAGAAGCAAAAGAGGAAGGCGAAGGCATGAAGTCCCGGACCTCCGCGCGATCGAGCCTTCTAGCGGTAGGGGCAGCAGTTGGTGCAATGGTAGGTGCAGCAGGGGGACCACGGGGTGAAGCTCGCCCACGCGACCCAGCCGAGCCAGACGGCATGGCTCGCTCGTCTCGCCCGAGGGAAGGAGAGAGACTATAACCGGAAGACCTCTCCGAGTCTTCTATCTCCACGTGCTGCTTACCCGTCGACGGCACGTCCTCTACCCAGTCGTCGGGGAGGGAGCGAAGGTCGTCGGCAGCAGCACGTCGCATGGAGTGAGCGAGAAGAGTGCGTTCAGCATCTTCGTCGCTGGAAGACTCGTTCAGCAAAGCTCGCCTCCTTGATTTCCCCGTCGGCACAGCTACGTTGCGCGCAGCCGGACGGCTGCACTCGCCTGCAGCTTTAGTCGACTTCGCGCGCCGCCTGAAGACCACGCAGAGTTTAGATGTAGCGGTGTTTGGGTTGAAGCGTGTGACGGAGTTGACATACCTGTCAGGAAGCTCAGAAGAGTAAGTAATGGGCTCTTCTCCCCTACCGGACGCCGCACGCTGTTTGCCTTTCTTTGAAGTAGAGCCGTAGGACCTGACGATCGGTAGCTTTGGAAACAATTGCCGCCAGTCGTCGTCGTTGTTCGTCACCCGCTTAATTAGTTGGTCAAGCTCTTTCTCAACAGCCTCAGGGCACTGAAGCTGCTTGGAAGAGTAGTAGTCCTCGATGGTCGCAGCGAGATGGGAGATGTGACCGGGGACTTTAAAGCGACCCCTCCAGGGTCCCCCGACAATGATGGGGCACTCCTTCCAACCCCTCACCGTGTCAGATAGACCCCCAATGGGAGGGCGGCTGCCTGCGCGCGCCTGCAGGCTGAAGTACGAGAAGACGCTGCCAGGCGTTACCTTGTAATCCTTGATGAAGTATTTCTTCAAAAGGTACGCGATGCAAAGCTGCTGCCCCGCCAGCACTTCCAATTCTTCTATACAGCGGAGGATCCTCCAGCCGTTGCCAGCTATCTGGCCATGAGACACATTCATGCACTCCAGCAGACGACCAGAGAAGCTCGCCAGGGGAAGTCGCAGGCCGCAGCGAAGCTGGCCGAGCGTGACGACAGTGCGGTCGTTGTCTGACGGGTCCAAAGGACCGGTAGCGAAGGCAAGCGAAATCACATCTGGAATACCGTATGCTGCCCGGACCTCCTCCATCAGAGGGAATTTGTTCACCATCGAGAACCAGGTGAAAGTCATCTTCGCCGCAAGTCCTCGACGTGTATCCAAACGAGCCGACACACAGGTACTCGACGTGTATCCAAACGAGCCGACACGCAGGCGAAACTTCTCCCAAATGAACCTTCAGCCGCAGAGGAAAGATCTGAAGCAGAGGAAAGAAATGAACCATCTGGCTCCTATTTATAGACGAAGTTGGAGCTAGATGGGTTCGAATTTCGAGGAGGCGAGGTGGCGGCGCCCGGTGACGCCATGTGGCGAAAAATCAGAAAAAACCCAGACAGCTGTTTTTGAGTTGCAACAGCCCAGAACTGAGGCGGGCACGCAAACCGAGACGTGCACACAAGTCGGTGCGGGCGTGCAAGGCAATGCTAGGGTGCAAGTTGAGGCTGCACGCAAATCGAGGCGAAGTGATCCTGACCGGGCGGGACCGAAGACCGTCCGGTCAGGAGGGGGTATTGTGTGTACCATTCCCTTAGGGAGCCGATCGGTCGGTCACCAAGGAGGGCAGCAGCCCCCCCCCCCCTCTCTCCCTGGGTCGGCATGTAGCCAGGGGGGGCCGGTCGGTCGGTCACCAAAGAGGGCAGCAGCCCCCCCCCCCTCTCTCTGTGGGTCGGCATGTAGCCAGGGGGGCCGGTCGGTCGGTCACCAAAGAGGGCAGCAGCCCCCCCCCCTCTCTCTCTGTGGGTCGGCATGTAGCCAGGGGGGGCCGGTCGGTCGATCACCAAAGAGGGCAGCAGCCCCCCCCCCCTCTCTCCCCTGGGTCGGCATGTAGCCAGAGGGGGAGGGGTCGGTCGGTCACCAAGGAAGCACACCCCCCCCCCTTCTCGATGGGACGTACAATGAGCCGAGGAGTGAAGCAGCAGTCGAACACGGAGGTCTCGCAGTGCTGACAACGCTCCGCGTTTCCGGGCCAAAGTGACTAGGTGTCAATCGCGCGCCACGTCACCGCGGCGGTTGAGCTCATTGCGGAGACACGTCAACCGCCCGATTTTAGCGGGGTGTCGTAACCGCCACCCCGCTACTATAAAAGGGGACCTATCCCTACAGCGAAGGAGGGGGGGAAGAATTCTGGAGGAGACGCTGCCCGTTTCGTCCCGGAATTTGCGGAGCTGCGGAGATCGGTCGGTCTGCACCCAGAGGCTGTCTGCGGAGGTCGGTCGGTCAGCACCCAGAAGCTGTCTGCGGAGGTCGGTCGGTCGGCAGCCAGACACTGTTTGCAGCGACCTGCAGACAGACGCTGTCTGCAGCGGTCGGTAGTCAGAGTGAAATTGCAGAGGTCGGTAGTTTGGGAGACCGGTCCTCAGGGTATGTAATTGGGGTTAAGGTGAGAGATTGTAACCGAAAGAATAGTCTTAGTGCATTCTCGCCCCGCCCGTGGTTTTTTTCCCTTCGACGTTGCGAAGGGGTTTTTCCACGTAACCACCGTCTCTTCTTTGCATTTGGCTTGTTGGATTGTGCTCGCCACCCGAACCGCCCGGTTCGACTAAAAACCCCCCACAGAAAACATATTTGAAATAAATGATCAGTCACAAAAAAATAATAAATAAAAAATAAAATCCAACTCAGCTCGATTTACACGCCTAATGATATTCAATTAGATTTTTCTATGCACATTGTTGTTTACACCCATATCGCAATCATCTGATTGGGGCCGAGTACGATTCATCAGTAGAATCTTGGTGCAATGGATGGTTGTGACTTGATTTTGTACAAAAATTCTGTACAAAATTATGGTTGAATAGCTTTTTTCATATGGAAAACAAGATTGTCTCTAGTTTTAATTCTGATAGTCTCCGGTGAAGCCATAAATGATTCCAACACAACTAGAATTGTCGAATTCCGTCGTGAATCGAATAAGTTATGATTTTTTGAACATGGTAAAAAAATATTTTTTCAATGTAGTGTCATGATCCTTAGATTTGATAAGGTTTGGATAATTTTGCTAGTAGTCTTCTGTTTGATTGAATAATATGACGGAGACCATTTAAAACAACACCTCACTAACACCATATTAAGAGTTAGTTACAAGGGCTGAAGCTAAAACGAAATTATTATCGTGACTTTAGCGTAGTTTTTGGAAATGGGTTCTAGATACATTACCCCTTTTTTAAGGGGGACTTAGTGATAGGCCCCTGACAGTGGATTACGTTAACAATAAGGACGCTCAAATTTGCATGCTAATCGAAGTCCCCCGCATCAATCGCTCCTACTTCTTGATCCTTCAACAGAGATTGGTTTATCCACACATCCACCTCGAAAAACATCCTCATCTCCGCCTTGCTCATCTTGTACTGAGCACTCATCATGGCCCAACATTCAAAACCTTACATAAGGCTATGAATTTAAACTATGCCATATGCAGATAAGGTGTGCCACTCAGTTTTTTGGATGTCAGCAGCAAGACCCTTGAAAATAATAAGTCCAAAATGTATGGATCAATTGCTAAACTTAGGGCTGGCAATTTCGGACCGGCAGACCCGACACGAAGTTAGCGGGTCTAGGTAAGGGCAAAACGGGTTCGGGTCGGGTCGACACGATAGACCCGTTTAATAAACGGGTTGGGTTCGGGTTTAGGGTCTGGACACAGTAGACCCAAGAAGACCCGTTTAAATTTCAACAGGTTGTGTCGGGTCGGGTCGGGTCTACCCACAATCCGATACTGTATTATATAGTACTAGCGGGTCTATCGGGTCAGGTCGGGTCGAGTCGGATTGGGTCGGATCGGGTCAATTGAATAGACCTGTGTGGTAAACGGGTCTTATCAGGTCTACCCGTTTATTAGCGGGTCGGGTACGGGTTTAGGATTTAGACACGATTAGTTAAACGGGTCGGGTCCAGGTCTAGGGGTTTTGGACACGACCCGACCCTTGCCACCCCTAGCTAAACTCCTCCAATGAAGGTCTACTTCCTTTAGTTCCTTGATGTTCTCTTGGAATAATCTCTAGACCTGCCACTACTCTCACTCTATATTTTCACACCATTGATGCCTTTCTCCTCT
Organism: Chamaelirium japonicum; assembly: GCA_947650365.1. Lineage (NCBI taxonomy): Eukaryota > Viridiplantae > Streptophyta > Magnoliopsida > Liliales > Melanthiaceae > Chamaelirium > Chamaelirium japonicum. Next base: position 50,392,691 of record OX393557.1, on the reverse strand, counting down.
AACCGGCACCCAAAAGGCTTATGTCGATCTTTAAAAGTAGTGGCTGATCAGGCTCTCTTGTTCAGGGAATCAGGGCATGACCTGGAGCAAAGGAGTCGTGAGGTTGCTCTAGAGTGCAGTGAAGGGGGTCCTACTATGGTTGAATCTCAGAGATCGTCTGCTTCCTCCTCTGGAGTCTGGACCATCGATCGTGCATCGTAGCTCTCACTTGATAAATTTTGGAACAGAATCGATTGAAGATATGACAGTGCTCCGAGCCAAATCTAGAGCTCTTGAACCAGGCACGTACAAAACGACCTCCCCGCCCAAGATCCGCATGCACAGGAGTTCCGACCGTTTCAATCTGCTCAACTTCAGTTGATGCTCTTCCACAATTGGCACAGTCCTTTGCTACAAGCCCTTGCTAATTCCTCCCTCGGTGCAGTTCTCCCATGGTTGTGGGGTGTTTAGGGTTCGCCTTACCACTCAGGTATTAGATGATTGTACCTCGCTCCCACCTCCTCCCTTGGGCCACATCCCCCCCTGGAGCACGGCATTGGGGATAGAATGCCCTTCGGAGAGCCTGTCATTCCTCCAGGGTTCGATCCTCCAGTGGCAGTTGGCCCGCAGCCTACGAGGTTCCGGCAACCGTGCGTTAGGCCACCCCCTTTCCCTGCTCCAACTCGGGCCAACAAAGCTGCACTACCGGGAGAGGATGCTGGTAGCCAGGACCCAGGTACGCCATCCCTCCAACAGATCACCCGGGATGCAGGCATGGTTGTTTCGAACTTTGATTTGGGCACGAATGGAGGCGTTTCTTCCTTTTCCTTTGAGGGTGCCAGAGGAGCATGTGTGGCACCCCTCGTCAACCCTTTTGCCGACGAGCATGAGGGAGTCCCTGTCGGTTTGGATGAACGGGGGCCCCCCTTGGGACCCCAGGGGGACCATGTGCCGATTGTTGTAAACAGCTCCCTTTTCGGGGGAGCTCATGTTCCTAACATTGATGTCAACAGGAGTGCTGTGACAGAACAGGGGAGGCAAGTGACCATGGCTGATCAAAGCGCAGACCAGAGGAGACAGGGGGCTGCGGTGGAAGGGGGAGCCATCCAGCTTCAGTTTGCGAGAATGAGCTTCAGGCAGATTTTGCAACGCTCTTCTGAGGATCAGCTGCTAGCCCAAGCTCTGGTCCGGTCGAAGATGCGCCTTTTGGAGTTAGATCAGGTCGACCCTTCGGTTTCCCTGCCTCTCTCGCTTTTGGAAGATGATGTAATTCTTGACATTGCTAGGAAATGTGGTTTTATTACTGCTCCAGAACTGGATGGTGTCCGTTTTTTTCTTGACTCTATCAGGGCCATGGAAGAAAAGAGAGCGAAGTTGGCTTCGTCCTGAGGAAGATGTCGTGGCGGAGGTTGGTAGAGCGTTGTGTTGGAGTCCGGTTTGTTTTCTATGAAGATTTTGTCTTGGAATGTTAGGGGGCTGGGGAAGTCGGAGAAGAGGAGAGCTGCCAGTTCTTTTGCTTCGATCCACGATGCTGACATCATTTGCATCCAGGAATCGAAACGAGAGAATCCTACCAGCCATTTTTTCCGCTCTCTCAGTACGAAGAAGATTGCTAAATGGGAAGCGAAAGACGCTACAGGAGCTTCAGGGGGTATTCTGGTAGGGTATAGCAACGACCTTTTCATACTGCGAAGCATGAATGTTGGAGTTTTCTCCCTTTCTCTTATTTTACAGAACAGGCTAGACGGTGAGGAGTGGATGATATCCTCTGTCTACGGCCCTACAGATCACAGTAGAGGTGACGACTTCTGGACTGAGTTGTCCTCGCTCCGGGTGAATGGGTGGTCGCAGGGGATTTCAATGTCACGAGAGGGTCGGGAGAGAGGCTGCGCAGTGGTGGTGACATTTTCGCGATGAGAGCTTTCTCCCTTTTCATCCGGCAACAGGAGCTTATAGATCTTCCTTTAACAGGCCGCACCTTCACCTAGAGTAACAAGAGAGAAGACCCTATTTTGGCCAGGCTTGATCGGTTCCTGATTTCTGCGGACTGGGACTCTCGCTTTCCGGGTTCGATTCAGTCAGGGCTGGCTTCCTATGTGTCCGATCATGCCCCAATTCTTCTCTCTACCGACTCTATTTCTCCAGTGCGCCCCCCCTTTAGGTTTGACCAAATGTGGTCGGTGGAGGAGGGTTTCCAAGAGCTGCTGGCTGGATGGTGGGAGGAAGCGGGCAGCCTAGATAACTCGGCTTTGAACATGACAAGCAAGCTCAGATTTATCAAGAGGAAACTTTTAGGTTGGAGCAGGGACCATTTTGGTAATGTATTGCGGCAGAAATCCTCTACCTTGGCAGCAATTCAGACCCTTGAAGTTCGAGGAGAATCTGCCAATCTGACGCAGTTGGAGGCTGCGGAGTTGAAGAAGCTGAATGAGAATCCGATCCTTCTCTTGCGGAAGGAGGAAGAGATATGGAGGCAACGATCGAAGGAGCAGTGGGTCAAGCTTGGAGATGCGAATACCGCCTATTTCCACAAGGTGGCCAATGCCCGTAGAAGGAAGAACTTTCTGGCTTCTCTGTGGCACGAGGGGCGATCTTTGACTGCCACTTCCGATATCCTGGAGGCAGCCACTTCCTTCTTCAAGAGCTCCTTCCGGGAGACAGAAGGAGCCACAGGGGTCTCTTTTGACTAGATCGGCATGGATTTCCAGAGACTGCATGGCGACACGGGCATTAACGCGGAATTCAATGACGAGGAATTCTGGAGAGCGGTTTTTCAGTCCAAAGGTGATGGAGCTCCAGGGCCGGATGGGTTCCATATGGCCTTCTACCAGAAGTACTGGGATATGCTGAAGGGCGACCTCTGCCGCTTTTTACGAGACTTCTTCTTGGGCAAGGTACGTCTTCACTACTTGAATCACTCCTGGATTATCCTTCTTCCTAAGAAATCTGGTGCAGAAGCTATTCGGGACTTCAGGCCGATCTCTCTGTCGAATTGCCTCTATAAGATCGTCTCGAAGGTCCTAGCCAATCGTCTAGCGGACAACATCTCTTTGCTGGTCTCCCCCTCCCAGGCAGCTTTCATCAAGGGGAGATTAATTCTGGACAGTGTGGCGGCGGCTCATGAGACTATCTTTCACCTGCGCGAATCTGGAGAAGAGGGGGTGTTGCTGAAACTGGACTTTGAGAGAGCTTTCGACCAAATCAAATGGGAATTTTTGCTTGATCTGCTGAAGGCTAAGGGCTTCTCTAGCAATTGGGTGGGCTGGATCAGAGAGATTTTAGTCTCCTCGAAGTTGTCTTGCCTTATCAATGGGGAACAGGGTAAAGACTTCAAGGTTTACAAAGGCCTGAAGCAAGGTTGTTCCCTTTCACCGTATCTTTTTATTTTGGTGGTCGATGCTTTTGATGCCGCGATTCGCAAGGCGAATGCTGAAGGTCTTGTGAAGGGAGTGGGCGGACACGGTTGGACCACCTCGAATTTGCATTATGCAGACGACTCGCTCCTATTCACCATGGTTTGCCCTTTCCAGATGGTCTCACTCAAGATACTTCTGTATGAGCTAGAATTGACTTCAGGCCTGAAGATTAACTTCCAGAAGAGCAACCTGTATTACATTGGCACGGGGGATGCAGGAAGGGCTTTAGCTAAGCTGTTGAATTGTAAGGAAGCTACTTTGCCAATGAAATACTTGGGATTGCCTATCAGTGATAAGGCTCTTAGGCGGGAGGATTGGGAGCAGCTGATTCTGAAGATCGAGAGAAGATTGGAGGGTTAAAAGGGTCGATTTCTGTCCTCAGGTGGCAGACTCGTGCTGGTGAATTCAGTTCTCTCTTCGATTCCTTCTTACTACCTTTCCTTCTACTACCTGCCATCATGGGTGATAGACAGGATCGACAAGATTCGGCGATCCTTCCTTTGGCGTGGTGTGGGGGTCAACACGGGAGGCTACAATTTGTTGAGATGGGACCAAGTCTGTCTGCCGAAGAAGCTAGGAGGGCTGGGGGTCTTAGACCTGTGCAGGTTCAATATATCGATGCTGGGGAAATGGTGGTGGAGGCTGCTGTTGGAAATAAATCCATGGTAGAGGCCCGCAGCGGAAGCAAAGTGAAGGTCCGAGGACCGTGAGCGGTGTGCGTTACATATCAAAATTTTCATCGAAACGATCTACATATGCGTGTATGAATCTAGCATGCAACTACGCGAACCCCTAACGATGATCTAACGCGAAAGAACAAACTAGCATGAATGCATGTTCTAATTATGTTAGATCTACTTGTTAGAGGTCATACCTGCGTGCGGAATCTTTCACCGCGACAAATTTCTTCTTTGTCGATGGAGACGGGCTACGGATCTGCTCGACATAGCTTCGGTGCAACGGCCATAACTTTCTGCTCCAAACTCTGATTGGGCTGAAATTTGGACTGTAGGTAGCCAACTTCGAGACGCAACTTTTTCAACAAGTTTCACGTCGTTTGGACTTCTGTAGCTCCCGGAATTGCAGAAACAATGTTGATTTTCTGTGCAGATTCTGGACAGCAAAAGGTTGCGGGAGACGCCTTCTAGTTCACCCGATCTCATACGATGCACGGCACCTCGTCGATGGATCTCTGAGTGCCTCCATACGACGAGCCTTCTCCTTCTACAAAACACCACGTGAGGAAGACGAGTCGCCATCCAATGGCGCAAGCGAGGGAGAGAGAGACGAGAGAGGAGATGCGAAGAGAGGAGAAGGGGCGGCTAGGGTTTCCCCATGCCATGGCCGGCCCTAGGGCTTGCATGGCTCTATTAATTTCGTGCACCCTCTCTCTCCTTATCATATATATAGCCGGCCTATCCATATGGATAAGGACAGTATGGATAAGGATGATTGATTCAAGCCTTATCCCTATATATCTCTTCTTTATCTCTATCCTTTCCTTGTTTTCGAAAACGGTCAAAACCAGCCCGTTTTCTGCGCCTCATAACCGGCCCCTTCATCGGAGGCAACAACCTCCCGAAATTAATGGGGCCGGCCTTGACCAGTCTCTCAACACTTAGGGCCGGCCCCCTTAGTGCATAGTGGCGCATGGTATGACCAAAACGCCCTTATGTCACTAGTTGGCCGTTCCTCGTGTACGAGACTTTACAAGGCACACATAAGTGAAGTGCACCAGTGATTTCACTATTCTCTGAGGTTCCCATAGGGTGCCCCTAGTGAAGTCAACTAGTCAACTCGCAACATGTCCCGGTGCATCGCACCTATGTGGCAAAGTCCACTTATGACAAGGAATTGCTACATGTGTCTCTGCACTAACCTAGGGTTTCCCCTTAGTGCACACACGTAGCTACGCATCTACCGTGCACTAGTGCGAAGCACTCACGGAGCGTATGCTTGGACTTCTCGCTTCCTCTAACTACGTTCTGTGTTTCGAGGAGATGGTATAAGAACCATACATAATGTCGATAAGGTGGAACCTTCAGGGACCAGGGTTCATGGCTTCCAACTCAGACTCGATCGACACACTATCCGAGTGTACCATCGATCCTCTGAGTTCGAGTTAACCTGCGTAGCCACCCAGAGTGCGACGCAGGCTGCACTCCAATCCCCCCGGACTTACTATGTTCTCCCACATACCCCTGCTCTCCGCTTAGTATGGTAAACTCGCTGTCCCTCCACTGGTGCCATGATGCAACTCGAGCGGTGGAGAATACCGTCAGACTCGAGTGCTCATATGACTCGGTTCCTTCCAGGTTGACCACATACATCGTACCTCCGATTACTCTGACGAGCAACCGGATCCGTCATCAGTCCAACTGATGACCACCTGGCCAGGGTTTAATACGACGTAGGTCAGACCAAGGAACGCACCTCCCGTTAGGGGTGTGGATAGCCTGCAGGAGTGACATGCTGATGCAACGCCAGCCGGGTAACCCAGTACACCGTGGTTTTGGATCACTGCATCCGGATCCTCACACATTGGTGCGCCAAAGCACCACACAACTGGTTAGTCCACCAGACATGGCTCCTCAGGGTTTAGGACCGTTTTACCCTAAGCAGAAACACGGTTTAGTGCACCGGTGTCTGCTCACCGATCTGTGCACCGTGTTGGTTCCGTTCGGTCACAGACACTGTGCCTGGTAATGACCGTGGTGGAGACACCCACGCTCTGTCATCCCAACAGCTTATCCTGATAGGGCGACCAACCCTAATCAGAGCTGCGAACGTATTTAGGTTACATGGGACCAATCCATTGAGTCTCCCACTCAAGTGGATTACCATGTAGCCATGGCTCTCTGTTCTGTAATCAGAACACGTACTAAGGTACGTACCAATATGCATTCCTATACTATCAACCATACAAAGCTAAACACTAGGTTTTTACGAGCTATAGACCTCACCAATTCTAACAATCTCCCACTAGGTCTAACGAGGAATAACGGTGTTGAGCTCTGTAGCTTCTATATGCTGCCCAAAAGCCTTTGCAGGAATTCCCTAAAGGAATTGGCAACATTGTCTGTAGATTCCACCTCAGTACCGCTACTTGCATTTCCTCCTATAACTGTCAGATCAAGTGGAGTTTGTACTTGATGGGTTTCCCCTCACGGCGGTGCCTAGTCTCCTTGGACCTTGCTTACCGCTCTTCTATTGTAACAACAGATAACTGAGCCTCTGGTACGCGTCCCAAGTTCTCTAAGAACTTCCTAAGCCTTACCACCTGATATACTACTTCGCACGCAACAACGTGCTAAGCATCTGTGGAAGAGTCTGTGATGCACTTGCTTCACACTCTACCAACTACCGCTTCTAATCTCAAGATAAAAATAATCCCTGAAATCGATTTTCTGGTACACACATCTGACACCAAAGTCAGATCCTGTGTGTCCAATCGATATCAGGACCTGTGAAGTGCAAGCTAACTCACAATCCTTACTTAATGAGGATTTCTGAGTATACCCTTCACATCGGTCCAGAGATCTGGACCCGGGTTCGACTAAAACCGACCCATCTTCCTGCTGTGCAATAGATATCTAGCCTCGTAAACCGAATCTGGCTAGAATCTTATCTTCATGCGTAGCCTGTGACAGCAAGAGAATCTTGCTCTGGTTATCTCGAGTTACCTTGATTCCCAGAGCATAACTCGCCTCACTAGGGTCTTTCACATCGAATTGTGATGACTACAAACCTTTATCGTAAACAATATTCCTACATCATTTTCAATCAGTAGAATATCGTTAACGTAAAGTACTAAATATACCCTTGTAGCTATTTCACCTTTCCTGTACCATCTTGGTTTATCCTCATTCTGATCAAATCCGTATGAGCGGATTCCCTTGATCAAAATAGATATTCCAACTTGGATGCTTGCATCAGTCCATAAATGGACCGTTGCAACTTGCATTCCATATCTTCCTAACCTACTGACACAAAGCCTGGGGCTACTCATCCATATGTCCTTTCCAAATTCCCGTTAGGGAATAACTGTCTTGACATCCATCAACCAGATCTCCCAACTATAATGGGCTGTGATGGATTAAGAGAATCCGTTATAGACTTAGACATAGCTACCAGTGAGATGGTTTTGACATAGTCAATCCCTTCTCCTTTGGCAACTAATCTAGCTACTTAAGTCTTAATTGGGTGCTCTTCTTATACACCTTCTACACCCTGAAGGGTGATAGTGCTATAAGTGTCAAGACTGTTCCAAGGGACATTGATGCAAATTTGCCTCCATGGTATTTTGTCAGTCAGAGCTGTCGGAAGCTCCCACTACTTCTTCGTAGCTCTAAGGATCATCCTCCTGAAACTCTGGATTAACTATCGAAGTTTCTCCATAGTATCTTTCAGGAGCTCTGATGGTCCCACAACGACGAAATGGTGGTGGTACAAAAGTGAATCGTTTCTACAGTACCTGGTGTACTAGTTTCTTGTATCATCTACTCCCACTACGTTTTCAGATGCGCACTCTCTACCAGTACCCAGTAGTTCACCCAGAACTACCTTACCGGCAAACTTATGGTCTATAATATAATCCTGGTCTAGGTAGATGGTATTCGTAGAAACGATTACCTTCCTAACCTCAAGATCATAAAACAGTCCACCTTATGCCTCCTAAGGGTAACCTACAAACAGATATACCTGAAACTATATCTCCATCTCATCCCTCTTGTCCTTTTGCACAAGTGCAGGACAACCCTATATCTCGAGACACTATAGTGTCAGCTTTCGCTTAGACCATAGCTCTCTATAGGTCTGAGGCACTGATTTAGATAAAAGATAGTTTCAGATATAAGCTACTGTTTTAAGGTACAACCCCACCAAAGGTGGGTAGTATACTTGGCAATATTCATCATACTACGGACCATGTCAAACAGAGTCCGATTCCTTCTCTCGGAGACTTCATTCTGACGTGTCATCCTTAGAGCATTTAACTGGGAGATAATCCCATACTCTCTCAGGATCCTATGGAACTCGTCCGATAGTGACTTATTTCTTCGATTAAATCAAAGAGTCTTCTATCGTCTAGACGCTCTTGGAACCATAGACGTCAAAATTAACTAACTCCAATACCTTAGTGGCCCTTTTAGTTATTCTGCCTTCCAGATAACATTCATAGGTTAGAAGGATCTCCGATGAATCTGTGAACAGAAACTCGGCCTTCTTTTACCTTTGAATTTATCTAAGGCAGAATATCTAAATCAGAGGGGTCACAAATGGGATAGTTTCACCGAAGGATTTAGATGAATTTAAATTAGACGCTGCAGCTGTCATGATATCTATTTCCGAATTAGGATTAAATATAAAGAGATTATTCTGATCTATTTCTCTAGTAATGAAGCTATCTATTTAGTTTAAGATACACACCTACGGTGCTGTCTAAAACTAAAAACTTTATTTACCAAAGAGGAAACAGAACTACATCTCTAAAAAACAAAATCCGTATTTCGAAAAAACTAAGACAATCATATCTAACAGCTTCCGCAGCGGCTTATGGCATCAGTACCTATGTTAGGATTCCTTCACTATAAAGTAGCCTTGTGCTTTCCTTGAATATCTGTAGACCAGAAGTCTACATTCCAAGAAGCATAAGAACTGCTACTAGATAGCGACTCAACTCCTAACATCCTGAGGTCATACTCAATCTTCAAATACCCCCTATGCTCGCCACAGCGAAAATACTTCCGTCCTTGGCGTTACCAGACTTAGGATTCCATACCAGTTTCTGCACTAGAATAGTTTTCGATCTCTTATAAGTTATTCCCTTAGGTTCTTCTAAAGAAGACCTAGGTTAAGCACTAAAGGCATTGCCTTTAATCTTGATCTCATCCTTTGTCTCTTGGAAATCTCCTTAGAAGTTCTGCGTTTATCATCTCTAACTTGTTAAAGCTAAAGTCTCTGATAACGCCTTCGAAGGTTCCAGACAAGGATGCAAGACAGACGTCTTCCACCACCTCGTCATCTGGTACCATGTCTTGGGAATCTAGTTCGTTCTGGAACTCAAAGATGTGTTCCCGAACAAGCATACCCACTGACATCTCGGTAACGACAAGTATCTTAGTGGAAAAGCGATGAGTCGACTGACTTCGCCTTCCAGACATCTAATGCAAGTAAAACTTTATTAGAGAAGACCCGGCATATCTCTGACTCGCTTCTAAAGAGTTGTCCGCAAGTCTGCTATAACATAGCACTTGCACATCTCCTTAGACTCTCGCCAGTCTTCATATGCCCTAGTTAGTGCCCTAGTGATATCTGGACCCATTAGGTCTAATACAGGGATACTTAGATTACATGCCAATGTACGTTAACTACCCTATGCATAAGCTAAAGATTGCGCTTCCACTCTACGTAGTTAGAGACCCGATAACTGGTTCTCTTATGGGATAGCGGATAGGGGAACTATATGGTTGAATGAAAATGAATGCAAAATAACTTATTTTATGGATTTTGAAAATAAGCTAATTATATCCAAATGTCAGCGCTACCCTCAAAGCGAAGACACCTCTATGGATTAATTAATCATGTATGTAAGATCTCGGAATCGACTACACCTGCCCTAGGGGGCATCATGCAGCGTCAATCCGCTTACACGGGCCTTTCCTTGACCCAGTCCAAATCTGCCAACTAAGGGCTTTGATGGACCATGGTTATCTTTTGGCCAGTACCACGTGATCACCATTGTCTTCGCAACGAATACCTCACGTGCACTTAGGATGCTTACCCACGAGCCTAAGCAATTACGACACGGGAGTTCATGCGGCCCCCACTAGGGTGGGATGAAAAGCCCTTCTCTCCTGGCCTCGTAATCGCCATATCCTTAGGGAGGTCATTAAGTAATTTGGCATGGAAACACACAGCTCCCACCCTAGGGGGTGTGAAGTTATGCATCCCCACCCAAACACAAAACGATTGGCCGTGGAGGCCAGAGGATCTCTAAAAGTCCTCTCTTACATCCCTTATTAAAGTTGAGGGTTATTTAATGCAAGTATGAGTGTACACTAAGGTCACGACAACCTATACACTAGACCCTGGTCATACCGTGCTCCCACTAGCATTCAAGCCTTTCGCGAAGCATTAATCGATCTTGGAATATCATAGTCCCTGCCTCGAGTGGATTTCTCCACTCAAGGGTCACATTACATATCCCAAGAACATTGATGCTTTGCAAACTTGGCTATCACGCTAATGCCCTGGAGCCTAGCCTAAGGTCAGACTGACAGGAAAGGTCTTCCACTACCATGGCGCCTTGCTTATAAATTTGACGAATGATGTCATAGTAGAATTCTAACTCATTCTAGGTTTCGATGCTTGCCAAATAGGCACACCCGACTAATCGGGTGTTGACCTAATGGGGGCATAACCAAATGTGAGGAATTCATACTATCATCAAGGGTCAATTAAATAATAGGTGTCACTAGTGGAATCCAATCCTAATAAGGTCGCTAGGACCCGAGGGGAAAGGGCATCCCTCTGACACAGATAATCAAATTATCGCATCGGGGTTCTCTATAGAAATATAAAGAACTACTGAAAGAAATAAGCACACAACTGAATCAAGTTCAGGGTCCGACCCCTGAACCTGACTGGCACAGCGCAGGCTCTCTGTCTCCTTCACAAGGCTCCTTGATCCGGTGCAAGCCTCTGTATACGATCTTCTGACGCTTTATGCCCTTTGCCGTCATCGTGTACGCTTCGCCGGATCGCCATCGTCCTCCAAGGTTCCGCTCATCTTCCCAGTGGTGGATCTCCACGGTAAGTCCTCCTCTTCAATCTGTAACCGAAAAAGATCTAGTACGCTTCGAGCAAGTGCTCGCTCGTACACAATTTCCTAGAAAGAAAAGGAAAACAAACCTAGCAAAAGCCTGGGAATCAAGGGTGGTAAATCTTCACCTCTTGCCCGACTATGGCTCTAAAATCTATCCACACACAGAAGAAAAAACATCCAGACAAAATCGCTAACACGGGGTCCGACCCCCGGTAGCAAACAATCACATATCCAGAATAATTTTAGAAGCGGCGCCCTGCAAGAACGATTCATAGAACATACAAAATCTACTATGCATGATCTACTCGTAGAACCCCGATGGCGGCACATACTATTCATGCGCGCACATGACGGTTTCATGAAAAAAAAACATGAAACGCACACCACTAGCGTGCTCTGATACCAATTGTTGGAAATAAATCCATGGTAGAGGCCCGCAGCGGAAGCAAAGTGAAGGTCCGAGGACCGTGAGCGGTGTGCGTTACATATCAAAATTTTCATCGAAACGATCTACATATGCGTGTATGAATCTAGCATGCAACTACGCGAATCCCTAACGATGATCTAACGCGAAAGAACAAACTAGCATGAATGCATGTTCTAATTATGTTAGATCTACTTGTTAGAGGTCATACCTGCGTGCGGAATCTTTCACCGCGACAAATTTCTTCTTTGTCGATGGAGACGGGCTACGGATCTGCTCGACATAGCTTCGGTGCAACGGCCATAACTTTCTGCTCCAAACTCTGATTGGGCTGAAATTTGGACTGTAGGTAGCCAACTTCGAGACGCAACTTTTTCAACAAGTTTCACGTCGTTTGGACTTCTGTAGCTCCCGAAATTGCAGAAACAATGTTGATTTTCTGTGCAGATTCTGGACAGCAAAAGGTTGCGGGAGACGCCTTCTAGTTCACCCGATCTCACACGATGCACGGCACCTCGTCGATGGATCTCTGAGTGCCTCCATACGACGAGCCTTCTCCTTCTACAAAACACCACGTGAGGAAGACGAGTCGCCATCCAATGGCGCAAGCGAGGGAGAGAGAGACGAGAGAGGAGATGCGAAGAGAGGAGAAGGGGCGGCTAGGGTTTCCCCATGCCATGGCCGGCCCTAGGGCTTGCATGGCTCTATTAATTTCGTGCACCCTCTCTCTCCTTATCATATATATAGCCGGCCTATCCATATGGATAAGGACAGTATGGATAAGGATGATTGATTCAAGCCTTATCCCTATATATCTCTTCTTTATCTCTATCCTTTCCTTGTTTTCGAAAACGGTCAAAACCAGCCCGTTTTCTGCGCCTCATAACCGGCCCCTTCATCGGAGGCAACAACCTCCCGAAATTAATGGGGCCGGCCTTGACCAGTCTCTCAACACTTAGGGCCGGCCCCCTTAGTGCATAGTGGCGCATGGTATGACCAAAACGCCCTTATGTCACTAGTTGGCCGTTCCTCGTGTACGAGACTTTACAAGGCACACATAAGTGAAGTGCACCAGTGATTTCACTATTCTCTGAGGTTCCCATAGGGTGCCCCTAGTGAAGTCAACTAGTCAACTCGCAACATGTCCCGGTGCATCGCACCTATGTGGCAAAGTCCACTTATGACAAGGAATTGCTACATGTGTCTCTGCACTAACCTAGGGTTTCCCCTTAGTGCACACACGTAGCTACGCATCTACCGTGCACTAGTGCGAAGCACTCACGGAGCGTATGCTTGGACTTCTCGCTTCCTCTAACTACGTTCTGTGTTTCGAGGAGATGGTATAAGAACCATACATAATGTCGATAAGGTGGAACCTTCAGGGACCAGGGTTCATGGCTTCCAACTCAGATTCGATCGACACACTATCCGAGTGTACCATCGATCCTCTGAGTTCGAGTTAACCTGCGTAGCCACCCAGAGTGCGACGCAGGCTGCACTCCAATCCCCCCGGACTTACTATGTTCTCCCACATACCCCTGCTCTCCGCTTAGTATGGTAAACTCGTTGTCCCTCCACTGGTGCCATGATGCAACTCGAGCGGTGGAGAATACCGTCAGACTCGAGTGCTCATATGACTCGGTTCCTTCCAGGTTGACCACATACATCGTACCTCCGATTACTCTGACGAGCAACCGGATCCGTCATCAGTCCAACTGATGACCACCTGGCCAGGGTTTAATACGACGTAGGTCAGACCAAGGAACGCACCTCCCGTTAGGGGTGTGGATAGCCTGCAGGAGTGACATGCTGATGCAACGCCAGCCGGGTAACCCAGTACACCGTGGTTTTGGATCACTGCATCCGGATCCTCACACATTGGTGCGCCAAAGCACCACACAACTGGTTAGTCCACCAGACATGGCTCCTCAGGGTTTAGGACCGTTTTACCCTAAGCAGAAACACGGTTTAGTGCACCGGTGTCTGCTCACCGATCTGTGCACCGTGTTGGTTCCGTTCGGCCACAGACACTGTGCCTGGTAATGACCGTGGTGGAGACACCCACGCTCTGTCATCCCAACAGCTTATCCTGATAGGGCGACCAACCCTAATCAGAGCTGCGAACGTATTTAGGTTACATGGGACCAATCCATTGAGTCTCCCACTCAAGTGGATTACCATGTAGCCATGGCTCTCTGTTCTGTAATCAGAACACGTACTAAGGTACGTACCAATATGCATTCCTATACTATCAACCATACAAAGCTAAACACTAGGTTTTTACGAGCTATAGACCTCACCAATTCTAACAGCTGCAACAAGGATCAGGTGGATCTTGGAGAGATGTTCTTCTGGCAAAATATTTCAAGAGGTTCTCTCCTTTACACGCGAGAGGTAGGGTCTCGGGGAGAATTTCTCATTTTTGGAGGGGCATTCTGAGGGTCAAAGACTTCTACAAGGAGGCGACCACACTTACTTTAGGCGATGGTCGGGATATAAGATTTTGGAAGGATACTTGGCTTGGGGCCAGGCCGTTGGAGCAGCTCTTTCCATCGCTCTTCTCCTTGGCCCGGAATAAGGGCGCTTCCGTCCGCTGTCAAGCCTGTAGAAGGCATGGCTCAATGGGTTGGAGCATAAAGCTAGGGGCGCCGCTAGACCGGGAGAGTCGGCGGGAGATGCAGGATCTTAACACTATTTTGCAGGCGGCTTCCTTCAGGTCGTCGCGTGATGAAGTCCGGTGGAACTGCACTTCTTCAGGGGTTTTCTCCGTTAAATCATTCTATGAGCATCTGCTTCCTCGATTTCAACGACATAAACCGTCGAAGACAATTTGGAGGACGAAGGCCCCCTCGAAGGTTCAGATTTTTTCCCTGCTAGCCTCGAGGAACAAGATTCTGACGAAGGCGAATCTGTTGAGGCGGAATCACCCCCAGACGTCGGACGCCTCGTGCACTTTCTGCGCCTCGGAGGAGGAGACGGCGTCACACCTGCTGCTCGGGTGCCCTTTTGCTAGGCAATTGTGGGATCACTTCGAAGGGAAGGCAGGGATCTCCTCACACCCACGGACGCTCCGTGGCCTTTGGAGTTCATGGAGAAGGAGAAGAATTCCAGAGGAAATCAGGAAGCCGTGGGATCTGCTGGTCATGGCAATCGTTTGGATCATCTGGCTTGAGCGGAATAACCGGATTTTCAATGCCAAGTCTTCAGGGCCGAAGCAGCTGCGGCATTCGGTGTACTCCTTTTTCAAAACCTGGATAATCCCTTGGTACGATAAGCTAGGGGAGGAGGCACTTCTTTTTTGTAACAGTATTTTGGCCTAGTTTTTAATTGATTTCTGGTCGGGGTCCGCCAAACCCTCCCTCCGTTGAGGAGGGGTTCTCAAAAAAAAAAAAAAAAACAATTGGCACGAGACAAATTGAATTCTCTTCGTCAGAATCTCCGGAATCAATTATCAACCTTTGATGATGAAGTGCAGAACCTACCCTCTTAATATATTAGACGACAACACTATACTTGATATAGCCACGTCTATCGACTTCTCAAGTACGGGAAAGGGCACAAAGTACTTTTTAGTTCAAAACAGTGAGTTGGAAAGATCAAGGGCTTCAAAGTCTTTAGACTTTGCGAGCGTCTTTCCCCCCAAACCATCTTTGTGGGATTTCTCAAAAAAAAAAAAGGGAAATTTTATTCTTACCCCAAAAATCTGTAATTAGCCCCCGTCTCCCTATTGTTTCTCAATAATTTACTTAGCGACCCTTTAATACCAACAATGCCCTTTTCTTTTGTACCCCAAACCTCAAACCCAAACTCAGCCGGCTTTTGTACCCCCAACCCAACCCAAGGTCTGTTTGAACTTTCTTAGCTCAAGTCTAACATGTCGGGTTGGCCGGGTTGATCGGGTTGTGCAGAATGGGTTGACCGGCTTCAATATGGTAGAGGAGAAATAATTCGGGTTGGGTTCAGGTTAACCCACCTAAATTCAGGTTGGGTTCCGGTTGGCCCACCCAAGTTGCTGCCCTATGTCTGCATTCAAGTACCAGCCAACTGCATGGAGTTTATTTAAGAATGGGTGTATTCAAGAGTGCATATAATTGGGATATATTTAAGGGGGTATGTATTTGATTGGGGTATAATCAAGTTGGAGCGGGCCATATAACTGAGGTGTATTGAAGGTGGGGTGTAAGGGGGAAGGATATTTTTGGGATAGGAATGGGGTATGAAAAAAAAAAGGTTGTGTTCAAGTTTGTTGGAAATGGGGGCTAATTACAGGGTATGAATAAAATTTCCCAAAAAAAAAAAGTAAAATTACACTTGGCCCCCTGAAGTTCAGCTAAAAAACACTTAACCCCTCTTTAGTTTAAAAACTACATTTTGCCCCCTTCATTTCAGTTTTGCTCAGAAAAAAAAAACCAAATGAGGAAATTTAAGTGGCTGACAAAAGTGGGTATTGTGCTAACATTTCAAACTCCAGTGAGCGATTTGGAACAAAATACACTACAGGGGGGTCAAGTGTTTTATAGCAAAACGTCAGGGGTGTAAAGTGTAATTTCCCTAAAAAAATAAAACCAATAGCACTGTGAAATATGGAATGCAAAAGGGACACTGAGAAAAAGCCCAAACCCACAATCCCAATAAGAATTTTTACATGCTGATACCTCATCAGCTTAATGGTTCGTAAAAGTTCGGTCATCGTTCTCGTCGTAGCTCACAAATCTCACAGAAGAACCAAAGGAAAATGCAGTCGCAGGAATTTAACGGTTCATACATCAAAACCCTCGGCATAATAGCAATTCTCGAAGAGAGAGGAAAGATCGCAACAGAGGAGAGATCAAGTGCATTTGTAGCCAAGAATCATGCCTGTATTGCTGATCCTGTGCCAGCTCCCGGCTCGGCGACTGCCTTCTCATGGTCAGCCTCAAGCTGGCTGAGGTTCCCTTTCTCCCTGATGAGCTGGATGTGGTGGTGCTTGCAGTAAAGCCTACCCTCATGTGCAATATAGTTGGAAGGGCTGATGGTACACCCTCCATGAGTGCACTTGAAGCAGCTCTTGTGATATGCAGCTCCATTAACTGTGACCTGTGAAAGATATTCAGACATAAGCACTCGACGCTCCAATTATTTTGATGCATGAAATTGATGAATCAAATAGTATCACTATGAGAAAACCTTCTTCAATGTAAATAAAGAAGATTGACTTTAAAGGGGTTTGTATGTAAATAAAGAAGATTACAGAGGTCGATTTGTCAAAAAACCATAAATTCAAAGGGTCATTATTCATATCAGGGTCTGCCAGATCACTGTGGAAATTCCTCTAACCACAAAACCCGGGTCAAGGGTTGAGGTCCCAGCACTTCTTTATAAGGATCTCACCGCCCATCTAATCAGCCGATGTGGGACTATTCTCTCAGCACTCCCACTCATCCACTCGGCAGGTAGATGTGACGGCTTAGATCTGATGCTATGTGGAAATTCCTCTAACCACAAAACCCGGCTCAAGGGTTGTGGTCCCATCACGTCTTTATAAGGATCTCATGGCCCTCCTAATCAGCCTATGTGGGGCTATTCTCTCAACAATCACCATTAGTAATAGCATGGGAGTATTAAAGCTGCAGTCAATAGTCCACAAGAACAACTTAGAAGATGATAGCAACAACAGTTAGAGCATGGATCATTACCCTTTCGATCGGATATACTGTCTTCTTGCATCCAACACACTTTTCTCTTGTACCCGCAAACACGCTCGAGACTTTGTTGGCATTCTGTTCATCAAAGCCCATTTTCAAGATTACATACATGACACTAAGAAAAATGCTGTTAATGGCCTTAAATGATTTCTGGGTGGATCAGGATACCTCATTATCTACAGCTTTCTCTGGTTTGACAACCTTTGGCGTCCCTGAAAGAAGGACAGGTGAAAGAGTCCTCAGAATTGCAAGCCAAGCGTAATGTGGGATGGGATGGTCTGAAATCGGGAGTACCTTCAAAGCTTTTGTCCAGACTGCCAGTTCTTTTGAAGAGCTGATCATAGTGAGGCCTGCAGTACAGAACTCCCTCAAAGGAATTATAGTTTCCAAGCTGCAGAAAGATAATTATCAGTGGAGAATAGATGAAGCTAGATGGGGGAGGATCCATGTTTTTCAAGAAACAAGCTCAAATTGGTTCGTATAGTAATTCACATAAAAAATTTGTGCATGATTAGTGAGAAGCAAGATTTCGCTCCTTGGTAGGGGTAAGAATTTATTTCTACATAGACAAAATCTACATAAAGCATGAAAGTATGAAACAAATAAAAGTGTGGCTGTAGGAATTGGAACTTACACACATGAATTAGAACAATCATGCAATTCTTTTAGCTTTTATATTACAATGTCACCATCATCATCATCGCCACGACCAAGTCTTATCCAATTAAGATAGGATCAACTCAAGAGAGGAGCAAGATTTTCCCCATTTTCCATCAACCTGACATCATCAACCCACTAAGATTGATGGTGAAAATCTGACCAAGTCGACTCCACAAAAGGGTCATGTCAAGAAACCCTAAAAGGCTACTTGGCAGGTAGGGCATACCTAGTAGATTACAACTTACAAGGTTCAAGCTCATACAAACAGTAAGGTTTCCCTAGATTAGGAAAAGAGTAGAAAAAGAGGTTAGAAGGGAAGATTTGATATAAGGAATGGCAATCATCTATGTGTCATAAATCATTATTCAAAAAGTTAAATACTAAACAATATTCACATAAGCTTTAATATTAAAAAGACAAATGAAATTATGACACAAATCACCTCTCGGTCAGGACAAATGTGGAAAGCTAAGGGTAATGCACGACATTTGCTTCTGATTGATATTTCTCTTGTAATACAGTTTCTTTTAATTCTACACCAAGCCATATCATCAAGATGGGGTCGACTAGCACAACTCTAACTAAGAAGACTCTAAAAAGAATTGACAAGAATATTCTGACCAGTTGCCAACCCCCTAAAATCGGTGCTGAGAACCTGAACAATGCAATTTGGGAAGAGAGGGGCTTGCTAAGAAACCTAATAGGCCAATTGGTTGAAATAGATTGTTGGTTATGCAGTTTAAACTCAGGCAACCAGCAAGCAAACTTCCAAGGCTCCCTAGAAGAGGAAAGATCTAGAAAAAAGGGACGAAGGCAATGAGAGGAATTGCATTCATCTTTGTGGCTCATATTATAAGACAATGAGCTGAAGTAAAATAAACATTCAACATTCATTTATAATACTGACTAAGCCTATCAACCATACTTTACCTTAAACTGAACGAACAAATGCTGAAACAACAATACGGGGAAAAGTTTTGCATAAAAGAGAGAAGTCCAAAGAGCTCAATTAATTTCAGATAAAATACCAATACTTGGGAAAGGATCTCCTAAAGAGAAGAGATTGCAGAATTTGAGCAGTCAAACAATTTAAAATATCAGAACAAATGATAGGCCAAGCTATGAAGATTGCTTGAATTTTCTAAACAACAGAAACATAAGGGGGGGGGGGGGGGGGGGGGAGGGGGGTGTTTATCTTGCCCCCCAGTTGATTGGGGTAATTTAAAACCCCCCCTCTGGCCTTCAATTTCAAGTCTTACCCCCTGCCTCTGAATTCTAATGGACTTTTGCAATGGGAAAGTGGTTTCTAAGGGGTGTAAAAAATTAAGGCAAGACGGGGTATTTTTTAACTACCCCAATTAACTGGGGGGTAAGGTCAAAAAAACCAAAAAATATTGACTGGGATAAAAGATTTTTATTTTTTAAGACTCGACAACAATAAAAAAGGATAAAGAAAAGAAGAAAAAACAAACATTCTTATTCATCATGTTCCTCTGAAGGACAATCCTAGAAGAATGTCCTCTCGCAAGGGCAGATAGAGAGAAAATATATAAACTATCAATCCCCAAGTGGAATGTCCATAAATTATGTTCGGCAAATATGTGATACACCCCCAGCTACAGAGCCTTCTTAACGAAAAGGATATGTAGCATTTACTTTTGACGATAGGTTCCTGTGAACAGACCTGTTTGAAGCGTGCGTCCCCATTCCACGGTCTGCTATATCCTTGGTGAAGTATTTTTTGAAAATATCAACTTTATCCGTTTGAATTCATTTCTTTGCATAATTCAAAACACCGTTGTTTACATCCAGCCATGGCCATTGAATAGGACCCGTGTACAAATAAAGACTACGGACAGTGTAGATCCATGTAAAGTCCAAACCCATGTGAAGGAGTCCCGGGTAGGCGACATGCGGATGTCCTGAAGAAAGTTGTGGAGAAAGGGCAATGATCTAAGATATAGATGTTGTTGGGAGGTGGAGAGCTATGTGGGATGTGAAAGAGTGATGGTGGGGAAGGTCTAGCAGAAGGGTGTGTGGCAAGGTTAAAAGGGAAGGGGAAGAAGCTGCTATAGTGTAAAAGGGTGTCCATTTATCCATCCAGAACTGAATAGAATTACCATCCCCCTAACTCCCACTTGATCCCAGCATGGAAGAGGGCTCCTACAGAGTACAGATAACATATCTTTCCAAAAATGGGATATCTTATTAGATGGTACTAAATTAAGGTCCAAAGGCTTCTTTCTCCTGTAGTAGAAGCCTCTAATTAGGCAAGTCCATGGATGGTCAGTGTCATAAAGGCACCACCACCACCATTTACACATTAGAGCACGGATAAATCTGCGTAGTTCAATCACCCCCAAAAAATATAAATTTGATGAACTTCAGCTAGGCATTGTTGTCCTTTCTTTTTGGATAGGCAGGATTACGGGAGGGACCTAACACAATACAGAACTTATCGGGTGACTTATTGCAAGTAGGTTCTTCTGTCAGGGACCTATCACTAACTCCCCCAATTATGTTTCATAGACGAAAGAAATCTAGCAGGTTTTTTTTTTTTCATGATTCATGAAATTTCACCTGATATAATCTGCATCCCTCTTACATATTACCCCCAAACCGCATCAGTTTGGATTATTTATTATATGATAAACAAGATAAAATATCCAAAAAACTGAAATAAAGAGGTGTTAATAATTAAATGCAATAAGATAAAATCCCAACAAAATGGAGCCAACAATCAAACAAATGGGTCAAGTATGATTCATTAACCCTAAGACTTAGAACCAGCCTAACTGCTATCATCAAATCCTAGTCTGCTTCCTCATCATGCATCCGAAACAGAGTGGATTCCTTACCAAAAACAAAACAAAGTGGTTTGACTAAAGCCAAGGCCCTACGGTCTCAATTTAACAAAGGCTGCATTGAGAAATGAAGGTAGAGAGAGAGAGAGAGAGAGGCTTTTACCTTGAGGGTGCTCTTGCAGTTTCTTTTAATTCTACACCAAGCCTCATATCATCAAGATTGGGTCGACTAACACAACTCTAACTAAGAAGACTCTAAAAAGAATTGACAAGAATATTCTGACCAATTGTCAACCTGATGTCAACCCCCTAAGATCGGTGCCGAGAACCTGAACAATGCAATTTGGGAAGAGAGGGGCTTGCTAAGAAACCTAACAGGGCAATTGGTGGAAATAGATTGTTGGTTATGCAGTTTAAACTCAGACAACCAGCAAGTAACCTTCTAACGCTCCCTAGAAGAGGAATAATCAAGAAAAAAGGTAAGAAGGCGATGAGAGGAATTGCATTCATCTTTGTGGCTCATATTATACCTTTATAAGCCAATGAGCTGAAGTAACATAAACATTCAACATTCATTTATTATACGTACTAAGCCAATCAACCATACTTTACCTTAAACTGAATTAACAAATGCTGAAAAAACAATATGGGAAAAAGTGCATAAAAGAGAGAAGGTCAAAGAGCTCGATTAATTTCTGATGAAATAGCAATACTTGGGAAAGGACTCATAAAAGAGAAAAGATTACAGAATTTGAGCAGTCAAACAATTTAAAGTATCAGAACAAAGATAGATCAAGCTATGAAGATTGCTTGAATTTTCTAAACAACAGAAACATAGGGGGGGTTTTTACCTTGCCCCCCAGTTGATTGGGGTAATTAAAAAAAAAACCTTTGGCCTTAAAATTTTAAGTTTTACCCCCTACCTCCGTGAATCCTAATGGCCTTTTGCAATGGTAAAGTAGTTTCTAGGGGTTTAAGACTAAAAAATTAAAGCTGGAGGGTTTTTTTTTTAATTACCCCAATTAACTAGGGGCCAAGGTCAAAAAACACAAAAAATATTGATTGGGATAAAAGATTTTTATTTTTTAAGACTCGGCAACAAAAAAAAAGATAAAGAAAAGAAGAAAGAACAAACACTTTCATTCATCCCGTTCCGTTGAAGGAAAATCCTTGGAGAATGTCCTCTATCAAGGGCAGATAGAGAGAGAATATATAAATTATCAATCCCCAAGTGGAATATCCATAAATTATGTTCGGCAAATGTGTGATACATCCCCAGCAACAGAGCCATTTTAACGATAAGGATATGTAGCATTTGCTTTTGACTATAGGTTCCTGTGAATGGACCTGTTTGAAGGTGCGTCCCTATTCCACGATCTGATGTATCCTTGGTGAAGTATTTTTTTGAAAATATCAACTTTATCCTTTTGAATTCATTTCTTTGCATAATTCAAAACACCATTTGTTACATCCAACCATGACCATTGAATAGGATCTGTGTACAAAAAAAGACTACTGACAGTGTAGATCCATGTGAAGTCTAAGCCCATGTGAAGGAATCCTGGGTAGGGGACGTGCGGATGTCCTGAAGGAAGCTATGGAGAAAGGACAATGATCTAAGATATAGATGTTGTTGGGAGGTGGAGAGCTACGTGGGATGTGAAAGAGAGATGGTGGAGGAAGGTCTAGCAAAAGGGTGTGTGGCAAGGTTAAAAAGGGAAGGGAAAGAAGCTACTAGAGCGTAAAAGGGTATCCATTTATCCATCCAGAACCAAATATAATTACCATCCCCTAACTCCCACTTGATCCCGGCATGGAAGAGGGCTCCTACAGATAACACATCTTTCCAAAAATGGGATATCTTATTAGATGGTGCTAAATTAAGGTCCAAAAACTTCTTTCTCCTATAGGAGAAGCCTCTGATCAGGCAAGTCCATGGATGGTTAGTGTCATAAAGGCACCACCACAATTTATACATTAGAGCATAGTTGAATTTGCGCAGTTCAATCACCCCTAGAAAATGTAAATTTGATGAACTTTAGCTAGGCATTGTTGTCCTTTTTTCTCTTTGGATCGGCAGGATTTCGGGAGGGACCTAACGCAATACAGAACTTGTCGGGTGACTTATTACAAGTAGGTTCTTCTGTCAGGAACCTATCACTAACTCCCCCAATTATGTTTCATAGACGATAGAAATCAAGCAGTTTTTTTTTTCATGATTCATGAAATTTCACCTGATATAATCTGCATCCCCCTCACATATTACCCCCAAACCGCATCAGTTTGGATTATTTATTATAGGATAAACATGATAAAATGCCCGAAAAATAGAAATAAAACGGCGTTAATAATTAACTGCAATAAGATAAATGGATCCAACAATCAAACAAATGGGTAAGTATGATTCAATAACCCTAATACTTAGAACCAACCTAAACTGCTATTATCAGATCCTGGTCTGTCTCCTCATCATGCACCCGAATCAGAGATGGTTCCTTACCAAAAACAAAGTGGGTTGACTAAAGCCAAGGCCCTACGATCTCAATTGAACAAAGGCTGTATTGAGAGAGAGAGAGAGAGAGAGAGAGAGAGAGAGAGAGAGAGAGAGAGAGAGAGAGGATTATACCTTGAGGGTGCCCTTGCAGTGGTGGCATCTGAAGCAGGACTTGTGGAATATGCGGTTGTCGGCGGTGAGCTTGTCGACCAGGTACACCGTCTTCTCACATGCCATGCATTTCTGGGTCGTCCCTTGAAACGCCATCCTCTCTCTCTCTCTCTCTCTCTCTCTCTCTCTCTCTCTCTCCACCAAGCCAAGAGAGGGAGAGGGAGGAGCTGCAAGCCAACAACGGGAGGGTGGGGAAATGGATGGGGGAGCAGAAGGCAGTTGTAGAGAATTGCGGAAGGATGAAGCTAACTAGAGAGAGAGAAGAAAGAGGAAAGCAGAGGCAATGATGGTGGATAGAGAGTGACAGATGGACCGATCGTCGACGGATGGTGGGCTGTCCCCGGGGTTTACCGCCACCGTGTGGAAAAATTTTCAGCACATCCTGCGTACTATACATCCGCGGGGCCCACTGCCCCCAACCTATCAACACGCTCTGAGTTCTGGGGGCCGCTACCCCCTGTCTCTTCATTCGCAGTGGGTCCCGGTTGTATGGAACGCAGGATGTGCTGAAAATTTTGGTAGCTGGGAATCCCAGTTGGATATATCCCCCTGTTGGAGCTTTTTGCTGCATCGACATTACAGGGTGTCTCTCTTATCTGTCGCATTATTATATTGGTGCAGCATTTCAATTTGGGTGGGGCCACTTTAAGCTAGAGGAGGCAAAAGCTGACTCGGTCCGCCTAACCCGACCCTAACTAGATCCGCTCATTAAACGGGCTGAGTTAGGGTTCAGCATTTGTCAACCCGTTCAAAAACGGCTCAACCTGACCCATCCCGCCTAACCCGTGGCTCTTGTATCCTATGAGTCTGTGACTGCCACGGTGCCACCCACATTACTCCAAAAGACCAAAGTTCGCTTCGATCCGTGCTTCTATTCCAATTCAGGAATACTTTGTTAGTTTGTCATTTAGTAATTTTCTTTGGTTTGTCCTTTGACAGTCCCATTAGACTAGATCCATGAGACCTATAGCTTATTTCCTTTGGTTTGTATAGAATTATATGGTTGGTTTGTATTGTTTCTCATACTGGATTAGTTAATAAAATTTTGGATTATGTGAGGTAAATTTTAATATAAGATTAAATTATTTTGGATAGTGTATATTTAGAATCCTTAGATTAATAGATTTAGATGGGTTAGGTTAGGGTTGGAAAGGTTGACCCGTTTAATAAATGGGTTAGGATTAGGGTTGAGTCGTTCCAACCTGCCAACCACAACCCTAACCTGTTTGCCAGCTCCACTTACAGACTATGAAATACCAAAGACAACCGCCGTCCAAAGGCTGCCAAATACATCTCCTGTTTGAAGGCTACCCTCCTTATTGCTACTGTTGTGCGCATGCAAATCGTAGCCCACCACTGCACAAAGAGGACAATACCCACTTGATATCTCTTTCCGATCTCTCTCTTTCCCACGATCTCCCTGTCTTCGTCTCTCTTTCTCTTCCCCATGATCTCTCTCTCTCTCTCTCTCTCTCTCTCTCTCTCTCTCTCTCTCTCTCTCTCTCTCTCTGATATCTCTCTTCCCCACGATCTCTCTCTCTCTCTCTCTCTTCCCCCATTGGGTGGGTTGGGCGTTTGGGGGGCCACGCCAAAGAGAGAGAAAAACGGAGAGAGAGAGAGAGAGAGAGAGAGATTGTGCTAACTAGACCAAAATCGCGCAAACAAGTTTTTCATCCGATCTAATCATATGGATCAAACACATCGCAATCTCCCCCCATTCCAATCTCTCTCTCTCTCTTCCCCACAATCTCTCTTTCTCTCTCCGATCTCTCTCTTTTCCCTACGATCTCTCTCTCTCTCTTCATCTCTCTTTCTTCCCCACGATCTCTCTCTATCCATCTCTCTTTCTTTCCCATGATCTCTCTTTCTCTCTCTCTTTGTCTCAATATCTCTCTCCGATCTCTTTTCCCCATGATCTCTCACTCTCTCCGTCTATCTCTCTTCCCCACGATCTCTCTCTCTGTCTCTCTCTCTCTATCTCTCTCACTATCTCTTCCACATGATCCCTCTCTCTCACACACACACTATCTCTTTCTCTCTCTCTCTCTCTCTTCTCCCATTGGGTGGGTTGGGTGTTGGGGGGGTTGTGTCAAAGGCGCCCATCGGCACAGGCATTCACTAGTTCTTTTATATCAAAGGGCTTAACATCAACAGCATGTGCGGTCTTCCGCACATGAACAAGCACCAAACCAAGGATTCAAACAAAAAACCTCAAAAACTATCTCGGGTTGGATACCCCTTCTCTGCTTGGTGTGGGGCTCATGATTGCTTGTGCTGCGATTCCTTCACGTGCTCAATGCGGTGCTTCCGCTTGTCCGTGCAGTGACTCCTGAGGCCAGGTTTTCTTCGCTCGGTATGGTGCTCCCGCTCGTGTTGTAGCGGCTTTTGATGGACCAGATGGGCCTTTCTCCTGTGACTGCACGTAGCTATGCACCTGTGTGGTGCCTCTAGGTCTAGCTCGGGCCCCACAAAAATGTACCCAAAAAAACTCAAGATCTAATTCCTTGTACCTAGCTAATTTTTATTTGAACTGTGTAGACTTTTCTGGTTTGAGGCAGATCAATTGGAAGGCACAATCTAATAATCCAAAGAATAAAGTAGACCGGGTTTACGTGGAAAAACCCTTCGCAACGTCGAAGGGAAAAAACCACGGGTTGGGCGAGAAATGTACTAGAAACTTACTGGTTACAAACTCTCACTCAAACCCTACACCCAGAAATGACCAATGTAACATTGGCCCCAAACACACAAGATATTGTCCGCTTTGCCCGTGCCCACACAAGAACTTCCCAGGGAGGTCACCCATCTTAGTACTGCTCTCGCCCGAGCATACTTAACTATGGAGTTCTTACGAAATCCATAGCAGCGTACGGTTTTAAAACACGTCTTTTATATTTGTGAGGAAAAATTATATAAGTAGCTCAGGATCTCCTTCTCTCCAAGCGATGTGGGGCTAACTCGTTGGCCTTGTACACCTCATCCATCTTGGCATCCCAGTCTCAGAAATCTTGGCTCTTGGCTATTAGATCTTGGTCATCACAATCCACCCCCTTAGGGCTACACGTCCTCGTGTAGGGTTAGACCCCCCATCCCGAGGAGAACCAGCTCTGATACCATTTTGTAACATCCGTCCCAAACACACAAGATATTGCCCGCTTTGCTCGTGTCAGCACGAGAACTTTCCATTGAGGTCACCCAACCTAGTACTGCTTTTGCCCGAGTACGCTTAATTAAGGAGTTCTTACAAAATCTATAGCGATGCACGGTTTTAAAATGCGTCTTCTATGTTTGGGAGGAAAATTATATAAGTAGCTCGGAATCACCTTCTCTCCAAGCGATGTGGGGCTAACTCATGGCCTTGTACACCTCACCTCATCCATCTTGGCATCCCAACCTCAGGAGTCTTAGCTATTGGCTATTGGATTTTGATCGTCACAGCCGGCCTGGCCTCCCACTTGTCGACCTCTCAACTCTTTCCCTTTCAATGCGAGAATTTCGGAAAGCGAGCAGCAACACACCCCCTTCCCGAATTCAGCCTCCCTTTAGCTTAGGGGGTAGATCCCCTTTTATAGTACCTCGAGGTGAAGCTGGTGTACTCTAAGCGGGACGAGATTGATGACGTGCTCTTGTGATCTGCGTAACCTAGGGGTGGCAATGGGTCGGGTCGTGTCTAGTCGGGTTCGTGTCCAAAAACCCCAGACCCGGACCCGACCCGTTTAACTAATCGTGTCTAGATCCTAAACCCGTACCCGACCCGCTAATAAACGGGTAGACCCAATAAGACCCGGTAAGACCCGTTTATCACCCGGGACTATTCAGTTGACCCGATCCGACCCAATCCGACTCGACCCGACCTGACTCGAAAGACCCGCTGGTATTATATATTATAGTATCGGATTGCGGGTAGACCCGACCCGACACGACCCGTTGAATACTAAACGGGTCTTCCCGGGTCTACCGTGTCCAGACCCTAAACCCAGACCCGACCCGTTTATTAAACGGGTCTATCGTGTCGACTCGTTTACGACCCGAACCCGTTTAGCCCTGACCCAGACCCGCTAACTTCGTGTCGGGTCGTGTCGGGTCTGCCGTGTCGGGTCCGAAATTGCCAGCCCTAGCGTAACACCTCACTCGTGGGTAACGTGTCACCTTGCGGGCGTTTGGCAGTCACGGCTGGGGATATTTCTTGCCTTTCTGGTTGACCGAAAATCTTGGGGCATGGGTTGTCCTCCCGTAATCGTCACCTGATCGAGATTTTCGGGCATAACTACCATAGAATATGGGTGCGTGATTTTCGAACCAAATCCTCGCATGAATATCGGAGCTGCCTTGGAGCAAAAAAAGCGAAATTCCTCTTTGATTTATTGGCATCTTGACCTGTCAGTTGACCAATTTTGAGCAACCGATCAGTCGACACCCACGGGTCAACTAGTTGGTCAATTAGTTTGGTCAACCGGTCGATCAATAGTTTTGCGCAACAGGTCAGTCGACACCTATGGGTCTACTGGTTGGTTGGTCAATATGGTTCACTTGATTAATTGGCTCAAACCCTTCCTGAAATGCGGCATACATGTAGCTGGACGAACGATCGGATGGCACCCATAGGCCAACCGGTCGAAATTAAGAGATGATATTTGATCGACATGGGGATTTAGCACGATCGACAGTTATAATGATGGTGAGTCAGTGAAGCTGTGAAAAATCCTGATCAATCTCGAAGCAACGTTCAGCTGGTCAAACTCGAAGAGAAATGAGCAGTCGCAGAGTTATGTGGATGGATTCGCTGCCGAAGTGGATTGGAGGACTGAAGAGGACCGACCAGTTGTAGAGTTGGTGAAGCCGGATTGGTCTCGAGGTGAAGGCTGATCGATCGAAGTTGGTCGGTGCTCTCTGGTGATGTGGAGAGATCCAGCTCGATTGGTAGGTCCGAGGATGACTGGTCGGTAAAGAGTTTGAGCCCGATCGGAGGCTCAGACGATGGCTTGGGGATGATGAAACCCCCCCGATCGGTTGGTCGAAGAGGAGGGAGGCGGCCGGTCAGTCAACCCAGCCCATCCCGTTGCCGGTCGGTCAAAAAGAAGGGAAGTGGTCGGTCGACCCAGCCCGTCCCATTGCCGATCAGTCGAAAAGGAGGGAGACGGTTGGTCAGACAATCCAGCCCGTCCCGTTGACTCTGTCACAAAGTTCAACGAAGACGAACGATCGGCCGGCACCCATAGGCCAACCAGTCGAAATTAAGAGATGATATTTGATCGACATGGGGATTTAGCACGATCGACAGTTCTAATGATGGTGAGTCAGTGAAGCTGTGAAAAATCCTGATCAATCTCGAAGCAAAGTTCGGCTGGTCAAACTCGAAGAGGAATGAGCAATCGCAAAGTTATGTGGATGGATTCGCTGCCGAAGTGGATTGGAGGACTGAAGAGGACCAACCAGTTGTAGAGTTGGGGAAGCCCGATTGGTCTCGAGGTGAAGGCTGATCGATCGAAGTTGGTCGGTGCTCTCTGGTGATGTGGAGATATCTAGCTCGATTGGTAGGTCCGAGGATGACTGGTCGGTGAAGAGTTTGAGCCCGATCGGAGGCTCAGACGATGGCTTGGGGATGATGAAACCCCCCCGATCGGTTGGTCGAAGAGGAGGGAGGCGGCCGGTCAGTCAACCCAGCCCATCCCGTTGCCGGTCGGTCAAAAAGAAGGGAAGTGGTCGGTCGACCCAGCCCGTCCCATTGCCGATCAGTCGAAAAGGAGGGAGACGGTTGGTCAGACAATCCAGCCCGTCCCGTTGAAGAACTGAAAATATCTCTTCTACACCTGGGTCCAGTTTTTAGCCTCCGAGTACATGTGCATCGAGCAGTATTGAAGAAAGAACTCAGAGTACTATTAATAATTATCTGAGAAATAAGAAGAAAATTATTGACTTAACAATCGCAAAACATTTTGTTACGAATAATATTGCCTTCAACGTTGCAAGGATACCAGAGTTTTTAACTGCAATGATTGTTGTAGCCAATTATGGTTCAGGTTATATATCACCTAATAATGAAATCATAAGAACCAAGCTAGTGCAGAACTTGAAAAATGAGGCAATGGCTTATGTGAAGGAAGTGAGAGTCTTGGACTGAAACAGGATGCACGATAATGTCTGACGGATGGAAATGTTGGGTGTGTGTTTTAAAACCACACAAAGGAATGGGCTTTTAGTCCCATATCGGTAAGGGGAAAAATCCCCTACCAACTTAAATAGGATTCCCCACTTCCCCCCACTAGTCATCACACTAGAGGAGGGGCTCCACTAGCCCACACACGCGCGCGCGTGTGTGTGCCGTGCCGAGCCGAGCCGGGCCGGGCCGGGCTTGGGCTTGGGCATGGGCTGGGCGGCGCGTGTGTGTGCGCCCGCGGACCCGGACACGATAGCACCTCCGAAATGGGCTGGTCCGCACCTGCCCTATTTTTGCTTTTTGCTCTTAAGTCCTCCACTATTTATTATTTACCATTTGGGACACTAGCCGTTACGCGAGAAGCGTTGCATGCTAGCCGTTACGTACAGGCTCGCTGCGAGCTGTAACGTGCGAGGTTAATGGGCTTAATCGCAGCCCATTAACCGCTCCCCTCTTTCAGCCTCCCATTAACAGCCCGAGGCCTATATAAGGCCCGGTGCAGCTATGGGATTTATACAGTCCGAATTTCGGAATTCATCCCTGCTTACTGTCTCTCTCTCTCTCTCCCATTCTCTCGGTCGTGGTGTTGTTGTGCTGCCCCTTTGCTCCGAAGAGACTCCCTCTCTCGGACCAAAGCTTTGCTGCGGTGCTGCCTCCCGGCCTCGAGAAGTCGTCATCGAGTCGCTGGGTTCCTGAAAGTCTACGAGGTTCGCAAAGCCTTCTTGGAGTCGTGCCGACGAGAAGGAGGTCGCCTGACCGGGGTCGCCGTATCTCCGAGAACAATTGCCACGAGACCCGCACGAGGGGGGCAATAAGATTCTTGGGACAGTGCCTAGCACGCTTCGACCACAGGCCAGAGTTTTCTAACTCTTCTTTTGTCCTGATATTAGATCTAAAATAAGCGACTTGCATCTAATAGAGAAATCTAAATAATTAGATATATTTTAGATAGATTGTATCTCTCTTTTAGAAAAGTTCGGCAAGGTGAATGACGGTTCCATAGAACCCGCTCTGCCTTGGCAAACAATTTCTAAAAGAAATTTGTGACTTGTCCTTGTTTGCGAAAATAACATTTGCTAATCAATTTTAATATTAAGAATTTGATTAAATCCTAAATTTGCTAGTTTAGAACGATTAGATTTCCAACAATCCAAGAATCTTATTGTAATATAATCGTTCATAAGTTATTTTCTTTGCAACGTGCTCACTAAGTTAGCCTACGTGATCATCTATTAGTCTTTATTTCGTGCTACCTATTAGTTGCTACTAATTACAAAACTATTTTCTACAAAAGTAAATTAGAAGCATAGATTATAGAAAAGACTAAAAGTCGTCATTGAAATATTCCACTGCCTACGGTGTCTAGAAAGGCTTGTCAAACCGGCATTAAATTGCCCAAGGTAGCTTGGTATTTGAGCGAGCCTAGTGCTCCACCTCCTACCTGGAGCCCATCTGGCCGTTAGGATTTGGAAGTTTCATTTGGACTTCTAAAAGTCGAATCTATCTAGGTGTACTTTAAAATTGACAAAACTTGTTTTTCAATACACAGATTTCAACTCCTAATTTTGGTCCGAAATGGCCTCACCAAACCGTGAAACCCTTAGTGCTAAACCCGAGAAGTTTGACGGGTCTAACTTCAAGAGGTGGCAAAACCAGATGCGATTCTGGCTAACCACACTTGGGTTACTGTCAGCCATAGGTGAAACCGCACCAGGAGTCTCTAACGGGTCTAGTCAAACTCATCGTACCCGAGCCTCCACTTCTCAACCTGAATCTGAACCAACTTCTAGCATTCCCACTAGAACTCCAGAAGAAATCAACTACCATGGCCTTCATAGGATCCTAGGGGCCTTATCTGATAGGTTATATGATATTTACTATACCATTCATAACCCTAAGGACCTATGGGATACCCTAGAGCGTAAGTATGGCCTAGATGATGCTGGAGTAAAACGCTTCAAAGCGTCTGACTTCAACAGCTTCAAAATGGTTGACTCTAAACCCATGAATGATCAGATTCATGAGTTTGAAAACCTAGTCCAACACCTAAAGACGAATGGTTCCACTCTTGATGAAACCTTCCAAATAGCCTGCCTTATAGATAAACTACCTGCTTCTTGGTCTGAATTCTCTAAGCACCTAAGTCATACCCAAGGTGACCTAACCCTAACTCAAGTTCTAAACTCTATTAGAATTGAGGAGCAACATAGGCTCAGGGAAAAGGGATCCTCTGAATCCAAACCCAAGGTCAACAACGTAGAGGGTCAACCGTCTAAGCCATTCCAAAAACCTAGACATAAGTTCCAGAAGAAACCCTTCCACCCTAAGCTTAAGCCATATACCAAGAAGCCATACCATAGCAACCATAACCCAAACCATCCCAAGGACCAAAAGAAGGAAGGAGTGCGTTGCTGCTATGTCTGCGGTCGGACCAATCACATGGCCAACCAATGCTTCTACAAGAAGACAGCACCACCTCCAAATCCAAGAAGAAATGGTCCAACGCCACCCGGCTCCCAAGTCAACATGGTGACCTCTGGAGCTGGCTCTTCTGGGACCGCTTTCAGGTCTGTTCTCTTCACCCCTGAAGTTAACATGACCTTTCAAGCATTTGATTGGTGGATTGACACAGGAGCTAACATTCATGTTTGCTCTGATCAATCTTTGTTTTCCACCTATCAGGTCTCAGGTGGAGGAGCTGTAAGCATGGGGAACAATGCTGAGGCTCGTGTGCTAGGGATAGGACGGATCGACCTGAAGCTGACGTCGGAGAAGACCCTAACCCTGCGCGGAGTCCACCACGTTCCAGAGATTAGGAGGAATTTAATTAGTGGGTCCTTATTAGTCCAACAGGGCTATAAGCTTGTATTTGAGTCCAATAAAGTTGTAATAACTAAAGAAATGAATTTTATTGGAAAAGGATTTCTTTGTGATGGCTTATTTAAATTAAATGTCTTTAATCCTTCGTCTACAATTCTGAATGTTGAGTCTTCGGTCACTTGGCACCAAAGACTAGGTCATGTAAATTATAATTCAATTAAGAAACTCATGACCTTAAATATCATTCCCAAATCCGATACTAGGAATCTCGACAAGTGCGAGATATGCGTAGAAGCCAAACAATCTAAGAAATCTTTTAAAACTATCGATCGAGACTCCCATATACTTGAATTAATTCACAGCGATGTCTGTGATTCTGGGAGAATCTCGAGAGGTGGCAATAGATATTTTGTAACGTTCATAGATGACGCTTCAAAATATTGCCACCTCTACCTTATTAAAACTAAGGATGAAGTTCTCAGTAAATTTAAAATTTACAGAGCACTGGTTGAGAACCAATTAGACGAAACCATTAAGATCCTTAGGTCAGACCGAGGAGGGGAGTATACCTCAAATGAGTTAAGTGAGTACTGTGATGACTATGGAATACTCCATGAAGTCACAGCTCCTTACACTCCCCAATCCAACGGTGTAGCGGAAAGGAAAAACAGAACCCTAATGAACATGGTTAATTCTATGTTACTAAGCTCTGGAGCGCCAGAGAACTTGTGGGGGGAAGCCCTAATGACGGCTTGTTTTATCCTTAACCGCATTCCGTTCAAACATAATGACTTGACCCCATACGAAGTATGGAAACACAGGAAACCTAACTTAGAATACCTAAAAGTGTGGGGGTGCCTAGCTAAGGTAAAAATCCCCGATAACAAAAGGAAGAAGATAGGACCTAAGACTGTAGATGCCATCTTTATTGGCTACGCTTCAGACAGTAACGCTAATCGTTTTTTAGTGTTTAACTCTGAAATAAGCGAAATAGCCAATAACACCATAATCGAAGCAAGAGATGCTTCATACTTTGAAAACATCTTTCCTTATAAGACTAGGATCAACACTAGGATTAATACCAATAACCAGGCCTCCAGTTCTAATCAGGTGACTCAGATCGAACCTGAAGTCCAATTAGAACCTGAAGACCAGACTGAACCGGTAACCCAAACCGAACCTAGGAGGAGTAAACGTGCCCGTGTAGAGAAAGTCTTTGATGACTTCTATGCACTTATGGTGGAGAACTCTCCCTCCACCTATACAGATGCAATGAAGTCCATAGACTCACCTTTTTGGAAAGAAGCCATAGATAACGAGATCCAATCTATTCTTCAAAACCATACCTGGGAACTCACCAATTTACCTCCTGGTTGTAAAACCATAGGATGTAAATGGGTGTTTAAGAAAAAGCTTAGACCCGACGGTACCATAGATAAATTTAAGGCACGACTTGTAGCCAAGGGCTTTACCCAAAAACCAGGGATAGACTACTTTGATGTCTACTCACCTGTCGCTAGGATAACCACGATTAGGATCCTCATCGCCTTAGCTTCAATATATAAGCTAGTCATACATCAAATGGATGTAAAGACTGCTTTCTTGAATGGCGACCTTAATGAGGAAATATACATGGACCAACCCGAGGGATTTACTGCACCTGGACAAGAGGGAAAGGTGTGTAAGTTAATTCGATCCCTCTATGGACTTAAACAAGCCCCAAAACAATGGCACATGAAATTCGATGAAGTTATCTTATCCTATGGATTTGATATCAACACAACGGATGAATGTGTATACCATAAAGTAGATGGTAATAATGTTGTCATTTTATGTTTGTATGTTGACGATATTCTAATATTCGGTTCAAACATACAAATCATAAATGATATCAAACATTTCTTGTCCCAAAACTTCGACATGAAAGATCTAGGACAAGCCGACGTTATTTTGAACACTAAGATCATTAGGAAGAACAATGGTTTAGTGTTATCCCAATCCCACTATGTCGAGAAAATCCTTAGGAAATTTTACGACCCCGATTGCCAACCGGTATCCACACCATATGATCCAAATACCCATCTAACAAAGAATACTGGACTTCCTAGACTACAGAGCGAGTATGCTCAAATCATAGGATCGCTAGGTTTTCTAGCAAACTATACTCGACCCGATATCGCCTACGCGGTAAACAGACTTAGTCGTTATACGTCTAATCCGAATTTGTCCCATTGGAATGCGTTAGAAAGAATTTTTAGATATCTTAAGGGAACCATATCATACGGTCTCCACTATAGTGGATATCCAGCTGTATTAGAGGGATACTCTGATGCTAACTGGATCAGTGACTCAATAGATATTAAGTCCACAACCGGATATGTATTCCTACTAGGAGGTGGAGCCATATCTTGGAAATCCACCAAACAAACTGTTATAGCTAGGAGTACTATGGAATCAGAAATGATAGCGCTAGATACCACTAGCACAGAAGCAGAATGGCTTCGAGATCTCCTATATGAGATCCCATTGATAGAAAAGCCTTTACCGGCTATATCTATCCATTGTGATTGTCGATCAGCTATTGATAAATGTAATCAAGAAAACGCTGATGTAAAAATAAATCGACATCTGAAAGTGAGACATAGATCTCTCAGATATAAGATGAAAAATCAAATAATTGCCCTAGACTTTGTTAGATCCGAAAAGAATTTGGCGGATCATCTAACTAAGGGCTTATCTAGGACAGTGGTCTTAGAATCGTCGAGGGGGATGGGATTAAGCCCATAAGAAAAATCACCGCAGTGGGAACCCAACCTCACGGAGGTTCAATGGGTAGAAACAAATTGTAGTAGTGATTGAAAATGAGGAGCACTGAATAATGCTCCCGTCCCTATGACGTCAGTGCTTATTAAAAGCAAGGGGTAGGATGAGTTTACAACTCTTAATAAGTCCAAGACCCATGAGGCGGGGTGTCGCCTTGCTCACACCCCTATTAGGACTTACCTATATGTATGTCGTTGTGAGGCCGCAACTCTGGGACCAGGGCTGCTCCCTAGAAACATACAAGAAAAGATATCTGCGCAAGGCCATTAATAGCGCAACCCGCTTAGAACCATCGAAAACTGTACTACGTGTACTACTTGTAGAAACCCGATAAATGAGACTGGTTCAAGGCGTAGTCCACCAAGTCCTCACGGATGTATACAACTGTACTAAGTGGAGGTTCAAACCGGAAGGTACCTACACCTACTGCGTAGTATAAGGAATCCAGCAAAGTCCTTTTACTTTATATTTTGAATTTTTTAAATTATTTAATATTTAGTGGTTTTAAACACATGTGGGGGATTGTTGGGTGTGTGTTTTAAAACCACACAAAGGAATGGGCTTTTAGTCCCATATCGGTAAGGGGAAAAATCCCCTACCAACTTAAATAGGATTCCCCACTTCCCCCCACTAGTCATCACACTAGAGGAGGGGCTCCACTAGCCCACACACGCGCGCGCGTGTGTGTGCCGTGCCGAGCCGAGCCGGGCCGGGCCGGGCTTGGGCTTGGGCATGGGCTGGGCGGCGCGTGTGTGTGCGCCCGCGGACCCGGACACGATAGCACCTCCGAAATGGGCTGGTCCGCACCTGCCCTATTTTTGCTTTTTGCTCTTAAGTCCTCCACTATTTATTATTTACCATTTGGGACACTAGCCGTTACGCGAGAAGCGTTGCATGCTAGCCGTTACGTACAGGCTCGCTGCGAGCTGTAACGTGCGAGGTTAATGGGCTTAATCGCAGCCCATTAACCGCTCCCCTCTTTCAGCCTCCCATTAACAGCCCGAGGCCTATATAAGGCCCGGTGCAGCTATGGGATTTATACAGTCCGAATTTCGGAATTCATCCCTGCTTACTGTCTCTCTCTCTCTCTCCCATTCTCTCGGTCGTGGTGTTGTTGTGCTGCCCCTTTGCTCCGAAGAGACTCCCTCTCTCGGACCAAAGCTTTGCTGCGGTGCTGCCTCCCGGCCTCGAGAAGTCGTCATCGAGTCGCTGGGTTCCTGAAAGTCTACGAGGTTCGCAAAGCCTTCTTGGAGTCGTGCCGACGAGAAGGAGGTCGCCTGACCGGGGTCGCCGTATCTCCGAGAACAATTGCCACGAGACCCGCACGAGGGGGGCAATAAGATTCTTGGGACAGTGCCTAGCACGCTTCGACCACAGGCCAGAGTTTTCTAACTCTTCTTTTGTCCTGATATTAGATCTAAAATAAGCGACTTGCATCTAATAGAGAAATCTAAATAATTAGATATATTTTAGATAGATTGTATCTCTCTTTTAGAAAAGTTCGGCAAGGTGAATGACGGTTCCATAGAACCCGCTCTGCCTTGGCAAACAATTTCTAAAAGAAATTTGTGACTTGTCCTTGTTTGCGAAAATAACATTTGCTAATCAATTTTAATATTAAGAATTTGATTAAATCCTAAATTTGCTAGTTTAGAACGATTAGATTTCCAACAGGAAAGACATGAGAAATATAAATCACCTTAATTTGTTTGCATCATCAATCAAATGCACTATTTTTCTATATTTACAATCAACTGAGGAAAAAATTAAAGATGTAAAATTTCTTGTTGAGTTTATCACTCAAGGTATCGATGAGCATGTAGGAAGGGAACACTTTGTTCAAATTATAACAGACAATATTTTAAATTATATGGATGTATGTTATATTCTAGAAAAAAATAATGCCTTATGTTTTTAAAACAAATTGTATTGCATATTGTCTGGATTTGATACTCGAGGATATTGATAGAAAAATACTGAAAGTGAGAAAAAAGATTAAGAAAGCAAAAAAAATAAAGAATTTTATCTATAAGTTTACACATATGTTGGATTGCATGAGAGTGCATACAAAAGGGAAAAAGTTGAAGCGGCTAGTAACGACTCGTTTTGCAACTAATTTTTTATTATTAGAATCTATAATAAAATAAGAACAAACTCTACGTTTTATGGCTGTATCTACTGAGTGAAGGGCATTACCACAAATAAAGAGTATAGAGGAAAAAAAAATATTGCTGATATTATACAAAATATCATTTTTTGGGAGGATGGGAGAGAAGTGATTATAGTAATTGAGCCAGTAATTGAGCCACTTATGAGGGTATTGAGAGTGGTAGATAGTGAAGGGACAACTTTAGGATATATGTATGAGGCTATGTATCGAGTAAAGGAGGCAATAGCAAAAAATTATAACGGAGAGCACCAGAGATACCAATTTTATTGAGAGATAATTGATGATAGATGGACTCGCAATATGCATCATCCTATTCATGCTCTCACAACTCTTCTCAATCAACACCTATATTAACAAATATGTAAAGCATGACAGATACACTGATGAGGGGATATCAGAAGTCTTTCGCAAGATGTTCAACACTCAAACTGAAAAGGAGGCATTTAGCAATCAAATCACGGACTACATAGCTTTAAAGTCCAACATATTTTTCTCGTTTGCAAAGTTAACAATTCATTCCAAACATCCAAATAAGACGTATTTTTAATATTTTTATTATTCTTGCATATTTATAATATTATAGTTAATATTTTAAATTTTTTAATATTATATGAAAGTGATTGGTGGCGATCCTCAGTAATAGTTGATAGATTTGCAAAAATTTGTAAAGTAGTAATAAGGTTATGAAGTCAACCATACAGTACATCAACTTATAAAAGAAACTGAAGTACATTTGAAGCGACTCATATGAAGAAAAGAAATAGATTAGAACCAAAGACATTTAATGATTTAGTCTTCATGAGAATGAATCTTTATTTGAAGAAGACTAATGCGACTGATGAAGATATCGTGAAGCTTATTTATTTGGTGCAGATCAATATGTTTCATGAACAAGATGAGTTAGTTGATGAAGAATAAGGAGAAGAAATTCATAATTTAGAGTCCGATAACTTCGATGATATTGAAAGGGATTAAGTTTTGATTTTTAAATTATAATTTAACATTTGGGACTAGATAATTATGGTTTAAATATGAACTTAGATCGTTATATGAATTTTGATTATGCTATATGTTGACTTTTACATAATTTTGATATATGCTTTAAATATTATTTATATTGTTTGTTGAATGATTGTGAATTTGTGATATATGTGGAGTATATCACTACTAGTGCATGTCCATGCCTGTCGGCACTGTAGCGGGCCGCTTTCGGCAGCAACACACATGTTGGCACTGCAGTGGACCGTCTTCGACCGCAAAACACCTGAACGCCTTCAGCAATAAAATATTTTCGACGACAACACCGGCATTTATAGGGACACCCATTTCCTCGCTCGTGCCGATTGGCACAAAGTGGGTGCCTTTGGCACGACCAACTCCCCCTCCCTTATAATCGATCAATCATAGTTGTCTCTGTTCGAACGGATTCCTCGATATCAAACTGATGGTTTGGGGCGGCCAAAATTTCAGCATGCGGATTTATAGCCATTGATGCGGTCAAGTTTAGTGCAGTTTCAATGGGCCTGGATTTTAGGGGTTTAGTGTAGTTTAAATAGGTTAGGATTTGAAACCAATGAGAGATCGTGAGTTGATTTTTGAACAAATGGTTAGATTTATTCGGTTCATTTTTGTCCAATCAGCCTGTCTCAGTCAGCTTTTTAGTTCCGTTTTGTCTAGTCAGCACAAAATCGACGTCTCTTGTTAAATAAATTTTATTACTTGAAAGCATCTCCGAATTTTCTCCGATTTTTTTTTTGAATTTATCTGAATCGAGCCGAAACGATCTCCGCCAAATAAGTACCGAATCCGAATTTTGTTACTATACTCGTTGCCAGTCGGTCAAAGAGGGGGAGGTGGTCGGTCGCTTAGCCCCGCCTCTCCCGTTGCCGACTAGTCGAAGAGGAGGGGGGAGGCGGTCGGTCGGTCAGCCCAGCCCATCCTGTTGCTGGTCGGTCGAAGAGGAGGGTGGCGGTGGGTCGGTCGACCCAGCCTGTCCCGTTTCCGGTCGGTCTAAGAGGAGGGGGAAAAATCCTAGCTGATGTCGATCAGAGAAGGCCGGTCGGTGTCGAGCTGGATCCCGATCGGTCTTCAGGGTGATGACCGGTCGGTCGATTGTCGGGCGCCGATCGGTCGATTGTCGATCGACTGATCATTGCGGCCGATCAGAGTCGGAATTAATGAGTGGCTGCGTAAACGGGTCGGGTTCATATCATGTTTAGTTTCGGGTCATATCCAAAGTCCTTAGATCCGGACTTGATCCATTTAACTAATCGTGTCTAGACCCTAAACCCGTACCTGACCTGCTTATAAACGAGTAGACCCGTTAGATCCGTTTACCACACGGATCTATTCAGTTGACCCGATCCAACCTGATCCGATAAGACCCGCTGGTACTACATACTACAGTATCGGATTACGGATAGACCCGACCCGACATGACTCGTTGAATTTTAAATAGGTCTTCCTGAGTCTATCGTGTCTAGACCTAAATCCGGACCCGACCCGTTTATTAAATAGGTCTGTCACGTCGACCCGTTTACGACCCAAACCCATTTAACCCAAACTCAGACTTGCTAACTTCGTGTCGGGTCCAGAATTCCTAGCTAGCTCCGTTGTCCGCAATGCTCAGGTTGAGAGGTTCTCAACTCGATGAAGTGGCCTCCAATCAATGAGTGAGGCGGCTGGGTAAGGAAACTAAGGATAGCCTCACCCTCTTTCATTTTATATGGCTGATTCTGTGTGACTTGTGTGAATGCCAACCACTTGATCGACCGGATGTACATACATGTGAGCTTCATCACATAACACCCAATAAAATGTCTCGTTCTACTCTTTTATCCCGATTGGTGAATCGCAGCCAGTACCGATCACAAATCACATCAGAAGGCGGTCGGTTTTTCACACCAAAAATCGACCATGAATCATATCGAAAGTTGACCATCTGGCCTCGTGCGCGTTTCAGATTAGCTGACCTCCTGATGATATTTTTGTACACAGAGCTATGATATTTCAACATTGTGATGCTGGCAATATTCACACAAAAAAAATTGTTGGCAATATCCTAACAATCGTGGAGACTGATCACAAACGCCCGATAGTTGCGATCGGGGAGGAGACGCCTATTCTTTTCAGTGTTTTTAAAACCGGACCGGAAGGCGAACCGAAAATGCATCCGATTCGGTCCAAATCGGTTCAAACCGGTGGTTCAACCGTTTATGAAAATATGTTTTTTTATATAGATATCTACTAAATTCTTCAATGGGAAGGTTTGATTCCTAGGTTAACATACAAACCGGTTTATTCAAAGACCGAACCAAAACATGTTCCGGTTTCGGTCCAAACCGGTTGAACCGCCCGGTCCGGTCCGGTTTTCAAAACACTGATTCTTTTTGAGGAGTTCCAATCTCCTCGGGTCCGTCAGCCCCGGTTGGTGGATCCACACAGATCACAGCTACGTGAGGCAAGCGATCCGAATGTGAATCATCGTACTCCACCCGACTGCATGCAACTGTGATGTGCACCGGGCCCGCCTACCGGGGCCGACCGACTAGAGGAGATCTGAACTCCTTTTTGAGTCTAGGGAAACTATGGCAATTTCCTGAAACTGCCAGGCTTATCAAAAAAGCCCTTGAATTGCAAGGGATTTGGGCCGTCCGTCAAGACCCCCGCCATCTAAGGGCTAGAGCATCTCCAACCCCCGCCATCTAAGGGCTAGAGCATCTCCAAGGGCTCCCAAGTTCCTTTCATATTCTTGGGACTCCTAAGTACCACATAAGTATGGTGTGAAAATTGAAAAACACTTCAACAGGCTCCTCAAATTTCTCTCTATTTTGTGTGAAAAGATCAAATCCGGGGTCCACCAAGCAATATTTGGTGAGGGTTGTTTTGAAAATTAAAATAAATAAGATAGTTTATTTTAGGGTTATTTTGACTTTGCCCCCCAAATTTTGCCTTGAATTAGACTTTACCCCCCATATTTTCATTAATTAGATTTTACCCCCCAAAACTAACTGTTCCGTCAGCTCACCATCTACAAGAAAGGTGAGCTGATGGAAAAGAAATAAAGTTTTGGGGGGGTGAACTGACGGATCAGTTAGTTTTGGGGGGTAAAGTCTAATTAATGAAATATGGGGGGTAAAGTCTAATTCAAGGCAAAATTTGGAGGGCAAAGTCAAAATAACCCTTTATTTTATTTAAATCTAGGGACCCACTATTTAATCTTTCTCTGCTCCTCTCCCCAGCCCAATGGAGAGGAGTAAAGAAAATCTAGTCAGGTGAAAGGTTTGGGAACCCGTTGGAGGGGCATTTTTCATCCGAGTCCACTTTCTTTTCCTACAATTCCGAAGAATGAAGGCTATCGGAGCCCGTTGGATATGCTCTTATGCCGAGCCGAGATTTTGAAAGCCCTCCTAAATGAGACCAGGCTAGGTTTACCTTGTAAAACCCGACCCTGGCCCTGGCCCTCCTATGTAGGTGTGGCAATGAAGCCTGAAAAACCGGAAACATGAACCAGACCCCGAAACTTCATATACAAGAATAGATTTCGTACCTGTAAGAAGGTTGGGGTAGAGTATGGGTATAGGGACTCTATCCGATCAACTTTTGGGTATGGGTACGGGTACCTCAATACCGATATCAGGAACCTGATATATAACATGCTACAGCGGTTCATAAGCTGACTATGACAAAAAGACACGGGATAGATCTAGCCGTCGATCAAGATCCCAAGACATTAGCGCTGACATCAAACTGGTAGTTGATGGTGTAGGCAAGCCGGTTTTTCATTAGGTGGGCTTGGATCCCCTGGTTTAGGGTTTCGGCAATCGCCCTGTTGATCTCCTCGGTCACCGGCGGCGGCATCGGGGAGGCCGGAGTTCTGTGGATCTCCTTCCCTTCGAGATGGATTTTGTTTTCCTTTTCCTTTTCCATGTAGATATTGGTGTTCGTCTCTCCCAGGGGTCACGCGGATCCTTCCTGCTCGGTTCGACGGCCCCCGTTCGAATCAATGCGGCAGCTCCCTGCTGATGCAACCGATGTGATGTATCTAGACCCCGGCCCACCCGATGTGGCGATTTTCCGGCTTCTATGGGTCTCGAGGTCCCCTACTCTACTCGTTATTGCGGCTCCAGGTTTGGCCCGTTGCGGCGCCTGGTGGCT
This sequence comes from Chamaelirium japonicum, assembly GCA_947650365.1. NCBI lineage: Eukaryota > Viridiplantae > Streptophyta > Magnoliopsida > Liliales > Melanthiaceae > Chamaelirium > Chamaelirium japonicum. Next base: position 50,350,107 of record OX393557.1, on the reverse strand, counting down.
CAGCGGCGGATCATGAGTGCATTATCGGTTCCATCCTCGACTCCGCGATGCTTGTGCAGGTCGGCTCCTTGCTGTATGTTGATAACGTCCACCTTAGAGATCTTTTCCGTCGGTGATGGTGAGACGGTGGTGTTGCTTTGCGCCCGACTGTGGTGTCTTTGGTCTCGTCATGACCCCCCCCCCCCCCCCTACCATGTACCAAAAATAAAAGATAGTGTAAGAAAAAAAAAAAAACATATGATCCTTTCAAGCACTGACCCTACTCTGACACTGAGGATACGGCTTCAACAAAAGTGAAAGAAATTAAAAAAAAAAAAAATTTATGGGTAGACGGAGAAATTACAAAACTCAAAGGATCATTACTTGACGAAGGTCATCAACTTGATAAGAGCTATGACATAGGCTTTGCACAAAGAGTCGTGTGGTATTAGCCTGAGACCCATCTGGCAGGCAAACTCATGTATGTTTCAAAACCATCGGAAGCGGCGCTTGGGCCGGACACCCTCCGGTGGGGTCACCGTGAGCCTTTCGGCATTGGCTGCGGCCCACAGGCCGAAATCAGGAGAAGAGACCAACTCCCTCAGAGCTTGTCTGGTTTGCTCTCTGGTGAATGCCTCCCACTCTTCCTTGGAGACCCTCCTCTTCCTGTCGGGTGCGTCGTGAATGATCGAATAATAGCTCTCCTCCTGAAATGGCGAGGGACCCAGAACCGGGGAATTACAGGGGGACAGTCTGACGTGTTTAGCGCGACGCCTGGACGGCTCAGACCTTGCGTTCTTCATGTGCCGTGAATACTCAGCATGGGTATGATCTTGATCTCGAGGTCTGCTCATGCTCTTCACCACTCGCCTGCGGAGGAACAGCACAACATGATATCATTCACGATAAGTTCACGACGAGAAACTGGTATTTTCGGACGTTAAATGGTGGAATTTAAAGAGAATAATGTGTCATGTGATATCTTTTTCAAGAAAGTTACTACTGGAAATTTGATTTAAAAAGTACATCCAATATAATGTGAGAAAAATCACAGATGTGTTAATAAGATAGGAACTAGGATAGTTTGCTTAACTGATTTATTTAATTAAATCTTGCAAAGGAAGGATGCTAAATTATTGGGAGTAGCTGTATATAAAATAAATATAGGGTACAAAATTGTTACAACTATTGCAGAATGAAGCTAATGAGTCGTATCATGAAGTTGTCGACGACAGTGATGAAACAAAGGTCAAGAAAAACAAGATTTTCAGAAAAATTCAATAATAGAGGCTATTTTCTTGCCAAGACAACTAATCTAAAAAATATACAGAGAGGATCTTTATATCCTTATTCTTGAATTAGAGAAAGCTTATGATACAGTACTATGTGATGAAATTTGGTGGGTTTTGATGATGGAAACGGATGCCTCAAGGTTAAATTGTACTATTGTAGTTAGAGTGCATGTGTGAGCAATAATTAGTATGAGAAGCAATTGTTATGGTGGTAAATTTGTTTCGATGTTTCAAATTCACGTAGAATCATGAAGGGAAGGGACAACACTATGTCCATATTATTTCTCGTCATTGAAGACCTTACTTATAATATTCAAGAAGTACCATGGTGTATGTTATTTGCATATGGTAGAGTGTAAATTGATGGGACAATAATAGGTTTGAATACTGGATTGGAATTATGGAGAAGGTTTAAATAATAAGGGTTTAAAAATAAGTAGAACTAAAACAAAGTATATGTCATGCAATTTTGATGGAAAAACAATGATAATGAATCCCTATGAAAAATTGATGGCCAATAATGGAGAGCTTGAGCTTGATGGGATAATATCATATATCGAATAAAATTAGAATTAGCTGGATGAATTGGAAAGGAGAATCAAGGGTGTTATGTGACAGACGTATCCCCTTTAAGACCTAAGAGTAACCTTTACAAGACAATAATATTATATGATTCAGAATGTTAGGTCATAAAGAGAGCTCAAGCACACAAGATAGTGCTCCAGAAATGAGCATGTTAAAATGGGTCTGTGGTTGAACTAGAAGGGATAAGATGAGGAATGATCAAATGAGTATACTAAAGCTAGTATAGGAGTTACACTGATTAAGCATAAATGATGGACTATGTATAAAGATTATGAACAGGTACAACGGACAACAGATACAATCACAGTAAGGAGGTCTTGGAATAATTTAGAGGGGCCAGGAGAAGACTAAAATAACATTGATGGTAGTTGTCAATTGCATTGACTTTTGAGATAGCCCTTAATAAGAAACTAGCAAAAAAGGATTCACAAAATCAAATCTAAATAGATGAGACAAGGCAGGATGGTTATGGTTATACCTACATATTATCTAAATTAATGATTTTCTAAAGAGATAAGAATCCAATTTACGATCACTTTTAATCAAATATGGGACGATGTTTTCCCCATTTTTTATTTTCCGCATGGTTAAATGATGTTAAACTGCATAGCCAACAAGGTAGGTGATGTCGCACTGTGGGGCATTAAACTGATGTGAAACCGTTGCTGTAGAACGAGAGCAGAGCGGGTGGAGGAAGAGGAAGATAAGTACCGATCCCGCACCGGCAAATCCTTAGACGCCGCACCATCAGGGAGAAGGCATCACACCTCCATAGTTGGAGAAAATCTTTGCACTTTTATTTTATTATGAAATTCCCTAGCCTGTAGGGGTTCCATAAGGAGGTTCCGGAGTACGGAGGAAACTCCCGACCAAATAAAATTTACACACACGATAGCCTGCCTTCGCGACACAATGCATACAGTCGCCGGGTTACTGATTTTAATGATTTCTCGTTTCGCTCACTAACTGCGCTCGCTAAAGATTTAAGGTTAGCATGCAGTGGGGCAGTTCGCACCTCTTCTAGAAAAGTTCAACCAAAGGTACAAAGATCAGAGAGTTACCCCTTATGAACTATTGTGATCCACAACCCGGCCCTGCTGAATTCCACGTGACAGCAACACCACAGATCGCTCAACTAGACGCCCTGGCACCGTCGCAAGTAAACTCCCGTAACCTCCTTTATTAATCTCTGCCGCTTTCAGCCCTCGGCCTCCTAAGCACAGCTAGCTTCTGCACTCAGCCCGCACGCACACGCACGAACACTCGTAGCCACGAGGCACCTTCACTCCTCAGCAAGGAGTGCACCTAAGAGTACCTACCGTCCAAGGTTTTGTCTCTCCCAATTTCCTATGGGGGACCGCCAAGCCGCAACGATGGATTTCTGCCCAAGGATATCCGAACCTCCAAGGACTTATCTCCCTCAATTCCCTATGAAGGAACCTTCAAGCGAAGGATTTGCACTCAAAGCACATGAGTGACCCAAAGTACATGGGATTTAGGGGTTGATCCATTGGAAACGAATCGTCTGGGAAAGGCATCAATCAAACTCCGAAAACATCCATCGCAAGAGAGATGGACCAAACACATCGAACCAAAATCCCAAGGGATCAATTCAAAACCCTCGATAATAATGCACAAGAGTCTCCAAGGTGTGGAGGTGCAATTCACGCTAGCACTAGGTGGTAATCTCGAAGGAAGGCACAGATGGGGGCAAGTGTCTCTCGAAAGCTCAAATCCAACAAAAACCAAAAGCCTTAACAAAAAAGAGAGGGAGGGCCACTATTTATAGGTTGCAGAAAATAGCCTTGCGGTCCGGAAAACTTAAGGCATGGTCCGTACCGAAATGTGCATCTACGATCTGGACCCGGGTGAGGACTGTAGTAGCCAAATGACCATGGTACCCCAATTTCGGTCCGAACCGTAGGATTTCAATTCGGACAGTGCAGTGGGAAGTACCATCCCAACACTTAGCCGAGTTTGGTCAGGCAGAGGTGTTGGGTCTCTCTAGTGGCAAAACCATAATCAGTCAAAAAGTCGTTTTTGCAATCCGGAAAATCCGAGAACAACGGCAAACCATGAACACCTATTTAGTTGTTTAGTTTAGTGTAAGTATGAGGCACCATCATCTCAAAAAACAAGTATGAGGCACCATCAACCATATCATGTAAGAGGGTGAGATTATCCCTCCATCCTCTCCATTTGCCCCCATTGTTCGAACGGCTATGGCATCTCCACCACTAACACCTAATTGGCTGTACCTACCCACCACCACTGCACCTAGTGCTTCTGCAACTACAAATATCGTACCAATAGCCCATCGTACCCCCCCATCACCACCCCACCATCCACACCACCCACCCCCTATGATAACCACCAATAGCCACACCCACGTGAGCCAACTTTTTGTATTATGACGACCGAAGCACTATTCCACTATTCATCTTTCCATTTTCTCACCGGTTCATGGACAAGATGGATCATCTTAAGTTTAAGAGTTGTAGTATTAAAGGTAATTTTCGAGTCACAGATGTGGTAAATAAAACAACCTTTGCAGTAGTGTAATCCATCATCAATCGTCTAATGTGACACATTTTGGACCATGTGCTCATCAAAAATCGAGGCTAATATAGTTAAGGAGTTCAGGAAGCAATAGAAGGAAATTTAATTTTAAAGGGGAGGATGGAAACTAAACCAAAATTACCAAAGCAATCACAGAAGCATTTATGATATTTAATACATACATGCATAAGTTATGTCTTGTGTTTCCATGTGATCGTTAATTGGGGTGAAATGCATTAAACGTAGAAGTATAAGAATGTTGAAATTTATGTACATGAAGAATCATGCATCAATGTTCTAAAGTTGAAGAGTCCTACAATATTCTTACGATGTTAAAGAGTTATGTTGGAGCCTATTCAAACTCCATGTAACTAAACATTTTGACTGAAAGATTTGGAACTAAGAAAAAGCAAGAATTCTTTATATATCATCTAACCCTTTCTCCCTCTCATCTATTTAGCCCTCTTGAAGCCTTTTCTCCTTTTTATCTTTTATAACCCTTCATAACAACTACAGTCATAAAACCAGAAATTTGTTACTGCTTCCTTGCTGGAAAGGATTCACAATAACAAATATTCTCTTTCTCCGATGTCTGCCAACAATTTGGAGACTAAGCATAAAACCTGGTGTTATATGTTGCTAATAAATCCAGGTTTTGCATAAATAAATCAATTCATAGTTTAATTAGATGCTCATATTTGAAAGTTGTTATTTGCTATAAAAGTGACCCAGACGTTCTTTCTTAGATTTTACTTATTTCTGCTATTGAAGAATAATCTTTACTTATTGAAGAATAATCTTTACTCTCTTTCTTAGATTTTACTTATTTCTTATTTATTCACTTATTTGCTTCATTCTTTCATGAGATAAAGAGGTGTGCATAGTAGAAGCTTTCGTCCAGATATTAGGTCTGCTCTTGTGAACCAAAAATCCAAGCTGGCAAACACAACACATGTGCAGATTTAGTATATAACTTGAATCTAGATATTGCTATCCTAAGAAGAAAAGATGATTTGCATTGGAATTTTGGTACTGTTATTTTGCATTCCCACAAATTGGGTGTTACTTTCTGGTGGAAAAAGAACATTTTCTTCCTATTAATCCCAGAAGCCCTTAATTGTCTAGATCTTCTCCAGTTGTAACTTATTAAACCCTAAGCTAAATCAATTGGGATAAGAGCAAGTTTGAATCATATATTCTTATCTTTTCACCTTTTCGAGTGTCCTTTCGCTTTCTTTCCTTTCTTCTACACTTGCAATTTATATGCAACATAGAAGTGGGGCAATTATTCTAAGAACAGAAAAGCACTTTGAAGCCCTCGAAAGACAGTGCAAGAGCTACAATAGACAATTTATGAAAATGAAGAAGACAAATTGAGTAAAAGGTTGGATGACTTGTAACATGGTGCTGGAGATAGTTCACCAACTCAAGACCCCGTGACATGAAGATTGTGGGCAAGGCGATGCAGAACCCAATTGCTCGGTCCACTCTGAACAATAATTCAACAGAAGGCCTCATCAACCTGAGCACAACATACCCATCAAAGATCCTGGAGAGAATCATAGACAAGGACATCACTAATGCACCAGAGCTACCTCAGACAGATCAAGAGTTGCAAGGGATCAAGGTCAATGAATCAGACTACACAGGAAGGATGAATGCAAAGTACCATCACATAGAAGGTAGGAAAAACTTAGAATCAGCTCCATGTACAAAAGAAGAAGCTCCCTTTGGACTTTAAGGACTCCTCCGAAATCTGCACTAAATCCATATTTTCTATGAACTACATAATTCTCACGACATGAGATAGTATATAAAATATAACACCCTACCGAAATTTTACCAGAGGAGATGTAGGAAATAACATGCTCAAAATCAACGGCAGAGTTAGCTTTTGTCCATTCACGAGTGAATTTGTTAATATAGCTATCAATATAGATAAACTTTAGATACAGAAAGGGTTCTCCTTTCTGAATCCTTCTTTGATAGGATCATTACGAGGGGGTGCGGTTCATGTGAAATTATACAGAAAATAATACTAACGAAGAATAGAGAATATATTATATCTTAGAAAAGTTCTTAAAAAATCATTTCAACATTTAGTACAAATCTGTGTGGGGAAGTTGTTTGCATGTTATATTGAAGGCAGTGGGATTTGAGAGAAAAAAATCCTATCATTGCAAAAATGCAAGGTAAAAGAAATCATTTGATGGGACCATTGAATGAAGAAGAGGTTGGAGATGAATCAGAACTCTCAAGAAAGAGGAAAGGTGGTATCCAAAGAAAGTAACATGGTCAGATATTTCTTTTCCTCGATGAGCAAAAACTTTTAAATTAGTAAACCAGAAGGCTGTGACACAAAAGGCGCACATCCGCAACACCGTGTTTTATGCTAATCTGTTTCTAAGTATGTGAAGGATGTGGTAAGTGAAACATTTTTTATATATCATTCACAATGGTTCGACAATACAGACGGTGACCTTTTTGACAAGAAACAAAAATATTGGAAGTCATTGTGGGAAGTTTATAGTTGTAGCACGTTTCAGGAAGAGTAAAATGAGGTGGAAAATTCCAATGCTTTAGAGTCAGATTTTTAATAAAGAATATTTACGATTCCTAAAATCAAAATAACGGCCTAGGGAAGAGTTCTACTCGACTACACCTGCATAATCACACATAAAAAAGTTACTAACTAAATGTTCTTTTATAATGAGGGCAATTAAGACTTATCTCCCCAAACTTATATGTTCCTAATTAGACTTACCCCGGTCTCATTCCATCAGTCAAACATGTTTGATATTTATTCCACCTTCCTATGTTTTTTATTGGACCGTTTTGCCCCTCATTGTCAAAAAACTCAATTTCGAGGAAGAAAATTTTCCAAATTCAGTATTAATAAAACTACTTCTAAGGAACATCTTTATCTTCTTCCTCAAATTCAGAAATTTTAGTATATTTGAGGAAGATCTTCATCTTTCTCCCAAATGAGTTCCTTCCTCACGAATGAGTTTCATCTTATTCCTCTCGAATGGGTTTCAGTTCTTTTCTCATGAATGGGTTCCTTCATCCCGACTAGGTTCATCTCTATTCACAAATGGGTTTCATCTCTTCCTCTCAAATGGGTTCTTTTCGCACGATCGGGTTTCATATTTTCCACATGAATGGGGTCATCCCAAAATGGGTATCATCTTTTTTCTCACAAATGGCTTTCATCACTTCCACCGAAATAGGTTCCTTCCTCATGAATGGGTTCATCTTCTTTCTCCGAATGGGCTTCATTTTCTTCCTCCCAATTGGGCTCTTCATCGTAAATGGGTTTCATCTTCTTCCTCATGAATGGGTTCTTCACTTCTTCCTTACAAATGGGTTTCATCTTCTCCCTCACAAATAGGTTCTTCCACACGAATGGGTTTCATCTTCTTCCTCACGATTCCTCACAAATGGGTAACACTGGATTTCAAGAAAAACAGTCTTTCATCACAAATCAATTTTTAATCCTGAGTTTGGAGGGATTTATTCATCTTCTTCCTCAAGATTATGTTTATTGATAGGGCGGGGCAAAACAGTCTAATAAAAATTCTAGGAGGGTGGAATCAAGGTTGTCATATCGTGTATCGTATCGTGTATCGTTTTTCCTTTTTTGTGTATCGTGTATCGTAACGTATCGTGTATCGTAAGATACAGTCAAATTTTAATATATTGTCCTAAAAATATATATTTATATATGGACATATAAATAACATGATACTAGAGCATTAAATATAAGAAAGTAAGAGTAGAAAGTAAGATATTGTTTTTCATTTCACATCAAACTTAATTTTTTCCTATTCAAAAAACAAGAAGTCAATACTTGTATCAAAAAGAAACCATATACAAATATGATCCATTGATCCATGATCTATCAAAATAGCCAATTAAGACAAAAGTCACTAAACAAAAACTCAAAAAGTAGTAGATAGCTTCATTCTTCAATCTTCATCGCCATCTCTAATTTGATCATCATCATCGCTAGATAATTCGTTATCGTCACTTGGTTCTTCGTCATCTTCCTCTTCTACCTCTTCTTCATCTAATTCTTCATCCTCAATCACATCTTCCTCTTCATAGTCATCTACTTTCTTCTTTCCTTTGGCCTTCCTTTGTGAACTTAGATCTCTTGGCCCTAGAAAGAAGGAACATTCAAACATGTATTAGAATCATATATAGAAGTTAGATTATGATTTACAATTAAGTAATTTTAAAATGTTCTACAACTAACCTCTCTTTCTCTTTTTACTATTTTCCCCCTCCCCTTGTATCTCAAAACACTCATGTACATCCATCCATGAATTATCCTCAGGTAGGCATGGATTTTCCTTCACAGTGATCCATTCATCATCAGATTCCAAATCTGATAGACAAATAGGATCATATGAATCATTTTGCTCCAACCTTTTCTTGTGCCTAGCCTCCAATTGAAGGTTGTACTTCACAAATACTAAGGCATTCAATCTTTGTTGCTCTAAGCGATTTCTTCATTTAGAATGCACCTATTAAAAAAATTTAAAATATGGATATAGATATTCATCCTTCTTTTGGAATGAACATATTATCACATGATCTAGTTAGCATGATTGTACCTGATCGAATGTGCTCCAGTTTCTTTCACAACCAGTAGCACTACAAGTCAAGCTTAGAATGTGAATCGCTAAAGTTTGAAGATCCTTGCATCCTCCTCCAAACGACTCCCACCACAAAGCTATAAGTATGAAAAATCATCAATAAAAATAGAGAATATTGATCAAGCCTACTCAACTAGAAAATAAGCACACTTTATATTTTACCCGGTTGTTTCTTGTCCCTCATTTGAATGGCTATATCCATACCAAACATCTTCTCGGCATTGTGGAACATGTCCAATTGTTTATCAATCTTTTCCCTCAAAATAGGAGATGTACACATCCTTTGAATAGTCTCATAAAGCCCCATCTTTATCTCATAGTCAGCATAAAAGGAATCGGAATAGTGAAACCTAGTACGTAAAAAGTAAACAAATGTTAACGATTATAGAAATGGATGATTCAATAAAACAAAAAAACTATTAACTATTTGCAAGCTATTAAATTTAACAAAACTTACCTTGGATTGAGGAAATATCCAGCTGCATGAAGTGGCCTATGCAACTGCATGTCCCATCTTCGATCAATAATCTCCCAAATTGGGTTGTACCTCTTCTTTACTTGGTTAAAATTTTTTGCAATTTGCTCCTTTGCCCTATCCATCGCTTCATAAATATAGCCCATGGCCGGCTTTGCATCTCCATCAACAAGCCTTAACACTTTCACCAATGGAAGCTTTAAGGCAATATTTGATTGCCGGCCAAAATTTATGGTCGGCTAAAATAATCTCTTGTATCGTCATTCCATCGGTCTTCTTTGCATATTGACTACTTTGCCATTCTTGAGATCCAAACATTGCTCTAAGCCCAATCTTTACCTTTTGAATGCTTCTAAGTGTCAAATATGATGTAGCAAATCTTGTGACACCGGCTCTAGCCAAATCTCTCCCCTTTGTGTGCTTCCTCATGAGGTTCAAAACCCATGAATGCCTATAGATATAAACAGTGATTTTCCTTGCTTTTGTCACCGTATCCAAATGAGTTGGCAAGTCACCAATGTCGGACAATACAAGATCCAAGCAATGTGCAGCACATGGGGACCAAAACAACTTCTTCCTCTTCTCCATCAACAACTCACCGGCTTTTACATATGCTGCGGCACTATCGGTTACAACCTGCACAACATTTTCTTCGCCGATTTCTTCAACCATTGAATCAAGAAGCTCAAACAAATTATCCGCATTCTTTGAAATATCAGAAGTGTCAATGGATTTAAGAAAAACAGTCCCTTTAGGACTATTCACAAGGAAATTAGTAATAGACCTACTTTTCCCATCGGTCCATCCATCAGACATAAGAGTGCACCCTGTTCTTTTCCACTCCACTTTATATTTTTCTATTAATTCCAAATTAATGGTTTCAACTTCCTTTTTCAAAAAAGTAATTCGCACTTCATGGTATGAAGGAAGTTTCAATCTCGGTCCAAAAGAAGCAACCGACTCCATCATTGATTTGAAGTAAGGACTTTTAACCAAATTGAATGGAAGTGCATTTGCATACAAACACCGACAAATATCCAAACATACTTTCTCTCGGTCGCCCTTCTTCCACATAGTATTCAAAGTAGTTTGGTAACTTTGTGCCAGTTTCTTTTGCCCATAACCAAGAAAAGCATCCATCATAAATTTCTTATTTCCACCACTTACAACTTGTGTAGAATCTTCATCCAAATCTACAAAATCATCGTCATCCTTCTTCTTTTTACTCTCCAACAAAGCTTTGAACAGATCAGAAACCTCATCATGATTTTTTGTGCATGGGGCAACATCTTTTCTTGTGCATGCTAAGTGGTGTTTCATTCCAGAAATACCACCCCAATAAGCATTTCCACAATGCTTACATTTAAGCTTCAACCTTCTATTCTTGCCTTCTTCAATTTTTTCACAATGATCCCATGTTTCATCATGACCTTTATTCTTTGCCTTACCCTTGTCAACCATTTTAGCAACAATTCACTGCATGAAAATATCATATGAAAGCAAAATTAAAATCAAAACTCAAAAGCATTACAATTTACAAGTTTATCATGCAAGCAAAATCAAAAGATGAACATATGTAAATTGTAAATTGTAAATTTACAATTTACAATTTACAAGTTTACAATTTACAAGTTAAGTGGCAAATTTACAATTTACCACTTAACAACCACTGCCATTTTAGATGAACATATGTGGAATCAAAAGTTTACAAACTCTAATGCCATTTTTAGATGAACAAATGCTTTATAGTTTCAGTCTTTGAGATACAATCAAACATTTATTTGCTATGTAATTTCATATTTCTTATTATTTTGTGTCACTAATTTGATGTTTTTTCAATCAGGTTTGTCAATGTAGTTTTAAGTGCATCAACAAAAAAATACCATCAGCAATTGAAGTATTTAAAACAGAGGAAAAAAAAACAGAGGACAAAAGAGAGGAGCTCACAGAGAGGTAATGGACACCAGAGAAGATGAGAAAGCGGGCAGCAGAGATAAGAGACCCCAACCCTACCGTCGCCTGTCGAAACAAGGGAGGAACACTCCTGCGTTCCTGAGTTCTGCGCTAAAACAGTGGAGGAACCCTCCACCGTTCCGTCGAAACCCTGTCGGAGGAACAGGGGAGCAGCCCTCCTGCGTCCTCCCGTGCCGTCGCCCGTCGAAACAGGGGAGCAATGACTTCCTTCCGTGCCGTTGCCCGTCGAAGCCCCAGAAATCCCTGAAATCCTGCGCTCCTCCCTGCCGTCGCCCGTCGAAGCCCCAGAAATCCCCGATAAAAAAAACCGAGACCCCAAACCCTCTGTGATTTATAATCAGCGACTGAACCATGTTTGGTTCAACCGGTCCAAAAAAAAAAACCCTTTAAATCCCGATCAAAACCTGTTGGTTCAACCGGTCCAAAAAAAAAAACAGTTTTAAACCCGATTGATACCGTATCGTATGTATCGGACGTATCGTACGATACGGATGTATGTATCGTACGATACAGTAAATTTGCGATACATACATCCGATATGTATCGTTTTAGTGCTGTATCGAAACGTATCGTACGATACTAACAACCATGGGTGGAATAACAGTCAAATAAGTTTGACTATCGGAATTTACGATTTGGGAGGGTAAGTCTAATTATGAACAAAATTGGGGAGGGGGGGTCATACTAATTCCCATATCAATTTTTTTTTTCTTTTTTTTTTTTTTTTGGGGGGGGGGGGGGGGGGGGGGGTAAGTCAAAAATGGCCTTATATTTATGAACATAGATATTTGCATGATCTACCTCTGAAACAAGGTTCAGAAACACAGTCGATACCGGTATTAAATACCGATTTGAGCCCGATTACAACCAGTACTACCCCCGGTACTATTTTTTTGCCTTGGTTCTCCCTTGCACCATAATTTGAACCAATAAATCAGCTTTAATAGGAAAGTACATTAACTTAAGACCATAAGAGCATATGTTGAAGTGAGATAATTTGATGGTCCATATGTCGATGACAATGCTTTAAAAGGAAAAACTGAGAAAGTAGAACATCAACTTAATCGGTGTATCTTAATCGTTAATCGAGCTAGTTAACCTCTCTTTTGGAAAGCCCAAGTAAGCACAAATATCTTATCGGTATGATAGGTGGGTATTTCCAACGAACAATGAGGGACCGACACGTAGCAAGTAGTAGTCGAGTACTCGAGTTCGAGAACTCGGGCTTGATCTCGCCTACTCGGGAACTCAGAAGCAACTCAACATTACAGGGGCTTGGGCGGTGAGACCATTAGAATGTGAGGTCGCATGCCCGGAAGCCATAGTGTACTCGAGGGACCGCAACTCGAGTAGAGCCAAAGACGAACTCAAGAGCACGTGGGTCGTGCGTACTCGAGTATTCTGTACTCGACCGGATACCCCAATGGGGTAAGACATTCTTGGACATCGACAACCGAATACATACGAGAGAACCCAGTCACATGGCAAGCACGTGGGGAACCGACCTTCGGAAATCACAGCGGCTATATTGACCCCAAATCAAGCAAGCATATCCCAACCCCGAATGGCTCGGATTCGCCTCTCCGAATATGGCAAGGGATAAAGCGCTAGTTCGAGGTTATCGGGTCATGTGGTGCAGATACCCTCGACGTGATCCCATAGGGAGCCAAATCCACCATAACTACCAAGATTCTCTCCTATGCCTTATGTAAAGGCCTAACTACCAAGATTCTCTCCTATGCCCTATTTAAAGGCCTTATACAAGGCGATAAAGGTATGTTGATGCTCATACTAATGATGATGCTAAGGATGGAATATTTCTCTCTCCCTATACTTTGAGGATTATATGTGATCTGACTTGAGCGTCGGAGGGACCTTGGCTCGAAGAGAGCTCGGATCTTTTTGCAAGTACTCTCAGAAAACTCGAGGAGTTTGTTCATCTACTCGAGGGGGGGTGTGAGTGCAGAAAAAGCACCCACATGTACCATTGTAGAAGCAAAGGAATCATTTCAAAGTTCATACTCAAACTCCGAGTTTAGTCACTAATTTAACCCCCCCAAGTTCTATAGTGTTGCCTAGGTAAACATTAGGTTTATGCCTATATGGTTTGCCTTGCTCTACGCCAAGGTCTACTCATACATAAGAAGGAACCATCGACCAGTATTGACCGGTCTGTACTGATATCAGCCGGCATGTACCGCCCTGTACGCATTATTGTCAAGGCGCAGGCCTAGGCGCGCACTAGGCGCCCGGAGACAGCTAGGCCCCAGTGCGCCTAGGTGAACAGCACTAAGCGACGGCCTAGGCGCACGCCTAGTTTTAGGCATTGATTTTTGTTTTGTTTTTTTTAAGTAAAACCCAAACCGCCCCCATCTTCTTTGTTCATTATGTTGTTGTATACTTCTTTATACTATGTGTTCATTGTGTTGCTGCATTTGATTAGAATATGGTCAATTTTATGTTAGCAAGTGTTTGTATTCTATATGTTCCTTTTATTGTTTACTTATTTATACTATGTATGTATCATTGTGTTGCATGCATTTGACTAGAATATACTCAATTTCATGTTAGTAAGGTGCTATATTGCTGCCTATTACATATATACCTGCAAGTATATACTATACATATATACCCGTGCCTGGAGGATGCCTATGCACATAAGGTCACACCTATGTACATAAGGCCACACCTAGGCACGCCTAGGCTCCTAGGCTCCCTCAGGGCACCTAGCCTCGCCTTGACAACTATGCTTGTACGTATCGTTCAATGGCCACCCAATACCGCAACCGATACTGTGATTTTGAACTTACACTGAAAAGATGTATTACAAATGGAAAAGACAATTTATGAAAAAATAAATAAGCAAATAAGACTGAGATGCCACGATATTAAGTATTTTCCCAGGATAATTTGCGTTAGAGGACACAATTGAAAGATGGAAATAAAGAATGAAAATGCAGCATTAGAAGTTATGACATTGCTGTTTCTCAGTCTCCAAAACATAAGAACAAATTTAATCTATACTAACTGATGTTTCACATGATCGTCCAGTTAAAACAGCTTACTACTATTCAAGGTTAGAAGCCTCAAAGGACATGAAACAAGTTTACCTGATAAGGAAGCGTAAAAATTTTGATTTTCCATGTGTCCTTGTCAATGTGTACATTATTATAGCAAACCCCAGCGCTTCTGCTGCCAAAAGAGAGTCCAGAGAGCTCTAAACATAAATAAAACCAACAATTGTAGTCGTTATCTTGGCAATGACATCAAGGGCAAACGCTACAAGATAGTTCAAACAATACTCAAGTGAAACAATAAACACTAATAATGATCAACCACAAAGCTAATTGATAAAAAAAACCAACGATGTACCTGAAGAATCATAACAGCAGCAAAAGACATGATCGCCCATTCAACAAAATAAGCCACAGTAGAATCAACCAACCCATCTTCCGTCAGAATAAGTTTTCGGACACCCCAATACCCGAACCAAGCTCCAGCTAGGACAAAGCAAACCAGAAGAAATATACCCAGCTGCAGATCACATACACAAAAGGATATAATGTCTATCATTACCTTTGATATACTAACAGATAAAAAGCAACAAAAGCCTCCATAAATATGTCTGCCAATAACTAATAAGTGATTTACTACTAGATAAGAGACTAGGATGGCTTGCGCCAGTTAGTACCAAAAGGAATGAAACATAAACTTATTATTCGTAAGGGGATTATGGACCAATCACAAGAAGCTTAGTGGCAGAATCATGTTACTCTCTCTCTCTCTCTCTCTCTCTCTCTCTCTCTCTCTCTCTCTCTCTCTCTCTCTCTCTCTCTCTCTCTCTATATATATATATATATATATATATATATATACACACACACACATATACATATACTAGTGGAAGCCCGTGCCGATCGGCACGCAGCGGGCGCCTTCGGCGCAGCATGCAATGGGACCCTTCGACACGGCACGCAACTGGCGCCTTCGGCACGACACGACTAGCATAGGTGCCTACTTATGCTACTCACGTAAACAACATACTGAAATTACAAAAGGGCACGAACAAAATGTATAATATAAATAACTTAACCATACTGCTGAAATTACATAGCTGAAATAACTTAATATAATGTCTGAAGTTCATAGCAGGAGCGATGGTACGACTGTCTTCGGAGAGCTGACAGACACGGGCATACACATATTGAGAAAAAAAAACTAAATATTCTCCTCGAGCCAAGCATAACACTGTTTGCAAAGCCACCTGGAAGCCTCTATCTCGATCAAGTCGTTGTCATTACAGTATCTTATAAAAAAAACGATGTCAATCATAATTATTTTTATTAAATAAATGATTGAAGAAAAGGCATGGATGCGTACTTACGTATGTATTGTGGGACCGCCACAAAAATAGCAATCAACCAAACACTCCTTCAACCTGTTAATGCCGCAAATGTCGCAGCATGGCTCCTGCAATAAAGATATATAGATTGCTTAGTTAAGGAACCTAGTAATGGAGATGAGAGAAATGGGCTGATATCTTGAGAGTCATTATCGACCTGTTTTCTCCAGTAGTACCTCTGGATAAACAATGTTAGTCGTACAATTTGGACTATCACTGGGAAGTAGGACACTGATAGAATTAAAATTCGTGCATCGTGATAGGGCCACATACAACTTTCCATGGTTGAATACAGGGGTACGTAGATCGACGCTGACGATTTGCATTGATTGACATTGAGATTTATTGATAGTCATTGCGTATGCTAGTCGTACTGGAAATTGGCGTTGGGTCATGTTTATCGGCAACTCAGAATTTGACGGGGACAATGATATCCTAGGAATGAAGACCAAGTTGACAGATTTGTCTCCAGTTAGAATCTGAGCTTCAATTACACGAGGAGCACATGTTTCAACCATGAGTCGTGTCTCGTTACAGAGACCATCTTTTGGCGCAATATTCTGTAGTAGAATCATTGGACTTTCTTTTTTGAGTTCAAGCCTAAAAGGTGGTAACCCCGACGGATTTAAGGAGTTCAAGAACTCATTAGGATATCGGTTCGTGATCCTATGATCGTTTCCATCTTCTGCAACATTGTTTGCTGCGTGATAACATACACTCTCTCGGAAAAAGATTCAATGTCGTATAATTAATTGCATCGACATCGTCATTACGTGCAGACAGGATTATTCACTCTGTCAAGTATTTGGAGGTAACCACCTGGATCATATGTAGCAGTGGGTACACCATGGATATTAGATCATTGAGGGTTTCACACTTGTGCATCTCTGGAGGGAGATTTAACATCTCTTGCGGGGTAGATCCGATCTGGAATAAACAAAAGATAATATAAATTTCGATTAAAGAAGTATCGTCGATCAATTATCGAAAAAAATAATTGATAGATGTACTTGATTTTACCAGCTGTAGAAATAATGCAAAAGCAGTATCGTTCGAGTCCCTGGATACCAGACGCATATTGGAACTGAGGGTTAGGACTTGCACGTGCGCCCAAATGTAAGAGCGTTGTAATGTGGCAGCAACAATCTCCTCATGTACATCTTTAGGTATCACAAGTAGGTTTTGACGAAAGTCTCCACCTAGTACAACTATGATTCTCCCGAATGGCATGTTGTTGTCGCACACATCCCACAGTGTACGATCGACTACTTCTACGCAATACCTGTGCTGCATCGGAACCTCATCCCATATTATTAACTTCGTTGCTCGTAGCAGCTCATATTGCATTGACTGTTTGGTAAACCCGCAGATCGAATTATCCAAAATATCCAGAGGTATGCAGAACGTTGAATGTGCAGTCCGCCCGCCTAACAACAACAACAATGCAATCCCCAATAATGCCACTGTGATTACAATATGTCCAAGTTTACGACATTTTGTTACCAAGGTATTGTACAGAAAGGTAATACCGATTCCAGCCCCACCGCTCAGGAAAAATGTTGTACCTCGGTTATCCAAAACTGAAGAATAGATCATCTTGAAAGATGAACGTTGACGATCATTCAACATATCAATATTTAGCTATGGATTTATCTACTGAGCCTCATGCTGCAACTGTTGGTGTTCGAGTATTAGTCTGTTACCAATTACTGCACTCCAATTCGAAGTAGGTTGTAGCATCGGGGGGAAATCGGATAAACTTTTTCCAAACTCGCCTAGCAGCTAATTTAGTATGTACAGACCGTAATCCTCAACTTGAGTATCAGTGGGATCTGGAATCCCAAAATCCATACGTATTCTATGGGATAAGTCATCACAAATATGCACGTGAAATTGATTCCACAGGACATGCGGTTCTACAGGAGAGCACTGGCATAATATCACTGCAAATAGTCTCCTCAATTGATGCCCTGTATTAATGATAGAAGCTTCCTCAAGCCACTGGACCCATTCATCATCGTCCTCAAGAAATCCTCTCGCGATGCATGCTGCTTTGAAAGTATTGTATATTTCATTGTTCACCGTGCGTAGACTTTCAAAAGAAGTTGGACCTAAAACACAGTCAGGAGAAGGCGTAGGTAGAACTCTCTCTGGAGCTGGGGCTCACGAAGTACATTCTATCGATTCCATAACCCAACACCGTTGGAGTCCAAATCCTCATTGTCTTCTTCCATACAAAATGTTGTGGGAATTCCTAATAGGAATATGCGCGAGCAGCTTCGTTTGTTGCACAACACTCGAAGAAAGCTGTGAGTGTTGATTGTTGAATGTTGATTCCGTCCTCTCTCCATAATATCAACCATTGACTCATCAGAGTTGAATACTACTTAGTGCAGTCCAGGCAGATGAATTGCTAGTCGCTCGACCTTCGGTATTTCTTCATGTAGAGAATGACCAAATATGCACCACGCAGCTTCCGACGGTCCGATGTACCGAGCATCAAGATACTCTTGTATCTCGTCAACTCCTCCCACTACCATTGTTGCACGATCATGCCCTTTGTAGATATACTTATGGATGTATTTAACACATCTCAGTCTCGCACATACCTCGACATTTATATGACAGTTGAACATTCTGGAAAGGTAGAGATTATATGGCACCACGTCCCTATTGTCAATTGGGATTCTGCTTGAGGTTAATAATCTACTGCTGTTGCGCCTAGGGGTGTTCATGGTTCGGATTGGTTCGGTTTTTTGATAAATTTGGAACCGAACCGAAATTGATCGGTTCTCTAGAAAATAGAACCGAACCAAACCATTCCTTGGTAAAAAACCGAACCAAACCAAACCAGAAAAGTTCGTTTTGGTTCGGTTCGGTCCTGCGGGTCTTTCAAATCGCTCGTCATCACACCGTGAGGCATGAATGGTTGAGCCACTGAGGTGGTTCAGATTTTATTTTTAAGCCTTTAACTTTGGGTGCCGCTATTTACCCTTATAGAATTACTAGCAATACCCTTAATTTTTCACTTTGAGATATTTCATAAGTTGGGATTTGGGGGTGCTAGTAATTATGTGGGTGCAAATAGCAACACCTTAACTTTTCAGTTTCATCACACCGTTGAACACTTGAAAGTTTTGAATGCACCGAATGGTGGCAATTGGGGTCACCACCATGTAATGTACAATATTAGTGAGACTGTACACTGTATAGTAGTAACCATAGAGGTTATAGTACCAATGGTTCGGGTTGGGTTGATTCGGGTTAAAAAACTCACAACCCAGAACCGAACCGATCATAGCGGGCTTTTTTTTTTTGGAACCGAACCAAACCGAACGGTCAAAAATACCCGATCCAAACCAAACCAAATAGACCGGTTTGGTTCGGTTTGGCGGGTCAACCCGAACCGATGAACACCCCTAGTTGCGCCGACCGTAGATGGGATACCCATCCTAATCCTTGTAGTGTCATCTACAAAAGCAAATGGATATCTCTTCGTGCATTGTCCATTCTCCATACAGGGTGCACGCGGATTTCGAGCACCACACGGTCCATGGATCATGCAAGTTTTGATTGTCTGATATAGAAGAAGATCAGTGTCAGGACATGGAAACTCAGCATAAACAACTTTATCTACATCCACATTGGTTCGTATTTTATCTCGACCACTAAGGAATAGAAGAATATGCATATGCGGTAGCCCTCGCTTCTGGAATTCTATCGTGTATACATGTCCAACTTGTTTACCGAAAACCCCATTATGTTTGATCTCCTTCATCAACCCTTCCTCTTCAGCTCGAAGACTCGCGCAACCAAATCTGGACGATCAATCGGGTTCTGGCCCTTAAGCACTGCCATTTTAATCTCTGGCCAGTTCGGATTGGCAATCATGGTAAGGAATATATCAGGATGAAGATTAAATCGTGTGATGACTATGGAATCTTGGAATATCTCAAACATATGACGCGGACTACCAATATGAGTGGACGGTAGGATTATTCGCTGACCGACTTGACCGACCTGGAGACCTTCAGCAACGACGTCGGTTAGACCTTGGTAAAGATCGGTTCGTAGTTTGGACTGGTGCATTCTGCACCATTATAATTTATTTTGCTCTGTAGCTGCTCAAGCATCAACAATAAACTCCTGAAAAAGTTTTGAACCTCTTAGGATGGACGAGTATTCTGTAATTCGCTCGAATAGGCGGTAGCAATAAAAATCAAGCTGAGTAAGTCTTGTAGCTATTGGTTCACCACGAATAGGGTCCAACCTTTTAAAACCTTCTTCCCACCCCATATCACCATACGGAAATAGTAGCACGTAGTGCAGTGACAAATAAGCTGGGTGACACTCACTAATTCGCATCAACCCTTGATTACTTCGAAGGTGGATAATAATATCGCGTATTTTAAAATACTCAGTTCCATCACCAGGCAATATAACTGCTATCTCCTCCGAACTGGGTAAGTTGTACCATCGTCGACCAGTTGTTAAAAGATAGTGGAGACAAACAGGCACAGATGTGCTCTCATTGTTAACCTTGGATAAAATTTCATGCGCCTGACAAAACTTCGCAACAAAGGGATTACATTCAAGCAGATTATTCTGAATAATTTGCAAAACAACACGCCTAAGTTGCGAATTTCTTTCCTCACGAATTGCCAATGCTCTAGCAGGATCGTGGATATAAAGTTGTGCATATGCTTCCTTTTTATCGGGTTTTAGCAATAGTGCCCATGTTCGGTGACGAAGTTCACCGTGAATAGTAAATGATCTAGGACCTATGCCTGAAATTACCCTTGAATCAGTTTGGACTCCGAGACTTGTGAAAGTGTTTGCCGCATTGTACTCTCGTGCATGGATCTTGAATGATTTGGACAAAATGTCTTCACCGTCGAACAAATCTTTAAATTGTTGGGGCGGAGTTTTAGCACCGGTAGCTTGACCTTTCCATCCGTACAACATTTACCAAATTGTGGATTCCTCACATATGATTTGGATAGTCTTTCATCGATAAAATGAAGAGCCAAACAATGACGACATTGGACATCCATTGGGCTGAGAGAATGACGTCCTAGTTCTTCCATAGGTTGTGAAGGATTGTTTAAGTCTTCTTAGTCCTCACATTCTTCATATAGTAGATTATTGTTGTATAACAACCATGGCCTTTTCCTTTTCTTTAGTCGACCTCCGGGCAGGTTCGTTTTGGCATACACTAAAAGTTTACAAATACTTAACACGCTTTATTATTATCGAGGATAATAATACAAAGAGAAAATAAGTGTTTAAAAAAATATACATCTTATATGTGTTTCCCCTATCATTTATAGGAGTCACGTTCGATGAAGGGTCCATCAATGCATTGTTAGGGATCACCACTTGGGTCTCTAGTCCATCCGGTAATTCTATCAATGCCTTCCCCTTTGATTTTCCATCTCTCTCCCTTTGTCTTCTTGTAGTTTGAGCAAGTGAACGTGTCAAACTAACTCCTGTTGAAATTGATAATATGGCTTTTTTGAACTGCACAACTTGCAATTGCTGTTCTTGCGCTCTTTTCCGTTCCCTTTGTGACATGCTTGTATTTTCCATCAATACATTAGTCGCCAGTTGTAGTGGCACCACCCGTGAATCCAGGTTTTCGGTTGGCAATACTAATTCTGCAGGTATTTGGCATACTAATTTTTGTTTGTGTACCCTTTCACGTTCTCTACGTGTTCGTTGAGCCAGTTGCATACGAGAGTGGTTTCGATGGTTCTATATTCTGAACATGTAAGCGTGCATTTTTTCACGTTCTCTACGTGCACCGGTGCACGTTGAGCTAATTGCATTCGTGAACCTATAACATAATTTTTCGTAAATTAGTTTGTTTTCCACGTTTAGCTAATAAGGATTTGTATATAGATAAGGAATATCATTTACAATTGGTAAATAGGTTTTGAAAATGATACATGCAAATAGAATGACAGTAAAAGATAAGTATCATTGCCGATGAGGGCGAGCTGTTGACGGTAGCTGCACCGTTTTCAAAGGACCCACCAGACATGGAACGGGTGACGATAGCTGCACCGCTGGAGAAGGGGGTGACATCTGGTGATGTTGTGGTACCTCGATATGATGTAGCTGGTCTGGTGAGGTTGACATGTCGAACTCATGAGACTCGGGGGGGGGGGGGGGGGGGGGGGGGTTGGGGTTGAAACTGGTTCCATACCTCCTAGAAGATGCAAAGAAAATGTTGATTTAATCAATGATAATTTTTAACCATTGTTATTAAAGAAAAATATGTAATGTTAAATAATGGAAATGGATCATGTTTAGTGTAAAAGAATTATTTTTCAAAACTAAAAATAAAAATTTGTTGTTGAGACGGTGGATGTGCTTGTGAGGTGGTGAAGTTGGTTAGTTAATAAAGATGGTTCAACAGTGTCAGGATATCTTATAAATAATTAATAAATAGTATTAGATAGATGGTTGTCAAAAATTAAAATTCCTCACATAATTTTTATTTTTTGAACAGTCCCAATAGAAGCATATGAGAACCAAAAACCTTAATAACACACACAAAGAAACAATAATTTTCACTTCTCTTTTATTCATTACCAAATAACAATTATACTAAAACTCCAAATGCCAGACGACGAATTAATACAATTTCTTTTTTTTTTGTCGGCAAAGATAACGATATGCTCTTTTTAACCATTTCTTCGTATTTCAGTATAGATTTTTGTTAAGCCGTCCTCGGGTATCGAATCAATCGTTCGCAAGTAGATGAGTCTTCTTTTCCCAGTCAAGTGTCAAAGGTCATGGGTCGAAACATTGTATCTATGGTATATCATCTGCACTCGAAGGCCATGAACGCGTGCGTACCTATAAGGCCGCAGTAGTAAAACATAGTATATAATTTTTCGATTAAAAATAATATTAATTAATAAATTGAGAATATTTGTAAATATATAATATGACAACATACTTAATTTGAGGAAGCTGGTTGACTCAAGTCGGTGAGCTCGACATTCATCACAGCTGCACATGGGCGCTGGAGTGCGATTCAGTTTTGGGTTGCCAGCCATTGTTTGGCTGTGATGCTGGTCAAGCACATGCCGATCTGCACGCAGCGGGCGCATTCGGGCTGGGTGTAACAGACTGAGTGCAGTTGGGGTGGGTGCAACAAACGGTTGTGATTCAATTTCGGCCTTAACCAATAATTGGGGAAAATTTTCAGCACATCCTGCGTACGCTACAAACGTTGCCTAGAGCCAATCATCACGTTCTGAGTGCAGGGGGCCACTGCCCACATGTGCTGGGACCTGCTACCCCATGTATCTTGAATCGCAGTAGGCCCCACGCTTGCTGCGTACCAAGGATGTGCTGAAAATTTCCCCCAATAATTGAGCCTCACGTTAAGTCCAAACATAATGTGGACTCACCCCCATCAACTCTCTGTTCTTTGTTCTTTGCTCTTTGAAGTCACCAATAATTGAGCCTCACGTGAAGTCCAAACATAATGTGGACTCACCCCCAACAACTCTTTGTTCAAAAGAGAGGAACAGGCCGGATGAGGGGCAGTTGATCGGCTTGATCGAGAACTGGATCAACGCCCCCTCGAGGTCTCGTTGACGCCGAGGGCTGAATCGTGTCGGGGTCGGCGGCCTGAAATATCCCTGTTATAGTGGCATGCTTGTAAATAGTTGAAGCCCGTGCCGATCGACATGCAACCGGTGCTTTCGGCGCGGCACGTAACGGGAGCCTTTGGCGTGGCACGTAGTTGTTGCCTTCGGCATGGCACACAACGCAATCTCCAGTTGGTCAGCCCGGATAGTTTATTTTGTTCCAAACTTTAGGGTGCAATTTGGAACAAAATAAACACAGGGTGGTTAAGTGTTTTTGAGCTAAACTTCAAGGGGGCAAAGTGTAATTAATGCTCATTTACCCAGGGGGTTAAGTGTTGTGCTTTCTTTAGGCTGTGATGTGGGTCGACCGGTTCGGTGAGCTTTCTGTGGATCATGTGAACCCAAATAATTGAGTCATCACGTGAACTTCACCCAAATAATTGAGTTGTGCTGTGCTGTGAGAATAAAAGAAAAAAAACAGAGATTAACCGTTCGGATAGGGGGGGCAGTCGATCAAACCCACCGCTCGACGCCGATCGGATCGACGCCAAAGGGGATCGATGCCGGCGATGGTGCCGGGCAGCAAAGGCGCAGGCGATCGGTGTCTTGGCCTCCTCGATCTGCTCCCCAAGGGTCGGATCGAGGCCTCATCGACGCCGCCTCAAGGGACGTCGACACCACGCGATGGATTGGATCGAATCGCCGCCGGCGGTGATGCCGGGCAGCAAAGTTGCAGGCGACGTTGAGGAGGCGTCATAGGAAATCGACGTCGGCGGTGTTGTCGAGCAACAAAGGTGTAGGCGGCGCCCCTTTGAGGCCTCCTCAACGCCGCCTGCACGCCGAGCGATGGATCGTGACGTGCCCGGTGGCCTTGATGCCAAGTGCTGGATTGTGTCAGGCTCTTGAAATTTTCTTTTTTTTTTTTTACTCTCTTCCATGAGCAGAGGTGTTGATTGAAGAAGGTTGTCGGCACCTCGTTTGGTCTTTTCTTCTGACGATGATGGTCGCCTCCTTCTCTCCTTCTGATGATGGTCTTCTTCTCTTCTGATGATGATGGTCGCCTTCGCCTTCTTCTCTTCTACTGATGATGGTCGTCGCGAGCATATAGAAGATACAATAGATCGGAGTTCCTAATAAGCCTTCGCCTTCTTCTATTCTTCTGATGACGGTTCCCATATTAGGAGATCACGATTTGGCTCCAAGAAATTTACATTGCCTTTGTTGATCGGACTTCCATATTAGGAGATCACGATTTGGCTCAAAGAAATTTACCTAGCCTTAGTTATTCGGACTTCCATATAAAGAGATCACGTTTTTTTGCATTTGGCTCCAAAAATTACCTATTTTCTATTGTGGTGTTGTGCTTTCTTTATAACTGATTTCCATATTGGTTTTTTCTTTAAATCGGCAAAATTCTTTCCATGTTGGTGCTGTGCTTTCCATGTTGCTGCTGTGCTTTCTTTCAGACCAATTTCCATAGTGGTTTTTTCTTTAAATCGGCAAAAAATTTTCCATGTTGGCTGAACTGAGTGGTTTTTTCTTTAAATCGGCAAAATTCTTTCCATGTTGGCTGAACAGATGTTGATCGAACGGTTCTTTCAGATCCAATTGCAAAGATCATAGCCTTTGTTGGTTGCGCTTGATTTCGGCCCAATTGCAAAGATCGAACGGGCAAAAGATTGATCTTAATACATATCACCTATGAAACACCGACAATCTCGGGACCTCTACGTATTCGTGTCTGACACGTGTCGGACACCGACACTCTCCGACACGTGTCGGACACACCAAAAACATGTCCTCTATGAACAAAGGTTGTTCGGCACGTGTCGGATGCGTTTCGGAGCGTGTCAAACAATATCGAAGAGGCTTTTTTCTCATTTGAAGATATTAGGGTTCTTAGGATTGTGAATCTTTCTATCAATGAGCCGGATATGTAGGTCGTGGTCTTTACGGATGATGGCGTCGATGGTGATGATGCAGTGACACTTGACATTGGTCTTGATGATGATTGTATGCGTGTTCTACTTGCTATTTTGTGTTTTGAAAGTTTGAAACTATACACTTGAATCATTGATGATGTCAGATGTAATGATGCTATTATTGTTTGTTGGAGACTTTTTAGTTAACTATTAGCTTTATGTTTGATTATAAATCATTTAGACTTGTTATATATATATATATATATATATATATATATATATATATATATATATAATTCAGTGTGTCCCCTAACGTGTCCGTGTCCTGGTTTTTTGAAAAATATCGTGTCGGCGTGTCCGTGCCGTGTCATGTCCGTGTCCCGTGTCCGTGTCTCTTAGCATACCACAACGCGTTCGTTTTATTTACAAGTGTGCCACTGTCAACATATATTTTGGCCGCCCGATCAAATAAAAGATCAATCTTTTGCCCGTCCGATCTTTGCAATTGGGCCGGAATCAAGCGCAACAAACAAAGGCTATGATCTTTGCAATTGGATCCGAATGAACCATCCGATCAACATCTGTTCAGCCAATATGGAAAAAAAATTGCCGATTTAAAGAAAAAACTACTCAGTTCAGCCAACATGGAAAAAAATTTACCGATTTAAAGAAAAAACCACTATGGAAATTAGTCATAAAGAAAGCACAGCACCAACATGGAAAGAATTTTGCCGATTTAAAGAAAAAACCAATATGGAAATCAGTCATAAAGAAAGCACAGCACCAACATGGAAAATAGGTAATTTTTGGAGCCAATTGCAAAAAAACGTGATCTTATATGGAAATCCGATCAACAAAGGCTAGGTAAATTTCTTGGAGCCAAATCGTGATCTAATATGGAAGTTCGATCAACAAAGGCAATGTAAATTTCTTGGAGCCAAATCGTGATCTAATATGGGAACTATCATCAGAAGAAGAGAAGAAAGCGAAGGCTTATTAGGAACTCCGAACTATTGTATCTTCTATATGCTCGCGGCGACCATCATCAGAAGAAGAGAAGAAGGTGAAGGCGACCATCATCAGAAGAAGCGAAGACCATCATCAGAAGGAGAGAAGGAGGCGACCATCATCATCAGAATGGAAGACCAAACGAGGCACTGACAACCTTCTTCAATCCAAGGTAGGCATTGAAACACCACTGCACATGGAAGAGAGTAAAAAAAAAAATCAAGAGGCCGACACTTTCAAGCGCTCGGCATCGAGGCCGTCAGGCACACCACGATCCATCGCTTGGCGTGCAGGCGGTGTTGAGGAGGCCTCAAAGAGGCGCCGCCTGCGCCTTTGCTGCACGGCAACACTGCCGGCATCGATTTCCTATGACGCCTCCTCGACATCGCCTGCAACTTTGCTGCCCGGCACTACCGTCGACGGCGATACGATCCAATCCGTCGCTAGGCGTCAACGTCCCTTGAGGCGGCGTTGATGAGGCCTCGATCCAACCCCTGGGGAGCAGATCGAGTACGCCAAGACACTGATCGCTTGCGTCTTTTCTGCCCGGCACCATCGCCGACGTCGATCCTATTGGCGTCGAGCGGTGGGTTTGATCGATTACCCGCCCATCCGGCCGGTTAATCTCTGTTTTTTTTTTCTTTTATTCTCACAACACAGCACAGCTCAATTATTTAGGTGAAGTTCATGTGATGGCTCAATTATTTGGGTTCACGTGATCCACAGAAAGCTCACCGAACCGGCCGACCCACATCACAGCCTAAAGAAAGCACAGCACTTAACCCCCTGAGTAAATGAGCATTAATTACACTTTGCCCCTTGAAGTTTAGCTCAAAAACACTTAACCACCCTGTGTTTATTTTGTTCCAAATTGCACCCTAAAGTTTAGAACAAAATAAACTACCCGGGCCGACCAACTGGAGGAGATCGCATTGCGTGCCATACCAAAGGCAACAGCTGCGTGCCACGCTGAAGGCTCCCATTACGTGCCGCGCTGAAAGCGCCTATTGCGTGTCGATCGGCACAGGCTTCGACTTATTTACAAGCATGCCACTATAACAAAGATATTTCAGACCGCCGGCCCCGACACGATCCAGCCCTCGGCGTCGAGGCAACGTCGACGAGGCCTCGAGGGGGCATCGATCCAGTTCTCGATCAAGCCGATCGACTGCCCCCCATCTGCCATGTTCCTCTCTTGTGAACAGAGAGTTGTTGGGGGTGAGTCCATATTATGTTTGGACTTCACGTGAGACTCAATTATTGGTGACTTCAAAGAACAAAGAACAGAGAGTTGTTGGGGGTGAGTCCACATTATATTTGGACTTAACGTGAGGCTCAATTATTGGGGGAAGTTTTCAGTACATCCTAGGTACGCAGCAAGCATGGGGCCTACTGCGATTCAAGATACATGGGGTAGCAGGCCCCAGCACATGTGGGCAGTGGCCCCCTGCACCCAGAACGTGATGATTGGCTCTAGGCCACGGTTGTAGTGTACGCAGGATGTGCTGAAAACTTTCCCCAATTATTGGTTAAGGCCGAAATGAATCACAACCGTCCGTTACACCCACCCCAACCGCACTCAGTCTGTTACACCCACCCCGAATGCGCCCGCTGCGTGCAGATCGGCATGTGTCTGACCAGCATCACAGCCGAACAATGGTTGGCAACCCAAAAGTGAATCGCACTCCAGCGCCCATGTGCATCTGTGATGAATGTCGAGCTCACCGACCTGAGTCAACCAGCTTCCTCAAATTATGTTGTTGTCATATTATATGTTTACAAATGTTCTCAATTTATTAATTAATATTACTTTTAACAGAAAAATCATATACTATGTTGTACTACTGCAGCCTTATGGGTATGCACGCGTTCATGGCCTTCGAGTGTAGATGATATACCATAGATGCAATACTTCGACCCATGACCTTCGACAATTCGACTGGGAAAAAAAGACTCATCTACTTCCGAACGATTGATTCGATACCCGATGACGGCTTAACAAAAATCTATACTGAAATACGAAGAAATGGTCAAAAATAGCATATCATTATCTTTACCGACCCAGAAAAAAAAAATTTGTATTAATTCGTCGTCTGGCATTTGGAGTTTTAGTATAATTGTAATTTGGTACTAAATAAAAGAAAAGGGAAAATTATTGTTTCTTTGTGTGTGTTATCAAGGTTTTTGATTCTCCTATGCTTCTATTGTGACTGTTCAAAAAATAAAAATTATGTGAGGAATTTTGATTTTTGATAACCACCTATCTAATACTATTTATTAATTATTTATAAGATATCTTGACACTGTTGAACCATCTTTATTAACTAACCACCTTCACCACCTCACAAGCACATCCGCCATCTCAACAACAAATTTTTACTTTTATTTATGAAAAATAATATTTCTTTTACACTAAACATGATCCATTTCCATTATTTAACATTACATATTTTTCTTTAATAACAATGGTTAAAAATTATAATTGATTAAATAAGCATTTTCTTTGCATCTTCTAGGAGATATGGAACCAGTTTCAACCCCCCCCACCCCCCCCGAGTCTCCTGAGTTTATCATGTCAACCCCACCAGACCAGCTACATCATATCGAGGTACCACGACATCACCAGATCACCAGATGTCACCCCCTTCTGCAGCGATGCAGCTATCGTCACTCGTTCCATGTCAAGTGGGTCCTTTAAAAACGGTGCAGCTACCGTCAACAACTACGCCCACATCGGCAATGGTACCTATCTTTTACTGTCATTCTATTTGCACGTATCATTTTCAAAACTTATTTACCAATTGTAAATGATATTCCTTATCTATATACAAATCCTTATTAGCTAAACGTGGAAAACAAAATAATTTACAAAAAATTATACGTTACAGGTTCCTAATATAGAACCATCGAAACCCCTTTCACGAATGTAATTAGCTCAACGTGCACGTAGAGAACGTGGAAAAAATGCACGCTTACATGTTTAGAATATAGAACCATCGAAACCACTGTCCCGTATGCAACTGGCTCAACAAACACATAGAGAACGTGAAAAAATACACAAACAAAAATTAGTATGCAAAAAACCTGTGGAATTAATATTGCCAACCGAAAATCTTGATTCACTGGTGGTGCTACTACAACTGGCGACTAATGTACTGATGGAAAATACAAGCATGCCACAAAGGGAACGGGAAAGAGCGCAAGAACAACAATTGCAACATGTGCAGTGCAAAAAAGCCAGATTATCAATTACAACAGGAGTTATTTTGACACGTTCACTTGCTCAAATTGCAAAGGGAGAAAGATAGAAAATCAAAGGGGATGGCATTGATAGAATTACCGGATGGACTAAAGACCCAAGTGGAGATCCCTAACAATGCATCGATGGACCCTTCATCGAACGTGACTCCTATAAATGATAGGGGGAAAAACATGTAAGATGTATATTTTTTAAAACACTTATTTTCTCTGTATATTATTATCCTCGATAATACTAAAGTGTGTTAAGTATTTGTAAACTTTTAGTGTATGCCAAAATGAACCTGCCCAGAGGTCGGCTAAAGAAAAGGAAAAGGCCATGGTGGAGAGGTCGATTAATAACCCGATGGATAGTACAAACATGTCTGTCCAGATTAGTGTACCGATTCAAAATACAATCGTCTCTCCTCTAAG
This sequence comes from Chamaelirium japonicum, assembly GCA_947650365.1. Lineage (NCBI taxonomy): Eukaryota > Viridiplantae > Streptophyta > Magnoliopsida > Liliales > Melanthiaceae > Chamaelirium > Chamaelirium japonicum. The sequence continues at coordinate 50,319,971 of OX393557.1, read as the reverse complement.
TGTGCGGTAATTATCAAACTGGCTCATTAATTATCATCATCAATTATACATCATAAAAACTAAACGATGATTATTATACATCACAAATCTACTATATGAAGAATGTGAGGACCAATAAGACTTAAACAATCCTTCACAACCTATGGTAGAACTAGGACGTCATTCTCTCGGCCCAATGGATGTCCAATGTTGTCATTGCTCGGCTCTTCATTTTATCGATGAAAGACTATCCAAATCATATGTGAGGAATCCACAATTTGGTAAATGTTGTACGGAAGGAAAGATCACGCTTGCTTAAATCCACAATTTGCTTAAAACTCCTCCCCAACAACTTAAAGATTTGTTCGACGGTGAAGCCATTTTGTCCAAATCATTCACGCTCCATGCACGAGAGTACAATGAGGCAAACGCTTTCACAAGTCTCAGAGTGCAAACTGATTCACGGGTAATTTCAGGCATAGGTCCTAGACCATTTACTATTCACGATGAACTTCGTCACCGAACAAGGGCACTATTGCCAGAACCCGGTAAAAAGGAAGCATATGCACAACTTTATATCCACGATCCTACTAGAGCATTGGCAATTCGCGAGGAAAGAAATCTACAACTTAGGCGTGACGTCTTGCAAATTATTCAGAATAATTTGCTTGAATGTAATCCCTTTGTTGCTAAGTTTTGTCAGGCGCATGAAATTTTATCCAAGGTTAACAATGAGAGCACATTTGTGCCTGTTTATCCAACAATTGATCGACGATGATAAAACTTGCCCAGTTCGGAGGAGAAAGCAGTTATATTGCCTGGTGATGGAACTGAGTATTCTAAAATACGCGATACTATTATCCACCTTCGGAGTAATCAAGGGCTGATGCGAATTAGTGTCACCCAGCTTATTTTCCACTGCACTATGTGCTACTATTTTCGTATGGTGATATGGGGTGGGAAGGTCTTAAAAGGTGGGACCCTATTCGTGGTGAACCAACAGCTACAAGACTGACTCAACTTGATTTTTATTGCTATCGCCTATTCGAGCGAACTACAAAATACTCGGCCATCCTAAGAGGTTCAAAACTTTTCCAGGAGTTTATTGTTGATGCTTGGGTGGCTACAGAGCAAAAAAAAAATATCATGGTGCAGAATGCACCAGTCCAAACTACGTGCCGATCTTTACCAAGGTCTAACTAACGTCACTGTTGAAGGTCTCTAGGCCGATCAAGTCGGTCAGCGAATAATCCTACCGTCCACTCATATTGGTTGTCCGCGTCATATGTTTGAGATATTCCAAGACTCCATGGCCATCACACGGTTTAATCATCTTGATATATTCCTTACCATGACTGCCAAACCGAACTGGCCAGAGATTAAAATGGCATTGCTTAAGGGCCAGAACCCAATTGATCGTCCAGATTTGGTTGCGTGTGTCTTCGAGCTGAAGAGGAAGGCGTTGATGAAGGAGAACAAACATAATGGGGTTTTCGGTAAACAAGTTGGACATGTATACACGATAGAATTCCAGAAGCGAGGGCTACCGCATATGCACATTCTTATAATTCTTCGTGGTCGACATAAAATAATAAGCAATGCAGATGTAGACAAAGTTGTATGTGTTGAGTTTCCATGTCCTGATACTGATCCGCTTCTATATCAGGCAATCAAAACTTGCATGATCCATGGACCGTGTGGTGCTCGAAATCCGCGTGCGCCCTGTATGGAGAATGGACAATGCACGAAGAGATATCCACGTGCTTTTGTAGATGACACTACAATGGATCAGGATGGGTATCCCATCTACCGTCAGCGCAACACCAGTAGATTATTAACCTCAAGCGGAATCCCAATTGACAACAGAGACGTGGTGTCTACAATCCCTACCTTTCCAGAATGTTCAATTGTCATATAAATGTCGAGGTATGTGCGGGACTGAGATATGTTAAATACATCCATAAGTATATCTACAAAGGGCATAATCGTGCAACAATGGTAGTGGGAGGAGTTGACGAGATACAAGAGTATCTTGATGCTCGGTACATCGAACTGTCGGAAGCTGTGTGGCGCATATTTGGTCATTCTCTACATGAAGAAATACCGAAGGTCGAGCGACTAGCAATTAATCTGCCTGGACCGCACAGGGTAGTATTCACCTCTGATGAGTCAATGGTTGATATTATGGAGAGAGGACGGAATACACATTCAACACTCATAGCTTTCTTCGAGTGTTGTGCAACAAACAAAGGTGCTCGCGCATACACATATCAGGAATTCCCACAACAATTTGTATGGAAGAAGACAATGAGGATTTGGACTCCAAGGGTGTTGGGTTATGGAATCGGTAGAATGTACTTCGTGAGCCCCAGCTCCGAAGAGAGGTTCTACCTATGCCTTCTCCTAACTGTTGTTCGAGGTCCAACTTCTTTTGAAAGTCTACGCACGGTGAACAACGAAATATACAGTACTTTCAAAGCAGTATGTGTCGCGAGAAAACTTCTTGAGGACGATGATGAATGGGTCCAGTGCCTTGAGGAAGCTTTTATCATTAATACAAGGCATCAATTGAGGAGACTATTTGCAGTGATATTATGCCAGTGTTCTCCGGTAGAACCGCATGTCCTGTGGAATCGATTTCACGTGCATATTTGTGATGACTTATCCCACAAAATACGTACAGATTTTGGGATTCCAGATCCCACTGATACTCAAGTTGAGGATTACGGTCTGTACATACTTAATCAGCTGCTCGGTGAGTCTGGAAAATGTTTATCCGATTTCCCCCCGATGCCACAACCTACTTCAAATTGGAGTGCAGTATTTGGTAACAGACTCTATGCAATCAAAGTCGGTAGTCGGCCCTAGTCGGCCAAGGGCCGACTAGGACTAGTCGGGACTAATTCGGAACTAGTCGGCCAAAACTTATTCTAACCCCTCCCCCCTCCCTAAACATATATGATATATGAACTAGCATAAATATCAATAAGTATATGATATTAGTCGGTTAATAACAATACATACCTTCACACTTCACAGCATGGGTATAAATACATAAGTACAGTCTAACAGAACACAGTTGTATTGGCTTCATGCCCATGTCAGAAGACTCAGAACTAAGAATTCATCACAATATTTGTTTGATGATGTTTAATCTGTGAACAACCCCAATTTTGATTATAGGGTTATATGAATATCAACAAATAAACTAATTATTTGTCTATGTTTTTATCTGAGATTCTCAGGTGCTCAACAGATGATTACAGGGAAGAGCCATAGTCGTGAGTCTTGCGACTCAAGACTTTGAACCAATGTAAAAAAAATCCAAACAAAATTGCTTGCAAAGACTCCTTTCAAAAAAAAATTTGTTTGCAAAATACTGTCTGGGGACTAGTCGGCAGTCGCTAGTCGGGGACTAGTCGGGTCTAGTCGGGGACTAATCGGGATTCCACCCAGCAATAACAGAATCGGAATTAATCGATCGGCAAAATGCCGCCTGGGGACTAGTCGGGGACTAGTCACCGACTAGTCCCGACTTTGATAGCATAGAGCAGACTAATACTTGAACACCAACAGTTGCAGCATGAAGCTCAGCAGATAAATCCACAGCTAAATATCGATATGTTGAATGATTGTCAGCGTTCATCTTTCAAGATGATCTATTCTTCAGTTTTGGATAACCGAGGTACAACATTTTTCCTGAGCAGTGGGGCTGGAACCGGTAAAACCTTTATGTACAATACCTTGGCAACAAAATGTCGTAACCTTAGACATATTGTAATCACAATAGCATCGTCGGGGATTGCATCGTTGTTGCTGTTAGGCGGGCGGACTGCACATTCAATATTCTGCATACTCTGGATATTTTGGATAATTCGATCTGCGGGTTTACCAAACAGTCAATGCAATCTGAACTGCTACGAGCAACGAAGTTAATAATATGGGATGAGGTTCCGATGCAGCACAGGTATTGCGTAGAAGCAGTCGATCGTACACTGCGGGACGTGTGCGACAACATGTCATTCGGAGGAATCACAGTTGTACTACGTGGAGACTTTCGTCAAATCTTACCTGTGATACCTAAAGGTGTATGTGAGAAGCTTGTTGCTGCCACATTACGACGCTCTTACATTTGGGCGCAAGTGCAAGTCCTAACCCTCAGCTCCAATATGCGTCTGGTATTCAGGGACTCGAAAAATACTGCTTTTGCATTATTTCTACAACAGGTAAAATCAAGTACATATATCAATTATTGTTTTCAATAATTGATAGACGATACTTCTTTAATTGAAATTTATACTATCTTTTGTTTATTCCAGATCGGATCTACCCCGCAAGAGATGTTAAATCTCCCACCAGAGATGCACAAGTGTGAAACCCTCAATGATCTAATATCCATGGTGTACCCACAACTGCATATGATCCAAGTGATTACCCCCAAATACTTGACAGAGTGAATAATCATGTCTGCACGTAATGACTATGTCGATGCAATTAATTATACATCATTGAATCTTTTCCAGGAGAGTCTGTATGTTATCACGCAGCAGACAATATTGCAGAAGATGGAAACGATCATAGGATCACGAACCGATATCCTAATGAGTTCTTGAACTCCTTAAATCCGTCGGGGTTACCACCATTTAAGCTTGAACTCAAAAAAGGAAGTCCAATAATTCTACTACGGAATATTGAGCCTAAAGATGGTCTCTGCAACGGGACACGGCTCATGGTTGAAACATGCGCTCCGCGTGTAATTTAAGCTCGGATTCTAACTGAAGACAAATCTGGCAACTTGGTCTTCATTCCCAAGATATTATTGTCCCCGTCAAATTTTGAGTTGCCGATAAACATGACTCGACGCTAATTTCCAGTACGACTAGCATATGCGATGACTATCAATAAATCTCAAGGTCAATCAGTGCAAATCGTCGGCGTCGATCTACGTACCCCGTATTCACCCATGAACAATTGTATGTGGCCCTATCACGATGCACGAATTTTAATTCTATCAGTATCCTATTTCCCAATGATAGTCCAAATAGTACGACCAACATTGTTTATCCAGAGGTACTACTATAGAAAACATGTCGGTAATGACTCTCCAGATATCAGCTCATTTCTCTCATCTCCATTACTAGGTTCCTTAACTAAGCAATCTATATATCTTCATTACAGGAGCCATGCTGCGACATTTGCGGCATCAACGGGTCGAAGGAGTGTTTCTATGGCAGTCCCACAATACATATGTAAGCACGCATCCATACCTTTTCTTCAATCATTTATTTAATAAAAACAATTGTGGTTGACACCGTTTTTTTCATAAGATACTGTAATGACAACGACTTGATCGAGATGGAGGCTTCTAGGTGGCTCTACAAACAGTGTTATGCTTGGCTCGAGGAGAATATTTAGTTTTTTTTCTCAATATGTGTATGCCCGTGTCTGTCGGCTCTCCGAAGACAGTCATACCATCGCTCCTGCTATGTACTTCCGACATTATATTATGTTATTTCAGCTATGTAATTTTAGCAGTATGGTTAAGTTATTTATTTTATACATTTTGTTCGTGCCCTTCTGTAATTTCAGCATGTTGTTTACGTGAGTAGCATAAGTAGGCACCGATGTCAGTCGTGTTGCGTCGAAGGCGCCAGTTGCGTGCCGCATCAAAGGCTCCCATTACATGCCGCGCCGAAGGCACCTGCTGCGTGCCGATCGGCACGGGCTTCCACTAGCGTGTGTGTGTGTGTGTGTTTATATATATATATATATATATATATATATATATATATATATATATATATATATATATATATATATATATATATATATATATATATATAGAAAGAGAGAGGGGGCAGAGAGCCTGCACCTGAGGCGTAGCATCGTTGCTGCACCTCTCGCTTGTTTACCATGCCTAGAAGTTTTAGAATTTTATGATTTTTGGTGGATGTGTTGTCTAGGGTAAGGTGATCATCCTCACCAAAAATCAGCAAATTCTTGAACTTCTAGGGTCATCAAATGAGCTCGGCAAAATTAACGGTTACAGTGAACAGTCGAAAATGTTTTGAAACGTTTGATGACCCTAAAAGTTTTAGAATTTACGTATTTTTTGTGAGGATGATCACCTTACCCTAGAGAACACATTCACCAAAAATCACCAAATTCTAAACCTTCTTGGATGGTAAATAATGCCTGAGGTGCAGCAACGCAGTTGCACCTCAGGTCTAGGTTCCCTTGTCCCATGTATATATATATATATATATATATATATATATATATATATATATATATATATATATATATATATATATAGAGAGAGAGAGAGAGAGAGAGAGATAGAAAGGAACGGGAACCTCCATACGTATGGAGGAAAGTTACCTCCATACGAGGTGATTTGACACACCTAGGGCTTTTAGAATGTGCTGATTTTTTGCAATGATAAGAACACCTTACCTTAGATAGCATACCCACAAAAAGTTAGAACATTCGAAAACTTCAAAGGGCTTCAAATGTTAGAATTCAACGAACGGACGATAGAACTTCTAACAATTGATACACCTAAGAGTTTTAGAATGTGCTGATTTTTTGTGGGTGTTTTATCTAAGGTAAGGTACTTATCATCACAAAAAATAGCACATTTTAAACTCCTAGATGCATCAAACAACCGGCATATGGAGGTCAGTTTCCTCCATACGTATGGAGGCACCCTTTCCTAATATATATATATATATATATATATATATATATATATATATATATATATATATATATATATATATATATATATATATATATATATATATATATATATATATATATATATATATATATATACTATAACATGGTAAGGAAAGAGAAAGTTTGAGAGGATAAATCACGGTGAAAAAACAGCCACTCCAGTCATTGAATAAGACTATTTTGGAAAATCCTATCCGGGCAAAAATTTGACTACTTAGTCTATGTCTACTACAGAAATTTTCTAAATCAAGACGAGTTCTATAATTATGGATACAAGTTATAATCATGAAACCTTCTTGATTAGAGTTGACTTCATAGTTGACCATGTTTCTACGTTAGTCTAAGCCTACTACAGAAATTTTCTAAATCTAGACGAGTTCTATAATTATGTATACAAGTTATTATCATGGAACCTTCTTGATTAGAGTTGACTTCATAGTCAACCATGTTTCTACGTGATAAAGCTTAGCATTAACACGTAATGAGCGAAGTGATTTTTCCTTGGTACGTCTTCTTTGCTAAAACTATAATTTGTCCATGTGAGGCAACACAAATAACCTCCAACACCTCAGAGTCTTAGATTTTATCTAGTCTTCCCTTAATGAGTTAAAAGTTCTAGGCTTCTAGCCCGCATTGATGTCCATTTGAAATCGCTACTCTTCATGCATTTGATTAATGAAACTGATATGGTGCTAACATTTCACACAAATGATTGGAGGAGGATACCAATCTATGGAAGGAAACCTAAACTTTAGGATATTGGTCATTCTTTGATATTCTTATTTGTCACCCAAATTCTAGCAGATGTCAAAGTGAATTCTAGGAAGGATAGGTAACCTCCATAACAGACCACTTTTACGAGATAAAAAAAGAGTTCTGAATGAATCAGCTCTACCATCGTGTATGATTTAGAGTCTTAGACCCTTTAGCATCGATTCACGAGGTTTTATATGGCATCAGGAGAAAATTTGTAAGAAATAAGTCAAAGAGGGGTGGGAAGAGTAAGGAACAGCACACACTTCACTAGACCATGTGACTCCTCATCATTTACCTATCGAGGGGCAGCCATTAAAGGGAGAAGGCTAGTTTGTGATTACAATTCATACCATAACTCAATCTTGGGTCTCAAAGAAAATGCCCATTTACCAGCTAATGGCCGACATACAGGAAGTGGTCAACACACTATGTTAGGGGTACAAAGTTGAGTATTCCAATATTTTGCACTTATGGACCCCAATTTAATCTTCTAACAGTACCAGCATGTTATAAACAAATATAATACTATGATGAGAGATTCAGTTGTCGATACAGTTGTTGGTTCATAATAAGAATATAGCAAGAATAATGCATACAGAAACTTACATACAGGATTGTGCATATCTTCACTGATTCCTATCTCCACAAGTATCGAACGTAGTAATCCAGACAAATAATGTAGAAGATAAGTCGTCACGCCCACCTATCATTAAAGCAAAATAAAATCACTACTTTGTTAATTCTGTAAAGGGAGATGGAGAGATGGGCAAGGCTAGACAGGTTATTAAGGCCAATGCTCACAGTTGATGAATACATAAATATTGCAAGTGAACTTTTGCGTCCTGCAGGTAACAGCCTCATGCCCTGCAAATATACCATAGAAGACCAAACGTATAAATAACTAAATATGTCACCTGAAAAAGTAGGATAAGCCATAATTGTAAGACTGTTTGGGTCCCTAATTATTCACAATCTCATTGCGATGTAGATTTTTGTACTAGAATTTTGTCCTTCGTATATTTAAACTTGTAGATAACAAGTTGGTAAAGTGCTTGGACCTTTTGTATACATGTTTTCAAATTGTATGTATAAATCAGCCCTTCTAGTTTAGATAATTTCTGACGAAGTAGTAGCTTTATTTCTTCCTTCCATTGTCGTCGAAACAACTATTGCAAGGGCCTAACTAATCCACAAATATCAATAAGGGGTTCGATGCATGTAAAAGTAAGATGGTAAGGAAAAGCACATTGGCTCCAAATTTCGTCAATTGTAATAGTAAAAACAAACAGTATTTGAGAAATGGGACAATTTATACAAACACTACATCTAGTGCTACCAACGAACAAATCAGAAGGTAAGATATTACCTGAAAAAGAACCATCAGTATCACAAGGATAATGCCAACAGCCATCGCGCTGCCGTAATAGAACACCACCGATTGGCTCACAATGCGAGCCGTGGCCATCATAACCGTCCCCATGACCAGAAAAACCAAACGATGGAACAGAAACTCTGCAAACACACAATATTCACCGACGTCAAGACTCAAGAGCTTCGCTCGGGCCAAACATCAATTTCCTAAATCCATTTTCAATATTAATACAATTAAATAGAATACCAAATCCAGTTGACAACTCGATGGACCTTGACGGGTCCGGCAGCATCCGTATGTCGAGAATCCTGTACTCGTAGGGCGACATGGATTGAACCCACGACCCGCCCGAGAGCTTCTGCCATTCGGCAGCGGGGCACATCCCTACCCCCAGAGATGCATTCCTACTAGCCAAAAACAAAAGAAAAGTCAGTAAAATACGAGAATTCAGAGAGGATCTGATCTGCTAGGGTTTGCTTCGTTTACCGATGGAAACAGAGCTCGACGTTCTGGACTCGGAAGAGGGCGTCCTGGGAGACGGATACCCTGACCTTCAGCCTGTGGGCGAACCTGTTCAGATGGCGGAGCCTCGAGAGGCCGTGGATGTGGACGCGGTTGCAGGTCATGATGGAGCCGGGGCGGGCGCCGGGGGAGGAGTCCACCGGCTGGCCGAGGGGCAGCTGGAGCTTCGAAGGATGGGAAACGACTGCATCGAGAGAAACACCGATGGTGAGGTGGAGATTATCAGGGATTAGGGTTTCTGGATTTTTTTTTTTTTTTTGCCGGTACCTGAGAGCTCGTCGGCGGAGACGGACGGTGGACGGGGTGACATCAAGAGGAAGACGAAGATCGGGATCGGGATCGGGATCGGCATCGCGACCTGGCTAGAGGGAAAGGGTTTGCTTCAAAAACGAGTCGGACGGGATCTCCCGCTGGCGCGGTGGGATTTCATTTTTATTTTTGGGTTATTTTGACTTTGCCCCCAAAATTTTTCCTTGGATTATACTTTACCCCCCATATTTCATTAATTAGACTTTACCCCCCAAAACTAACTGTTCCGTCGGCTCACCATCTAAGAGAAAGTGTGAGCTGACGGAAAAGAAATAAAGTTTTGCGGGGTGAGCTAACGGAACAGTTAGTTTTGGGGGGTAAGGTCTAATTAATGAAAATGTCGGGGGTAAAGTCTAATTCAAGGCAAAACTTGGGGGGCAAAGTCAAAATAACCCTTTTTTTTTTTTTTTTTTTGGTAACGAGCCTAAAGCCCATCTTAAAAGATGGATTCGGACTGCAGTCCGACAACCTTTCCACTTGAGCTAGACACTGAGAGGGATTTCTCAAAATAAAAAATAAAAAATTGTTGCCACGAAGCCTCAGCCACCCACCCCGCCACTGTCGGACCAAACTGAACCTCACCATACCACTGCCGAACCTAACCGAACCCCCACTACCGTCGCAGCACCTAACCAAACCCCCTCCCCGCCGTCACCTAACATAACCAATCTCCCTAACCTCAGGTCTACCATCCATGGGATGAACCATAGACTTAGAAATCGCAATCCTAAACCTATCCCAAACCCCCCTCCCCCCGCTACCGCCTCCGTCACCGTTGCCCGCGACAGCCTCCGCCGGTCACGGTCGTGCCGCCTCCGTCTCTGCCGAACCTATCGACCTTCTGGGGCTGATCGAGAAAGGAGAGGAGGTGAGGGTGGTCTTGGGATTAAAAAAAAAATATGGTCTATCCTAATGTTGAGTTGGTTAGAGAGGTCTTAGGCTAATAACCCTTTTTTTTCTTTTTCTTTTTTTGGGAATTTTTATTTTATTTTTTATTTTATTTTTTAAATGATGTTGCTATTTACACTTGCACCCATCAGAAGATTCGGGTCCAGATATGTTGTCCTAGGGGTAGGGCTGTTAATAGGCTTGGGCCAACCCGAGACCCACTGGGTCGGGCTCAATTTGGGCCTAATTTGGACAGAGTTAGCTTGAGCTTTGTGTCAAGCTAGACTCGAACTTTGAATCCCGATTGTGTTATGGACCAGGTATGGACAACCATTAACCTAACCCAAAGTCCGAAATATTTTATTTTTAATTTTTATATACAATTAATACATAGTTTTAAAAGAGCCCACGATACAAATATCAATGCCTCAAACTTTAGAAGTATTATTTCACATATATTCTTGTAATCTATATCATAATCACTACTATTTTCTACTTTTATTGTGTGATCAAAGAGAAAAAAAATCTAGGCATATATTGCGCTAGAAATTCGGGTCTAATTTGGACCGGGTTTAGCTTAAGCCCAAAAATTTTAATTTGGGCTTGGGCGGGTATGAGTTTGGGTCGGGCATGGGCATGGGGTGGCCATTAACAGCCCTACCTAGGGGAGGAGGAAGGGACTGTTTGGGGATATTTTTCACTGGTCCAAGCGGTCTCCCTACAAGACAATGGAAAATGTAAGAACGGCTGGCTCCCTTAGGAGCGCAGGCCCTCCGACACTCAAGTCAGTCTCAGGTGATCAAGGGAGAGCTGTAGTAGTTCGAAGTGGTAGGGATGAGGCTTTCGAACCTGTACTTTGGAGCCTAGGGGTGCACCTTTATAGCCTTCTGCGGCCTATCGGGGCGTAACGCGTGGCAGCTCTTTCCGGCACCTTCCAGGCCCCACGTGTCGGCCCAAATGGGCTTCTGACAGCCTTTGTCACATGGGCTTCTGACAGTCTTTGTCGCCTAGATCACCAGGCGATGGAGAGGGGGAAAGTACTTATCTTGTCTTGGCCAGATGGCGTCTCTGGAAAGTTCACGTATGGAAGGTTCCAGACCGACTTTGGCGGTCTTCCGTGGACTGCAATCGTCCACGTAGCTCCAGGGGGGTGCTGACACCTGGCGGTCTTTACGCCACCTTATTGTGGGTGACCTCAAGGAGGAAACAGGTGCGAGCTAGCCCTTCATTGCTCCATCTTCTCCTCCCTATTTATCAAGAGTCGTACCCCATAAGGGCGACCTCTTCGACAAACAAGGGGGGTCCCGGCGAGCTTTTGTACGGGCCGTTGATCCGCCGCCTTCTTCCTGTTGCCAAGAGTTGAGCTCTTCAAAGGTGCGACCTCTTCGACAACGGGCGTGGCCTGGTGAGCTCCTGAGCGCACTGCGGGTGTTCGTAGATACCATTCTAAGTTTTATATTGGCCAAAGTTCCTTTGATCGCCGAGCGGGCTGCGAGCTCTTGTGCGAGCTGTGAGTGTTCGTTGTTCCGCCTTCTTCTTACTATTGCCAAGAGTCAGGCTCTGTAGGGGTGCGATCTCTCCGACAGCGGGCGTGGCTTGGCGAGCTTCCGGGCGAGCTGGGGGCAAGCTCCTGAGCGACCTAATGGAATAACATGTTTTGCTTGATACGGCGAGCTTTCGTGCGAACTGAGGGCGAGCTCCTGGACGAGCTGGGGGCGAGCTCCTGGACGAGCTGGGGACGAGCTCCTGTGCGAGCTCCTCAATAATCTATCCACACTCCCACATGGCGGTTGGTATAGCCTGTTGAGTAAGATATGGTCTAGGACTTATAAAAACCATGGTTGATTAATAAATGAGTTGATATTTATATTAGAATAGCTTAATTGGTGTGTATTATACGTGTTCTATATACTGAACTGAAAAGAGCCATGGTTGTATAGTGGTTCATCTGAGTGGGAGACTCAGTTGATTAATACTATTAGCCTAAATTGTTCGCAGTTCTGATTAGGGTTGGTCGCCCTATCAGGTTAAGCTGTTGGAATGACAGAGCATGGGTTTCTCCACCATGGTCATTGCCAAGCACAGTGTCTGTGGCTGAACAGAACCAACATGGTGCACAGATCAGTGAGCAGACACCGGTGCACATAGCCGTGTTTCTGCTTAGGGTAATAGGTCCTAAACCCAGAGGAACCATGACCGGTGGACTAACCAGTTTGGGTAACTTTGGTTCACCAACGTGTGAGGGATCTAATCACGACCCAATACCACGGTGCGCTGGGTTGCCGGGCTGGCGTTGCATCGGCATGCCACTCCTGCAGGCTATTCACATCCCCATTGGGAGGTGCGTTCCGTCGGCTCACCATATTTCATTAATTAGACGGACCTGAGAGCTTGTCGGTCTCAGGACCAAACTGAACCTCACCATACCACTGCCGAACCTAACCGAACCCCCACTACCGTCGCAGCACCTAACCAAACCCCCTCCCCGCCGTCACCTAACATAACCAATCTCCCTAACCTCAGGTCTACCATCCATGGGATGAACCATAGACTTAGAAATCGCAATCCTAAACCTATCCCAAACCCCCCTCCCCCCGCTACCGCCTCCGTCACCGTTGCCCGCGACAGCCTCCGCCGGTCACGGTCGTGCCGCCTCCGTCTCTGCCGAACCTATCGACCTTCTGGGGCTGATCGAGAAAGGAGAGGAGGTGAGGGTGGTCTTGGGATTAAAAAAAAAATATGGTCTATCCTAATGTTGAGTTGGTTAGAGAGGTCTTAGGCTAATAACCCTTTTTTTTCTTTTTCTTTTTTTGGGAATTTTTATTTTATTTTTTATTTTATTTTTTAAATGATGTTGCTATTTACACTTGCACCCATCAGAAGATTCGGGTCCAGATATGTTGTCCTAGGGGTAGGGCTGTTAATAGGCTTGGGCCAACCCGAGACCCACTGGGTCGGGCTCAATTTGGGCCTAATTTGGACAGAGTTAGCTTGAGCTTTGTGTCAAGCTAGACTCGAACTTTGAATCCCGATTGTGTTATGGACCAGGTATGGACAACCATTAACCTAACCCAAAGTCCGAAATATTTTATTTTTAATTTTTATATACAATTAATACATAGTTTTAAAAGAGCCCACGATACAAATATCAATGCCTCAAACTTTAGAAGTATTATTTCACATATATTCTTGTAATCTATATCATAATCACTACTATTTTCTACTTTTATTGTGTGATCAAAGAGAAAAAAAATCTAGGCATATATTGCGCTAGAAATTCGGGTCTAATTTGGACCGGGTTTAGCTTAAGCCCAAAAATTTTAATTTGGGCTTGGGCGGGTATGAGTTTGGGTCGGGCATGGGCATGGGGTGGCCATTAACAGCCCTACCTAGGGGAGGAGGAAGGGACTGTTTGGGGATATTTTTCACTGGTCCAAGCGGTCTCCCTACAAGACAATGGAAAATGTAAGAACGGCTGGCTCCCTTAGGAGCGCAGGCCCTCCGACACTCAAGTCAGTCTCAGGTGATCAAGGGAGAGCTGTAGTAGTTCGAAGTGGTAGGGATGAGGCTTTCGAACCTGTACTTTGGAGCCTAGGGGTGCACCTTTATAGCCTTCTGCGGCCTATCGGGGCGTAACGCGTGGCAGCTCTTTCCGGCACCTTCCAGGCCCCACGTGTCGGCCCAAATGGGCTTCTGACAGCCTTTGTCACATGGGCTTCTGACAGTCTTTGTCGCCTAGATCACCAGGCGATGGAGAGGGGGAAAGTACTTATCTTGTCTTGGCCAGATGGCGTCTCTGGAAAGTTCACGTATGGAAGGTTCCAGACCGACTTTGGCGGTCTTCCGTGGACTGCAATCGTCCACGTAGCTCCAGGGGGGTGCTGACACCTGGCGGTCTTTACGCCACCTTATTGTGGGTGACCTCAAGGAGGAAACAGGTGCGAGCTAGCCCTTCATTGCTCCATCTTCTCCTCCCTATTTATCAAGAGTCGTACCCCATAAGGGCGACCTCTTCGACAAACAAGGGGGGTCCCGGCGAGCTTTTGTACGGGCCGTTGATCCGCCGCCTTCTTCCTGTTGCCAAGAGTTGAGCTCTTCAAAGGTGCGACCTCTTCGACAACGGGCGTGGCCTGGTGAGCTCCTGAGCGCACTGCGGGTGTTCGTAGATACCATTCTAAGTTTTATATTGGCCAAAGTTCCTTTGATCGCCGAGCGGGCTGCGAGCTCTTGTGCGAGCTGTGAGTGTTCGTTGTTCCGCCTTCTTCTTACTATTGCCAAGAGTCAGGCTCTGTAGGGGTGCGATCTCTCCGACAGCGGGCGTGGCTTGGCGAGCTTCCGGGCGAGCTGGGGGCAAGCTCCTGAGCGACCTAATGGAATAACAGGTTTTGCTTGATACGGCGAGCTTTCGTGCGAACTGAGGGCGAGCTCCTGGACGAGCTGGGGGCGAGCTCCTGGACGAGCTGGGGACGAGCTCCTGTGCGAGCTCCTCAATAATCTATCCACACTCCCACATGGCGGTTGGTATAGCCTGTTGAGTAAGATATGGTCTAGGACTTATAAAAACCATGGTTGATTAATAAATGAGTTGATATTTATATTAGAATAGCTTAATTGGTGTGTATTATACGTGTTCTATATACCGAACTGAAAAGAGCCATGGTTGTATAGTGGTTCATCTGAGTGGGAGACTCAGTTGATTAATACTATTAGCCTAAATTGTTCACAGTTCTGATTAGGGTTGGTCGCCCTATCAGGTTAAGCTGTTGGAATGACAGAGCATGGGTTTCTCCACCATGGTCATTGCCAAGCACAGTGTCTGTGGCTGAACAGAACCAACATGGTGCACAGATCAGTGAGCAGACACCGGTGCACATAGCCGTGTTTCTGCTTAGGGTAATAGGTCGTAAACCCAGAGGAACCATGACCGGTGGACTAACCAGTTTGGGTAACTTTGGTTCACCAACGTGTGAGGGATCTAATCACGACCCAATACCACGGTGCGCTGGGTTGCCGGGCTGGCGTTGCATCGGCATGCCACTCCTGCAGGCTATTCACATCCCCATTGGGAGGTGCGTTCCGTCGGCTCACCATATTTCATTAATTAGACGGACCTGAGAGCTCGTCGGTCTCAGGACCAAACTGAACCTCACCATACCACTGCCGAACCTAACCGAACCCCCACTACCGTCGCAGCACCTAACCAAACCCCCTCCCCGCCGTCACCTAACATAACCAATCTCCCTAACCTCAGGTCTACCATCCATGGGATGAACCATAGACTTAGAAATCGCAATCCTAAACCTATCCCAAACCCCCCTCCCCCCGCTACCGCCTCCGTCACCGTTGCCCGCGACAGCCTCCGCCGGTCACGGTCGTGCCGCCTCCGTCTCTGCCGAACCTATCGACCTTCTGGGGCTGATCGAGAAAGGAGAGGAGGTGAGGGTGGTCTTGGGATTAAAAAAAAAATATGGTCTATCCTAATGTTGAGTTGGTTAGAGAGGTCTTAGGCTAATAACCCTTTTTTTTCTTTTTCTTTTTTTGGGAATTTTTATTTTATTTTTTATTTTATTTTTTAAATGATGTTGCTATTTACACTTGCACCCATCAGAAGATTCGGGTCCAGATATGTTGTCCTAGGGGTAGGGCTGTTAATAGGCTTGGGCCAACCCGAGACCCACTGGGTCGGGCTCAATTTGGGCCTAATTTGGACAGAGTTAGCTTGAGCTTTGTGTCAAGCTAGACTCGAACTTTGAATCCCGATTGTGTTATGGACCAGGTATGGACAACCATTAACCTAACCCAAAGTCCGAAATATTTTATTTTTAATTTTTATATACAATTAATACATAGTTTTAAAAGAGCCCACGATACAAATATCAATGCCTCAAACTTTAGAAGTATTATTTCACATATATTCTTGTAATCTATATCATAATCACTACTATTTTCTACTTTTATTGTGTGATCAAAGAGAAAAAAAATCTAGGCATATATTGTGCTAGAAATTCGGGTCTAATTTGGACCGGGTTTAGCTTAAGCCCAAAAATTTTAATTTGGGCTTGGGCGGGTATGAGTTTGGGTCGGGCATGGGCATGGGGTGGCCATTAACAGCCCTACCTAGGGGAGGAGGAAGGGACTGTTTGGGGATATTTTTCACTGGTCCAAGCGGTCTCCCTACAAGACAATGGAAAATGTAAGAACGGCTGGCTCCCTTAGGAGCGCAGGCCCTCCGACACTCAAGTCAGTCTCAGGTGATCAAGGGAGAGCTGTAGTAGTTCGAAGTGGTAGGGATGAGGCTTTCGAACCTGTACTTTGGAGCCTAGGGGTGCACCTTTATAGCCTTCTGCGGCCTATCGGGGCGTAACGCGTGGCAGCTCTTTCCGGCACCTTCCAGGCCCCACGTGTCGGCCCAAATGGGCTTCTGACAGCCTTTGTCACATGGGCTTCTGACAGTCTTTGTCGCCTAGATCACCAGGCGATGGAGAGGGGGAAAGTACTTATCTTGTCTTGGCCAGATGGCGTCTCTGGAAAGTTCACGTATGGAAGGTTCCAGACCGACTTTGGCGGTCTTCCGTGGACTGCAATCGTCCACGTAGCTCCAGGGGGGTGCTGACACCTGGCGGTCTTTACGCCACCTTATTGTGGGTGACCTCAAGGAGGAAACAGGTGCGAGCTAGCCCTTCATTGCTCCATCTTCTCCTCCCTATTTATCAAGAGTCGTACCCCATAAGGGCGACCTCTTCGACAAACAAGGGGGGTCCCGGCGAGCTTTTGTACGGGTCGTTGATCCGCCGCCTTCTTCCTGTTGCCAAGAGTTGAGCTCTTCAAAGGTGCGACCTCTTCGACAACGGGCGTGGCCTGGTGAGCTCCTGAGCGCACTGCGGGTGTTCGTAGATACCATTCTAAGTTTTATATTGGCCAAAGTTCCTTTGATCGCCGAGCGGGCTGCGAGCTCTTGTGCGAGCTGTGAGTGTTCGTTGTTCCGCCTTCTTCTTACTATTGCCAAGAGTCAGGCTCTGTAGGGGTGCGATCTCTCCGACAGCGGGCGTGGCTTGGCGAGCTTCCGGGCGAGCTGGGGGCAAGCTCCTGAGCGACCTAATGGAATAACAGGTTTTGCTTGATACGGCGAGCTTTCGTGCGAACTGAGGGCGAGCTCCTGGACGAGCTGGGGGCGAGCTCCTGGACGAGCTGGGGACGAGCTCCTGTGCGAGCTCCTCAATAATCTATCCACACTCCCACATGGCGGTTGGTATAGCCTGTTGAGTAAGATATGGTCTAGGACTTATAAAAACCATGGTTGATTAATAAATGAGTTGATATTTATATTAGAATAGCTTAATTGGTGTGTATTATACGTGTTCTATATACTGAACTGAAAAGAGCCATGGTTGTATAGTGGTTCATCTGAGTGGGAGACTCAGTTGATTAATACTATTAGCCTAAATTGTTCGCAGTTCTGATTAGGGTTGGTCGCCCTATCAGGTTAAGCTGTTGGAATGACAGAGCATGGGTTTCTCCACCATGGTCATTGCCAAGCACAGTGTCTGTGGCTGAACAGAACCAACATGGTGCACAGATCAGTGAGCAGACACCGGTGCACATAGCCGTGTTTCTGCTTAGGGTAATAGGTCCTAAACCCAGAGGAACCATGACCGGTGGACTAACCAGTTTGGGTAACTTTGGTTCACCAACGTGTGAGGGATCTAATCACGACCCAATACCACGGTGCGCTGGGTTGCCGGGCTGGCGTTGCATCGGCATGCCACTCCTGCAGGCTATTCACATCCCCATTGGGAGGTGCGTTCCTTGGTCTGACATACACCGTACTAAAACCAGGCCTGGTGGTTAACAGTTGAGTTGTTAGACTGAATCCGGTTGTTTGGCCAAAATGATCGGAGGTACGATGTGTTAATCAACCTGGAAGGAACCTAGTCATATGGTCACTTGAGTCTGACGGTGCTCTCCACCGCTCAAGTTGACACATGGCACCGAGTGAAGGGACATCTAATTACCAAACTAAGCGGAGAGCAGGGGTATGCGAGAGAGCTTAGTAAGTCTGGGAGAATTGGAGTGCAGCCTGCGTCGCACTCTGGGTGGCCACGCAGGTTAACCGGGACCTAGAGGATTGACAGAGACACTTGGATAGTGTGTCGATCGGATCCGGTTGGAAGCCATGAATCCTAGCCCCTGAAGGTTCCACTTTATCCACGATTGTTACGGATCATAACTTTCTCCTTGTCTCACTGCACAATACGAGTTGAAGAAATAATGCCTTAATCGTCATATGTTCCGTGAGTGCATTGCACTAGGGCATGGTGATTGCACAGGACTAAGTGTGTTCACTAGGGGGCAACCCCAGAGTAGTGTAGGGACACATGATGTTGCCATAATGCCATGAGGAGTTCATTCCGTGTGTGCGTGTCGCACTAGAGCATGGTCTGTGTGTTTAGTGATTTTTACTATAGGGGCACCCCACGTTTTACTGAGGGCACCCCAGTAAATAGTAAAAACACTATTCATAACTCTATGGTATGTTAAATAGGTATGGATGAGGTGCCCTAAGTGTTAAAGTACTTTATCATGCACTGAGATGGAGCATATATGCTCCGGTATGAGGTGGATGGCCACTAGATGCATGGGGGGCATTTTGGTCATTTCAAAATGTCCCGCATGCCCTAATGGCCGCCCCCCTCATTAGGAAAAATATGCATGGCCATCAAATCCATATTTAAAGGGTTTAATTCAGATTTGAAATGATTTGAATCTATTTCCTTTAATTGCAAAACCAAATATGGCAACTATACAATAGTGGGCATTTATTTTTGAGGGTTTATAAGAGAGAGAGAAGGGGGAACGGTTCATATGGACAAGGGGAGAAAGGGGCACGGTTTTCAAGGCATATTAGGTAAGGAAAACCGAGCCTTATTCAGATTTTGAAGAGAAAGACCGATCCCTCTCTCCCTTGTGTTCGTGTTTGGCCTCCCTCTCTCTCTTGGGCACTCATCTCTCTCACTCTTTGGTTTTGACCTAAGTTGTGAAGAGAAAATCATCTTCATCTCATCTTCTTCTTCTCATAGAGTGTGTGTGATAAAGAAGAAGAGAAAGCTTGCACTCCGAAGCACTCAGAGATTGGAGTGCAAGGATTTGGGTCGATTAGCGAGATCGGGTGTACCCAAAGAAGAACGAGGCTTCTCCCACGCACGTGGATACTTCCGTCATCATCAACTTGGAAGATTAACATCGCGGTGCTAAATCCCGCACGGATGTATAATAAACAAAACCCTAGATCTATTGAATTGCATGCATAACATTTATGGTGTGTTTCGATAGATGACCATAGGAGTTCGTTTGCATTTCATTTTAATCTTGCGCATATGATTATTTCTTAAGAAAATTTTAAAAATGTATCGCACACCGTATCGATCCTAAGATCGAGTCCGGCTTCCGTTGCGTCTCTGATTTGTTTCCAACATAGCCGACTCCGAATCATGCTATTTCCTCTCGACCTGTGGTGAGGTGCCGGTGTTGTAGGCATGACGACCTAACTCCCGCTGTCACTACAAGCGCCGGACGGGCTTCCTGGAAGTGTTTTTTAAACTCCAAGACCTGCTCAGGCCATCAAGCTACTTACCCAAAATTCGGGTGTAGCTTCAAGGCGGGGGAGCGGACTGAGGGCGGATTCCAACTCCTGAGCGAGCTCTTGTGTGAGCTCCAACTCCTTGAAGTGTGCCTGATATCAATGTCTGCTTTGACAGGGATGTCGACGCTTCAGCAACCCCCATCAGGGACCTTGTTAGTAGGGATGGCAATGGGTTTTACATTCCTATTGTAAACAAGAAGGGTTCGGAGTGGGCCTATTCAAAAATCATAAAAATCAATTCTTATACCCACCCCATTGTCATTCCTACTTGTTAGGCAACAGAGCTGGGCTGTTGTGGATAAGTATTTTTTTTATGAGGTTGAGGGGGCTACTCAGAAGTCTCTTCGAGTCAAAATCCCAGGTAGGGAGGCTGATGCAGTGGGCAGAGAGGCAATGGGTGTAGCCGTTGATGTCGAGGGAGAGGGGGTTATTGTTGTAAGTCGAGCTCCTGCCGAAAGGCTCAACATTTTCAAACGAGGCTTTTTAAAAAAATATTATTTAAAAAATAAATATTTAACTAAATAGTTGTTGATCAAAACTATTTACCAATCTAGTGCTCTGACAGCCACGTGGCATGTTAGCACCGTAAAGCGAGTGCAAGTTTTTTTTTTTTTTTCGATTCAAGTAGAACCCGGTATTTGGATTACCGGGTTTAAACCCGGTATTCTGGATACCAGGTTTACCCGAAATCCAATGAGAAAAAGACCAAGTATGGAAACTCGGTCTCCAGAAAACGGTTAAGTCTGGGTTAAACTCGGTACCCAGAATATCGGATTTAAACCCGGTAATCCAAATACCAGGTTCTACTTGAAACAAAAAAAAAAATTATCGCGCTCGCTTTACGGCGCTGACATGCCACGTTGCTCTCAGAGCACTAGGTTGGTAAATAGTTTTGGTCAACCGCTATTTAGTTAAATATTTATTTTTTTAATAATATTTTGCAAAAAAAAACCCTTTCAAAAGCGACAATACGTCCTTAGAATGCAAAAAAGAAAAAAAGTAGTGGTCGTCTTTGTTGAGCCAACGAGGCACTCTTCTATGGGAATCCTTTCGATCAATACTGTGGTTGCAGGTGAGTCCCAAGACGTGCATGTTGTTGCTGCAAATCAAGAAAGTGTGAGGGACTCTGATGGTTCATAAGGAGAGAGTGATTCTGATGGTTCAGAAGGCGCTAGTGCCACTCCATATGATGCAAGGGAGGTTATTTAATAAATTTAGGGGTCTTTGGCATCAATCCGAAACCGCCCATTTCTACCCCTGGTTTTGGATTTTGAAAGTTACGGGTAGCGTTTATTCTGGTGGACTGAAGATTTGGAAAGGAGATTTTATTATTCTGTCAGTTTCTCTGCCAACCGGTCGCCAAACCACTAAATTAACACTAAAAAATAATTTACGAAAATACCCTCATCCGGATGAGATTCCAGCGGAACAACTGTTGTGCATGCCAAACACCCCCTTAGCAAGTGAACAGCTTTCTAGATGCTGAATTGAGGGTTAATGTTGTACCGTTTTTTCAGCAATTGATGGTGATGAGCTAGAACAGCAATTGGGGTCATCTCCTTAGTCCAACATGATTATGATTAGAGATGAACATGTAGTCCTACTCCTACCAGGACGCCTATGACTCCTACTTTTTAGAAACCCCATATTAGCCTATTAGATGGATACCAATAGTTACCCCTAAATTATAGGAAGGTCAACCTAATCCACTACAAGGCTCCGAACATTTATGGCGTTTTCAGAGAAATTCAACTTAGTCCAATTTTGACACTTATGACAACCCCTATAAAATATGAGTGTCAACTTAGTCATCTCGATCATAATTTAGTTATCCTAGTTTGATTAGAGATTGCATATGATTACTTACACACTTATTCACTAGTTTATTTATTCACTCGATCACTCCAATGGATCCTATGCACGTACACACGCATATCAATCGTGATGCCAAAGTAGAAATCCTAGATAAACTATAACTCCTGCTAAATAGAGCACTTAGAAGCATGCATTAGAAATCCTAATGTTATTAGGAAACCTAATTAGTGGTACACATAATCTAGGTAACCATATGGTCATAGTCACCATAGATGGACCCCACAACTAGAAATTCTACTTACACTAGTATTAGAGTTTCTACAACCAATAAAAGTAACTTGTAATCTTATAGAACTTTGGTGACTCTGGCTCCAATTAGGAAATGAACTTCATCATGACTAAGTCATTTCTCTAATTAACTAATGTTTGAACCACCATCAAGCTATACTTATACTCCCTAATGACAATAGTGCACTTTCCTACTATGTTGAACTAGAACCCCTCATACTTCCGGTTAGGCTTGTCAATCTAAGTGGGCTGGGTCGGCCAGGTGGCCCTCCCAAGCTCGAACTCGGACCAAAGTTTTACCATCACGTTCAACCCATTTTCCTTCTCGGATTTCTGGCCGAGTTCGGGCTAGCCTGAATAAGAGCATTGTGAGAGAAAAAAATCATAAAAAAATAATATTCACTATGCTCCTACAATTTATAAGTAATAATACATCTCACCATTTCACTAAAACCTAATATTTTTATATGGACAATGTACCTAAAATCGTAGGCATACATCGAGCAACAAAAGATATAAGATTTTAAACAATAGCATCTCTCACTAAAAACCAACTTATGTATAACTTTATCTCCTAAATAGGTAAAATATATCGAGAGGTGATGGTTCAATAAACTAATACACCCTTACTATTTTCGGGTTTGGGCCTAAAACGGGCCGAGCTTAACACGGCCCAAACTCAAGTTCGGGCTTGAAATCATGTCCAAGCTCAGCACAGCTTAAGCTCACATAAAAGCCCGATCCAAATTTTTTCGGGCCGAACCGAGTGGGTATCGAGCTAACCCAGCCCAATTAACAGTCCTACATTCCGGTATATGTGTATGATATCTGAGATCTAAGACTGTCATTCTCAGTATAACTCACCCACTTGGGTCCCAACTCTGTAGACCTTATGATCACTATTTTATCTTTAGATTTATCTAGTCAGGCATAGTGATCAGCTTTTAATAGAAGTTGTTCAAGAAGACACCTAGCTCCTCTTGTGGAGTGAGGAATTTCCACACAGTATGCATGTGTTCCTTAGTATCCAACACAAAATACTCAATCTACCCAGCTTTGATATTGTGATAGGCCTCGTTGATTAGTAGGTCAAGGTGACAAGCATTGAACCTAGAGTCCATAGGATATATAAGACAATATTATAAGACAAGGTCCTCTTTCTCGATTCTGTTCAGTGTGTTATTATCTCTCTCGATGACAAGCACACCAACACTTTTGCCTTAGATCCAACTAATCCAATAGCCGAGATAGACTCTCTCTATATAACGATAAAGCCAGAGTGTTAAAGTATTTGTTGATCAATTATCCAATCCGATTTATGGCTGTGAACCTTCTGATGTGTAAAAACCGGTGCACTCAAATCTCTTGTGTATACTGATCTTATCAATACACTTGATTCACATAGTACACACCTTAGATGATTAGTGGTTTGTACCAATCCCAACAACAACGTAACGCACGAAGTACTAAAAAAATGACCTCTTGAAGGGAAGATAGCACAATGGGTATATGAAGCGGCCCAATCCCCCCTTATCTATATGGGACTATTACTGGTGGACCATCTCAACATAGATGCAAGTCACATGGCGTCAAAATCACACTTAATCCTCAGATTCATAGAACGAGCAAATGACCAGCAATATATAGCAGATGGGATCGACAAGTGAGTGGACGATAGTGGTATTGAGTGGTTGCGGTGAAGTACAAACATCAACCATGGAATCCCATCTGAGATATCAGTTTAATCTTCGTGATACGAGTGAGATCGATGACTCCTGTGATATTTGGATGACTGTGGTCCTATCCGTTCATCGCACGGGTTTTTTGCTTGTGGTTTTTGTAAATGCGGTTGTACATGTACATAAACAATATAGAAAAGAAAAATAGAAACCAATTTGGATTTGGACCCAACTACTTCACTCCGAATCACAGGGGAGGAGGTCCAAATTGATACACCCAATACATCTTTGTATAAACGAGGGGAACAGAGATAGATGCAGCACAGGCTGAGCAGGGGAGATGGCCGGGGTGAAGGGTTCAGACGAGAGCGTAGAGGTCGGGGACGAAGGGGAACCAGCGGAAGCCACAGCTCCACTTCTCCTGTAGGAGCGGGCACCGGGGGAACCAGTGCCACGTCCCCCACGCCACCTTGAGGAAGAGGACCTCCGGCCACGTGGTGCAACAGACGCACACCAGGCCCTCGTGCCAGAGGCAGTACACGTGCGAGTAGTTGTGGTAGCACACCGCCACGAACTTCCGGCACATC
This sequence comes from Chamaelirium japonicum, assembly GCA_947650365.1. NCBI lineage: Eukaryota > Viridiplantae > Streptophyta > Magnoliopsida > Liliales > Melanthiaceae > Chamaelirium > Chamaelirium japonicum. Next base: position 50,295,395 of record OX393557.1, on the reverse strand, counting down.
ATCTCCGGCAGCCGCCCCACCTCCTCCCACCTCCCCCCCTCGCGCAGCTCCCACACCCAGAGGCTCCGCGATATCCCGTTGCTCCCCACCCCGCCGACGAGGAACAGCCGGTCCCCTCCGCCGCCGACCAGCCGGGCGAAGGCGAGCTCACCGGAGGGGGGCGGGGCGGGCATCGGGTCCCACCGCCCGGTGGCCAGGTGGAAGCCCACGACGGAAAATGGCTCCGGGGCGGTGAAGTAGAGGGAGCCGGCGAAGAGGACACCCTCTTGGTGGGCGCTGACGGCGGCGGGGCCGAGGCCCGGGAAGCGGGCCCAGGAGCGGGAGGAGGAGTCGTAGAGGAAGACCCAGTCGGAGGAGGGGGAGGGGAGGAAGATCTTGTAGCCGTGGGGGCGGTGGGGGGAGGCGGAGGGTAGGGAGACGAGGGTGGCGGTGGAGGCGGCCGGGGAGAAGGGGTGACTGAGGTTGATGGGGGAGGGGAGGCGACGGGAGGAGGCGGTGAGGGGGTTGCAAACGAGGAGGGAGGAGGAGGGCGTTAGGGAGAAGAGTAGGAGGCCGGAGGCGGAGCAGAGGAGGAGATGTGCGGAGGAGGTGGTGGAGGGGGATGGGGAGAGGGTGGCGGTGCGCCAGGCGTTGGCGGCGTAGGAGTAGAGGGGGAGGGAGCGCTGGGAGAACTGGGGGTGGGAGAGGATGAGGAAGGCAGAGGAGGAGGCGAAGGCAGAGGAGCGGAGGAGAGCCAGGAACGACGGTGAGAGGAGGAGGGAGTTGAACCGCTTGCTGGTGGGGCGTAGGCCGATGATGGTCCGAAGGGGGAGGAGGGCCAGGACCCTCTCCAGTAGCTCCTCCGGAAGCTGGCTCCAGATCCCCGCCTCCATCTCTCACACACAGATTGTAACTTCAATGTAGAATCGATTGGGCTGTTGAAGATCGGGCAGTCTGAAGCGGTACAGCTCCGGCCATACGGCGGCGATCTTCGCCGGAAACCCGCTGAGAGGAAACAGCTGTGGGCGAGAGGACTGGGGAGGGTGTTGGCCGATGTTTTAGTTGTTTCACAGTCGGCCAACGGGTTTATATACTTAGGGTAAATTACATGAAACCCCCCCTACATCTATTGCCCATTTTTACTAACAAATATAACAAAACACCCCTGTTTTATGAAAAATGTTCACTCAGCCCCCTTCATACAAATTCAATTTGTTCAGAGGGATAAGGTGAAAATGAGTAATAGGTTGGAGGGTTTCATGTAATTTACCATGTATATAGTGTTTAAAATTGAAATATTATATATACCAACCTAAACAAAGTTCGAGAGAGATGGATTTATGAGGACATATCACCTGAGTTTTTTTTTTAGGGGTGGGTGTTATTTACTAATTTATTTTGCTCCAACTAATAGCTCAGTTGGTAAAACATATGCAACCCGTGTCCTTTGGTGAGGGTTCGAATAAATGCTTCGGCATATTTCCTCCATCTCTGAAGTTGCAGGCCTTTCTCTTGTGTTAGTAACGATTTTTCCAATCTGTGGGGCTATTAAAAACCGAGGTAATCCTCTTGCTCTAGTGATGAGTTTTGATCCATTGTCCATCTTGTATGTTGATCATCCTAAAAAAAAATCAGCTAATTCTATCATCTGAATCCAACGGCTAGGATGATCGATCAACTATGAATTAAAAAAGGGTTATTTTGACTTTGCTCCCAAATTTTGCGTTGAATTAGACTTTACCTCCCATCTTTTCATTAATTAGACTTTACCCCCAAAACTAACTATTTCGTCAGCTCACCCCCTAAAACTGTATTTCTTTTCCGTCGGCTCACCCTTTCTCTTAGACGGTGGGCTGACGGAGCAGCTAGTTTTGGATGGTAAAATCATCTTAGTGAAAAATAGAGGGTAAAGTCTAATTCAAGGCAAAGTTTGGGGGGCAAAGTCGAAATAACCCATTAAAAAATAATGGATCATCTATATATATATATATATATATATATATATATATATATATATATATATATATATATATATATATATATATATATATATATATATATATATATAATAAATATATATAGAGAGAGAGGAATGCTTAGGTGCGGTTTGCAGTCCGTACGGTCCGCGATCCGCAGCCGTTCGATGCACCACTCCGTGTATCGGATGTACACGACCGGTGCATTGAACGACTACGGATAGCGGACCGCACGGATCGCAGATCGCACCTAAGCATTCCTCTCTCTCTCTCTCTCTCTATATATATATATATATATATATATATATATATATATATATATATATATATATATATATATATATATATATATATATATATATATAGAGAGAGAGAGAGAGAGAGAGAGAGAGAGAGAGAGAGAGAGAGAGAGAGAGAGGAATGGGATGCTGCCTATCAAAGCAGCGTTTTTTGCTGCTTTGATACATTGTTTGACCATCCTAGAAGTTTTGGAATTTGATGAAATTTGGTGAGGGTGTTGTCTAGGGTAAGATGATCATCCTCACAAATTTTCATCAAATTCCAAAACTTCTAAGAGGGTCAAATGGTCGAAGCAAAATCTGCAGTCACCGTTAAAATCTGCAGATTTTGCTTCGACCATTTGACCCTCTTAGAAGTTTTGGAATTTGATAAAAATTTGTGAGGATGATCATCTTACCCTAGAAAACACCCTCACCAAATTTTATCAAATTCCAAAACTTTTAGGTTGGTCAAACAATGTATCAAAGCAGCAAAAAACGTTGCTTTGATAGGCAGCATCCCATTACTCATATATATATATATATATATATATTAGATTGTACGAGTAGTATTACTCATATAGATAATAAGTAGAAAAATGACGAGCCCATCACAATTTGATGTATGCGATATAGGGCACGAAACACATATTTTTTGTGTCGCTTGTATCTCTCAATGGCAACACTATTAAGTCGATAAAGTTATTAAGCTAAGGAGAGAGAGAGAGGATAAAAAATTTATTTAATTTATAAAATTTTCCTTAATTTGAATTTAAAATGAAAACATTTTTAAATTTATAATATATTTTATTTATAGCCAAACTTCTTGTAACCATACTAGCCAAACTCTACCTTGTGCAGCTGTGCTCTCTCCTCCTTTCTGTTTGCTTTTCAAGAGGGATTTTGAGCATCACAACGATCCTTTGCTACTTTGCTCGTGTGTATTAAGTAAGGGTTATTTAGACATTGCCCCCCCCCCCAAACTTATCTTTAATTAGACTTTGACCCCCAATTTCACAGATTCCATAGGCGTGCCGTGGTTGACCAACATTTGCTTACACTGACCTTCTAGACATTCTCATATTGACAATACTACTACCCCTCCACATTTAGTCTTTGCCCTTCAATTGATAACAACTTGTAGCTATACAAGTATACAACGGCTATTAATGGCGGCCAAAGTCATAAGGGGTAGTATTGTTAATAAGAAATGAACAGAGGGCCAAAGTCACAAAGGATCAACGTGAGCAATGAGTGGGTCTATTGACACACTAATATTTGCTCTCTAAACACCATTTGAAAGTTTTTTTTCTTTTACAAAAATACCCCCAAGAAAATGATCAAAAATCTTTTTTTTTTTCCTTACGTTCGAGACATGTTCGGTCGACCAGAGCCGAGTAGGGTACAATATGTTCGGCCGACCACGGCTGAACATACTGTACCATATTTGGGTGTCGAACATATTGTACCATGTTCGGCCATGGTCGATCGAACGTATTATATAATGTTCGGCTTTGGTCGACCGAACATAAGGCCTGGGCGAGGGAGCTCAGGGAGGAGATAAGCTCCGGAAGGAACCTACGGTGTCTGGGTGGGGGAGCTTGGGAAGGGTCAGAGAGCGGAGATGAGCTTGTCGGAGCGGTTGATGGAGAGGTAGGGTGTTAGACGGAGAGAAAATCGACGGGAGGAGAAATCTACGGCGCTTGGGTGGGAAAGCTCTGGGAGGGGCGGAGAGCGGAGAGGAGCTCACCGTAGTAGTTAATGGAGGAGATTGGGTATTAGGGTTTGGGTGTGTGGAGTAATTTGGAGAAGAATGATAGTATAGGATTTTTTAAAAATTGAAAGTGTGCAGTGAGCAAATGTATAAAAATTTTAAACTGGGTGGTGTGGGGAGGTGTGTGAAGAGTATTTGGTGTGTGAAATGGAATACTTAGTGTGCCAATAGACCCACTCGTGAGTAATACGTTGGTCAACCATGACGTACACACATAATCCATGAAATTGAGGAGCACAACGTAATGAGAAAAAAGTTTGGGAGTCAAAGTATAATTAAGGGAATAAGTTGAAAGGCAAGATCTAAATATCCAATTAAATAAATAAGAGAAAGAAACTTAGCAATATTGGATGTGTATTCTTGTTTGGTGGGAAAACCACCAACTCCTCCTTTTGTCTTACCCACGTGGCATCCAATCACAATGTCCCTTTGTCTGCTGGTGGGGCCGAGTATGATTCAACCATAACGTACGGTTGTGATCCAGACATGTCATTCTGGTTGACCATTCAATATAAACGCTTCTGGACAAATAATATGTTTCTTTTTAATCACCACACGATAAAGACATTCAGCATGGCCGTTATACTTAAACCACACAACAAGAAAGGTTAGAAGAGTTTTAAGGCTATACATTCACCAAATTTTGGTTTAAATAGAACAATTGCTTGGCTAGGTGTTCTTGCAAGCAATGATTGATCCTCCCAAAAATTGTTGTGAGGTAGCTAGCCGATAAGGTTGACAACATACGATATCCAATCTCACGATTGATGAGCTAGTTAACAGCAGTGGGAGGAGGGGGGGACTCAGTGCCGGACGATCGAGTTTAACTAGTCCTAAGAACATCTCCAACAGCCTCCCGGATGCCTCCCTAAAAACCATAAAAGAGAAGACAGGGCACAAATCCCATCTCCAATAGCCTCCCTAATTGCGCCTTATCTTTGAGGGAGCCTATGGGTGAGTGACTTGAGGGCTCCTCTTTGTTGAGGAGAGGAGATGGCTCCCCCATCACTTGCCGTCCATCCCCCCACCCACCAACCACCACGTGACCCCCAACGGCTAATATAGGGCCACACGATTAGCCCATCACCAGTCATCCATTTCACTTTGAGGAGCCTATGGAGGAGGCTGCTGGCCTTTTTTTTTTTTTTTGGAAGGAGGTCTAGAGCCTCCGTCATTCATTAAAAATAGCATCAAAAGATAGGACTCCTCTGACTATATCTGGTACAGAGGTAGCAGTCCACTGATTAAAGATACAATGATTAAGAGCATAACGAGCAAGAGAGTGAGCAACTTTGTTACCATCCCTGGCAGTGAATCTGATCTTGATTGATTACTGGCTTTTGAGGAACCTCCTTGAGCGTCAAAATCGATGACGGGGCGGGCTGGGCTACTCAACAAAGTTCCAAACTAGTGATTTCTTAGGCAATTGAAAAGCTACAGTGAATACCGTTTTTTAAAAAATAATCGGATTCAGACGACTAGACCCAAATGGACTAGAACCGGGCCTTTTTTTGTTGGGTCTGGTGTTGGCATCGATATCCTCTAAAACCATATTTAAAATCCGTTTAAACCAATTGACGCCCGAATTAAAGTGGACCAAACAAAGCATTTTCGAATATGAAATAAGGTTGATATTATAAATATGTATGTAAATTTTATAGGATCAGGATCGGATGACCCATGAAATTTTGATCCATATTTTGACCCATCATCCTAATCGTTGGATTCGAGTTTCAGAATGTGTTAATTTTTTTTTAAGATGATCAACATACCATAGATATCATACCCTCAAATTTTTAGCATATTCTAAAACCACTAGGGCCATCAAATGTTATAAGTCTTTTCGACCTTCAATTTCAACCGTTGATTTGAAGAGCACATTTGATGCACCTAGAGGTTTTAGAATAAACTGATTTTTTGAGAGGATGATCAACATACCATAGATAACATCTCTACAAAAAATCAGCACATTCTAAAACCCGAATCCAGCAATTAGGATGATGGATCAAATATGGATCAAACGATCCTGACCCAATTTGATATAATATGTTTTAATCGGTTCAATCTTTAGAACGACGGTTGAACCCGTTTGGACCGAACTGAACTGAGCTGCTTTTCAATTTAGTGTCCAATGGGGCTTTGAATGCACTGTATTAATAAGAAGATTGTTTCTGCTAAAAGAAAAAAGAAAGATTATTCAGATGGTGGCACTAAAACATGGGTTCCACGTTTTCGGAGATGATTATGGTCACCAAAAGACCCAAACCACTCTATATAACATGTTACGGCAGTTTGTGAGGGGCCATGATTGTGAGAGAGATGAGATGGAGAGAGAAGAAAGGAGAGAGAGAGCGGAGGATTTTTATACAAAAAATATAAATAAATAAATAAACATTGAGGGATTTTATGTCAAAAATCAGGTATAAATTTGGCAATACTCTTATTGTTCACATGTTTTTCCATCAGGGTTAAATACCCGCTGTCCAATTGGAATATGCCATGTGCCCCTTCCTCCCCCTCTCTTGAGCGAATCTATGCTCCCTCCCTCCCTCCCTCTCTCTCTCTCTCTCTCTCTCTCTCTCTCTCTATATATATATATATATATATATATATATATATATATATATATATATATATATATATATATATATATATATATATGAAAATAAATGTGGTCCCTTCGGTCCTCTCTCTCTCTCTCTCTCTCTCTCTCTCTCTCTCTATATATATATATATATATATATATATATATATATATATATATATATATATATATATATATATATATATATATATATATATATATATATATATATATATATATATATATATATATATATATATATATATATATATATATATATATATATATATATATATATATATATATATATATATATATATATATATATATATATAGCCCACCTGCCCTCAGTGACATCGAGGAACCGGTGTCGTTAGAAGACATGGTAAATCTATCTATAGAAACGGCACATCTGGTTGAAATAAAGAACACCTACCTGAAGAGGGCCATCCATGACCTAGAGTCTAAGCTCTCTGACGATGGTGAACTCGTCGCTGACCACGAGGAGATGGTCCAGAAAATACTTAAGCTGGAAGATACGTTGGTTAGGGAGACGCACATCGAGAACTAACTGTTGATGTAGCCAAGCAACCCGACATCGAGAATGAAAGTTTGATTGATTGTCTGAAGGCGCAGGCGGTGAGTTTTGAAACAGAGGAGTCTGCAGAGTCAACGAGGATCTCAGTGCCTAAAGTGAACCCAGTTCCTTCTTCTCGTAAGTCGAGGAAGTTCATTTCGACCTGTCACTTTTGCGGCGCAGATACTATTGGAACCTTCAGAACTTGAGGCTCATTTCCAAACCCGAGAGGAAACAACTTTCTCAGCCCACCTCAACTGCTTGCGAGAAGAGGTCCCCCCGAGCGCATCAGCTCCACTTCTCCCTAGTCTACCTCCTTCCAGAATCTTCCAGACTTGGTGGAGGAAGGAGTTTCCCCTTCCATGAGTCCATGGGAGGGGTAGACAATTTTCATTTTCCTTAATCTTTTATCTTATACCTCTATCTAATGTTTTTGTATTAGTGCACCTGGTGCACGTATAAAGTTATTGCGTCAAACTCTTATATAATAAGTTGATGCCTTTATAAATTTTAGCATTTTTTTGCTCATTTATGTGTGTGTCATCCTACTTTTGTGTTCTATATGATTGTAGGATAAATTACACACAGACCCCCTGTAATCTGACCGATTATCACTTACACCCCCTCATGTTTAAACCCCTACAAATGCCCTCCTATATTTTGAAAAATCATACACATACAACCCCTCTGGAGGGGGTGCAAGTGATATGTTTTGCAAACTGTAAGAGGGTATTTGTAAGGTTTTAAGCATGAGAGGGTGTAAGTGATAATTGGTCAAACTATAGCGGGTCCATGTGTAATTTATACATGATTGTATTTTGAGAGGAGTGGTTGACATGTATAAATTTGTTTGAAGAAAATACTCATCAAACATATAGTAAGCTTGCATGGACCATTATAACCAAGATGGAATACCAATAAACTAAAAAAATCAAGCACATTTTATCAAAATCCAACGAAATTAAGAGATTTCAATTGAAATGAGGATGCCTCGATTGAAATCAGCCAACATTTCATTTCAAGGCACCAGCCCACCAAAATAAGCCCACTTAATTTACGAAATCTATGGGCCGGTTTCGTTCGAAATCACCGAAATGTCCACGAAACGACGACACTTTGGCAAGGTCGACAACGAAACCGAGGGTTAGGGGGGGACAAAACATGATTTCAGTGGACCCCCACTATTTTGGTTGAAATCTTAACGAAATGACCAAAATGCTCTCAAAATCTTGAAACTTCATCGAATTAAGAAGGAATTCAAGTTTCGAACCCCCTTTCATTTCGCTCACCACCGAAACCGAAATATTACAGTGAAATTTTGGTATTTTTACCAAAATTTCAAACTTGTCGTAGTACAATTTTCAGTTACAGGGAAGAACAGAAAAAAAATTATTGACCTCAACTAACCAAGTAGCCTCCTCACCCCTCGCTTGGCCTAATCAAGCAAAGGAGGTTCCGAAACGCATCCGGTGGTCTAGTCCTCGACCTTCTGACGTCTGCTGGTGTTGGAAGGGTGATTTGGTTTCCCTTCAGTTGGCGGCTGAAGCTGTCTGACAGAATTGCAGGGACCTTATAATATCCCCTCCCACACTCCAGGTGCGGTTTGAGAAAGAAGACTATCAGGGGAGAGGCTAGCTTGGATCGCCTCGAAGGCCTCCCTGGCAGGCGAACATCATCGCAACCAAGCAGCCTGTTGCCGTGGAAGGGTCCTTAAGGATGACCTTTCCCTCTCGATGACAAGCTCCTCACCTTGTCACACCCTGGCGGAAGGTCCTTCGTGGGGCCCACTTGGCAAGTTCTAGCATATCAACCTTCATGTCGGAGCGGGTCCATAAGAAACTTCGTTGTCCCCTGAGGTCAGGTCAGGTATAACTTCCTATCAAAATTGCTAGAACCATCAAGTTTCAATCATAGAACAACAAACTCATGAAGATTAGTAGCTATCACAAGACTACATGATACATCAATTAATAAAAAGAGCCCCCTCCGTCAACTTTTTATCCCGAAAATACCCTTTTCAATTTCCAATAAGACTCAATTATTTTAGAATATTTAACTTATGCTTACAAGGACAAGGGTATTTTCAGAATAAAAGTTGATAGAGGGGGACTAAATGCAGACGGAGAATAGTTCGAAGATCAAATTGTTCAAAAAATGGGAGTTGAGCGACCAATATGAAATGAGGTGTATAGTTCAGGGGAGGTTTTTATAATTTGCCCTAGAAATAATTTGAACGTAAAATCAGCCTTCTAATACAATTTCTATTAGTACAGCATAATAAAATTCTCCAACCATAAATACTAGTACACTGCTACAGCTGACCTGTCTATTGGGCAAAATCAGGAGAGTTATGCTACTAAATCGCGATGAAGACCACATAGTAAATAAGTTGCAGCAGAAGCAGAATATGTTCAATCATAATTTCATTCACTCCCCCTTGGATAATAAACTTCTGTAACCTTTTTGCTCCGCAGACGTCTCTCGATTTCAAATGATACTAGAACTGTACCAAGATAAGATAAGATTGATCATTAGTAGGCGATAAGATTTTTATAAAAAATAATCTGTATTATTTCTACCATTCCGAACTATGTTTTTGGGTTTTTGGTAAATCGACCCCTACAAACTACTCTAATTGCGTATAAGCCCCTGTAAACCTTATATTTGCATATCGACCCTTCAAAACATAAAAAGTTGTGCGTATTTACCCCTCCATTACTATCCGTCAACAGAAAGTGACTTAAACATGATGAGCTTCTAACCTGAGGTCCAAATTTCCATTTTACCAATGCTCAAAGGGTGACTTACCACCTATGTCGACTAATTTCAGTTGTTTTCAGTGAGTATACTAACCCTAACTCCACTCTGATCTCCCCTAGATGCTCATCTAGTCCTCTACACTTGTCTAAGAGCCCTCCACACTCGTCGGATAGGTTCGGCAGCCCTCATCATTTACACCTAACTGTCAATAAAGGAATATTCTAAGTATATTCACCATTTTGAGACATTAGTTAATCGGAGGGGTGAATATGTACAATTTTATATGTTTTGGGGGGTCGATATGCAAATATAAAGTTTTCAGGGGTTAATACACAATAAGACTATTTGATAGGGGTTGATTTGCAAAAACCCCCTCTCTTTTTTTAGCACCAGAAAAAGCCCCCTCCACATGCTTACCAACAACACTCGGTCCTGGAGATTTCGGCGCCACCTACTTGATGTTGAGGATGATGATGAACCACCATTCTTTATATGGATGTTCTCTACTTCACCCCCGTGTGAATCTTGGGATCAGTGGTTCAATCAGCCTCTTGGGAAACTATCAACACTTGATGCATGTCAAATAAGGCATAAATTCCTTGGCTTCTCAGTCTATGCAACCTCTTTTACTTCTTGATGCCCTTTAAGAAGCCTTCAGTGAATTTTAATCACAGCAAAGAACACTTGAAATGACACTTGAAACTGCCTGCCTGCACTTTTTCGAAGTATCCTGAACCCATGAGGACTCAGGATTCAACTCAAGGCCATACACAATATTGACAGGTTCCAAAGTGCAGTGTTTGCTAGGTTCGATCCCTGTCAAATAGACGGTTACACAAACTCTCTTCAGCAGAAACTCTCTCTCGGGAATGATCACTCCATTGGAATCGCTTCTTCTCTTTCCTGCACATTTCAGCATCATGAATCCAGCCAGACTCTTCTAGACCAACTACCAACACTTCAAATGTGCCAACAGAAACTGGGATACCTTGCCTTCTCATATTAGAATAGACCTCAAGACCTTTATCAACTTCGCCAGCACGAAAATAGGCATCCATCATAGCAGTACAGGTCACATTGTTATGGTCTTTCGCCATTGAATCGAAGATCTTTGCAGCAGCAGAACATAGTCCAGCACAACCAAGCCGGTATATTAAAATAACGAAAAGATACGTTCCAAGGCTAATACCGGCTTTTACCATTTCTTCAACAACCTCCAAGACCTTCTCAACTGAATTAGACCTGATTAAGAGTCCAACCAGGCAGATGTATGCAGATCTATCAAGTTCTTTTCTTCTTTCTGAAGAGTAATGAAACGCCATTAGGGCACCAGAAAGCCTACGATTAGCACAATTAGTTTGGATAACAGCAGAGATGAGTTCTGAATCCAGTAGTGTGTCCTTATCAACCAACCCACTAAGCACATGTTCTATGGCAATTAAATTACGCCTTGCCAAAAGATTAAGAACGATGCCCCTATCAATAACAGTAGTAGTAGCAGTAGTAGTTAGTTCAAAACCAAACATTTCCTCTTCAACGCCTTCGAAAGAGAGATGAGGGTTTACTTCTCGGAGAAGAGAATCACTCTCACCGGATCTTTTTAGGGCTTCCATTGCTTCCAAAAAAATGGGGCGACGAAGGACAATTGAGTGCTCTTTCATGTAACGGAGAATCCGAGTCATTGCTGATGTCTCTCCAGCTCTAGAACATTTCTCGACAAGAATATTGCATGCTGCTTTGTCAGGTCGGATTCCTGCTTCTTGCATTTCGCTCATTATTTCCAGAGCAGCTTCAAACTTACCTGGGATTGATTAAGCCAGTTGAATGTAAATACCCACCTTTTTAAACAAAGATCTGTATGTAGATTAACATAGACACAATCCAATCACTCCAGTGGAGGCAAGAAAGTTTTATAGATGGGCCATAGCTGCAACAATGGAGAGAATATAACCAGTCCGACATAAGTTTTTGAAGAAAAAGCAACGATTGTGGATATAAAAAGAGAAACAACACATCATAAACTAAGATTAATTGATTTCTAATCCGAAACATTTTAATTTAATTTTTTTTTGAAAATGTCACAATTAAATTGATAAATGTTATTTGGAGAATGCTAAGAATCTCAAACGTTAGCATAACATTTTGGGAACTTCAAAGATATTAGGGTAGTTCTGACGCGAAAATAGGATCGTCTTATTCTGGTGTCATCACTGTCATGTGATAAGATTGGCAGTCCAATATTCATTCGTAGATAACAGACGTCAGTAGATGTTTTCACTTTTAGGGGCCGGAACAAAGATATCGAGATCAGAGCTTGTAGCTCAATGGCTAGGCCCGAACTCGCTTCAAATTTTCTTGCAAGGTGAAACTCAAGATTCCTGAACTATTACTGCTTAATATTTGATATTTTAACTTACAGAAGCATACAGGAATTATATTTTGAATATTCAAACCCAAATCCCACTAAAACAGGGAGCCAAATATATCCAATCACATAACTTAAACCAATGAGGCTACATGACATATCTAAGGAGGATAGAAATCAGCACATGAAAACACTATATACAAGCGAAAACAATAATTAGAAAACACATACAAATCATACACAAACAATACACACACACATGGAGCATGGAGCCAAATATATCCAGTCACATAACTTAAAACATAATGAGGCTATACCACACATCTAAGGAGGATAAAGTCAGTACATTAAATAACTACAGACATGCTGATGCTGGAACTCAATGCCGCACAGGTGGAAGGGGATGAGAGGAAGGAAGGAGGGGGAATAGCCCTCACTTCACACTAGGGTTGCACTAAGAATCACTCCTAGCACTAGGCCGCACACCTTAGGGGAAGAGAGAGATACCTCATTTCATTAATTCACTCCATGATGGTCCACTTCATTCCTTGTTCAAAAATTGCAGATGCCGTTCACATCGCTAATTTTTTTGGTCAAAGAAGTGCTTCACCTACACAGGTTACCAAAGACAATCGTTTCCGACCGGGGCATGAAGTTTATGAGCTACTTTCGGCGCACTTTGTGTCTTGGGCACCCAATTGAAGTTCTCCTCCGCTTTCCACTCCCCAACCAATGACCAAATAGAAGTAATCAATTAGAGCTTGGGTAACTTACTTCATTGCTTGGTTAGAGGGCATGCGTCAAATCAGGATCAAATGCTTCCTATTGCAGAGTTTCTTACAATAGTTCCATAAATAAAAGAGTAATGCTATATAGCCAACTCGTTTGCCAACTTCACATGATGTGAAGTGCTGGCAGGTCATCATTATTGAGAACATTTTTGTGGGGGCCATGGGATGTGCCCTAGGCGGATGCCACGTAAAGTTGGCAACCCAAAAGTTGGCAAACCAATTGGCTACCTAGCATTTCCCTAAACAAAACCCTAGGTCGTAGCCCCTTTACGACCATAACCAGAGTGCCACCTCGAAATCCGATTGGCTTAGTCTCATTGCCAAAAAGAGCTCACCTATGTGTCGAAGCGAAAGCATTTAGCAAGAACCTTCGAGATATCTATGACAACGGTAGAAGAAAAAATGTGTTTGGTAATAAGAATTACAAGGAGCATGCGGACTAGAAAAGTGTAAGAGATATTTATATATTAGGTTATAAATCTTCTATTGTGTATGGGACTCATACCCTACTCATATCCTCTTGTATATATATTGGGCTCTTGCCCTAATGAGACTAGTTATCCATTCTCTCCCAAAACTCTCTCTCTCTCTCTCTCTGGGTTATTGGTGAAATGGTAACAAAGCCATATTCTCCTTCTCCGGTATCTCTCTCCCTAGATCGAGATCTCTCGTACATCGGATCTGGCATCTCCTCTAGCCATTTCTTACTCGTTGACACTCCAACACCTTGGGAATCTGCCAGTAGTTGTTGGGTGCTTATCTAAGAAGCACAGACACGGACAAGCAAACACGACATTTTAAAAAAAAATTAGGACACAAGCACGTTGGGGGACATGCTATTATATATATATATATATATAGAGAGAGAGAGAGAGAGGCTTGTTAGGTTGCGTTATGCGCTGCCCCCGTCTGGAAATGCGCTGCGCGATTTCCAGCCGTCCGATCGCGCGGATCGGCTGCGAAACCCACGCGAAACACCATGCCCGTCTGATCCCATGCAGCGCACCCCCGCCCGGCCGTCCGATCGCGTGGATCGGCTGCGAACCGACGCGATCTCTCCCGCCCGTCTGATCGCCTGATCCCGGCCGTCTGATCCCGTGTAGCGCACCCCCGCCTGGCATACAATTGTTCGGTTCGATTCCCATCCGTCGGATCGATGGAAATCGAACAGATGAAAATGTTTTTCGCTGTTACTGTAGCGGCTACAGTAGCAGCGAAAAACATTTTCGTCCGTTCGATTCCCATCGATCCGACGGATGGGAATCGAACTGAACGATTGGACGGCCGGGCGGGGGTGCGCTGCACGGGATCAGACGGCCGGGTCCAGGCGATTAGACGGGCGAGAGAGATCGCGCCGGTTCGCAGCCGATTCGCGCGATCGGACGGCCGAGCGAGAGTGCGCTGCATGGGATCAGACGGGCAGGGTGTTTCGCGCGGGTTTTGCAGCCGATCCGCGCGATCGGACGGCGGGAAATCGCGCAGCGCATTTCCAGACGGGGGCAGCGCACAACGCAACCTAACAAGCCTCTCTCTCTCTCTTTATATATATATATATATATATATATATATATATATATATATATATATATATATATATATATATATATAGGGGGCGGGGAGCCTGCACCCGAGGTGCAGCAAGAACGCTGCACCTCTCGCTTGTTTACCACCCTAGAAGTTTTGGAATTTGATGAAATTTGGTGAGGGTGTTGTCTAGGTTAAGATGATCATCCTCACCAATTTTCATCAAATTCCAAAACTTATAGGAGGGGTCAAATGGTCGAAGCAAAATCTGGAGATTTTAACGGTGACTGCGGAAGGCTGATTTTGCTTCGACCATTTGACCCCCCTAGAAGTTTTGGAATTTGATGAAAATTGGTGAGGATGATCATCTTACCCTAGACAACACCCTCACCAAATTTCATCAAATTCCAAAACTTCTAGGATGGTAAAACAATGCCTGAGGTGCAGCAACGACGCTGCACCTCAGGTCCAGGCTCCCCTTTCCCATATATATATATATATATATATATATATATATGAGGGCCGGGACGCTACCTCTCAAAGCAACGTTTTTGCTACTTTGACAACCCACCACGGCCGCGCCACATGTGATCTCCGGCCAAAATCAACATAAACAACCTCTGATCACCTCCACCAGTGATCTCCGTTGACACCACCTATCAGCTTCCACCGGTAGAGGACTTTATTGACTACATCTATTGAGAGCCGTCCATTCATCACCCCATCTCATTCGGTGACCTCCGAGGACATCCGCACCCGGCAACCACTTCCGGTGACTTCTAGCATCTCCCGATTATGAGTTCGAATGACATTTGTCGTCGTTCAAAGCTTTGATAGCCATCGGCGACCTATCAAAGCAGCGAAGAACGCTGTTTTCAAAGGTAGCATCTTGTTTCTCTCTCTCTCTCTCTCTCTCTCTCTATATATATATATATATATATATATATATATATATATATATATATATATATATATACAGAGAGAGAGAGAGAGAGAGGAGAGAGAAATGCTATAATGCGGTAAGTGCGGCACTGTACCGCAACTGTCTGATGCACTGTTGCGTGCATGTGATGCACGCAGCGCGTGCATCAGACGGCTGCGGTGCAGTGCCGCACGCACCGCATGCCGCAGCATAGCATGCCCCTATATATACATATATATATATATATATATATATATATATATATATATATATATATATATAATGGGAGACAGGTCTACCATCTGGGAATTTTTATGGGAGATCCGATGCCCTGATCGGCCTCGTTCCAATTTTGTTGGAAGCATATCGATGTCCCCGAGCTTCTTTCCAAACTTCGTGACGAACCGACCAGCGGATCTGAACTAATCGTCATTTGATCAAAGTCTGGTCGTCAATTCTGCATTGTATCCAAATCTCTCATCGGCGGTGCCTTACCGTTCTGTAGATGTGACCTCACCAGGACTGCCTCATATCTCTCTAACGGTGCCTCTTGTGATATAGCCTTGTCTGGTATTGTGACATGGCCTTGTCTGGCATTGTGATATTCCGTCGAATCCGCAGAATATGGAAAAGAGCATCCGCTTAACATAATCCAATGGCCAATCTAGATGGCTACAAACTAAAATGACTTGGGCATGCAAAACCAGACGAATCTCCACAAAATCGAGAAAGATGAAGAAATGTGGGTCAAAACACAAAAGGAAAGCATAGGGCCATCAATGGATAGCAAAATATAGGAACGAACGAGGGAAAATTTCTCACACTACTTGGGAAAGTGACTTTCACATAATTGCTAGTCTTGTAGAACAAGAACGAAATTCAGATGAGCCATCCTTCAGATCCAATCCAACAAACTAGCAAAAACAAGATCGGGAGAGGAGGAAATATTGCTCTCAGGCTCACAAAAATCTCAAATCCAGCATAGAGGTCCCTACACAAGAAACCCTAGGATCACTTTTACAAACTCAAGCGTAGGTGGAAACAAAGCAAGGGGTGGTTGTGGGTAGGTTTCTCCGTGAGAATCACAAAAAGACAGAGAGGAGGGGCTTCACGTGTAGGTCAAAAAAGCAAAAGAAAAAGACCGAAGATATGGAGAAAGTACTATCGCATTTCATGGAGGTGCACAATGTTGACTTCCAATGGAAGAAGAAAAGGTGGATCGTCAATCTAGCAGTCCTCCATACTAGAATCCTTGACGAGTTAGCTCTGCTCAAGCCCCTCTAGTTAACCAGTTAGTTCCCATTTCTTTTTATCTTGATCTACCCTCTCTTCTCACCTCCTAAAGTCTTTTCATATTCTCACAAGCTTCACATGTTTTCACATATTTTCTCTCATTGACCCCCACACTTTTTTTCTTTGCTTGTTCAATATTTCTCACGAGTTTAGACTTTACATTGTATGTGGGTTAATTTGCATCAATTGGATCTTTGTCGTGAAAGTTCTCCATTGGATCTTTCTCAACATTGACGACCTCCTTTAGATCAACTCCAGGCTCCTTGTCGATCATCCAACCTTAATTTAGTGGTCTTTATTGACTCGCCCTGGCCCCTAGTGCTATCAGATCACCTAGAAAATTATTATCATCCAATAGTGCTTAACATCATCTGCTTCATGCAATGGAATCGTGCCATGCATCTTTGGTGATCTTCTTTAGCATAAATTTCATAAAAAAGAACGAAAAATTGTGAGGAATCAGAACTTCTGGGATATTGAATCTACTAAGTCAGTTTCCTTTTATTGGAGACAGATTCCCTAGATATTAGGAGTGAACTGGACGCAAACTTATCTTATAAAATTAAAGATGGTATGAAGATTGACTTCTGGAGAGACCCTTGGATTAAAGGTTTCAGCCCCATTCTAAGATTGGTCTCTTTTCAACCATGGAACTCAATTTGGGATGATCTAAAGTTGGCTACTTCATCTCTAATGGGTCTTGGAATTTTCCTAACCCATCTTCTTTGGCTATGAGAAATCTATTTGCTGAAATTGCCTCTATTTCTAGGGCAAATTACAAAAACCTTCCTTGAACTATACACATGATTTCATATTGGTCCCTCAAATTTTATTTTGAACAATTTGATCTCGGAACTATGTTCCGTCTGCATTTAACCCCTCTGTCAACTTTTTATCCCAAAAATACGCTTATCAATTTCCAATAAGACAAAATTGTTTTGAAATATTTAATTTATGCTTACTATGATAAGGGTATTTTCAGAATAAAAGTTGATGGAGGGGTCTGAAATTAGATGGAGCATAGTTGAGGGATCAAATTGTTCAAAAAAAAAAGTTGAGGGACACAAAGGAAATCAGGTGTATAGTTCAGGACAGATTTTTGTAATTTGCCCCTATTTCTATTGATAACTCCATTGAGGAAGATACCATCTCCTGGTCAGCCATTGTGGACGAATCCTTCTCTTTGAAATCTGCATGGGTAAAGTCCAGAAGAAGAGAATTGACTAAACCTTTGACTGGCATTATCTGGGACAAAATATCTTTACCTAGAGCATCCTTCACTAGTTGCAGAGCTATGCTGGGGAGACTTGTCACTCAAGACCAACTGCAAAAGGGGGATTTATCCCTCACTCATATGTGTCCTCTTCGCTTGCAGGATGCAGAATCATTCGAACATATTTTCTTCCCGTGTAACTATTCTAAATCTATCTTGTCTGGATGTTGTTTCAATATGGCCTGGACCCTGGAAGTTGGGGGATGTGGGAGACTATTGTTTCCTGGGTGGACTTCTTACTACAGCTTTGTCAAGGGAAACCAACCAAGCTCCTTGTGGCTAAATCTATTCTGGTCTCTACTATTCACTGCATTTGGGAAGAACGGAACATCAGGATTTTTGAAGACAAAATCCTTTCAACTGAGTTGGTGTTAAAGAAGATTGCTAAGATGGTGGTTGACTCTGTGACTATGAATGACCTCCATGGTTATACTCATGACAAATGCTCCCTCTGAGAAGGGTGGTTGTTGCTGGCCAATGCTGATTCTATTGCCCTTCAACATGCTATTAGTTCTGGTGGCTACCGTGGCTAAATCTAGGCACTTAAGCTAGAAGTTGATTTTAAGGATTTGCTTCGGTCAATTGGGATTTTGATGCTATTGATTAGTGTTGTGTTTGAAGTTGCTAGGTGGAAGGAATTGGGGGATTGTTATTCTTCTATGAGGATCACCTCCTCTGCAACTGCCTCTGCTGGAGACCTTTAGTTTGCTTAGAATCTTAGAGTTTTGTTGAGTCTTTTAGTGAACTTGGTGATGTGTTATAAATCACTTAGTGCATTTTCTTTTTCCTATTTAGATTGTAATTATCTTTTTTGGGGTTGAATATAATAGAAGCCGATTTACCTGTCCAAAAAAAAAAGGATTTATGAGCTGATTAATCAAAAGGAAAAGACATATTCCAATTGAAGCAGCCCAATGTTCCTAAATTGCAATTGAGATGGAAATTAGCGATCAAGAATTTACATAATTTAAAATTTCATCAACGTAAAAACCTCACGTTTGGAGACGAACGAAAGAGAATTTCACAATAGAAATTGACGAGTGGAGGAATAGGTTCCTATCTTACATTGCTGATATTTAACGTTACAATTATAGAAAAACCAAAAAATCATGTTCCAATTGAAGAAAAACAAAAAATCAGCTATGTCATAAAGATGTGTTGATAATATACGCAGAAATTAAAGCAGCATAATCTAAATGAAACTACAATATAATTCTAGCAAAGTGACTACTATAAAATAGCAAGAAACCATATAGGCTTATAGCCACATAAATAAAGAAGAAGAAGAATTCAGCAGGAGAGCGGAAAATAAATAAAAGGTGAGAATTGGAGTGGGATTAAAGAGAAAAGATTGCTAAGAGAAGAGACGAAGCCATAATTTCATCCATTAATTTTCTAACAAATTCAATGATCCGGTGAGCACAACTGGCTTTCTTTTCTTAAAACCTAAACCATGGACCCGGTTCTTGCTTCATGTTCAATCAAGAGGAATAGATAAGAAAAAGGAAGGAACTCCGGGCAAGAGACTCCCCTCACATGCAGGAAGAAAGACTATGGGTCCCTTGTCAATGTGGGCAAGAGATCCCCAGAATCACTTGTGATTCACACACAAAGTGGAATTATAGTTAAGTGGATGATCCCCTTCTTGTATGACTTTGATTTGCTTGGCCCAAAATATAGCAACTTATTCCTACTTAATAACAATAACTCATTTAAATAACATTACATAGGCTCAAAATGTAGGAATATACAAAGTAAGAGATGAACTTGGACCATTCAATGCTCGATTGGGCACTATGGAAAGTCCAATTTTCACCAAATCTTGATCATCTCCATTGGCTGCTAATCTCCAATGTTGATTTTGGTGAATGGACGCCATCGATTGCATTAACAACTCACAAGTCACCTTAACTTAGAACTTAGAACCTTATCAAGTAATGAATTGCACTTTAAAGTGCAAATCTGAGGAAGATAAACAATAAAAGGAAAGACCTAGCAACATCGTGCAGTCAAGTTCGTGATAATTATGGAGATTTTGAAATTAGGTGGATCCATTTATTAGGTTGGTAAATGAGGATATTGTTGCGATCCGAGGCCCTTGCGCAGCGGAACACAACGCGCGTAGAAGCACCACGGTGGAGATGACCACCGACAAAACCGATCAAATAGATAAATATAAGCAATCACCTAAGAAAATTACTACGACACACGACAATCAATAAAATTACTAGTACAGGGAAACCCAAGAGTACACGTTTGTCTGACTCTAACAATCCTTCATACACCCACTAAGAGATACCCCCCTAAGAGAATAGATCCCACAGCCCTCTCACCCCGAAGTAAGAAGAATCCCTTCCGGTCTCTAATGGATACCTCTCTCTCTCCCTTGATGTCGGCTACCTTCTAAATTCTCCATTGGGTTGCTCTTGTGCCTCCATGATACCCTAGGTTCGTTCTAGGACCTCCTATTTATAGGCATACATTCGTATCCGACTTGGAGAATGAATCCAACGAGAAAATGCAAGCCGAACCGCCTCATCCGCATACTACCAGCCCAGATCGTGCGCACGATCTGCCTGTGCAAGTCGTGAGCACAACTTGAACAAGTCGTGCGCATGATCGTCCTGGCAGATCCGATCTTCTCCCCTTGTGCTATGTCTTCTGTCGTTCCTTCGCGCACGAACCTTGGAGTTGAATGTGGCTTGTTTGGGGCCACATCTTCAACAGATATGAGTCCGCCGCCGACTTGTCTGAGTTGTTTGCCATCAAAATTGTTGAGTGTTTCCCATGTTTGAATCAAGAACAGAAGAAAAAATCAACAATTGAGCTCAAACAGAATCACTCACCGGCTCCTGCTAGGTAGTCCATCATAACCGTGTACGTGTGGCAATTCGGCGGCAGCCCTGCCTCGAGCATCTCCCGATAAACCCCCGTGGCCTCATCCGGCCGGCCGTGGTCGAACAGGACCTTCATGAACGCCGTGTACGACACCACCGTCGGCCGGCACCCCCTCGCCCTCATCTCCCCCCACGCCCGCAGCGCCCCCTCGAAGTCCCCGGCCTTCGACAGCCAGTGCATCAGGGCGGTGTACGTGGCGGCGTCGACCCTCATCCCCTTCGCCCCCATCTCGGCGAACACGTGCCACATGGAGGCGATCCGGCCGGCCTCGCCGAAGATGTCGAGCATGGTGGTGTAGGTGAAGTGGTCGTGCTTGAAGCCGTCGAGGCGGGCGGCCCAGTTGAAGAAGAGCCAGGCCTTCTCCATGGGCGGGTGGGTCTTGAGGGCGCAGTTGACGGTGTACGAGTCCCACCGGATGGGGAGGCGGCGGAGCTGGTCGCGCGCGGAGTCCCACGGCGAGGACCGGAGGATGGACGAGATGGCGTGGACGGTGGCTCGCATGTAGACGGGGTCGGGGGGGTTGGGGTCCGGCTTGGTGGGTCTCACCCGCCGGGGTTTGTGGGAGCTTGGGGGTGGCTTGCGGTGGTAGTGGCGGTGGCGGTGGCGGTGGCGGGTTTTGGGAGGTGAGAGCATCTTGCAGTGGTTGGTGAGGAGAGTGGCAATGGTGACCCGGCCATGGACAAAGGGCATTGCCATTGGGGTCGGGTGAGAGTCAGACTGTGTGTTCTCGAGAGAGGGAAATCTGAGAGAGGAGAAATGAGATCCAAAAAGAGGCCCAAGTTGAATCCGTTTGGGGGGTTATTAGGTCTTTCATGACAACATTTCATAGAGTGTAGGTCCCCATAAAAAAGGTTTGTAGCATTAAAAATTTAATTTTAAAGATCATCCTACAAAAAGTTCTCAATTTTATAAAAAAAAACTATTATAGTTACGAAAACATAACCGCTCGTTTCGAGACTGGATCGTAAATACGAAAAATAATCGAAGAAAAATCGTCCTCGACGCATTTCGTAAGTATCTTAGAACATTTTGATGTTCTGCTATCTTATTCGTGCCCTCGTGGAGTGATTGGACGTACGGGAACTAAAACCTTACGTAAGATTTAACCCCATTTTTCTTCCATTTACTAGTTTAAATCTCTGAAAAATCACCTCCTCAACTTGTTCTTAACCAAATACTATTAACAAAATACAATAAAATCAAATGTTCCGCAAATGTTAGGGTTTGCTTGCTCAAAATAGGGCGTTAAATGAAGGATAATGAGATAAAGTTTCTGAA
Organism: Chamaelirium japonicum; assembly: GCA_947650365.1. Taxonomy (NCBI): domain Eukaryota; kingdom Viridiplantae; phylum Streptophyta; class Magnoliopsida; order Liliales; family Melanthiaceae; genus Chamaelirium; species Chamaelirium japonicum. Next base: position 50,273,123 of record OX393557.1, on the reverse strand, counting down.
AAAAAATTCACTTCATATATAGGAAACAATAATGATTTCTAAGATTTTGACATGAATCTACTCAATCAATGTGCTCAATCCTAATGATTCTCATATATATTTCAAAAGAACTCGGGTTTTAGGACACTAGCATCAACACATTTGGTTATCATTTCAATATAACTAAAAATATATAGTACTCATCTTTTTGCAAAACAACTAAGGTTTTAGGGTATTCTATATAAAATTACTCATCCACATGGAACGATGAATGATGCTTCCTAGAGATTTAACATCAGATGATACTCAGTATACTAATTTGTATTAAGTATCATGAGTATCAATCAGTATGCTAATTTATACTTATTATACTGAGTATCACTCAGTATACTGAATAATGTTCAATAGATTGAGTATCCTTCAACATACTAAATGATACTCAAATTATTGAATGATGATAATATTATGTATCAGTACTTTCTATATGCATATAATGTTTACATGCTATAACTTACTCAATATACTATAATAAATGACAATATTAAAAATATATAAATAATGTAGTATGGCTATGTAATAGTAGATGAAACTCTCTGATCAGAATGATACTCATTGTACTTAATATCACTCATTATACTGCGGGGTACTCATTCAGTTTAATGGTGCCTATTAGGGGTGGGACTTAGGCAGGTCTGATCCGAACCTGACCCGTCCAACCCAAACAATGGACAAACATGGGCAAAGCTGGTTAAAAACTTTTACGGGTTTGGACAAAAAAGATCAACCCGGTTTCAATTTGGATGAGTTTGGGCACCGATCTTTCCAACCCGAGGAAGTGACACACTAAGGTTGAATGCTTTGGTAGTTTTTTTTTTATGGAAATCAAAGACTGTCTGTTTGATGTTGAATACTAAGAATTCATGTGAAATATGTGAGGATATGGGTTGGACTTTATGTTTTCGTTATATAAATCATTTTTTTTTATGCAATTCAAAAATATGTTGGGTTTTCTTTCCATCTACTTAAGTGCACAAACATTTCTAATTGGGCAATCCGCCCATTTTTTTGCAAATTGGGCAACCCGAACAACTAGAATGGGAAAGCACGGGTTGGGCTTCCATGGGTTCCACGGGCAAAACATGTTAATGTTTGTGCAAGTCGGGTTGGGCATAGGCAAACCCTTCAACCCGCCCCAGTCCACCCCTAGTGCCTATTATACTAACTCAGTGCTTTATATGTGTATAATATTTTTATATTTTGATATTATATTCATTATGTGGTACTAAAGTTTGAATGACACTCATTACACTGGATACTGCTCATCTCTATTGAATACTACTTGGTATTATATAAATGGTACCCATTGAACTAAATGTTTCTGATTAATATATAAGGTACTATCTACATGCATATTATCCTCATTTTTTAGTGTATAATATTTTTATATTTTGATATTATATTCATTATGTGGTACTAAAGTTTGAATGACACTCATTACACTGGATACTGCTCATCTCTATTGAATACCACTTGGTATTATATAAATGGTACCCATTGAACTAAATGTTTCTGATTAATATATAAGGTACTATCTACATGCATATTATCCTTATTTTTTAGTACGATTTTAATCTGGTGATTTGACTCGTAAAAAAATCTTGAAGTCACAATATAGTATAGGTCAAATATCAATGCAAAAAAGTACAAATTAATGACTCAAACTTTGCGGATTAGCCACCTAAAAAACTAAGTATGTTGAGAATAATCCCACATCGGTAAAGGGGTGAGAGCTCCACGTCTTTATATTATGTTGCCCCCTCCCTCTCATGACCGGTTTTGAGGGAGTAGGGAATTGTAACATAGTATCAGACCTAGGTCTCCCCCCGTCTCTCCTCCATATGGTTCCGTCGCACTCTGTTTTTTTCCTCTGATCGAGATCTTTTTCCTCCTTCCGATCGAGAGATGCTCTGTGTGCGGGTGGGTGTTGAGAATAGTCCCACGTCGGTAAAAGGGTGGGAGCTCCACGTCTTTATATTATGTTGCCCCCTCCCTCTTATCACCGATTTTGAGGGGGTATGGGAATTGTAACAGAGTAAATATAAAATATACTCATCAAGCAGTCGATCAAGTGGAGCTGTTGAAACTGATATGGAACAGCACATCCAATAGCAAGGGTCGGAGGATGGAGGAGATGGCGTGGACGGTGGCTCGCATGTAGACGGGTTAGGGCCCGGCTTGGTGGGTCTCATCCGTGGGGGTTTCAGGGAGGCTTCTAGTTGGGGTGGTGGTGGTGGTGGAGGGTATGGGTTTTGGGAGGTGAGAGCACCATCTATTGGTTGGTGAGGAGAGTGGCAATGATGATCCAACCATAGACAAAGTCACAAAGGGTATTGGCATTGGGGTCGGGTGAGTCGACTGTGTGTGTGTGTGTGTGTGTGTGTGTGTGTGAGAGAGAGAGAGAGAGAGAGAGAGAGAGAGAGAGAGAGAGAGAGAGAGAGAGAGATCTGTGAGGGATTATATGAGAGAGAGAGAGAGAGAGAGAGAGAGAGAGAGAGAGAGAGAGAGAGATGGAAAAGTTGATCCAAATAGAGGCTGAAGTAGAATTCATTGGGGGATTTCCCATTAGGTACCCATGGCAACATTTTGTTAAGTATAGCTAAAGATGTATAGCATTAAAAATTTAATTTTAAAGATCAGCTTATAATTAGTCCAGCAGTCGATGAGAGAACTCCTTTGTCTATATAAAGTTATCAATATTACAAAAACCTATCATCATTACAAAAATACAACCGCTCGATCGAAAACTGACAGGTTTCAGAACCGACCTTCCAAAACCCCTAAGGATACCGGGTTTTGGACGATAAAGACGGAAGATAATCGAAGAAAAATCATCTATGACACATTTCGCACATATTTTGCAACATTTTGAAGTTCTGCATTCATTCGTGCCCTCGTGGAGAGATTGGACATACGGGAACTAAAATCCTAGGTAAGGTTTAACCCTATTTTTCTTCCATTTCCTAGTTTAAATATTTAAAAAATCACCTCATCAACTTGTTTTGCTTTTATTTTTTACAAAAATCAATTTTTAAAATAAGTAAAAATAATAAATTTAATAATTTATCTTGAAATCTATTATAAGAATATCTAATCTTGAATCTTGATAGATTAGATATTCATACACCACCGTGATTAGACAACTAGACTAAATTAATCACAAGAAACCATAAATTTACTATTTTTGATATTTAAAAAAAAATGCAAGCTGATAGAATTATCAACTCAATGACTTTTTTATTAAATTAACATCTCCAAATTGCTGTTGAGAGACAGATCTAACATTCCATAACAATTTTAATTAGAGAAGTCAAATGGTTTAATTTTTTAGATTTAGGGTTAAGAGTTAGAAAAAATTCAGAAACCTAGTGATTCGTGCATATAGCCCCATGACATATTTATATTTATATATCAACCCTTGAAAACTAGATTACTTGTGCAAAACAACCCCTCAAGTTTAGAGATGGCACCGGTGCGGTTTAAAATCGAAAACCGCACCGCATGGTGCGATTTTGGTTTGCCAAAATATAAAACCGTCGCGGTGCGATTTCGATGCAGTTTCGGTTTTGACCAAAACCGCACCGTTGACGCCATTCCAGTGATAAACCGCGGTGCACCGCACTGCATGGTACGATTTCGATTTTACATAACAGTACACCGTCGCAGTGTGATGCGGTTTCGGTGTGGCGGTTTTGGTTTTACCCAAAATCGCACCGTTGCCATCCCTACTCAAGCTAAAATGATAATTGAGAGGAATATTCCTGATATATTTGGGAAATTTTTTTACTCCAGCGGTCTATTGATCCAGATGCTCAATGATACACCTGGACCGTTCACCAATGAGTAGGGAGCCGCCCGATCTAAAATTTACACCCAGCCACGGCCCACGACCCGTGCAAGTCAGGCATACCCCTTTTACACTCCATCGAACTCCTCCCTTTCTCCTTGCATTAGGGAACAGTCCATATGCACCATTGAGCAATTGGAGCGTCTCGTCGCTTGAGCAAAAATCTGTCCAGACATTCGTGGTTTGACAAATATACCAAGAATGTTCCCCTCAAATAGAGGCCAATTAACACAAGGGGTTGGTTTGCACAAGCAATCTAAGTTTCAAGGGTCAATACGTAAATACAAAGTTTTCAAGGGTTCATATGAAATTAGCCTAATTTCCATGGAGCAATATGAAACAATATTTTTAAAAAAACCCAAAGAGACAAACTACTTTCCTATATAAACACTCAGCAGTACCCCTTGGCAATATTAAAGGCCACAATGAAAACCCAATAACCCAAAGCTACTGAAGGTCTCTTATCATCACATGTACCAACATTACAGGAACCATTAGGAGCCTCTAGCTACTGAAAACCCAATAGCCCAAGCTGTTCCACCAAACCAAACCCAGGATACATATGTTACATACAATGACTACAGGTCGAGCGACCGACCTACTACTACAGATGATGTTAGGTTAGCAAGAGGGCCAAATCTTCTCCCCGGGTGGGTCAGTTGCAGACAGCCTTGAGCCTCTTCGCCGCCTGCACAAACCCCACGATAACCTGCAACTCGTCCAATTGCTTTAAGACGAACCGAAAGCAATTGGGTCACAAATTCCGGACTCATTACTCGTTATGGATTTCTCATGAGAATCATCTATTCTATTAGGTTGCGTTCGTTTCCTGGGAGTAGGAACTCCCAGGAAATGGACCCATTCCCGAATTATTTCCATAGGACCACCAGGTACCCAGGGCTTCCACCGTGAGAATGGTGGGGAGTACAGTGGGCCAGTGGGGATTTACAGCTCTTGGGCTTTTCGTTCATACATTATGAAATCCCACAAACGGTGGAATTCCATTTCCCAGGAACAAGCCAACACACCAGGCCTCTTATGGAAGGGACATGGGAATGGGCCCATTTCCCGGGAGTTCCAGCACCCAGGAAAAGAACAGTCTTATGGCTGCTCAATCACAGAGGGGAGGAAATATTATGGCAAAATTTATACCAGCAACTTGGCGAATGTTACCTGTGACATGAAATGCCTCTGAACAACATCAACTAACTGCTCCTTGGAGGGGTTAGGAGTTGCATCCATCTGTTCGATACAACAAAAGTATAAGGTACTTGGTTTGAAAAGAGTATGCAACACAAACACATGCAACAAAGAGTCGGTAGATTTTGTTTTTGAGATCGAACGAACAATTAAATTGAAGAACCTACTAGGTTGAAGTGATGCCAATATCTCCTTAATGCTGTTGTTTCTAGCTTGCTTAGGTCAACTTTCTGCGTTCAACCACAAGATTTAGTCAACAACAATACACATGAATAGTTGAGATGTAAGGATTTTTCTGACTGTTGCTTCCTACTTAAGATTGGACACAAAGGCCAACATGGCACCTAAGGATGATTCAACAGGTGCACACTTTGTGGCTCTCACAACTGACACATCAGTGCCCCGACAGTATTGGGTCACATCTCACTCAAGATGTATCCGGTACTGGGAGACAGTTGGAGTGTGTCCAAACTCTAAAAATCATGATATGTGGAATAACTCAGTGAGCCTGTACTAGAATGGGTCATACCGTGGTGCCCCGAGAGGATGAAATGGATCCTTTAGAATGTGAATCACAAGAGTGAGACCGACTTAAGGATTTGTGCACAGATCCTTTGTGTGGCCTACTCCTCGACCTTGGTGGCTTGTGTGACTGCATGTCGTCAGATACTGCATGATCCAGTTACAATATAAGAAATGTGAGAAAAAAATTAAATGAAGAAGACTGAACCAGAATCCTGATATAAACAAGGGACATAAGTTTGAATAGTTACAAGGTTAAAAGATGGATTACAAACAAAATCCACTAAGGAAACAGGCATGCTTCGATCTAGACATTTAGCCCTTATTTCCATTGCCAAAGCAGTGGATCCTAGACCAAATAAGATTTTTGCTTCAGCCCTTATTTGCAGTGCCAAAGCAGTGGATCCTAGACTAAATTACACCTTTGTTTGGTGAAACTTAATTCATTTCGGTAATGTGCTTTGGGTCAAAAAGTACACAGTTCCTACTACTACCACATCTTAATTAGCCAGTGTTGTCATGTGCGATGCGTGACCACAAAACTCTCATATGTTGATCGCATATGCGATTGTGTGATTACATATCCCTTTTATGCAGTATCTTTTTTAAATTACAAAATATCTAAGAAAATCTTAAAATAAAATCAGAAAATGGAAGGTTTGGGTTATATATACGGTAGAAAAGGGTGAATGAACATATTAAAAAACAAATAGCACATGGAGTTGCACATCGACGACCGCACACCAACAACAAAGGTTTGAGAATTCGGGTTTGAGTTTGGATTCGGACCGAGAGACGAAAGAACTAACTAGGGTTCAGATTTTGGCTCTAGTTCACCAATTTGGCTGTTTCAACCAAAAAAATATTAAAAATTGGGGGGAAAACACAGAAATTAGGTCTGACTCGACCTGTTGAATCCCAAATTAGTCGCTTCAGATCTAAGTCTTGTGATAAATGAAGTATGTAATAACTACTAGCAACATGTATGCCATTCAAACTTAGAATGATGATATGAACCAAATCCGAATTAGACTCGACTTGGGTCACAATGCAGGTTCCGGGGTTCGAATCAACCAAAATCCAAACCGGTTAGGGTTTGTACATACCCTCAAACCATGCCTCCAGGCTCCAGCAACTATAAACTAGCCGTTGGGATGTGCGATCATACATTTTCATTTGCAGTCACACAATATCAGTCGTGCGACACATGATTCTATGCGCATATGAGGGTTTCGCCCAACCATTTTTAATGTCGTGCAATGTGGACTCAGCTGCGTATGCGCACATGCGATCGCACTTGACAACATTGATGTTAGAAAGATCTATCCTCTCACTCTCTATATAAGAGATGCTAGAATATCATTTCGGCTCTTTAGCCACAGAGATGAAAGCAATTCCCTATATCAAATTTTGTCATCCACCTTTTTCATCTAGACTCTACCCTAGTTTAGGGAAAACTTAGAGGGTTGCTCCCTGATTGCACAAGCATAAATTGTGTAACCAACAAGTTTGGCCCCCCTACCCGCTTCCAATTGGCTTCTCGGGTTTCTTAGAATGACTCTCAATTACCAAGTTTCCATGGTCGGGTTTTTTGTACAAATCTCAGTGAGTTAACGTCAGATAGGGATGCAAAAATGGCTCGCTAGCCCATAGGCCACCCAGCCCGAAAGTCAACAACCCAAGCCTGGTCCGACCCGAACTATGGCCCAACCTGACCTAACCCATTGACTCTTGAGCCCAGCCTGAAACTAGACCAGACGAATTGGCCAAAAAATCAAGCCCGAAACTTACATAGTGGTGATCACCCTCACAAAAAATCAGCAAGTTCTGAAATCTCTAAGCATTTCAAATAAGCTCTTCAAATTAATGGTTGAAATGGACGGCTGATAAAGCTTCTAACATTTTGATGAACCGAGATGTTTCAGAATTTGTTGATTTTTGGTGGATATGCTATCTATAGCAATATGATCATCCTCACCAAAAATCAACAAATTCTGAAACCTCTAGGTATATCAAAATGATAGAAGTTATATCGTCTGTCCATTTCAACCGTTAATTTGATGGGTTTATTTGAAATGATTAAAGGTTTCAGAACTTGTTAATTTTTTGTGAGGATGATCATATTAACATACATATCAAATCCACAAATAATTAGCAATTTCGGAAACCTCTATGTATGTTAATAGAGGAGCATCCATTGAGGCCTTATTTGCATGGGCATACAAAGTCATGCCTCTCTCTCTCTCTCTCTCTCTCTCTCTCTCTCTATATATATATATATATATATATATATATATATATATATATATATATATATATATATATATATATATATATATATATATATATATATATGGGGAGGGATACTCTCACTAATGCCTCTTACTAATAGCCCTTACTAATGATCCCAGCCATCCATCGGTTTTGATGGATGGTTGGGATTAAACTCCCCTTCTCTCTATCTCTCTTTCTCTCAATCCTGTAACCCTCCGCCCCCCCCCCCCCCAACGATCCCCCTCCCCATTCGACCCCGACCTTCCCCTCTTCCCCCTCCGACCCCGACCGCCCCGTTCCTCTCCGGCTCCGGCCAACCCCCCCGACGCCGGCAGCTCCGGTGCCGATCGCAGCAGCCCCGACTGTGAGACGCTGGCGTCGGGTGTGATGGCCGGAGCCGGAGGGGAACTGGGCGGTCGGGGTCGGAGGGGTCGGGATCGGAGACTCAGCCGGAGGGGAAGGGGAAGGTCGGGCGCCGGAACCGGAGGGGAAGGGGCTGCCGCCGGAGGCCGGAGGGGAAGGTGGTCGGGGAGGGGGTCGGGGTCGGGGGGGTCGGGGCCGGGTTTACTCAATGGAGAGAGAGAGAGAGAGAGAGAGAGAGAGAGAGAGAGAGAGAGAGAGAGTGGGAGAGGGAGTTTAATCCGATCCATCCATCGGATCCGATCCAATGGATGAGATCATTTGTAAGGGCCATTAGTAAGAGGCCATTAGTGAGAGTATCCCTCCCCTATATATATATATATATATATATATATATATATATATATATATATATATATATATATATATATATATATGGGAAAGGGTAGCATACTCCATGGAGTAGGAAACTTACCTACTCCATGGGTTATATAGACGCCACATGGCACTTTTTAATTAGATTTTTTATTCATGTATGGTCAATCTAATATGGATAGATTAGGATTATGAAAAAAAATCCGAAGAAAAAAACTTAAACCAACTCGATCAAGTTGAAACAAATTTAACGATAAACTGTGTATCGTAAAAACATATTTTTTATGGATGCTAAAAATGCCACTTGGCATATGTTTTTCTCAAAAAAAAGTTCTTGATAATTGTTGGGAGGGGTGAACCTAACTTGACCAAGTCTTAACTTCCATCAAAAAGTGCAACACGGCATCCATTTAACCTATGGAGTAGGTAAGTTTCCTACTCTATGGAGTAGGCTACCCTTTCCCTATATATATATATATATATATATATATATATATATATATATATAGGGGAATGCTTAGGCGGCTTAACGTGCGGCACCTCTGTTCGGGATGTTTTTTGAAGAATTTTTTTTTGAGATTGATCACCTCCCCTTGGATAGCACACACAAAAAAATTCAGCTCATTCCAAGACCTGTAGGCCGTTCAAATGTGTTCATCAAATTGACGGAAAAAATGAACGACCGATAAAAGCTTATCACAATTGATCGGCCTATAGGTCTTGGAATTAGCTCAAATTTTTTGTGTGTGCTATCAAGAGGTAGTCGATCAACCTCAAAAAAATATTTCAAAAAAAAACAACGGAGGGGGGTGGCCGCAAGTTAAGCCGCCGCAATGTATAGCCATTATATGTATATATATATATATATATATATATATATATATATATATATATATATATATATATGGGTCCCGATCCAGTGAGAAACCTCTTATACGCGAAAACCTTGTGCGAAACCAACCTAGAGATTCAAGAATTTGATGAAAACTTGGTAGGCATGCTACCTATGCCAAGTTGATCGTCCTCACCAAAACTCATCAAATTCTAAAACCTCCAGGGGCATCAAATTTGATAATCAAATTAATGGTTTTTATGAACAATCAGTAAATCTTCTAACACTTGATGCTCCTAGAGGTTTTAGAATTTGATGGATTTTGGTGAGGATGATCAATATGGCATAGGTAGCATACCTACCAAGTTTCATCAAATTCTAAAACCTTTAGGTTGGTTTCACACAAGGTTTCGCATATGAAAGTTTCTCACTGGATCGGGATCCTATATATATATATATATATATATATATATATATATATATATATATATATATATAACCTAAAGTTCATGGTTTCAAACCTATGTGGTTGTAGTTAATATTTTTTTTATTAGTTTAATAGTCCGAAACAACCCGAAAATGGCCCATCCTGAGACCCGATTGGGCCGGACTCGAGCCTCACCCTTGGACACATGACCCGGTTTGTCTAGCCCGACTCGAGTACAGTGTCAAATCCCGAACGGGCCAGCCCGTGACCCGTTTTACACCCTTAACATCTGGTCGATACTCTGTCAAAAAATTCTTATCAATATTCCATATAGTCGACCATATTTTCATTGGAAAAGACTTAGATGAATTGATGATGATGATGGCCCACTATATAACAAAACCTTTATCACAAATAGGCAAGAGTTCCATAAAACGTACCAGTTGTCATTTGTAACAGTATCTTTGTTACATTTACATTAACATAAATAAGGAATTTTCATGTGTCATTTTGCATTAATTTTATTAAATTAAATATTCTGAATCTCAAGTATTACTAACTCTCAACAAGATTTGCCTTCTTTCACCTTCTATGTAATATATATATATATATATATATATATATATATATATATATATATATATATATATATATATATATATATATATATATATATATATGAGACGGAGCCAAGCATTGAGAAGGGCGAAGATGTGGATACGCGGCCCAGCGCCGCAGATCCCCGAAACATCAGATCTCGTCGGTGCATCCCATACTACACCGATTCGTCACGGCACAAGCACACAGAAAATCATAGACAATAGACATGATTTTACAGATATTCACCCAACAACGGAGCTACATCCACTCTGACAACCACCTCCTCTAGGAATCTACTATGAAGAGATGGTTCTTCATCAGGGAGAGCACTTAATCGAAGGGAAGCATCAACTTTGAAGACCATCGGACTTGCACACATTATACTCTTTTTCCTTCGATTTGGTATTGTCCCACTGGGTATTTCGAGTAAATTTTTAACAAGGTAGTCTTAAGCGCATCCAACTCCACCCAAGATCCACAAGTAGTGTGATCTTGTTCCTTCATCGTGATTTTCCCCACTATATTTTCCAAGCAATGTTGTAATGAGACAATAAACTTAGTGTGGTGGATATCAGAGGAGGGGTATTACGAATAAACAGTGGATAACCACCCTCGGAAAAACCCTAACTTGGGGACCAAGTCTTGTAAACCTATATACGGGCATGTACCCCTATTGTTTTAATCAAGGTTTGAGAACTTGGTTTCGGTTTCGGTCGGACCGCCGAGGATTGGTTTCGGTCGGACCGCCGAGGATTGGTTTCGGCGGTTTCGGTAGGAGTTTCAGTGGTTTTGGTTTCGGATTTTTTATATTTTAAATAAAAAAATGAATAAAAATATAATTATCCTTATTTTTATTAATATTTTATAAATTATTTCTATTTTTTGTGATTTTCAATCATTTCTATATTTTTTTCTATTTTTTAGTAACTATTTTTCTATTCTTCTGATTTTTTTTTTTTTCTAATTTATATAATATTATTAATTATATACATATTATAATATATTATATAACTTATGTGTTATAAGTTATATAACTTATAAGTTATATAAATTGGGTTAGGGTTTGAGGGGGGGGGGGGGGGGGCGGAGGGTAGAAGAGGAGAGTCAGGTGAGGCGACACCCAGAGGCAACAATGACGACGACAATCAGATATGATCAAAAAAAAAATTCTTTTCTTCTGTCCCTGGTTTCATCCGAAACCTTACGGTTTCACCCGATCCCGTACCAATATCCCCCGATCAGCTCAGTTCATGTCCAATCTCCTCCGATCTGAAGGTACGTGCTGAAACTTGGGGGTTTCAGAACCAGACCCTACCGAAACCGATCCAGATCGGTTTCGGACGAAACTTCAAACCTTGGTTTTAATAATAAGATTCACATTGTGATCAATGATCATTCTCTAACCCTAGGCGAGTTACCCCCCCCCCTCTCTCTCTCTCTATATATATATATATATATATATATAAATATATATATATATATAGAGAGAGAGGGCTATTACGTTGAGCTGTGAGCTGCCCAGGGGAGAAAATGAGTTGTAATTGATTTGACCCCCCTATAAGTTTTGGAATTTGATGAAATTTTGTGAGGATGTTGTTTAGGATAAGATAATCATCCTCACCAATTTTCATTAAATTCCAAAACTTCTAGGGTCATCAAATGGTAGAATCAAAATCTACAGATTTAACGGTGACTGCGGACGACTGATTTTGCATCTACCATTTGATGACCCTAGAAGTTTTGGGATTTGATGAAAATTGGTGAGGGTGATCATCTTACCCTAGACAACACCCTCACCAAATTTCATCAAATTCCAAAACTTCTAGGAAGGGTCAAAATACCCACAATTCATTTTCTGAAATGGCAGCTCACAGCTCACTGTAACATTCCCCTCTCTCTCTCTCTATATATATATATATATATATATATATATATAGAGAGAGAGAGAGAGAGGGTTGGGATCCGCAGCCAACTAATATGGTGCCAACAAACGTGCCAACACATCCATAGAGGTTCATATAGGTTTTGAAATTTGCTGAAATTTGACAAGGATGATCACATTCCTATAGATAGCATGCCCATAAAAAATTAGAACATTCTAAAACTTCTAGGTGCGTCAAATGATCATCTTCAAATTAACGGTTAACATGGACGGTAGATAAATATCTTCATTTTTGACACACCTAGAAATTTTAGAATATTCTAATTTTTTGTGGCCATGCTATCTATTGGAAGGGGATCATCCTCACCAAATTTCAGCAAATTTCAAAACCTCTATGAACCTCTATTGATGTGTTGGCACCAGTGTTGGCACCAGTGTTGACACCAAAAGTGTAGGACGTTGATCATGATTATATATATATATATATATATATATATATATATATATATATATATATATATATATATATATATATATATATATATATATATGGAAAAGAAAGCCTCCAAATGTTCGGAGAAAACTTACCTCCAAATGCTGATGATTTGGTGCACCTAGGAGTTTTAGAATGTATTCATTTTTTGTGATTATAAACACCTTACCTTAGATAGAACCACTGTTTTAAAATCGGCCAAGTCGACTCGACTCGGCTGAGTTTCGATCCGACTCGGTCCAAAACTCGATTTGGCAACTACTCGGACCAAAACTCGAGTAACTCGGGCGAGTCACTTGAGTTTTTGGGGTGTGTGACGCGGTTCGAGTCTTGATCGTTGTATTTTTTGGGGTAAAATCGAGATCCGGTAAAACAATTTATGTTTTGTAATGACACTAGTGGAAGCCCGTGCCGATCGGCACGCAGCAGGCGCCTTCGGCGCGGCTGGCAACACTGTTACGGCCGCCTTCAGTGGCAAAGCCGTCTTTGGCAGTGACATGGGTATTGTGAAGAAAGCTGTAGCCAATCGACATGGGCTAGCTGTTGACAGCCACACATGTATTCCTTGTGCCACACTGCAACGATCGCCTTTAGCGGTAAAATGCATTCGGAGTTGGGGGCAAAAAACACCGACAGTGTCCACATTCGGTAGTGGCAAACTTATCCGTCTGTGACGGCTACATTCATCCATTACAACCAATTTTAGCAAGGGCGGCTACCGACAGATGTGGATGCCCTCGCTAAAAAATGTCACCACAGCCGAGTGTAGGAACCAACACCGATGTGGGCACCGTCGACGAATTTTGTCGCCCCCGCCGAATATGTTTTGCTGCCGAAAACAACAATGGCAGTACCTCTACGCATAGGAAATTCTAGTGCTTTAATATAACATTCTTCTTAATTTTGTCGCCCTCGTCGAATATGTTTTGCCACCGAAAACAGCCATGGCAATACCTCTAGGCATAGGGAATTCTAGTGTTTTAATATAACATTCTTTTTAATTAGTATACTACCTACCTCAAATTAATGATGTGTCAGAAAGTAACAAAGCTTTTACATGGTAAGACCAACAATTTAATATCTAGAAAAACTATATCAAGTATCGATAATATAGTTATATTTTGATATGATTGATTAAACTGGCTATGATCAAGAAAATTTCGTAGATATTACCTTTAAGATCCAAACCAAAGTATGATTCAATTAAAATGTGAAATACAAATAACTTTCACCTTCCCACCTCATTCAGGAGACTGACATTACGACTTTGATATAGGAAAACAATGTAGATGATGACTCCTCTGTCACCACCTCCAAACTCCACCACCACCATAGCATGCTTCCTCGTTCTCGTGCACACCCTTCAGCTTCATCGGCTCTAGCAGTAGCACACCCTTCACAATCACCTATTCCTTGGACTCCTGAATTTCAAAAATAATTTAAACAACCATTCGGATCCGTCACCTGTGAGCTCCTCGGATTCAGCTTCATGTCTAGGACTCGTGAGTCCCATTGCCCACACACACCGAAATGCAAGAAAAATCTCAGCAAAAAATATCAACAAATCAAGAAGGGCTCCCTCTACCAATTGGGATTGCATGTTTTTTTTTTTTTGGAGAATTCACTATGACTGCTTTAGGATCCAAGGAAAAGGAAAGTAGAAAAGGAGTAAAAAAATTTAAAAGAAAAAATTATATCTGAACAACTTTAGGAATCCATGCATCACGGTAATTTGATACACAAAAAATTAGGAAGATTAAAATCCAAAATTAGGGAAGGAAACAACAGTAAACACATTTTTTTTTCCGCATTTAAGGAAACACAGACTTCAGATCAAGAGGAACAAAGAGAAAATAAGGGGAAATTAAAAATTGATTTATTCTTGCCTTTGATCGATTAAAGCGATTTGAAGGAAGGATTACAGATCCAACAGCCACTCACGGCACTCCCCCTCCACCCGGACCGGTAGATGATCCCGACAACGTTCTTGAAGTAGAGAGAGAGGAGTTTGGGGTTTCACCTGGACCACCGACCATAGGTTGAGGCCGGTGCCGGTGACGGTGAAGTGGTGGACGGATTAGGCAGCTGGGCTTATAGAGCCGGAGGGATCGGAGATGGTAATAGGCCGGAGGGAGCGCCAAGAGAGAGAGAGAGGGCGGCCTCCTCCTTCACTGTTGTGGCCAGATTGGAGGGGGAAGGGGAGGAGGAGGGCAGCCTCCTCCTTCACTGTTGTCTCCAGATCGGAGGGGGAAGGGGAGGAGGTTGACGGCCTCCTCCACCATTGTTACAGTCGGATCAAGAAGGAGGGAGGCCTCCTCCTCCATCGCTACTGCAGGCTCAAAGAAGGGAGGAAGAGGGTCCTCCTCCACCGTTGCTATCGGATCGGAGAGGGGAGGAGGAGGGCTGACTGGCCTCCTCCTTCACTGTGGTGGCCAGATCGGAGGGGGAAGAGGAGGTTGACAGCCTCCTCCACCACTGTTATAGCCAGATCAAGAGGGAGGGAGGCCTCCTCCTCCATCGTTGCTGCAGGCTGGAAGAAGGGAGGAAGAGGGCAACCTCCTCCTCCATCGTTGTTGTCGGATCAGAGAGGGGAGGAGGAGGGTTGACTGCCTCCTCCGATGCTTCATCGGGGGCTTTGCCGGGTTGAGACCAATGGGGGAGACGGAGGGAGAGAGAGAGAGAGAGGGATAAACTTCAGTGGGGAGGCTCTACCGCATAAAGCTGTGGGGTGTGATCGATCGGGCGGTCAGGCTCCCACCCAATCCACAGAGAGAGAGAGATCCGGGAAGAAAGAGAGAGATATCGGGGGAAGAGAGATTCTCACCAGCGGAGTCATCGGCGTTCGAGGTCGGCGTTGGAGGTCGGGCGGCGTCCGTGCAGGCGGGGGAAGTTGGGGGCTGTGACGGAGAGGGAGAGAGGGGGCGATGGAGACGGGGGAGGTCTTGGGTTTGAGGTCGGCGTCGGAAGGGACGGGGGAGGTCGGGGTGGGAGACGAAAGGGACGGAGAGAGAGAAAGAGAGAAGGGGGAAGGGGATCGGTATCGGGGCCGGGAAGGCGATGGGGAGAGCGAGAGAGAGAGAGGAAAGGGGATCGGGATCGAGAATAATATCGAGATGAGAGAGAGATTCCAATCGGAATAGAATCGGGATGAGAGGGAGGGAGGTGCGATGCCATCAGATGGTCTAAAATCTCTCTCAACCATTATGCTTTCTTCTTTTAAATCGAATTATATTTTGATGCTTTGAAGGCACTCGGTGGGATTCTATCGGACGGCCCAAAATATCTCAGTTATAGTGGCACGGTTGTAAATAAATCGAACGTGCTGTGATATGTATTATAGATGTTATTTGGTGATAAGCTTTAAGGTCATCAAATCTTGTTAGATATCCATTTTTAAATATATATAATATTAAAATATATTATATAATGTCGAGTCTTTTGTATCGAGTTTTGTCGGGTTTTAGCCGAGTTGTCGAGTCAACTCGACTCATTAAGGTTTCGAGTCTGAATAGAACACTTTAAAAAAATTGGCTTATTCTAAAACTCCTAGGAGCATCAAATGTTAGAAGCTTTATCGATCGTCCGTTCTAACCGTTAATTTGAATTCTAACATTTGATGCCATATAAGTTTTAGAATGTGCTGATTTTGTAGGTGTTCTATCTAAGGTAATGTGCTTATCTTCACAAAAAATCAACACATTCTAAAACACCTAGGTGTATCAAATCACCGCATATGAATGTAAGTTTCCTTCGAACGTCTACAGGTTGCCTTTCCCCATATATATATATATATATATATATATATATATATATATATATATATATATATATATATATATATATATATATATATATATATATATATATATATATATATATATATGAGGAATGGGATGCTGCCTATCAAAGCAGCGTTTTTTGCTGCTTTGATACATTGTTTGACCATCCTAGAAGTTTTGGAATTTGATAAAATTTGGTGAGGGTGTTGTCTAGGGTAAGATGATCATCCTCACAAAGTTTCATCAAATTCCAAAACTTCTAAGAGGGTCAAATGGTCGAAGCAAAATCTGCAGTCACCGTTAAAATCTGCAGATTTTGCTTCGACCATTT
Organism: Chamaelirium japonicum; assembly: GCA_947650365.1. Taxonomy (NCBI): domain Eukaryota; kingdom Viridiplantae; phylum Streptophyta; class Magnoliopsida; order Liliales; family Melanthiaceae; genus Chamaelirium; species Chamaelirium japonicum. The sequence continues at coordinate 50,256,165 of OX393557.1, read as the reverse complement.
GACCCTCTTAGAAGTTTTGGAATTTGATGAAAATTTGTGAGGATGATCATCTTACCCTAGACAACACCCTCACCAAATTTCATCAAATTCCAAAACTTCTAGGATGGTCAAACAATGTATCAAAGCAGCAAAAAACGCTGCTTTGATAGGCAGCATCCCATTCCTCTCTCTCTCTCTCTCTCTCTCTCTCTCTCTATATATATATATATATATATATATATATATATATATATATATATATATATATATATATATGGGGACGGGGAGCCTGGACCTCAGGTGCAGCGTTAACGCTGCACCCTTGGCTCTACGCGCGACAACTGTCCGAAGATCAGAAGCGGCGCGGGGGGTGCGGACCGCAGTTAACAGCCCCAAATCCTGTGGCCGTTCCATCAAAAAAAATCGACCGTCTGATCCCGTACATATTACCCGCTCGGTTTGATTCGACTCCCATCCGTTCGATCGATTGTAATCGAACGGATGGAAATCATTTTCGCTGTTACTGTAGCGGCTACAGTAACAGCGAAAACAAATTTCATCCGTTCGATTCCCATCGATCGAACGGATGGGAATCGACCGGCCCATGTGTATTAATCCGATTCCCATCCGTTCGATCGATTGGAATCGAACGGATGGAAATTTTTTTCGCTGTTACTGTAGCCGCTACAGTAACAGCGAAAATGATTTCCATCCATTCGATTCCAATCGATCGAACGGATGGGAGTCGAATCAAACCGAGCGGGTAATATGTACGGGATCAGACAGTCGATTTTTTTTTATCGGACGGCCACAGGATTTGGGGCTGTTAACTGCGGTCCGCACCCCCCGCGCTGCTTCCGATCTTCCCGATTTCGGACAGTTGTCGTGCGCAGAGCCAAGGATGCAGCGTTAACGCTGCACCTGAGGTCCAGGCTCCCCATCCCCTATATATATATATATATATATATATATATATATATATATATATATATATATATATATATATATATATATATATATATATATATATATATATATATATATATATATATATATATATATATATATATATAGGGGCATGCTATGCTGCGGCATGCGGTGCGTGCGGCACTGCACCGCAGCCGTCTGATGCACGCGCTGCATGCATCACATGCACGCAGCAGTGCATCAGACGGCTGCGGTACAGTGCCGCACTTACCGCATGCCGCATTATAGCATTTCTCTCTCTCTCTCTCTATATATATATATATATATATTTATATATATATATATATATATATATATATATATATATATATAGAAAGAGAGAAACAAGATGCTACCTTCGAAAGCAGCGTTCTTCACTGCTTTGACAAGTCATCGGTGACTATCAAAGCCATGAACGATGACAATGGTCATCCAAACTCACAATCAGAAGGTGCTAGAAGTCACCGGAAGTAGTCGCCGGCTGTGGATGTCGTCGGAGATCACTAGATGAGGTGAGGTGATGAATGGACGGCTTACAATTGAAGTACACACCGGAGTTCTTTATCGGTAAACGCCAATAGGTGGTGTCAGCGGAGATAACTGGTGGAGGTGATCGGAGAGTGCTGATGTTGATTCTGGTCGGAGATCACATGTGGTGCGGCCGTGGCGAATTGTCAAAGCAACAAAAACGCTGCTTTGAGAGGTAGCATCACGACCCTCATGTGTATATATATATATATATATATATATATATATATATATATATATATATATATAGAGAGAGAGAGAGAGAGAGAGAGGATACGGGGTATAGGTTGGCGGCCTATTTCGACGAAATGGGCAACCACCCATTTGATGGCCCTAGGAGTCTTAGAATGTACTGATTTTTTGTGAGCATAAACCCCTTACCTTAGACAGAACACCCACAAAAAATCAGCAAATTCTAAAACTTTTAAGGGTATCAAATGTGATATTTCAGATTAACGGTTACAACGGACGCTCGATAAAACTTCTAACATTTGATGCCCCTAGGAGTTTTAGAATGAGCTGATTTTTTGTGGGTGTTCTATCTAAGATAAGGTGCTTATGCTCACAAAAATTCAGCACATTCTAAAACTCCTAAGGGCAAAGTGGGTGGCTGCCCATTTCACCAAAATAGGCTGGCAGCTCATTTCCCGTTTCCTCCCTCTCTCTCTCTCTCTGTATATATATATATATATATATATATATATATATATATATATATATATATATATATATATATATATATATATATTGAAGCATTAAAGCCAGTAGCAATCAACGTTGAGCACAAGGTTAGCAGCTCCTAGTGGGACGAAGCACTGAAGCAGCTCGTGAAGGTTTCGAGCACACTAATTTTACAACACACACACACACACACACACACACACACACATATATATATATATATATATATATATATATGTGTGTGTGTGTGTGTAATCACCATAGCCATCAAGCCATGTTCCTTCCATCTACTTGGGGTCGGCTTTATGAATCATTCTTCTCCATTCATTTCTATTTAGGGTGAATAGTATGTATAATTTATCAAAAAATATTCAATTTTTTATGATATATACATGTATATAATAAATAATAGTGACATATTATATCATATGTACCGAATTTTAGGTCACGACACGGTTGAGTATTGACCGTGATTACTACTCTACTCAGCAAGTTTTCAAGTCAGGTAGAGTTTCCAGGTTTTAAAACATCTACCATGTGTGTGGCGGTGTTGCTAGCCTATGGTGCCATGCCTCCTCTCTTCTTGATGGCACTGAACCGAGGAAAGAGACAGACAGAGTGAAATGAATATTAACAAATTCATGATGATCCGAGAGAGAAAGAAGGATCGACGTGATCCGTTTTCAATCAATAGCAAATCCAAAGAGAGTTTGACGATTTGACTTTTTACGAATCCATTTTTTTTGCGATCCTTCTACAACTTATTTCTTCAATTCGATAACCAAACAATCTAGGTTTGCGACATAACGATCCATCTTCGGATTTTACACAATCAATTTTTATTTTATAGTCCCGTGCGATGAACGGTTAGTAACTAGTTGTGCTATGTTTCTGAATTTTCTCAAGAAGTTAAAAAAAAATCCAGCATCAGTCTCTCTCTCAATAGTGAGATTCGTGAATAATTTTAGTCAAAGTCATAATAGCGGTCATAAGACAATCAATAACCAAGACATCAAATAGTGTTGCTTGTACCAAGCTCAAAGTTCAAATAATAATCTTTCATCCATATGCAAATAGAACATATACTTAATGTCGAAAGCTAGAAACCAAATGATCCATATCGTATTCAAAGATACATCATAATAATCTATTTATTTATCTATTTAAAAACAATACCCTATGGTACAAAAGGGATTTTAGCTAATACCGACAAGAAAAACAATAAAGAAAGATGAAGGCTAACAACTAACGTTCCCTAAAAAGATTTGCACATTTCAGCAAACCTATACAACTAGCTAATTCAACGTATAGATCAGAACAGCTAACTTAAGGTGTGAGTCAAATAGGGATATTGATAATCACTACAAGATATGACAAGTTAACGCTTACCCATATCAGAACCATTCCATTGCATGGTTTCACATTCAATCTCATCATCATCCTCGTGACCAGTTGGGCCTTCAATCACGCTAAGAGCATTTCTTTGCAGCTTCACCTCTATGCCATTTGTCAGAACCTGCAATTTCATTAATCAGAACTAATGAAAACAGATAAAGCTGCTTTAATAAATACAACCCGTCAGAGAAGAAATTGATTTGTAGATCACATACAACGTTTAAATGTATTACATTTCAGGGAAACAAAATCAAATGATAGAAAAAAGTTAGAAAATGGTAAAAGCAGAACCAATCTTGAAGAAATAACACATAAAACTTACTACTATAACACTCAATCTAACAATCCCAAGTAACTCAACAAAGCAACAATCAGAAACCCTCGACAAGGTTCATCTAGTTTGCACAAGCGATCATCCAACTATTTACAAAATAATTCTTTTGATCCCACTAACAAGACCTTTAATAGGTGAAACTTGAGGCATTACCTCTAATTTTTATGCATAGAAATTACAGACAGCATTGAACAGGTATGAAGGTTTGAAATGATTACTCCAAATAAACTAAGAACAGAAGCATTAACTCCAATGTAAGTTGACCCACTATTTCAAAATGGGAGGAGTATAAGAATCTTAGGTTCAACTAGCTTTAATTTTATACATCAAATATCCCCCCCCCCCCCCCTTTTTTTTTTGTCTCTCGTTACCCAGGAGTGCGTAGGGAAATTTACGAGTGGGTCGGTGCGCATTCCCAGAGGGATTAGTCTGAGCCCGAAGTGAGTCCGAAGGTTTTGGGACACCCACTGATCTCACAAAAAAAAGAGGCCCAATGAAATAAAAATAAAAAAATCCCCTCCAGAGCATGAACGCTAAAGATTGACAGCGTCAACCACCTTTCTATTACACATCATATACAAAATACGGTAAGATACAATGTAACAATCACAATATCATCACATGCATCTTATTCTGATAAGTGATACTGGGGCATCAATGCATTTCAGTCACATTGCACGTCATATACAAAATACGGTAAAAAAATCCCCTCCAGAGCATGAACGCTAAAGATTCAGCCCATTGAACTCCTTTAACAGGAACATTAGATAAAATAAGTTACAGTATCGAATACTACTTCGCATTTAGAAAGTGAACCTAAGATGATTGGAATTTGTCAACCAAGTGTCGCATTATAAACCAATTAGTAGCTTCTGCGGTCAGCAACTATAATTCTGTAAAAAGAAAGGCATCATTGCCCGATGCCCGCAAAATTTTTTTACAAACATGTAATGTACAATCCATATACTTGAAAAAACTACAAACAAGTTGGTATTCAAAATTAACTTCTTTGAGTATATCAACATGGAATCTCAATAAGTAGATCGCTTACATAGATTTGTAGACTCATTAAACAATCAAACAGTATGCAGAATAACATAGAGATTCTCTGCAGATGCTTATGGATATTGGATAAATGACAGAGGTTCACAGCATGTATCTCTTAACATGTTAGAATCAGTTTTTCTTTTATTTTCTTTTTCTTTTTCTTTTTCTTTTTATTATTAATTTGCAATCTCATAATAAAATGATAAGATCTTAGGAAGTGTTATGTCAGGCTCTCAGCACAAAATGAAGATATCTTGTGCAATAACTCAGATTTACACTCTCATAGTTATACCTAATTCGATATCACCAGCTATCCAAGTTCATAACTTCATATACACACGATGCATGCCGGCCAACAGCAGCCTCATTGAGACTGTAATTCAGTTAATTTACAAGGCAAAAAACTCATTAAGATTTCAAAACAAATTGCAACGAAACACCAAAAAGCTCAGATAGGAAAGGCAAAAGGAGACAAAGACTCAATCTATTATATCAATAAATGAACCAGATAAAGTTTCAAAATTAAAATTTGAAGAAAAAGAAACAGGTGAAGATCCTTTCTCAAAAAAAAAAAAACAATATAGTCACTATCACTGCATCCTCAAACCGTTTTGCCTCTAATTTCAGAACAATATCAAGCAACAGTGTAATGCAAGATCGAAACTATTCTGCAGACCAACATCAAAGATATCCACAGATCACGACAACAATCTGCCCAAAAGAATAAATGCAATTGTGTCACGTTCAATCCATATATCTAGAAGCTGAAACACATCATGCAACCAGCGCACGTTACAAATAATCCATCAGAAAACAGATTATCCTCATGAGCGCAGAACCTAAAACAGGCTACATAAAAGGTGAGCTAATTTATCATACGAAAACTTCCATTAGAACCATAAAATATAAGCCCAAAAATGCCATAACCTAAATTTTCCCAGGAATTCATAGTCTGAAGCATGGAAAGCAAGAATTTCACTATGGTTCAACTGCTATCACATTGATTTGAAAGAATCCCTAACGATGCAACTTGGATAGTCAGACGAACTAGAACCCTAACAAAACCCTAAAACAGCATATCGGGTCGGTTCTAATTACACAAGAGTAAGAAATCCAATAGTAGAAAGAAAGAAAAAAAAGCAAACCCTAAGACTCACCCAATGGTATACTCAATGGGATCTTATGTTCCTATTTCCATCAGAGCACCACTTCACATGGAAGTAGTCATTTGAATTAGTTGGTCAGGATCGGATATGCAATTTTATTTAATAAGGGATTATTAGCATAAAGGTGGAAATTTTGATTGAGTAGCTATTGAAATGATGGGCAAGAAATGAAATTTCGTGTATTATAACAATCACATTGTCGAATGAGACACAGGCAACTGACAAAGATAATGACCCAGAACTTTCAAGATCGAATCCCCCAAAAACCCCGTCAAATAAACCAAAATTCGTCCCTTTTGAACCCCAAAATCACAAAATTACTAATACCCAGTAAAGGAACAATCAGGGTTTAGCAGGGAAATCACCAGCCAATGCCACCCGCCGAGGCCGACGGCCTTCTTGACGACTCCCTGTAGGCCGACGAGCACCGATTTGGTGCGGTTGTTTCCGGTGACCACCACCTTTGTGTGGCGCGGGAGCACCGAAAGCTCCTCCTCGCTGCTCTCCCCGCAGCTCTGCTGCTGCTGCTGCTGCTGCTGAACCTGAGTGAATCCACCATTCATCGCCCCCTCCCCTGCTTCCAGCATACTCACCCCGCCACTCCGAATATCGAAAATTAAGCTAAAAATTCGGAGAAAATACGGAGATCGGAGCCTTCAGTCGCATTGGGATGCCGGATCGGGCATTGCGGGGAGGAAATTTGGTGTTCTTAGAAGAATTTGAAGTAATTTTGAAGGATTAGTGGGAATTTTGGGGGGAATGAGAGAGAGAGAGAGAGAGAGAGAGAGAGAGGGGGAGGGAGTCCCAGAGAGATGAGAGTGACTGTGCTTTCTCTCTCTGCAATCCCATTTTTCCGTCCTTTGGCTCTGCTGCTCTAAATCCCGACGACCCGAGTAAAGCGAATGGGAGCGGGGCGCGTGTCGGATGTGGTCCTGACCGAGCACGTGGAAGATGGGAACTGTGGGTCCATCTACTCGGACTATAGTCACTATACAGACACCGAGTAGTAAGGGGGTGGCAATGGGTCGGGTCGGATCGGGTCGGGTCGGATTGTGATATATACAAGAGCAAAACACTCAATCCGAACCCGACCCGTTTAATAAACAGGTTGACCCTGCTCATTTACCCCGTTTAATAAACGGGTCGGGTTGGGTCGGGTCAAGTTGGCTCTGGTTGGGTCAAAAGAACCAATGCAATTCCATCGGGTTGGGTAAAGTCAGGTTGGGTTGGGCCAGGTTTGATCGGGTTGGGCTGGATTGGCTCGGGTCGTGTCGAGTTGGGTTGTTGACGGGTTGATACGACCCATTTAGTACATGTCAAGTCGAGTTATAAGCATAATCCTAAACCCAACCCATTAAACAAAAGGGCTAGTTGGGTCAACCTGTTTTGGCCACACCCAAACGCACTAACTTTGGGGTCATGTTGGAGGGTCGGGTCAAGAATTGCCACCCCCTAATCAAGTAATGCTATTTAACCAATGACATAGCCAACACCATCACCAACCTGCGTAGGTGATCTCTTCTGATTGGCGGGACTTAGGGGTGTAAACGGATATTCGAAAATTCAAATCCAGTTCGTATTTGAATCCGAATTTTGCAAATTCGGATAACAATTTTTAATATCCAACAAAAACGGATACGGATGTTAAGACGGACTATACATATAGACGAATATCCATATCCGTATAGATAATATATAATATGATATGTATGCGTGTTATGATCCAAGAGCGGCTCTCAATATTTGGCAACATTGCACATACAGTTGCACTAAATGATAAACAATAATTTTAAAAAACTGGATTATAATATAATTTATTTAGAAAAAATGGATCGAAAAGTTTTAATTCAGTAACAACGGATTTATACGGGTATAAAATCCAAACTACCCGTTCACCTAGTCGTTGGGCTTTATACGGCAGTTAAACTATTGTATAAAATCTAGGGCTAGTCGTTGGGCTTTATACGGCAATTAATCTGTCGTATAAATCTAGGGCTAGCTGTTGGGCTTTATACGGCAATCAAACCGCAGTATAAATGAACAAACTAGTCATTGGACGTTATATGGTAGTTAAACTGCCATATAAAGACATAGTTGTTGTCCGCCGAATGGTCGAATCCTTCTTTTTATAAATACACCCCCAATTTCACCTTTCACAACCACACCATCCACCCTCCAAATCCTTCTCAACCATCCACCCTCCCAGTTCTCCTCAACCATTCGCCATCCAAATTCGCTCGCTCAAGTTCGCTCCCTCTTCCTCTTACGATGGCCACTCGAATTCCAATTGTTGATTGTTTTCGGAGGTTGTTGCAAAGTCAAATCCTACATCGGATGGAGTACAAGGGTCATCTTCATCCAGCCCAATAGTACGTTGACAGATCTATGAGAGGAGATCGTTTATTGGTGCAACCTTTGACCAGGCTTCAATTTAAGGATCAACTCTTTTGGTTAGTCCATCGTAATCTTATATAGTAGAAGTATACAATGATAAAATATATCGATGGATAATAAATGATGAGATAACTAGAGGCAATAGGCCTACGATATTTGTATAATACACATCGTCTATTGGTGTAACTATTGATAATCAATCATCTTATAACGCTGGTTAACCTAGTTCCTCGGCACCAGTTTATAACATGACTGATATCTCGTTGTCAGTGCCCTTATCGATACCAACATCGGTATCAGCTTCGGAACCAATTGCTTCTGACAGCGACATGGACTTAGAATTTAGTAACTTGAGTTCATCATCATCGGATGATGCTGAAATGTATGTTGGCAAAACATATGATTCTACAAAAAAATCCGAATTATAATTTGCGAGATTCCAATTAAAAAGAATTTTACAAAAAAAAATTCGAACTGCAATTCGCGAGTCGTGCCGGTGCATAATTTATGTTTATTCTCTCATTATTCGTTTCCATTGATTTGTTTTCTTATAAAGTGTTTGGATCAGGGTTTTGATTTGGGAGGGAGAGGAGTATTGTGTTTGGGTGAGAGATGTGATTTTAGGGGAGGATTCTGTTGATGGGTTCTTTGTTCGGCAGTAGGCATGTCTTTAACTGTTTTGCAATATTAGCCGTAGGACATAATAATTTGCTATATTAGCTAAGATCCCTACAAATATACATTTGTCTTTAGAAAGAGTATACATTCGTTTGGAGGGACTTACGCTATATTTTAAAATTAACATGTCCTGCAACTAAAAGTCATCTCTCAAAAAGGGCTTATGTCAAGCTTCCCCTTGTTTTGTTTAAGGGGATTTTATGCTTGATTTCATGTTGTTGTTTATGTTGACATTTTAGGATCGGTTTTAGTAACTCAAATTAATTACAAGAGTATGTTTTATTATCTTTCTGGCTCAGTAGTTATTCATTCAATCATCGTTATCTGTTGGTTTTGATGCTTTGTGATCTATCTCATAGCACCATAGTGGTCCTTAAATCACCTGTTAATGCATCTGGCATAAGATAGACCAAGGATCGAAACAACCCATAGGTGTGAGAGATGTCCTGATTTTTAATAACCCCATGGGTAGGAAGATATAAAACGAGTGTTAAAATAAGAGCTTCAAATTTTGCTCGCGCGCCCTGCTGCGTTTTGCCACTGAAGGCGATCACGATAGTGTTGATAGCCACACCGAAGGTGCACGCTACGTGCCGATCGGCTCGGGTTGGGTGTATAATTAGCGACAATGTCCGTCACCGCTCAATATGAGCGCCCTCACCAAAAGTGGCCACTATTGGAAATAATTCCATGGTAGAGGCCCGCAGCGGAAGCAAAGTGTATATCCGAAGACCGGGGATGGTATGCATTACATATCAAAGTTTTCATCGAAACGATCTACACGTGCGTGTATGAATCTAGCATGGCAACTACACGACCCCCTAACGTCGATCTAGCAAAAAGAATAATATAGCATGTATGCATATTCTATCTATACACTAAATCTACATGTTAGAAGTCATACCTCCGTGCGGATTTTTTCACCGAGACAAGTTTCTTCTTTGTCGATGGAGACAGGCTCGGATCTGCTCAACATACCTTTGGTGCAACGGTTATAACTTTCTGGTCCGAACTCCGATTGGGCTGAAATTTGGACTATAGATAAATGACTTTGAGATGCAACTTTTATAATAAATTTCACCTCGTTTAGAATTCTGTAGCTCTCGGAATTATAAAAACATCTCTGATCTTCTATGCAAATTCTGGACAGCAAAGGCTTGCGAGAGACGCCTTCTAGTTCACTCAATCTTGCATGATGTACGAACCCTCGTCAATGGATCTCTGAGTGCGTCCATATGACAAACCTTCTCCTTCTACAAAATACCATACGAGGAAGACGAGTCACCATCCAATGGCGCAAGCGAAGGAGAGAGAGACGAGAGAGGAGAGGAGAAGAGAGGAGAGAGGTGCGACTAGGGTTTCCCCAAATAGCATCATGCATGGCCGGCCCCCCTCTCTCCCCTTGCTCTTATATAAGGCTGCCCTATCCTTTGGATAAAGTCCAAACGGATAAAGTTTGACTAATTCAAACCTCTCCCTTTATCCCTCCTTTATCTCTATCTCTTCTAGGTTTTGAAAACGGTCAAAACCAGCCCACTTTTTATCCCTTATGATCGGCCCCTTCATTGGAGGCAACAACCTCCTAAAACAAAGGGGGCCGGCCTTGACCAATCTTCCAACATCTAGGGTCGGCTCCCCTAGTGCATAGTGGAGCATGGTTTGACCAAAATGCCCCTATATCACTAGTTGGTCGTCCCTCGTGTACGAGACTTTGCAAGGCACACATAAGTGAAGTGCACTAGTGATTTTACTATTCTCTAAGGTGCCCGTAGGGTGCCTCTAGTAAAGTCAACCCGTAACATGTACTGGTGCATTGCACCCATGTGGCGGAGTCCACTTATGGCAAGGGATCGCTACATGTGTTTCTATACTAACCTAGGGTTTCTCCTTAGTACACACACGTAGTTACGCATCTACCGTGCATTAATGCGAAGCACTTACGAAGTGTAGGTTTGGACTTCTCGCTTCCTCTAACTACGTCATGTGTTTCGAGAAGATGGTACAAGGATCGTACATAATATGGATAAGGTGGAACCTTTAGGGTCCAGGGTTCATGGCTTATAACTTAGACTCGATCAATACACTACCCGAGTGTACGATCGATCATTTGAGCCCGAGTTAACCTGCGTAGTCACCCTGAGTGCGAAGCAGGCTGCACTCCAATTTTCCTAGACTTACTATATTCTCTGCATACCCCTACTCTCCGCTTAGTGTGGTAAGCTTGATATCCCTCCACTTGGTGCCATAATGCAACTCGAGCGGTAGAGAATATCGTCAGACTCGAGTGCTCATATGACTCGGTTCCTTCCAGGTTAACCACGTACGTCGTACCTCCGATTACTCTACCGAGTAACCGGATCCAGTCAACAGTCCAACTGATGACCATCTGGCCAGGGTTTAATACGACGTAGGTCAGACCAAGGAATGCACCTCCCGTGAGGGGTGTGGATGACCTGCATGAATGATATGCTGATGCGACGCCAACCGGGTAACCCAATACATCGTTGTTTTGGGTCACGTAATCTGGACCCTCACACACTGGTGCGCCAAAGCATCACACAATTGGTTAGCCCACCACATACGGTTCCTCAGGGTTTAGGATCGTTTTACTCTAAGATGAAACATGGCTTAGTGCACTGGTGTCTGCTCACCGATCTATGCACCGGATTGGCTTCGTTCGGCCACAGACACTGTGCCTGGTAATGACCGTGGTGGAAACACCCACGTTCTGTCATCCCAACAGCTTGTCTTGATAGGGCGACTAACCCTAATCAGAGCTGCAAACGTATTTAGGTTACATAGGACCAGTCCATTGAGTCTCCCACTCAAGTTGATTACCATGTAGCCAGGGCTCTCTGTTCTGTAACCAGAACACGTACTAAGGTACGTACCAAGATGTAATCCTAAGCTATCAACCATATATAGCTAAACTATAGGTTTCTACAAGCTGAAGACCTCACCAATTTTAATAATCTCCCACTAAGTCTAACGAGAAAAAACGATGTTGAGCTCTATAGCTTCTACATGCTGCCCAAAAGCCTTTGCAGTAATTCTCTAATGGAATTAACAATATTATCTACAGATACTACCTCAATACCGCTACTTGTATTTTCTCTTATAACTGTCAGATCAAGTGAAGTTTGTACTTGATGGGTTTCCCCTCACGGTAGTGCCTAGGCTCCTTGGACCTTGCTTAGCGCTCTTCTGTTGGTATAACAGATAATTGAGCCTCTGGTATGTGTTCTATGTTCTCCAAGAATTTCCTGAGCCCCACCTGATATACTACCTCGCAGGCAACAACGTGCTCAGTCATTGTGGTGGAGTCTGTGATGCTCTCTTGCTTCACACTTTACCAACTACTACTTCTAATCCCAAGATAAAAACAATTCTTGAAATTGATTCTCTGGAATACATATTTGATACCAAAGTCAGACCCTGTGTGTCCAATCGATATCAGAACCTGTGAAGTGCAAGCTAACTCGCAATACTCACTTGATGAGGATTTTTTAGTATACCTTCATATTAGTCCAGTGACCTAGACTCGAGTTCGACTAAAACCAACTCATCATTCCTGCTGCGCACTAGATATCTAGCCTCGTAAACCGAATCTGGCTAGAATCTTATCTTCATGCATAGCCTGTGACAGTAAGAGAACCTTACTCTGGTAATCTCGAGTTATATTGATTCCCATAACATAACTCGCCTCACTAGGGTCTTTCACATCGAGTTGTGATGACTATAAACCTTTATCATAAACAATATTCCTACATCATTTTCAATCAGTAGAATATCGTTAACGTAAAGTGCTAAGTACACCCTTGTAGCTATTTCACCTTTCTTGTACCTACTAGGTTTATCCTCATTTTGATCAAATTTGTATGATCGGATTCTCTTGATCAAAATCGATACTCCAACTTGGATGCTTGCATCAGTCAATAAATGGACCTTTGCAACCTGCATTCCAGATCTTTCTGGCCTACTGACATAAAGCATAGGGCTACATCATCCACATATCCTTTTCCAAATCCCCATTAGGGAATAACTGTCTTGATATCCATCTATCAGATCCTCCAACTATAATGGGCTGTGATGGATTAAGAGAATCCGAAATAGACTTAGGCATAGTTACCGGCGAGATGGTTTCGATATAGTCAAACATTTCTCCCTTGGCAACTAATCTAGCTACTTAAGTCTTAATAAGAATACCATATCCTCTTTTTATACACCCCATACACCCAAAAGGGTAATAGTGTAATAAGAGTCGAAACTGTTTCAAGGGATATTGATGTTTACTTGCCTCCATGGTCTTTTGCCAATCAGAGCTATCAGAACCTCCCACTACTTCTTCGTAGCTCTAGGGATCATCCTTCTGAAACTCTGGATTAACTATCGAAGTTTCTCCATGTATCTATCGGGAGCTCTGATGGTCCCATAACGACGAGGTGGTGGTGGTACAAAAGTGAATCGTTTTTACAGTATCTGGTATACTAGTTTCTGTATCATCTATTCCCACTACGTTTTTGGATGCGCACTCTCTACCAGTACCCAGTAGTTCACCCAGAACTACCTTACTGATAAACTTATGGTCTATAATGTAATCTTTATCTAGGTAAATATATCCATAGAAACGATTACCTTCTAGTCCTCAAGATTATAGAATAGTCCACTTTATGCTTCCCTAGGGTAACCTATAAACAGATATACCTGCAACTTCATCTCCATCTCATCCCTCTTGTCCTTCTATACAAGTGTATAACAATCATATATCCTGAGACACTATAGTGTCAACTTTTGCTTAAACTATAGCTTTCTATAAGTTTGAGGCACTGATTTAGATAAGAAATAGTTTTAGATATAAACTACTGTTTTAAGGTACAACCCAACCAGAAGGTGAGTAGTACACTTGGCAATATTCATCATACTATGGATCATGTCCAATAGGGTCTGATTCCTTTATCTCAAAGACCCCATTCTGACGTGTTATCCTTGAAGATTTACTTGGGAGATAATCCTATGCTCCCTTAGGACCCTACGGAATCTATCCGATAGGTACTTATTCCATCGATTAGATTGAAGAGCCTTCTACCATCGGGACGCTCTTGGAACCACATACGTCAAAATTAACTAACATCAATACCTTAGTGGCCCTTTTAGTTACTATGCCTTTCAGATAACACTCATTGGTCAAAAGGGATCTCCGAGAAATCTGTGAACAGAAACTCAGCCTTTTTTAACCTTTGAATTTATCCGATACAAAGTATCTAAATCAGAGGCGCCACAAATAGGTTAGCTTCTCCGAAGGATTTAGATGAATTTAAATTAGACGTTGCTGCTGTTATGAAATCTATATCTGAATTAGGATTAAATACAAAGAGATCATTCTAAATTATTCTTTTAGCAATGAAGTTATCTATTCAGTTTAAGATACATACCTACGGTGCTGTCTAAAACTAAAAACTTTATTTACCAAGGAGGAAACATAACTAAATCTCTAAAGATTAAAATTCGTGTTTTGGAAAAACTAAGACAATCATTGTTGGTAAAAATCCCGTGGTAGAGGCTCGCAGCGGAAACGATTTGGCGGTCGAAAAATCGTTCATGATGCACGTTACACGATTTAAACTTTCATTGAAACTAACCTACATATGCGTGCATGTGTATTCACGTGAATCGAATACCCTAACGGCAATTTAGTGTAATGATTATCTAGCATGCATACAAATCATAAAGCTCGCTAGATCTATGTGTTAGATTATTCATACCTTCGTGCATATCTTTTAACCACGGAGAATTGTCTTCTTTGTCGATGGAGACAGACGATCGTTCGCGACGAAGCCGATGGTATGAATGGAGATGATGCCTTCTTGTTCACCCGATCTCACACGATACACGGAACGTCGCTCTCGGATCTCTGAGTGCCTCCGAAGAACGATCCTACTCCTTCTACGAAACTCCACGCGAGGAAGACGAAGTATCAAGCGGGGAAGTAGAGAGGTGAGGGAGAGATCTAGGGAGAAGAGAGGGGGGGTTCGATTTTTTCAACCTCTATGGCCAGCCCCATAAAGCCCCCTATATAGGGCCGGCCTACCCCCTTGGATAATGATCCAAGGGGATAAGAACACCCCCCAAAAATCTTCCCAAAATCATATTTTTATTTTTCCTTGTATTTATCCGTTTTTCCCACTTTTAGGGCTTGTTTTGACCAATTCAAAACCCTATCCCTATCCTTATGGCCGACCCTATTGATGGGGGATTATCATCCCCACAATATAGGGCCGGCCCTAGCATGGTCCCTCACTGCTAGGGTCGGCTATAAGTGAGGTCTGCAAGAGTGAGTTTTTACCAAAACGCCCTGACGCCTCAATTTGATCATTTCTAGTATGGGAGACCTAGCGGTCACTCCTTAAGTGATCTTTACTAGTTACCTCACTATTAACTGAGGCCATCTGAGGGTGCCTCTAGTAAAGTCAACTAGTCAACTCACAACATATGCATCGCACCTATGCAGTGAAGTTCACTTATGGCTAGGGATAACTACTTGCGCTTCTGTACTAGTCTCGGGCTTACCCCTTAGTACTCGCATATAGTTACGCATCTATCATGCTCTAGTGCCAAGCACACACGGAGCATAGACTTCTTTCTTCCTCCTACTGCTCATGGTGTTCCGAGAAAATGGTTCAAGAACCGTACATAATGTTGATAAGGTGGAACCATCAGGGACCGGGGTTCATGGCTTCCAACTCAAGCTCGATCGACACAACTACCCCGAGTGTACCATCGATCCTCTGAGCTCGAGTTAACCTGCGTGGCCACCCAGAGTGCGACGCAGGCTGCACTCCAATTCACACGGACTTACTATATTCTCCATCATACCACTGCTCTCCGCTTAGTAGTGGTAAATGTTGAGCGGCCAATTTGTGCGAATTATCCTTTTAGTATTATGCATATATCATCAGTTTGCTATGTAAAACTTTCATACTACACGTAAACTGCATAATTATCTTTGCACCACTGCTTAGTAGACTTTCATACGAACACAGTGATATATTGGTTCGCTTTCATACATTGCATGCATGAAAAATACGGATCCCAATAGTCCAAATTATCCTTTTATCGATAATCGCATTTGAATCTGATAAGTGTCATTTCATGTGTGTCTTTCAGGGAATGAATCCGGTTCTTAGCAAAGCTAGCTCAAGAGCATCATGATAGAGTGATGAACATTTTCATGGAGAGTCGATGGAGCATGCACAGACTGTTTGGAGGCTTTTCTGAAGATCAATGTGAAAAAGAATATCTATGATGATTCAGTCAAGGGAAGGCTTCATCGAGCCGGCGCAATGCAGGATTCAAACATAGAGGAGGATTACACGTATGCAAATGGAATGACGGAGGTTGACAAGATCAGATAGCCCGGATGATGGAACCCGAATGACCTACCACCTTTCTTCTCCCTATTTTACTCTCTTTTTCCATCATAGCCGTGTAATACCCCGTCGATCAGGATTCCAACCGAGTCATCCCTTGCATCCGAATCAATCCCAATCGTCCAAACTCCTCATATCCTCATTCTCTTCCTTTTCTTTATTTTCATTTAATCAAAGCCATCCGATGGCCTAGATAGCCGTGCAAAGCCAAAACACTCCGTGCAAATCTTGTCCAAACCCATGCTTGATCTCATCATAACCGTTCGTTTGATCACCCAACGACCCATTGCACCCAGCACTCTTTTCCCTACTCATTCTCCTTCCCACTTGATCACAGACGCATCTCACCCCATCGAGATCCATCACAGCTCTCATTTGCATCGCATGGCACCCAAGTCCCCACTTGTGCACCCGATCACGACCACCTCTATATCTCCCTCTCTAAATAACTCCATTGCACCCAGACGGACCTCAACTGATCGCAGCCGATCCATTCCCTAACTGACCCGATCGCGAGCTCCGGATCCCATTCCCAACTGATCACATCCACATTGCATGCAATAGCCCCAACTCAACTAATCACAGCCGTCCGATTCATCACAACCATCCGTTCCACCTATCCAAACCCATGCATGCATGCATGCATGTGAACCCAGCATCTCCGTCTCCTGAAAACCCATCAAAACCGGCCGGATCCCATCAGAACCTTTTGTTTCTAACCTCCCCACTTGGAAGCCATCACAGCCGTCCATGCAGGCATGCATGCATGCATGTGCACCAGCGGCCAGCTATCCCATATTTCTTTCTAACAATCCCAGCCGTCCCGTGCATCTACCCGACCCTCTCTCTCAGTCCAAATCCCAGCCGCCCATTGCACTTGACCCAGCGGCCAGCTCTCTCCCTCCTTGACTCTCTCTCTCTCTAAGACCCCATGCAACCGAGAAACCAGCGACCCGATCGGCCTGCACCCAAACTTCTCTCTCTCTTTCCTTAACCGTCCAAGCTCAAACCCGATACTCTCTCTCTCCGGGATCCTCTCTCTAAGGCCCTGTTTGGATACGCTCTGCTCTTGGGATTCTGGGATTCTAGGAGCCCAGAATCCAAAATAAAGAGGAGATCTTGTTTGGCAAATGCAAAGAGCCCAAAAATTGATCCAACGGAGAGCCCAAAAATTGATTCTGGGAGTGATTTTTTCGGAGCCCAAAAAAGAAGCTTCAGGACTTGGAGCCTATTTTTGGGATTCCACGGAGAGCCATAATATTAAAATAGATCTATCGGGATTTTCTTCCATCCCTGCACAACCGACCCTGCACAACCGAAGAGCTCGCCATCAGAACTCTCCCCAAGCCTCGAAGCTCGACGGAATCGGATACAATCTCGCTCGCCGAAACCCTCTTCCAGGTTTTCCTCCCCCCCTCCCCCCCTCTCTCTCTCTCTCTCTCTCTCTCTCTCTCTCTCTCTCTCTCTCTCTCTCTCTCTCTCCCCCACAGCCCGACCCGCCGCGAGGTTTGTCTCCGGAGTCCGGGTCCGGCGAGATCGAAGCGGAGGGAGAGCCGGATCGGGCCTCCCCCTAGCACCGCTGGAGATGCCGGAGATGCCGGATCGGGCCTCCCCTCTCTCGCTCCGCCGCTGGAGATGCCGGATCGGGCCTCCCCTCTCTCGCTCTCGCCGCCGGAGACGTTGGATTGGATCTCCCCTCTCTTGATCTCGCCGCCGGAGGGTGCCGGATCGGGCCTCTGCCTCGCCACCGGAGGGTGCCGGATCCGGTCTTCGCCTTGCCGCCGGAGGGCGTCTCAAGAGGCTGTAGTGCGAGGTGGTGAGGGAGAGGAGATCGAGCCTTCTTCAACTTCGCCGGGACTCGGATAATGAATGGGCTGAAGGTGTTGAAGGTGCTGAAAGTGTATTGAATCACATGTGACCCCACGGTTGTATGGTACACAGGATGTGCTGAAGGTGTTGAAGGTGCTGAAAGTGTATTGAATCACATGTGACCCCACGGTTGTATGGTACACAGGATGTGCTGAAGGTGTTGAAGGATAATATATGTGAATGTAAAAGTAGGGTCCACCTATTTGCACCAATGGATACAACTCATATGGTTTATATTGTCCACCAAATATTAGCCCGAATGTTTGTCCCAATTTTGCCGGCCCGATTGACGTGGCAGTGTACAAGTGGTGGCTGAAACCCACTACCGATTTTAAAATCTTTAATTACATCAGTTGCACGCTGCCACGTCAATCGGGTCGGCGAAATTGGAAAAACCTTTGGGCTGAATAGCATTTCTCTATTTGTTTACATGAAATCTACATAATGGATACAACCCATATGGTTTATATTGTCCACCAAATATTATCTGTTTGAGAAATGCTATTCAGCCCGAAGGTTTGTCTCGATTTCGCCGGCCCAATTGACATGGCAGTTACTTTAGTGGCATTGCCTATGAGATGCTCTCGCAGCTAACCTTCAGACTTACTTTAGTGGCATTGTTGCTTCAATGATTTTATCGGATCAGCTACAGTGATTTGGGCTAGGTTTTGGGTTTGGTTCATTGTTAGGGGTATAGAACTAGGATTAGGGTTAGGATTAGTATTCACTATTTCAAGTATATAATTAGGGTTATGCTCCAACTAGTTGTAAAATTTTTGTCCACCAAATATTAGCCCGAATGTTTGTCCCGATTTCGCCGGCCCGATTGACATGGCAGTGTGCAAGTGGCCGGTGGCTGAAACCCACTACCGATTTTAAAATCTTTAACTGCAACGGGGGTTATGCTCCAACTAGTTGTAAAATTTTTAGAGTATATAATTAGGGTTATGCTCCAACTAGTTGTAATTTTTGTCACATACAACGGGGGTTCTTAAAGGGTTGTTATTCAGCCCAAAGGTTTTTCCAATTCCGCTTAGCTCGATTGACATGAATTGCAATTATCATATTCTCAAATTACTTTGGCAGATAAAGTCTTATACATGAATTGCAATTATCATATTTCAAGCCAACGAGCTATTGGCTTTTATGTTTATAAAACCTGATTTTTTTTATATACATCTTTGATAGTATTTTTGTGGATATTTACAATAGAGATTTACTATGATTAAAAAATAATGTTTATATTTTGATTACTGTAATAGATGGCATCTGCATCTTCTATTCCTGTGGAGACTGGGTCTCAGAGGGTTGTCACGGCTATTTGGACCCATGAGCACGAGAATCTTTACATTGATATAATGGTAGAACATGTTAAGAAGGGGGATCTGACTACTTCGACATTTTCAAAGTCTGGCTGGAAGGAAATACGTGCTGAGTTTTTTAGTAAGACACAAAAGTCTTATGATTCAAAACAATTTAGAAACAAGTTTAACAAGCTACGCCAAAGGTATAAAAACTTTCAAAAGCTTGTTGACCATACTGGGTTTGGATGGGACCCGGTCACTAACAATGTGACAGCACCTGATCAATTGTGGGAGGATTACCTTAAGGTATCAGTTCTTTCCTATAATGAATACCGAAATATTAGGCAAATAAAACTTTCAAATTACATTGTTTTGTGTTTTATAGGTAAATCAAGATGCAAAGATCTTTAGGACCAGAGGTTGTCCTGAATTTTCTAAGTTATGTATAATTTATGGTGATACTACTGCCAGAGGTGACTTGACATGGTCTATCAACGAGGATCTTCCTCCAAGCCCCCATAACCGTGAGTCTGAGTTTCTTGATGAAGATCCAAACTATATCCCAGAGACACAAGCTCCTGAAGCACCTACAACTGGCATACCTACACTGAATTCACAAGCCTCCTCTCACCGTACCCAGCCTACTACTGCTAGCAGTAGGCGCCGAAAGAGTTTTACCAAGGGCGACTCAATTGTAGAAGCCCTAAACAGTATTGCAGAGATAGCACGGGAGAAATACTCGAGGACTTCCTCCTCATCTAGCCGTAATGCTGCTTTTTCTATCGGTGCCTGCATGGAAGTCCTTAGGAAGCTCGAGGATATTCCAATAGAGAAATATATGAAGGCTGTTGAGAAGCTTCAGGTGAAAAGTTGGAGGGAGACCTTTATATCTATGTCTGACGAACATAGGAGGTGGTGGGTAGAGCATTTGGACTAATGATCTATTTTTTATTTTTTGCTTTGCATGTAATAACTAGACCTTCGTGTCTATGCTTGATGAACATATAAGGTAGAGGCTGGAGTATTTCGAATGATGATCCATTCTTCTTTTTTCTGTTGGCATGTAATAACTAGATATATTTTATCTTCTATGATCTACTGCTTGGATTGGTAAAAGTAAATGTGTCATGATGGTTTTTCTGTAGATATTCGTTTATCTTATTATAACATGTGTCATGATTTATTATTTATAAAAGTTCATAATTATTTCTATATTATTTTTGCTCGGACTTGAATATGTTTATATTGTAAAATTGACAGGATGCCAAACTCTATGATGTCTAGCGATACTGAGGGTTCATTATCCCCTCAATCGTCTGATAATTCAGACGTATCTAGCGACAAATCATCTGATGACGAGATATTTTTTGATATGGTGTTTGCTGCTACTATATCAGCAGGATTATATGCACTGAGGACTCTTTGTAGAAATCCATACAGGGATGACTCCCTAACAGGTGCTGAATATGTAATGCGTGTTGTTACTCGAAATAGACAACGCTGCATTGATATGCTACGTTTAGAGCAACACGTTTTTCTTAACCTGTGCACTTTATTAAGAGGCAGAGGATTTCTGAGAGATACTAGACATGTCAGTATTGAAGAACGGGTGGCTATTTTCTTGATGACGTTGGGGCATCGTGGCAGCAACAGGGTTATTTCTGATCGTTTTCAACATTCGGGGGAGACGACATCACGACATTTCAATATTGTACTAAGAGCTATTTGTGCTTGGGGTAAAGAGATAGTCATCCCACCTAACTTTGACATCGTTCCTCCCCAGATCAGACACAACGAAAAGTATTATCCATGGTTCGAGGTAAATAAAAAATTATTATTATTATAACTTTCATTGTTATTATTATAGCTAAAATATGTTTTTTTTATTTGTTATATAGAATTGCATAGGTGCAATTGATGGAACACATATAAGTGCACACGTACCGACAAACCGACAAATTCCTTATAGAGGGAGGAAAACAACAATTACACAAAATGTGATGGCAGCATGTTCTTTCGATATGCGATTTACATTTGTGTATACTGGTTGGGAGGGTACAGCCAATGATTCAAGAGTATTCATGGAAGCTATTAGCAGACCCTCACTTGGGTTCCCTCATCCACCACCCGGTAAGAATGAAACTTATAATCATATCGTTTTCAAATTATAAAATTTTGATATAATATTTACTGGTGTAGGAAAATATTATGTGGTAGATGCAGGCTACCCAACTATGACAGGATATATGGCTCCACACCGATATGAGAGGTATCACTTGTCTGACTATAGGGGAGGTAGTAACAGAAGACCTCGAAGGGCTAAAGAGTTATTCAATCAACGTCATTCCTCACTTAGAAATGTCATTGAGCGATGTTTCGGCATGTTGAAGGCGCGCTTTCCGATCCTGAAGTTAATGCCACCATATCCACTACATCGTCAGAGGCTTATTGTGGCAGCATGCTGTATAATACATAACTATCTACGGATTGAGAAAGAGATGGATGAGATATCTACCGGATTTGAAGGTGAGGATGTAGTGGTAGCAGCTGAAGATGGCCCCACAGAGTATGTTGGAGAAGCGACAGGTCCGCATGAGATCCATGAACTTAGGGATAGCATCACACATGATTTAGCATTGCATTACAATATGCCAATTTTATGTATCATATTCTATTTGAAGCCCTACTATTATCGTTTTAAGATGGGACTTGTAATAAATAATTTTGGTATTTTGTATGGACGTATGATATCTTCGAATGAGACTTCTAGTATAATTTTTTTATAATTTAATAATATTATGAGTAACATTGGTAATGAATGTCAAAAAAATATTTTAAATAAATTTTTTTAGTTTCGTGTTGCCAAACGGGATTCTTGGATTCTTTGCTCCAAGAATCTCTAAAACAGACTGATTTTACCAAACATGATTCTTGGATTCTGGGCTCCAAAGAAATAAAGATTTTGGGAGCTCAGAATCAGCTTTTCTGTTTCTGGGATTCTAGCTCCAAAAATCTCAGAATCAGAATCCTATCCAAACAGGGCCTAAGTCTCCCAACCGATCTTCTCTCTCTTCTGCACCGATCTTCTCTCTTTCCTTGATTCTCTCTCTAACTCTCTCTCTCTTTCCCTAACCGTCCAAACCCAGCCCCGATTTCTCTCTTTTCTCTCTCTAAACCTAATCACAGCCGTCCCTTGCCCCGAAGCATGCATGTCCGGACTTCTCTCTCTCGCTTATTTCTTTTCTTTTTTCGCTTCCTTCTCTTTTGGGGACCAAGCCAACCGAGCCTCTTTCTCTTTTCTCTCTCTCTATCCTATATAGGGGGGGCACGGACGAACCAGAGGAGGGGGGTGCCGACCTTATATCACCACTAACCAGGGCTGCCATCTAACCATATACCCGAGTCTATCATTATCTCTGAGCCATCATCACCCTCTCCATCTCCGCCGACTACGCCACGCTTCCATCGTCGAAGACGCCATCTCTACCGACTACGCCACGCTACAATCATCGCCGGACTCCATCATCATCGTCGCACGTTGCAATCATCGCCGGGTTCGTCATCTTCAAAGAAGCATCCATCGTCAAAGCTCGCATGGCCATCCGAGGCTAACCACCCTATTCTAAGACCTGGATGAAGCCCTGTAGTCAGATCTAAACTCTGTTTTTATGTGTTATTTCCATATTTCCGTTCGTTCAATGAAATAATGTGATCTTATTTATCTCATGAAAGCTTGATAGGAAGTCGATTTCATAGTTTTATTCTTCGTTATTACGGAAAGTTTTACGGGGAATTATTACATAGTCTTGGTTTTTGTTATCACTACAAATTTTACGGAGAATTACTCCATCTTATTCCTATGAAGCGAGAAAGATCGCTACATTAGTTCACCCTAATTGTGCTTCTTATTGAATACCTTCCGCGGGGATAGATTGACTTCGAATCTCCGTGAGAATCCTGGAAATCATATAAAAGTATAGTTTAGATCGCTACTTGTGCGGATTCTAGGGCTTAGATTGAATATCGCATCCATATCTGAACTTCCACACTGCACCGCATTACCTTAATTAGTTAATCTGCATGCTTTAATCTTGATTAGTTTACTTTTTCACAATCTCATAGAACCAAATCAATAACATTGCTCATTAAGTAACTCAGGTAGATAGATTAATAACCTTAAATTAGATAGTTCCCTCATTAGCAATCCCTGTGGGATCGACCTCGTAATACGTACCGCTCCTACAAAGCGATTCGTGCACTTGCGAGTTATAATTTAGATCAAATTAACCCCTCAATTTAGGATTAGTTTAGATTGCATCAGTAAACCCGTTGTCCCTGCACTTGATGCCATGATTCACTTCGAGCGGTGGAGACTACCGTCAGACTCGAATGATCATATGACTTGGTTCCTTCCAGGTTGACCTATACATCGTACCTTTGATTACCCCATCGAGTAATCGAACTCGGTCAACAGTCAAATTGATGACCACCAGGCTTGGGTTTGGTACAGTGTAAGTCACACCAAGGAACGCACGTCCCTTCAGGGGTGTGGATGGCCTGCAGGAGTAACACGCTAATGCAACACCAGCCGGGTAACCCAGTACACCGTGTTTTGGATCACTACATACGGATCCTCATACATTAGTACGCCAAAGCACCACACAACTGGTTAGTCCATCATACGTGGTTCCTCAGGGTTTAGGACTGTTTTACCCTAAGCAGAAACACGGCTTAGTGTACCAGTGTCTGCTCACTGATCTGTACACCGTGTTAGTTTCGTTTAGCCACAGACACTGTGCCTGGTGATGACCATGGTGAAGACTTCCCATGAACTATCATCCCCAACAGCTTATCATGATGAGGTGACCAACCTGATCATAGCTGCGAACTGATTTAGATTATATAGGACCAATCAACTCAGTCTTCAACCTAGTGGACTACCATATAACCATGGCTCTATGTTCTTAAAAGAATACGTAACTATGTTACGTACCTATATGCATCTCATATAATAACTATCAATCTTTATTTATTAGACCAAAACATAAAGTTTTATAAGATTAGAACACATCAATCCTAAAAATCTCCCACTTGGTCTAGCTAAGCAAAACGGTTTTGACTCCCATCGCGTCCATATATCGCTCGAATGCCTTGATAGGTATTGCCTTGGTAAAAGGATCAACAATATTTTCTGTAAATGCAATCTGTGTCACCGCTACTCGATCTTGCTTTTGAAACTACCGAATCAAGTGGAATTTGCGCTCGATGTGCTTCCTCTTCTGGTGATATCTTAGCTCTCTTGCTTGTGCTACTGCCCCACTATTGTCGCAGTAAAGCATAATAGGTAACTGGGCCTCTGGTATACACCCTAAATCTGTAAGAAATTTCTTGAGCCATACCACCTCTTTGGCTGCCTCGCATGCTGCACATACTTAGCCTCTGTGGTAGAGTCCGTGATGTATTTCTACTTCACACTCTGCGAACTAACCGCTACTCCTCCTAACATAAACACAAATCGTGATGTCGATTTTTTGGATTCCAAATCTGACATAAAGTCAATTCCTGTGCAGTGTAAACCAATTCATAGTCCCTTGTTCTACGAAGGTACTTAAGTATACACTTCACAGCTGTCCAGTGATCTGGACCCGGATTCCACTAAAACCGACGCATCATGCCTACTGCGAAACAGATATCTGGCCTTATATAATACATAGCATACATTAGACTACCTAATACCGAAGCATAAGGTATCTTCTATATATCTGCTCTCTCCTCAGGTGTCTTAGGACATTGATCCTTAGATAGTTTTACGCCATATTTTAATGGCACAAAACCCTTCTTGGAGTTTTGCATGTCAAACCTAGCCATAACCTTATCTATATACGTGGCCTGTGACAGCGAGAGAATCCTGTTCTGGTGATCTCGTGTTACCTTGATCCCCAAAACATAACTTGCTTCACCTAGATCTTTTATATCGAACTGTGTTGACAACCATACCTTTATCGTTGACAATGTTCCAACATCATTTCCAATGAGCAAAATATCATCTACGTAAAGTATCAAATATACCAATGTAGTCTTATCACTCCTCTTGTATACACATGGTTCATCCTCGTTTTGAGTAAATCCATATGACTAGATTACCTGATCAAAATGAATGTTCCAACTTTTAGATGTTTGCTTTAGTCCATAAATAGACTTCTGTAACTTGCAAACTAAATGCTCCTGACCCTCTGACTCAAAACCTGGTGGCTGTATCATATAAATGTCTTCTTTCAAATCCCCATTGAGGAATACTGTCTTGACATCCATTTGCCAAATCTCCAAGTTATAATGGGCTGTAATGGATAGGAGGATCCGTATAAACTTTATCATAGCTACCGGCGAGAAGGTTTCATCAAAGTCGATTCCTTCTCTCTGGGTATAACCCTTGGCAACTAATCTAGTTTTGTAAGTCTCAATAGAACCATCGGATCCTCTCTTCCTTTTATACACCCACTTATACCCAATAGGTTTAATATTGGATGATGGTGTAACAAGAGTCCAGACAGCATTATGGGACATTGATGCAATTTCTGCCTCTATGGCCTTTTGCCAGTCAGAGACGTCAGAAGCTCCCAATGCCTCATCGTAGCTCAGTGGATCATCCTCCTGACCCTCTGGATCAACCAATAAGATTTCTCTATAGTATCTGTCAGGAGTTCTGATGCTTCTCCCATTGCGATGAGGTGATGGTGGTATTACAGGATAATTAGTTTCCACAGTATCTAGTGTATTAGTATCTGAAATGTTAGCTCCCACTATGCTTTCAGATGCGCTCTCTGTTCTAGTACCCAGCAGTTCATCCAGAACCACCTTACTAGCAGTCTTGTGGTATGTAATATAATCCTACTCTAGGAAAAAGACATTTGTAGAAAGGATTACCTTTTTTTCCTCAAGATCATAAAATAGTCCTCCTTTGGTCTCCTTGGAATACCCTACAAATAGGCATACTCTGGATTTAGATTCCATCTTTTCCCTCTTATCCCTTCGCACATGTGCAGGGCATTCCCATATTCTGAAATGTTGTAGCATAGGATTTCGCTTTGACCACAGTTCTCTGAGGGTCTGAGGCACTAACTTAGACGGAACGTGATTCAGGATATAAACTGTTGTTTGTAGGGCATACCCCCAAAAGATCATTGGTAAACTGACATAACTCATTATGCTGCGAACCATGTCCAACAAGATTCGATTCCTTCTCTCGGAAACTCCATTCTATTGTGGGGTACCTGGAGCAGTTAACTGGGATGTTATCTCATGCTCCACTAAATACCCAAGGAAATTGTCAGATAGGTACTCACCTCTTCGATCAGATCAAAGGGTTTTTATACACTTGCCTGTTTGCTTTTCTACTTCAGCCCTGAACTCTTTGAACATGTCAAAGGATTCCGACTTCCGATGCATCAGGTAAATGTAATCATATCTTGAGTAATCATCAATAAAAGTGATAAAGTACTCATGGCCTCCTATCGCCTTGACTCTCATGGGTCCACATATATCTGAATGGATTAACTCCAATACCTCAGTAGCTCTTACTCCCTTACCTTTAAAGGTCCTCTTGGTCATCTTGCCTTCCAGGCAGGATTCACAGGTGGGAAGAATCTTCGTAGGATCTGTTTCCAGAAGCCCGACCTTCACCATCCTATAGATCCTGTCTAAGCCAATATGGCCAAGTCGTAAGTGCCACAATTGGGTTAAATTCTCCGAATGTTTCTTACGCTTAGATGAATTAACATTAAATACTGAAGTTATTATGTTATCCTTTTCAAATTTAGAACTGATAACATAGAGATTATTCTGAACCATTCCTCTTATTATAAAAGTTTCATTCAGTTTAAAAGATACACCAGAAGCATCAAAATAAACTGAATAACCTTCATTAACTAAAGAAGAAACAGAAATCAAATTACGTCTCAAGGACGGTATATAAAAAACATCTCTAAGAGTCAAAGTCTTATTATTCGAAAAACTAAGATTAACATCTCCATAGCTTCAGTAGCAGCCACGGCCTCAGTTCCCATGCTTAAGGCCATCTCTCTATCAAGCAACATTTTGCTTTCCCGAAACCCCTGAAGAGAGTTACAGGTATGCTTAGTGGATCCTGAATATACAATCCAACTAGCAAAAGAATTATTACTCGAATAAAATAATTCAACAACTAGGAGTTATAGATTACCTTCACCAGTATTCTAAGGCTTCTTGCAGTCCTTCTTCCAATGACCCTTCTGGCCACACCGGAAATACTTTGTGCCCGGTATCTTTGATTCGCTGGACCCAGAGGCCCCAGTAGAGTCCTGCACAAACGCTAACTTAGGTTTCTTCTTATGTTTCTTGCCCTGAGGTTTACTAGACTTTTTGAAGGATCTGCGTTGCACGTGAAGTGCTTCGCCCTTCTGCTTGAAGCCATCCTCAGCTGCCTGGAGAGCTCCCAGAAGCTCTGTATTTGTCATAGCCAACTTGTTCAAATTAAAGTTGGTGACAAAGCCTTCAAAGGCTCTAGACAGTGACGAGAGGAAGATGTCTGTCATCACCTCGCCTTCTAGCACAATGTCCATGGTTGCTAGTTCGTTTTGGAACCTAAATATTTTCATCATGTGATCCCGAACTAGCATCCTATTAGACATCTTAGTACCGACGAGTTTCTTAATAGCGAGGTATCGCATAACGTGATTGTGACCCTCAAACATTTCCTTCAAGTATAACATCATATCAAAAGCGTTGGGTATCTTCTCGACTTGCTTCTGCAGAGTTGTTTATAAGGATGCTATTATATAGCATTTACATATTTTATTATATTCCTTCCAGTCAGTGAACGTCTTTAACTGTGCCTCTGTGGCATCAGGTCCTGACAAATCTGGCTCAGGGTCATTCAGGGCTGTCATATGTTTACCAATCCTTAAGACCAGGTACAGGTTGCGCTTCCAGTCCTCATAGTTGGGACCAGTAAGTTTGTGGTCATTTAGGATAGCGGACGGGGGTCTAACGTGGTCATCTAAAAATAAAAGATTGAATAATGAGAATGCATGAAAACTTATTTTATGAATTTTTAAAACAAGCTAATTATATCCATATGTCAATGCTACCCTCAAGTGAAGCGATCTCTATAGATTAATTAACCATATATGTAAGATCTCGGAATCGACTGAACTGCCATAGGGGGCATCATACAGCGTCAATCCGCTTACATGGGCCTTTCCTTGACCCTATCCAAATCTGCAAACTAAGGGCTGATAATTGTTTCTTTGTTTATCGTTGGAGTGAAATAATTTATCAAAAATCAATACCTGCAGATATACATCAAATAGTTTTAAATAGTATAGCGCAAGTAAGGAATCGAACCATACGTAATTAGATGCCTAGATAAAAGAGATCACAAATAACACTAAATTGAATTGAAGGGAGTTTGAATTTTATTATTATTATTATTTTTTTTGAAAATAATTTATCTTAGAAAGTAAATCGTAGAACTAATATTAATAATTGATAATTTTAGAAAATATAAGAAGAAAATCCGCCTAGGAGAGGGATTTGTAAACCATGGTGAGGAGCCGACTTCTCTTGCAGCGTCACTCTTGATAATCCACACTTGAGAACGGAGGTTTTACCGACTCAAGTGGAAAATTTAGAATTAAGGTCTATTTTATCTAATTTAATTATATAATACCCTCACAATTTCAAGAACAAGGTCCTTCTTATAGTAAAGAAGTATAACTAGCTCAGTTGTGAGAATTTATATAACGTAAATTAGATTTGAGAATAATAAATTTAACCATCTTAGTCAACGATTCAATGTGGGAGTTTTGAAGAATCACTGAATCCCTAATAGAGGATGGGTGATCTTCACTCTCGCTTCAGAATTACAATCAACTAACTAAGAGGAATAACATTAAGTGCAATCAAGAGTGACTTACAAGAGAGAAAACTACCTACTTACCATGGCATCAAACCCCTCTCCCTGGCGGAGAGGAGTTTAGCCGACCATGGTGGAATTAGGGGTACAGTAAATAAAATGAAACATTGGAAAAAGAACAAAGAGCTTGAGAATAGAGCAACAGAATAAATTTTATTAAAAAAAACGAATACGATTACAACTACTTCAAAACCTTCTTCTCGAAACGACCCGAATACAATGTTACATACTCTCTTCGCACACTCTCCCTATTACAATTTGTTGAACACTCTATGGAAAACTGGATGGTGATGATGATCCTTCTTCATGCCCATGTCCCCCTACTTATAGGGTCTTCAAGCTTGCACCCCAAGGTTTCAATTTTGGTAAAAATGTCTTGGGTTGGTATGAACTAAAGGGAGAATAAAGGAGAATGATTTGAGAGAGAATGAGAGAGAGAGAGCTAGGGTCGGACTAGAGAGAGAGAGAGAGAGAGAGAGAGAGAGAGAGAGAGAGAGAACGAAACAGGAAATAAAAGAAATGATCGAGCGAGAGGATTGGGAATGAGGGAGACGGGATACGATCAGAATGGGGGGGGCGTGCATGGGTACAGCTGTGATTAGATAGGAGATGGGTTGGCCGGCTGTGATGTTGGTGAGATTTAGAGAGAGAAAATCAATGAGGAGAAGGGCTGCAATCGGGTTGGGTCTGCATGGGTGTGAGGATCGGGTGAGAATCTTGTGTAAAGGGAAGGTTGTGATCGGAAGTTAGAGAGGTAAATCAGGGATAGAGAGAAAATCAAGGGAGATTTATAGAGAGAAAGTAGGAAACGGGAGAGAGAATTAAGGAAGGAGAGAGGGAAGTTCGGTAGAGATTTAGAGAGAGAAAATCAAGGAGGGAGAGAGAAATATGGAAGAGAGGGATCGGGTGCTGAGGTCGGATGTTGCCAGGTTTTTATGGAAGGAGATCGAGAGGAGTCCGGGTGAAGATTTAGAGAGAGAAAAGAGGGGCTCGGCCGGGATCAAGTGGGGATCATGCATGCATGGGCTTCCCCTGTGATCAGGTTAGAGAGAGGAACGGTTAAGGGATGGCTGTGATTGGGTACACGAGTGGGGACCGGACGTCGGGCTCCAGCTAGAGTCGAGGTCTGTTTTGGAATAGAGAGAGATAGGGATGGTTATTAGAGAGAGAAAGGAAGTGACACCGCAGGGGGTCTCGGTTTGTGCGGACGGCTGTGATTATGCATGAGAGAGATTTATTTAGAGAGAGAGAGAGAGGGTTAAAGAGTAGAGAGATTTGCTTGAGAGGGGCTCAGTTAAAGCTAGCTCGAGTGGGGGTTTCGGTCCAGAAGGGTGAGGTGGCACGGATGGCTATGATATGCAATCATGGGTTTCGGGTACAGGTGGGAAGAGGGCGAGAGATGAGGTGATGACTGTTGGTGTAGTAGAGGAGGGCCTTAACATGCATGTGGTGTTGAAAACTTGAACGGCTGTGATGGTCATCTAAGTGGGATTTTTGGTTAGGCTGTAGTTGGTTTTGAATTAGGAATAAAATACGGAAAAAATTAAAGAAAGAAGTTGGAGAGAGAGAAAAGGTGGTAGCAAGGTTGTGTTGGGTTAGGAGATGTATAAATGCATTGTTGTGTACATCACAGATTTGTGAGGCTTGAGTGGGGTAGGTACTGCATGGGTTTTAAAGGCATAGATAGTTGGATTGGGTAAAATGGACGGCTGCGATGGGGTTGGTGAACGACGGGATTGAGTGCTCGTGAGATTGAGTCAAATATGTACTAATGGGGTTCGGGTTTGTACGACTCGAAATCCTTTAATGGGTTGCGATTAAGTGGGGTCTTGGACTGCATGTGTCCATATATAGGTTAGAGTAGGAAAAGAAATTAAAAGGAAGAAAAAAAGAAACAGAAAAGAAAGAGAAGAAAGAGAAGAGAAAAGAAGAAATAGAGGAGAGAGAAAAGGTGACAGGTTTGAGTGTATAATAGGGTTTGAGGCTAGCTCATTGTGCCTTGCTCTTTTAATGCTTGAGTTCTTTCCGAGCTATGTGCGTGCCGGTCTTGCCAAGAAAATCCTTTATGAGACCCGATAATTTGCAGCTTTTTCCATGCTAGTTCTTTCACTTGTCAATCATTGGCGTGCGTCATCTCATTGTCTTTGCCATGGGGTGATGTATGTCCAGTGCATAATTATGATCAACTGTAGCTTCGTGCATCAAGAATAGACTCCATTTTCTAAAAATCAAACATACAATGACATCCATTAGATTTTGATATGATATTTAATCGATAGAAATTTAAATTATAATTTATAATATCGGCCTTCGTATTTCTTATGCAAGTAATATATGATTGCAAAGTAATATATTGTTTGTGTTGCATGAAAATGATTTATGCAACGATGAAAAGGAATTTATGCACTTTACTTATAATATGATTGTTTCACTTAAAAGAGAAATGAGATATGCATTATAAAGAAGGGATAAATCGCACCATTTGGACGCTTAACAAGGGCTTTGATGGACCATGGTTATCTTTTGGCCAGTACCATATGATCCCCATTGTCTGAGCAACGAATGCCTCACGTGTACTTCGGATGCTTACCCACGTGCCTAAGCAATTACGACACGGGAGTTCATACGGCCCCCATTAGGGTGAGAAAAGATCCTTCTCTCCTGGCCTCTTAATCGCCATATCCATAAGAAGGTCATTAAGTTATTTGGCATGGAACCACACAGCTCCCACCCTAGGGGGTGTGAAGTTATGCATCCCCACCCAAACACAAAACGACTGACCGTGGAGGCCAAAGGATCTCTAAAAGTCCTCTCTTGCATCCCTTATTTAATCTGAGGGCTACTTTGCGAGTATGATTTTATGCCAATGCAAAGGTAGCGACCTCCTATATACTAGACCCTAGTCACACCATGCTCCCATTAACGCTTCAAGTCTTTCGCCTAGCATTAATCGTTATTGGAAAATCATAGTCCCTACCTCAAGTGGATTTCTCCATTCAAGGGTCACATTACATATTCCAAGAACATCGATGCTCTATAAACTTAGCTATTATGCTAATGCCCTGGAGCTTAGCCTAAAGTCAGACACAGTGGAAAGGACTCCCACTAGATATGGCGTATCTCTTATAAATTTGACAATTGATGTTCAATGGATCTCCATCTCATCTTAGGTTTCGATGCTGGCCAAATAGGCACACCCAACTAGTCGGGTATTGACCTAATGGTGACATAACCATATGTGATGGGATCCCACTAATATCAAAAGTCAACTAAATAATAGACGTCATCTAGCGGGATCCTATCCTCATACAGTCTCTTGGACCGGAGAGGAAAGGCATCCCTCTGAAAACTGATAATCATATTATCTCATCGGGGTTCGATATGAAACATAAAGAACTAATAAAGAAAGTAACCATTAAACTGAATTAAGTTCAGGGTCCGACCCTTGAACCTAATTAGCACAGCGCAGGCCTCTAGCTTTTTTCGCAAGGTCCCTCGGTCCGGCTCCTTCATCGCACTCGGGAACACTTTGCCGGATCGTCTTCATCCTCCAAGGTTCCACTTACGCTCCCGATGGTGGATTTCTTTGGCACATCTTTCTTCTCGATTTGTAACTAAAAAAATTATAGTACACTTCGAGTAAGTGCTCGCTCGTATATAATTTCCTAGAAAGAAAAGAAAACACGCCTAGAAAAAAGGCTATGGGAACCGAAGATGGTTAGCCCCCATTACTCACCCAATCTATGGCTCTAAAACAAATCCACACACATAAAGAGCAAATCCAGATAATGACTAACTCGGGGTCCGACCCTCGGTAGCAAGCACAAATATAGATCTAGATTTTATAGCGACACCCTGCAAGAACGATTCATAGAACAAGCACAATATATACATATGCATGATCTAAGCGTAAGAACCCCGATGATCTCACGCGTTCATCATGCGCACACATGATGGTTTCATAAAAAATCATGAAACGCACACCACTAATGCGGCTCTGATACCAATTATTGGAAAAAAATTCCGTGCTAGAGGCTCGCAGTGGAAATGATTTGGCGATCGAAAGACCGTTCATGGTGCACGTTACACGATTTAAACTTTCATTGAAACTAATCTACATATGCGTTCATGTGTATTCACGTGAATCGAACACCCTAACGGCAATCTAGCGTAATGATTATTTAGCATGCATGCAAATCATAAAGCTCGGTAGATCTATGTGTTAAATTATTCATACCTTCATGTGGATCTTTTAACCGTGGAGAATTATCTTCTTTCTCGATAGAGACGGAAGATCGTTCGTGACGAAGCCGATGGTATGAATGGAGATGATGCCTTCTTGTTCACTCGATCTCATACGATGCACGGAATGTCGCTCTCGGATCTCTGAGTGCCTCCGAAGAATGACCCTACTCCTTCTACGAAACTCTACGTGAGGAATACGAAGTATCAAGCGAGAAAGTAGAGAGGTGAGGAAGAGATCTAGGGAGAAGAGAGAGGGGGGGTTCGGTTTTT
The DNA here is from genome assembly GCA_947650365.1 of Chamaelirium japonicum. NCBI lineage: Eukaryota > Viridiplantae > Streptophyta > Magnoliopsida > Liliales > Melanthiaceae > Chamaelirium > Chamaelirium japonicum. The sequence goes on along the minus strand of OX393557.1, from coordinate 50,221,930 downwards.
TCAACCTCTATGGCCGGCCCCATAAAGCCCCCTATATAGGGCCGGCATACCCTTTTGGATAATGATCCAAGGGGATAAGTGTTGGAAACAAATCAGAGGAGCAACGAAAGCCGGACTCGATCTTAGGATCGATACGGTGTGCGATACATTTTTAAAATTTTCTTAAGAAACAATCATATGCGCAAGATTAAAACAAAATGCAAACGAACCCCTATGGTCATCTATAGAAAAACACCATAAAAATTATGTATGCAATTCAATAGATCTAGGGTTTAGTTTATTATACCTCCGTGCGAGATTTAACACCGCGATGTTAATCTTCCAAGTTGATAATGACGAAAGTATCCACATGCGTGGGAGAAGCCTCGTTTTTCTTCGGGTATACCCGATCTCGCGAATCTACCCGGATCCTTGCACTCGAATCTTTGAGTGCTTCAGAGTGTAAGCTTTCTCTTCTTCTTTATCACACACACTCTATGAGTAGAAAAAGATGAGATGAAGAGGATTTTCTCTTCACACCTTAGGTCAAACCCAAGAGTGAGAGAGATGAGTGCCCAAGAGAGAGAGGGAGGCCAAAACCGAACACAAGGGAGAGAAGGATCGGTCTTTCTCTGAAAAATCTGAATGAGGCTCTGTTTTTATTACCTAATATGTCTTGAAAACCATTCCCCCCTCTACCCTTGTCCATATGAACCATTCCCCCTTCTCTCTCTCTCTCTCATTAATCCTTAAAAATAAATGCCCACTATTGTATAGTTGCCATATTTGGTTTTGCAATTAAAGAAAATAGATTCAAATCATTTTAAATCTGAATTAATCTCTTTAAATATGAATTTGATGGCCATGCATATTTACCCTAATGAGGGGGGCAACCACTAGGGCATGCGGGACATTTTGAAATGACCAAAATGCCCCCCATGCATCTAGTGGCCATCCACCTCATACGGAAGCATACATAGTCTATCTCCGTGCATGATAAAGTACTCTAACACTTAGGGCACCTCATCCATACCTATTTAACATACCATGAAGTGATAAATAGTATTTTTACTATTTACTGGGGTGCCCTCAGTAAAATATAAGGTGCCCCTATAGTAAAAATCACTAAACACACAGACCGTGTTCTAGTGCGACACGCACACACGGAATGAACTCCTTATGGAATTATGGCAACATCGTGTGTCCCTACACTACTCTGGGGTTGCTCCCTAGTGAACACACTTAGTCCTGTGCAACCACCATGCCCTAGTGCAATGCACTCACGGAACATAGGACGATTAAGGTATTATTTCTTCAACTCATATTGTGCTGTGAGACAAGGAGAAAGTTATGATCCGTAATGATCATGGATAAGGTGGAACCTTCAGGGACTAGGATTCATGGCTTCCAACTGGACCCGATCGACACACTACCCAAGTGTCCCTGTCAATCCTCGGGGTCCCGATCCTGTGTGGCCACCCAGAGTGCGACGCAGGCTGCACTCCAATTCTCCCAGACTTACTAAGCTCTCTCGCATACCCCTGCTCTCTGCTTAGTTAGGTAATTAGAAGTCCCTTCACTCGGTGCCATGTGTCAACTTGAGCGGTGGAGAGCACCGTCAGACTCAAGTGACCATATGACTAGGTTCCTTCCAGGTTGATTAACACATCGTACCTCCGTTTATTTTGGCCAAAGAACCGGATTCGGTCTAACAACTCATCTGTTAACCACTAGGCCTGGTTTTAGTATGGTGTATGTCAGACCAAGGAACGTACCTCCCAATAGGGATATAAATAGCCAGCAGGAGTGGCATACCGATGCAATGCCAGCCCGGCAGCCCAGCGCACCGTGGTATTGGGGCGTGGTTAGATCCCTCATACGTTGGTGAACCAAAGTTACCCAAACTAGCACTACAAGAAATAGGTTCTTTACCGAAGAACATTTTTATTTCCGTCGGTAATAATATACTTTTTACCGACGGCGACAATAAATTCCCTCGGTATTATAACTTCTATTTTTTTAATTTTTTTTGCATATTTATTACCGACGGTTATATATAATCCGTCGGTAAAACATTTTCTACCGACGGAACATATATTTCCGTTGGTAAAATGACTTTATACCTACAGAAAAATAATGTATGTCGGTATAAAGTCACGACGTTACTTTATACCAACGAAAATTATATGTCCGTCAGTAAAAAGTAGCGACAAAACTCAGGGTTTTTACCGGGTCTTTGGAAAAAATGAAACCCTGAGTTTCATCGTCGCCTTTTACCGACGGAGATATAATGTCCGTCGGTATAATGACTTTATACCGACGGACAAATAATGTCCATCGGTAAAACATCACGACGAAACTCAGGGTAAGAACCGGGTCTCTGGAAAAAATGAAACCCTGAGTTTCATCGTCACTTTTTACCGACGGATATTATTGTGTCGTCGGTAAAAAAGGTTATTTTTACCGATGGAAGTAAAAATTACCGTCGGTAAAAACCCTGCGATAAATTAGTTTCAGTGATCCCCTTCTGTTCTGTTTCGATCTAAAGCCTCTCCCCGCCCCTTTCTCTCTCTCTCTCTAAATCTGCCCCATCCCTGGCCTCCCTCCCCCCCTCCCCAGCCTCCCCCCCCTCCCCGGCCTTCCTCCCCCCTCCCCGGCCTCCCTCGCGTCCCTCCGGCCGGCCACCCCTCCCCTCTCTTGCGCCACCGATCGACCGGCGGCGAGCTCCTCCTCCTTCTCCTCCTCGTGGGCTCCGGTGAGATCCTCCTCCTCCTCCTCCTCCTCCTCCCCCCGGTGAGCTCCTCCTCCTCCTCCTCCTCCCTCTCTTCCCTAGTTAATATGCAATTGGTATTGTTTGTAAGGCTTGATTTGCAAAAAAATGTCATTTTTTGACTAGTTTTTTTTTTACAATGACATACTAAGCAAAATTTTTTAAACGAACATCGACGACGATACTAGAAATTATATTAATATAAAAAAGAATTAATTATACTTTGTCCCCCTGAATTTTAGCTCAAAAATATTTAAACGAACATCGACGATACTACATTTTGCCCCATTGAAATGAGGTGTATAGTTCGGGGGAGATTTTTGCAATTTGTCCTTTATTTTAAGTATCCAGTTTTTTTTGTTTTCACACAAACCACTGTGGCAATTTGCAGATTGTTACTCTTCGTTGCAGATTGTTACTCCTTGCTAAAGTGAAATCACTATAGCAAATTATAATTTTTTTTAGATAAACAACTCTTTAGAAAAAATAGCAACAATGAAATCACTATAGCAAAGAGTCACAATTTGCAAAGATTGTTACTCTTTGCAAGAGTGAATCATTGTTGCAAAAATCTGTAAAATACCAACGCGAATAGAATCATAGGTAGTTTTGTCATTTGGCCATGGTTTGAAAAAGTCAAATTGGCAGCGATTCACAAGTGTTTTTGGCAGCGATTCACGTTTCGTGAGGATTCAGAGGCGATAGCTATTCACGTACGTGTCGCGAGGGGCCAAGGGCCTCGCTGGGTTGAAGCGGGCTGAGGTCTTGGTTGAGACGGACTGAGACATGTACTTAATAATATGGGATAATTTTTCTCAAAACTCGGCCGGGCTATAGCCCGACCGAGCCAACTATTAGATCCGCCCATGAGTTGACCCCTTCAACTATAACTATACTCCGTCGGCATGTTGACCTTCCTCCTTAAAGTTTTAACCATTAGGCTTAATATTTATCCCCAAAATATTCTTCCCAGTGGAAATATAAAGATTTTTCCCATCCATTAGGGATGTGGATGGCCTGTAGAAGTTTCGGTTTCGTGTTCCATACCCAGGAACCGAAACCGAATTTGTACGGAGTCTTATAACATTGTTTGAAATTACTTCAGGTGTTGTATAGCCAGATCGACGAAGATGTCTTCGATCGATAAGAGTTAGATACGTAATTCGAATCACATGAGCCAAGAGTATAGAGAAGGAGTCAGGAAATTTCTGAATTTTGTATTTTAGCGTCTTGCACCGTTTGATGGAAAAATTGTGTGTCCCTGTATAGACTGCGAAAGGGTGACTAGGAAGGTTCGAGAGGAATGTGAGGTTGATCTGGTAATGTGTGGCATTGACATTAGCTATACCCGTTGGTTCTCGCACGATGAGGAGCTAGATGCAGTCCCCATGGCAGCTCACGGTGAAACTGCAAACACAGTGATCGATGATGATAATATTAATACAGATGATGATAATGACATGCAGGGTATGATACATGATTTGCAAGGTGGAATAGGCACGGAAACACCGTCAGGTGATCAGCCCAATATTAAAGCAGACAAGTTCTACAGATTGCTTAAAGATACCGAACAACCTCTATACCCGGGGTGTGAGAAGTTTTCAAAACTCTCTTTCACTGTAAAGCTTCTTCATTTGAAGTGCCTCAATGGTTGGAGTAATAAGTCATTTAATATGTTAGTAGAGTTGCTGAAAGAGGCTTTTCCTATGAGTGAGACAGTACCGAAATCATTCTACAAGGCGAAGAAGACAATTAAAGATCTTGGTCTGGGTTATGAGAAAATTGATGCATGCGTGAATGATTGTATGTTGTACCGGAAAGAGTACGAACATACGCGGTCATGCCACATATGCGGAGCAACGAGATATAAAGAGACGGATGCCGAGTCTAGTACCAATCGAAGGAAGAAAAATATATCTACAAAGGTTCTTCTATACTTCCCACTTAGGGACAGGCTTCAGAGGTTGTTTATGTCATCGAAGACTGCTGAGCACATGAGGTGGCATGCACGAGAACGTACAGATGATGGGGTTATGAGACATCCGGCCGACTCTCTGACGTGGAAAGATTTTGATCATACCTATCCTGAATTCGCATGTAAAGTTCGCAATGTCAGGTTAGGGCTTGCTAGCGATGGCTTCAATCCCTTTGGGAATATGAGTGTAGCGTACAGCATTTGGCCAGTTGTCCTAGTTCCATATAATTTGCCTACCTGGATGTGCTTAAAAAATCCATACACAATGCTCCCTAAGCTCATTCCCGGACCCAGGTCGCCTGGTAATGATATTGACGTTTACTTGCAGCCGTTGATTGAGGAGTTGAACGAGTTATGGAAAGTTGGGACCGATACGTATGATGCCTCGTTGCGCCAAAATTTTCGGATGCATGCGGCACTTCTATGGACCATCAACGATTTTCCTGCATATGCCAACTTATCCGGGTGGAGTACCAAAGGAAAATTGGCATGCCCTACATGCAATAAGGTTATCCGGGTGGAGTACCAAAGGAAAATTGGCATGCCCTACATGCAATAAGGAGACAGATTCATTACGGTTGAAGAACGGAGGCAAGTTCTGTTATATGGGCCATCAAAGATTCCTTGTTGACGGCCATAAGTGGAGGCAGAACAAAAGAGCGTTCAATGGCAAGAAGAAACTTGCAAAGGCTCCGGAGCAGTTTTCGGGGGTAGAAGTCTTGTGCGAATTGGATCAGCTTGATGCCGTAGCACTTGAGAAAGGTAAAAAGAAGAGAACGTATGAAGATTCTACGCGTGAGCATAACTGGAAGAAGAGTATTTTCTTTAAACTACCGTACTGGAGCAGCCTACTATTGCGGCATAACTTGGATGTCATGCATATCGAGAAAAATGTGTGTGACAATATTATAGGAACACTGCTGAATCTCGACGGTAAGACGAAGGATAATTTTAAATCTCGTCTCAATCTTAAGGAGTTGGGCATCCGAAAATCACTTCATCCCCAAGAGATTGGGGATAAGTATGTGTTGCCAGTTGCATGCTACACCATGAGCTCACAGCAAAAGGCAGCTTTATGTGCATTCCTACGGTTTATGAAAACACCAGACGGTTATTCTTCGAATATTGCACGATGCGTGCAAGAGAACGGCCGGAAGTTATCTGGATTAAAGAGCCACGATTGTCATGTTCTTATACAGTGATTGTTATCTCTTGCTATACATGGGAATTTAACCGAACAGGTGTCTGGTCCGTTAATTGAGCTCAGTACTTTTTTTAGACAGTTGTGCTCGAAGGTACTTAGACTGGACCAACTTGATCAGATGGAGAGGGATATTGTGATCACATTGTGCAAGCTAGAGATGATATTTCCACCTTCCTTCTTTGATGTCATGGTGTATTTGACCGTTCACTTGGCAAATGAGGCCAAACTCGGCGGCCCAGTTCATTACCGCTGGATGTATTTTATCGAGAGGTAATCGTCTTGTCTTATTTTTTAATATATTTGATCGTTCTTGATGTATTTATCCATAATTATTTTTCTCAAATTAGGTACTTGCGAACATTGAAATCATATATTCATAATAAAAGTCGTCCGGAGGGATCAATTGCTGAAGGATACCTAGCAGAAGAATGTCTAACATTCTGCTCAAGATACCTATATGGTATAGACATGCGATTCAATCAACTTGAGCAGAACTATGACGGTGGTCCAATAGACTTCGATGAGGGTCTGTCTATATTTGTCGAAATGGGTAGACCTGTAGGAGGAGGCAAAACCCGTCGATTGTCTGTAGATGAGATTCAACAGGCACATATGTATGTGTTACGCCAATGTGATGAAGTGTGGCCATTCATTGAGTAAGCATTTTACGATCATCTACTCATTCTTTCAGTCCATTCATTAAGTATATGTGCTAATTATAATCTAATTGATAACCTGTAAAACAGAAAGCATAAAGCCATCATTAATAATCGGGGTACTCGAAATGCTCCACAAATTCATAATCGTGAATTCCCATCGTGGTTCGAGAAACACGTAAGTATTCACATCATTACTGAAGTTTATTGACATCCATTACCGAACAATAATTATGTGTTCATATCATGAATGTCTTGTGGTTATTTGAATATATTGTGGTATTGTTGTAAATTACAAGAATTAAATAACATTATTTCTGGATTTTTTTTAAAAAAAATCATGTTTTTTTACCGACGGAATATATTAATTCCATCGGCAATAATATTTTTATTTTTATTTAATTATTTATATATTACCGACGGAATACAGTATTCTGTCGGCAATACTATATTATATTACCGACGGCATATCTCTTTCCGCCGGCAATACTCTTTTATATTTTTAATTAAATATTATTATATAACCGACGGACATAAAGTTTTCGTCGGTATTAATAATTAATACCGACGGAATATTTAAGTCCGTCGCTGAGTTTTCCCGCTGCCTTTTTTCCCGATAGACTATCGACGGAAATAGGTTCCGTCGCTATAAATAATTACCGACGAAAATATAGCTTTACCGACGGATATAGTCCGTCGGTAAAAACTATTTTTTTGTAGTGTGGTTAGTCTACTGATCATGGTTCCTCAGGGTTTAGGACTTATTACCCTAAGCAGAAACACAGCTATGTGCACCGATGTCTGCTCACCGATCTGTGCACCGTGTTGGTTCTATTCAGCCACATACATTGTGCTTGGCAATGACCATTGTGGAGAAACCCGTGCTCTGTCATTCCAACAGCTTAACCTAATAAGGCGACCATCCCTAATCAGAACTGCGAACAATTTAGGCTAATAGTACTAATCAACTGAGTCTCCCACTCAGATGAACCACTATACAGCCATGGTTCTTTTCAGTTCTATATATAGAACAAGTATAATACGCACCAATTAAGCTATTCTAATATAAATATCAACTCATTTATTAATCAATCATGTATGGTTTTTACAAGCCCTAGACCATATCTTACTCAACAATCTCCCACTTGGTCTAGCGAGGAAAAACGATTCTGACTCTCATAGCTTCTACATGCTGCTCAAACGCCTTTGCAGGAATCACCTTTGTAAAGGGATCAGCAACATTGTCTGCAGATGCTATCTTGGTCACCGTTACTTGCCCTTCCTTTTGTAACTGCCGAATCAAGTGGAACTTGTGTTCGATATGTTTTCCCTTTTGGTGGTGTCTTGGCTCCTTGGCCTGTGCCACCGCTCCACTATTGTCACAATAAAGGACAATAGGTGACTGAGCCTCTGGTACGCACTCTAAGTCCAATAAGAACTTTTTGAGCCACACCGCCTCTTTTGCAGCCTCGCACACTGTGACGTACTCAGCTTCAGTGGTGAAGTCTGCGATGTAACCTTGCTTCACACTCCGCCAACTTACTGCTCCTCCTCCTGATATGAAAACATAACCTGAAGTCGATTTTCTAGATTTCACATCTGACATAAAGTCAGCATCCGTGTATCCAATCGGTGTCAGGTCCTGTGAAGTATAGACTAACTCATAATCCCTCGTACGACGAAGGTACTTGAGTATACTATTTACAGCAGTCTAGTATGCTGGATCCGGGTTCGACTGAAACCGACCCATCATATCTACTACAAAACAGATATCTGGCCCCGTGCACTGCATGACATACATTAGACTACCCACTGCTAAAGCATAGGGTATCTTCTGCATCTCTGCCTTCTCCTTAGGTGTCTTAGGACATTGATCCTTAGACAATTTGAAGCCATATCTGAATGGCAAGAAACCCTTCTTAGAGTCCTGCATATTGAATCTGACCAGTATCTTATCTATATAAGCAGCTTGTGAAAGTGAGAGAATCTTGTTCTGGCGATCTCGAGTTACCTTAATCCCTAAAACATAACTCACCTCATCTAGGTCTTTCATGTCGAATTGCGAGGATAACCAAACTTTTATCATATATAATGTTCCTACGTCATTTCCAATCAGTAGTATATCATCTACATAAAGTACTAAATATACCACTGTAGTATTATCATTCCTTTTGTACACACAAGGTTTATCCTCATTTTGATCAAATCCATATGAGCGGATTGTCTGATCAAAATGGATATTTCAATTTCTGGATGCTTGTTTCAGTCCATAGATGGACCTCTGAAGTTTGCAAACCAGATCTTCCTGACCTACTGACTCAAAACCTGGAGGCTGCATCATATATATGTCTTCCTCCAAATCCCCGTTGAGGAAAGCTGTCTTGATATCCATCTGTCAGATCTCCCAATCATAGTGGGCTGCGATGGATAAAAGGATTCGAATAGACTTAAGTATAGCTACCGGTGAGAAGGTCTCGTCATAATCGATCCCTTCTCGTTGGGTAAAACCCTTGTCAACTAATCTAGCTTTATAAGTCTCAATGGAACCATCGGGTCCTCTTTTCTTCTTGTACACCCACTTACACCCAATAGGTTTAATATTGGGTGATGGTGCAATAAGTGTCCAGACATTATTTTGGGACATAGATGTAATTTCTGCCTCCATGGCTTTTTGCCAAGTAGAACTGTCAGAAGATTTCATCGCCTCATCATAGCTCAAGGGATCATCCTCCTGAATCTCTGGATCGACTAATAAAGTCTGTCCATAGTATCTTTCAGGAACTCTGATTTATCTCCCACTGCGACGAGCTAATGGTGGTACTGAGTGATTCGTTTTTACAGTCTCTGGTATACTAGTTTCAATGTTACCTCTTTCCTCTATGCTACCGGATGTACTACCTCCACCAGTACCCAGTAGCTCTTCCAGAACTACCTTACTGGTTGGCTTGTGGTCCATAATATAGTCCTGCTCTAGGTAGATGACATTCGTAGAAACGAGTACTTTCTTATCCTCAGGATCATAGAATATAGCACCTTTTGTTTCTTTAGGATAGCCTATGAACAGACATACCTTAGACTTAGTCTTCATCTTATCCCTCTTGTCCTTCCGCATATATGTATGACATCCCCATATTCCGAAATGCTGCAGTGTAGGCTTTTGCTTTGACCACAGTTCTCTAGGAGTTAGAGGCACTGATTTAGATGGGATATGGTTTAAGATATAAGTTGCTGTTAATAGGGCATATTCCTAAAATGTGGTCGATAAACTAGCATAACTCATCATAATACAGACCATGTCCAACAAGGTCTGATTCCTTTTCTTAGAAACTCCATTCTATTGTGGTGTACCTGAAGCAGTCAACTGGGATACAATCCCACTGTCTCTAAGATACCCAAGGAACTCATCCGATAGGTACTCACCTTCTCAATCAGATCAAAAGGTTTTCACATATTTACCAGTCTGCGTTTCAACTTCGGCTCTAAATTCTTTGAACTTATCAAAGGACTCAGACTTTCGATGCATTAGGTAGACATAATCATATCTTGAGTAATCATCAGTAAACGTGATGAAGTACTCATGGCCTCCTATTGCTTGGACGCTCATGGATCCACATACATCAGAATGAACTAACTCTAATGTCTCTGTGGCCCTATTCCCTTTGGCTTTAAAGGCCCTTTTCATTTTGCCCTCCATACAAGACTCGCAGGTTGGAAGAATCTCCGAGGGATCTATTTCCAGAAGCCCGGCCTTGACCAACCTATGAATTCTATCTAAGAGATTGAGGCAATATGCCTAAGTCTTAGATGCCACAATAGAGTTAGATTTTCTGAAGGTTTCTTACGTTTAGATGAGTTAATATTCAAAGCGGTTATGTTTTCTTTCTCTAATTTAGGACTTAGAATATAGAGACTATTCTGAACTATTCCTCTAATAATGAAGGTTCCATTCATTCTAATAGACACACCAGATGTATCAAAAAGAACTGAATAACCATCATTCACCATAAAAGAAACAGAAATTAGATTACGTCTCAAAGACGGTACATATAATACGTCTCTTAAAATCAAAGTCTTTTCATTAGAAAAAGATAAATAAACATCTCCAACTGCTTCTGCGATTGCAACAGCATCAGTCCCTATGCTCAGGACCACTTTCTCATCAAGTAGCCTTCTGCTTACTTGGAACCCCTGTAAAGAGTTACAGGCATGGTCAGTGGAACCATAATCCACAATCCAAGATACAAAAGAACTGCTACTTGAAAGAAGTGACTCAACTACAAGTATCTGAGAATTACCTGTCCCAGCACCTTGAGGCTTTGTGCAGTCCTTTTTCCAATGGCCCTTTTTGCCACATCTGAAGCACTTCGTGCTTGGTGACTTCATCTCTCTTGATTTAGAGGTTCCCACATGGCTCTGTAGAGGCCCTGTCTTCAGCTTCTTGTTCTTAGGCTTCTTGCTCATAGGCTTCTTAGCCTTCAGAGCAGCCCTGCGCTCAGCACTTAATGCCTCACCTTTAACCTTGAACCCGTCTTCTGCTGCCTAGAGAGCTCCAAGAAGCTCTGCATTTGTCATCTCCAACTTGTTAAGGTTGAAGTTAGTGACAAAGCCTTCAAAGGCTCCAGAAAGGGACGCAAGAAAGATATCAGTCATAACCTCGTTATCCAGCACAATGTTCATGGTAGCTAGTTCGTATTGGAACCTGAGCATTTTCAGCATGTGTTCCCGGACATGCGTCCCTTCGGATATCTTAGTGCTAACGAGCTTTTTCATTGTGAGGTAGCGCGTTACGCGGCTATGCCCCTCAAACATTTATTTGAGGTATAGCATCATATCAGAAGTATCAGGCATTTCTTCGACTTGCTTCTGTAGAGTTGTCTGCAAGGAAGCTATGATATAGCACTTGCACATCTCATTAGAATCTTGCCAGTCGGAGAAAGCTTTGGTCTCTGCCTCAGTGGTATCTGGACCCGGTAGGTTCGGTTCCTGAGTGGTTAGGGCCATGGTGTGTTTATTGATCCTCAGAACAAGCATGAGGTTGTGTTTCCAGTCCGCATAGTTAGGACCCGTAAGCTTGTTATCATTTAGGATGACAGATAAGGGGTCTAGTTTGGTCATCTGAAAAATAAATGGGAGTATATTAGAATGCTTCATAAACTCAATTTATGGTATTTTTAAAATGAGTTAAATTATATCCAAATGTCAATGCTACCCTCAAAGCGGAGACATATCTATGGATCAATTTTACCATGTATATGAGATCTCGAATTTGGATACACTCGCCCGAGGGGGCAGTGTGCAGCATCCTCCGCTCACAGCAGGTCTATCGGACCCAATCCAAATCTGCCATAGACGGGCTATATGGACCATGGTTTTCTTTTGGCCAGCCTCACGGGTGCTTCAGATGCTTACCCACAAGTCTAGGCAATCATAACATGGGAGTTCATTTGGCCCCCGCAAGGGCAAAAAAATCCCTTCTCTCCTGGCATTGTGACCACCATATCTTAAAGGAGACTGCTAAGCCTCCGGCATGACAGAAAATAACTCTTACCCGAGGAGGATGTTGAGCCATACCCTAAATAAAATGATCATTACCCTTTGTGCTCTAGAGCCTAGCCTATAGTCTAGATATACAAGGAAAGGTCTCCCATTAGTATGACTCCTCGTATGCAACTTGATGCTTGATGTCATAGATGATCACCACATCACTGTTGGTTTCGATGTCAAACCAATTAGGGACATCCGACAACCTCCGTCGGACCTCAACCTAACAGTTGCATAATCGAGTGTTATGGGATCCAACTACCATCAAAGACCAATTAAACTATGGGTGTCATTAAATGGAGATCTAACCTAATGGTCGCAGGGACCAAGTGGGGAATAGGTATCCCACAAACAGTGGAGAAAGAGCATCCCACAATCTAATACCTACAGCATTAGAATATATAATTTCACTGGGGTCTTAGAAAATATCTAACTACCATCAAATATAAACATCCATTGATATCAAGTTCAGGGTCCGACCCCTGAACCTAACTAGCAATGCTCGGATGATCCCGTTCATGACATCTTCCGGATATCTCTTCCTTTGGCCTACCACATCCGGTCTTCCGGTAATGGATTTTCATCTGATCTTGTTTTCCAAATCTTCAGCCTGTAATTGAAAATTCTAGTATGCTCCGAGCAATCGCTCGTTCATACACATTTTCCTAGGATAAAAAATAATCAAAGTACAAGAATAGAAATAATTGGTCGGAAAAAACCAAGCCGTGGAACAACCTTCACGTACTTGTCCCATTAGGCCTTACAACCATCCATCACAGAAAGAACAAAAAATAACTATACAATCATTTTTTTCGGGGTCCGACCCCCGAAACAAAACAATCACAATTATTATTTTGTACCAGCGCCCTACAGGAAAACATAGCATGCAACACATATGCATATATGATCTAGCGCATGCAAACCCGGTGAATGCATTCATTCATCAAATACGCATTTGATTCGATTCATAGAAAAAAATTTCATAAATCGCACATCGAAAATGGCTCTGATACCATTTGTTGGAAACAAATCAGAGGTTCAACGGAAGCCGGACTCGATCTTAGGATCGATACGGTGTGCGATACATTTTTAAAATTTTCTTAAGAAATAATCATATGCGCAAGATTAAAACAAAATGCAAACGAACCCCTATGGTCATCTATCGAAACACACCATAAAAATTATGTATGCAATTCAATAGATCTAGGGTTTAGTTTATTATACCTCCGTGCGGGATTTGGCACCGCGATGTTAATCTTCTAATTTGATGATGACGGAAGTATTCACATGCGTGGGAGAAGTCTCGTTCTTCTTCGGGTACACCCGATCTCGCGAATCGACCCGGATCCTTGCACTCCAATATCTGAGTGCTTCGGAGTGCAGGCTTTCTCTTCTTCTTTATCACACACTCTATGAGAAGAAAAAGTGAGAGAGATGAGTGCCCAAGAGAGAGAGAGGCCTAAACCGAACACAAAGGAGAGATGGATCGGTCTTTCTCTGAAAAATCTGAATGAGGCTCAGTTTTTCTTTCCTAATATGCCTTGAAAACCGTACCCCCCTCTTCCCTTGTCCATATGAACTGTTCCCCCTTCTCTCTCTCTCATTAATCCTCAAAAATAAATGCCCACTATTGTATAGTTGTCATATTTGGTTTTGCAATTAAAGAGAATAGATTCAAATTATTTCAAATATGAATTAATCCCTTTAAATATGAATTTGATGGCCATGCATATTTACCCTAATAAGGGGGGCAGTCACTAGGGCATGTAGGATGTTTTGAAATGACCAAAACACCCTCCATGCATCTAGTGGCCATCCACCTCATACGGAAGCATACATGATCTATCTCCGTGCATGATTAAGAACTCTAACACTTAGGGCACCTTATCCATACCTATTTAACATACCATGGAGTGATGAATAATGTTTTTACTATTTACTGGGGTGCCCTCAGTAAAACATGGGGTGCCCCTATAATAAAAATCGCTAAACACACAGACCGTGTTCTAGTGCGACACGCACTCACGGAATGAACTCCTCATGGAATTATGGCAATATTGTGTGTCCTTACACTACTCTGGGGTTGCTCCCTAGTGAACATACTTAGTTCTGTGCAACCACCATGCCCTAGTGCAATACACTCACGGAACACAGGACGATTAAGGCATTATTTCTTCAACTCATATTGTGCTGTGAGACAAGGAGAAAGTTATGATCCGTAACGATCACGGATAAGGTGGAACCTTCAGGGACTAGGATTCAGATGCGCACTCTCTACCAGTACCCAATAGTTCACCCAGAACTACCTTACCGGTAAACTTATGGTCTATAATATAATCCTGGTCTAGGTAGATGGTATTCGTAGAAACGATTACCTTCCAAATCTCAAGATCATAGAACAGTCCACCTTATGCCTCCTAAGGGTAACCTACAAACAGATATACCTGGAACTACATCTCTATCTCATCCCTCTTGTCCTTTTACACAAGTGCAGGACAACCCTATATCTCGAGATACTATAGTGTCAGCTTTCGCTTAGACCATAGCTCTCTATAGGTCTGAGACACTGATCTAGATGAGAGATAATTTCAGATATAAGCTACTGTTTTAAGGTACAACCCTACCAAAAGGTAGGTAGTACACTTGGCAATATTTATCATACTATAGACCATGTCAAACAGAGTCCGATTCCTTCTCTCAGAGACTTCATTCTGACGTGTCATCCTTGGAGCATTTAACTGGGAGATAATCCCATGCTCCCTTAGGATCCTATGGAACTCGTCCGATAGTGACTTAGTCCTTCGATTAAATCAAAGAGTCTTCTATCGTCTAGACGCTCTTGGAACCATAGACGTCAAAATTAACTAACTCCCATACCTTTGTGGCCCTTTTAGTTATTTTGCCTTCCAGATTACACTCATAGGTTAGAAGGATCTCCGATGAATCTGTGAACAGAAACTTGGCCTTCTGTCACCTCTGAATTTATCTGAGGTAAAATATCTAAATCAGAGGGGTCACAAATGAGATAGTTTCTCCGAAGGATTTAGATGAATTTAAAATAGACACTGCAGCTGTCATGAAATCTATTTCCGAATTAAGATTAAATACAAAGATATTATTCTGATCTATTCCTCTAGTAATGAAGCTATCTATTCAGTTTAAGATACACACATACGGTGCTGTCTAAAACTAAAAACTTTATTTACCGAGAAGGAAACAGAAGAAATCTCTAAATATCAAAATCCTTATTTCGTAAAGACTAAGATAATATATCTGACAGCATCCACAGCGGCTTATAGCATCAGTACCTATGTTAGGATCACTTCACTATAAAGTAGCCTTCTGCTTTCCTTGAATCTCTGTAGACCCGAAGTCTACATTCCAAGAAGCATAAGAACTGCTACTAGATAGCGACTCAACTCCTAACATCCTGAGGTCATACTCTATCTTCAAATACCCCCTACACTCGCCAAAGCGGAAACACTTCCGTCCTTAGCGTTACCATACTTAGGAGTCCATACCAGTTTCTGCACTAGAATAGTTTTCGATCTCTTATAAGTTACTCCCTTAGGTTCTTCTAAAGAAGACCTAGGTTAAGCACTAAAGGCATTACCTTTAATCTTGATCTCATCCTTTGTCTCTTGGAAATCTCCTTAGAAGTTCTACATTTGTCATCTCTAGCTTATTAAAGCTAAAGTCTTTGACAATGCCTTCGAAGGTTCCAAACAAGGATGCAAGACAGATGTCTTTCACCACCTCGTCATCTAGCACCATGTCTTTGGAATCTAGTTCGATCTAGAACTCAAGTATGTGTTCCCGAACAAGCATTCCCTTAGACATCTCGGTACCGACAAGTATCTTAGTGGAAAAGCGATAAGTCTACTGACTTCGCCTTCCAGACATCTTATGCAAGTAAAACTTTATTAGAGAAGACCCGGTATATCTTTGACTCGCTTCTAAAGAGTTATCCGTAAGTCTGCTATAACACAGAACTTGCACATCTCCTCAGACTCTCGCTAGTCGTCATATGTCCTAGTTAGTGCCCTAGTGATATCTGGACCCGTTAGGTCTAGTTCAGGGATATTTAGATTGCTAGCCAATGTACGTTTACTACCCTATGCATAAGCTAAAGAAAGCGCTTCTGCTCTACGTAGTTAGAGACCCGATAACTGATTCTCTTATGGGATAGCGGATAGAGGAACTATATGGTTGAATGACAAAGAATGCAGGAAAAACTTATTTTATGGATTTTTAAAATAAGCTAATTATATCCAAATGCCAACGCTACCCTCACAGCGAAGACACATCTATGGATTAATTAACCATGTATGTAAGATCTCAGAATCGGCTATACCTGTCCGAGGGGGCTGTGTGCAGGTCTTCCGCTTACACGGGTCTTTCCTTTGACCCTATCCAAATCTGCCAACTAAGGGCTTTGATGAACCATGGTTATCTTTTGGCCAGTACCACGTGATCACCATTATCTTCGCAACGAATACCTCACGTGTACTTCGGATGCTTAACCACGAGCCTAGGCAATTACGGAACGGAAGTTCTAACGGCCCCCACGAGGGTGAGTAAAAGCCTGAACCCTTGGCACCGTAATTGCCATATCCTGAGGGAGATCACTAAGTAACTTGGCATGGAAAAACATGGCTCTCACCCGAGGGGGTTGTTGAGTTATGCCCTCCCACCCGAGCACGAAGTGATTGGCCGTGGAGGCCAGAGGATCTCTAAAAGTCCTCTTTTGCATCCCTTATTAAATTTGAGGGTTATTTTATGCAAGTATGAGTGTACACTAAGGTCACGACAACCTCTACACTAGACCCTGGTCATACCGTGCTCCCACTAGTATTCAAGCCTTTCGTGAAGCATTAATCGATCTCGGAATATTATAGTCCCTGCCTCAAGTGGATTTCTCCACTCAAGGGTCACATTACATATCCCAAGAATATTGATGCTCCGCAAACTTGGCTATCACGCTAATGCCCTGGAGCCTAGCCTAAGGTCAGACTGACAAGAAAGGTCTTCCACTACCATGGCGCCTCGCTTATAAATTTGACGAATGATGTCATAGTAGAATTCCAACTCATTCTAGGTTTCGATGCTGGCCAAATAGGCACACCCGACTAATCGGGTGTTGACTTAATGGTGGCATAACCAAATGTGAGGAATTCATGCTATCATCAAGGGTCAATTAAATAATATGCATCACTAGTGGAATCCTATCTTAATAAGGTCGCTAGGACCCGAGGGGAAAGGGCATCCCTCTAACACAGATAATCAAATTATCGCATCGGGGTTCTCTACAGAAATACAAAGAACAGTAAAAAGTAACAACCACAAAACTGAATCAAGTTCAGGGTCCGACCCCTGAACCTGACTGGCACAGTGTAGGCTCTCTGTCTTCTTCGCAAGGCTCCTTGATCTGGTAAAAGCCTCTGTATACGATCTCCTGACGCTTTCTGCCCTTTGCCGTCATCGTGTACGCTTTGTCGGATCGCCATCGTCCTCTAAGGTTCCACTCGTCCTCTCGGTGGTGGATCTCCACGGTAAGTCCTCCTCTTCAATCTGTAACCGAAAAAGCTCTAGTACGCTTTGAGCAAGTGCTCGCTCGTACACAATTTCCTAGAACGAAAAGGAAAACAAATATAGCAAAAAGCCTGGGAATCAAGGGTGGTCAACTTCTACCACTTGCCCGACTATGGCTCTAAAATCTATCCACACACATAAGAAAATACATCCAGACAAATTCGCTAACACGGGATCTGACCCCCGGTAGCAAGCATTCACATATCCAGAATAATTTTAGAAGCGGAGTCTTGCAAGAACAATTCATAGAACATACAATATATACTATGCATGATTTACTCGTAGAACCCCGATGGCAGCACATACTATTCATGCGCGCACATGACGGTTTCATGAAAAACATAAAACGCACACCACTAGC
The DNA here is from genome assembly GCA_947650365.1 of Chamaelirium japonicum. Classification (NCBI taxonomy): domain Eukaryota; kingdom Viridiplantae; phylum Streptophyta; class Magnoliopsida; order Liliales; family Melanthiaceae; genus Chamaelirium; species Chamaelirium japonicum. Next base: position 50,203,852 of record OX393557.1, on the reverse strand, counting down.
GTGCTCTGATACCAATTGTTGGATGTAGATCCATGGTAGAGGCCCGCAACGGAAGCAAAGTGAAGGTCCGAAGACCATGAGCGGTGTGCGTTACATATCAAAATTTTTATCGAAACGATCTACATATGCGTGTATGAATCTAGCATGGCAACTACGTGAACCCCTAACGACAATTTAATGCGAAAGAACAATCTAGCATATATGCATGTTCTATCTATGCTAGATCTACATGTTAGAGATCATACCTGCGTGCGTACTCTTTCACCGCGACAAGTTTCTTCTTTGTCGATGGAGATGGGCTCGGATCTACTTGATATAACTTTGGTGCAATAGCCATAACTTTCTGCTCCGAACTCCGATTAGGCTAAAATTTGGACTGCAGGTAGACAACTTTGAGACGCAACTTTTACAATAAGTTTCACCTTGTTTGGACTTCTGTAGATCCTAGAATTATAGAAACAACGCTGATTTTCTGTGCAGATTCTGGACAGCAAAAGGTTGTGGGAGATGCCTTCTAGTTCACCCGATCTTACACGATGCACGGCACCTCATCGATGGATCTCTGAGTGCCTCCATACGACGAGCCTTCTCCTTCTACGAAATATCACGCGAGGAAGACGAGTCACCATCTAATGGCGCAAGCGAGGGGAAGAGACGAGAGAGGAGAGGAGAAGGGAGCTAGGGAGAGATCTAGGGAGGGGGGTCGGATTTTCCATCATCATATGGCCAGCCCCTTATATAGGGATGGCCTACCCCCTTGGATAAGGATCCAAGGGGATAATAACCTCCCACAATTATCTCTCCATTATCACCCTTTTATCTCTCCATCTCTTTATCCGTTTTCCCACTTTTTAGGGCTTGTTTTGACCAATTCAAAACCCCTGTGTTTATCCCTATGGCCTGTTGGGTATTCTACTCTATGAATACAATCAAACGATGACTAACAGAATGTAGAGATGAAACAAATCTAGTGCAAAAAGAAATTGAACAATCTAAAGGGGTTTAGCATGCAAGGTTGAACACAACAATCAAACAAGGTTTAGGTTGTCCTAAGGTTGTCTACAGATATGGCAAAGAGGTGGAAGAAGGAAGAAGAATAAGGTACTTAGCAGTTGTCGAGGCTTGTGCTAGCACAATGCCCTGAAAGCTATTTCGCCGCCTCGGTAGGTGCTTCAAGGCCTCCGACGAACGCTCCCCAGGGTACAACGACTGGACTCCTCTTCAGCACCGAAGGGAACCCCTTTTGGACTCTCAGCGTACTCCAGACACTCCAGACAAGAGAGAACGAGAAAGAAAAGAGAAAGTGAAGAGAGCTCTTAGCTTGGTGTATTTCTGGCTTCACCGGACCCTCTCTTATATAGAGGTCCTTAGCCATAACGTCCCCACACTCTCAGCCATTGCATGCAACGCACTGATGAGCATTCACTGCTCTGTCAAGTGAAACGGTTGCATGTGACAGTGCAGAGGTCCAGGTTCAATGAACCTAGCTCAGCCTCGTGAATAGTGTAATGGAAGAAATAAATCTCCATTAAACATTAAAAAATTAAAACCCAGTGTAAAACAAGGCCCGAAGCCCGAAGACCATTCGCGTCCACGCGGCTCGCGAGCCGCGGCCTCGGCCCGAGCCCGTGCCCGTGCCCGGCCCGGCCCGGCTCGGCGCGCGCGCGCGCGTGTGTGGTGGGCTATGGCCTGGCTCTTGGGAAGCTACAAAGCCCAATGAAAGGAGTTCCATTAAAAACGCATTAAAAGATCTCCCCACGGGCAATATGGGACTAAACCAAAAACCGGTTTTTTCATTATTCTATCAAAACCAATTTTTGTAACAATCCCCCACAATAATGAAAATATCGAAAACCAAATTGAAAGAAGTAGTCTGGAGTACTTATAAAAGTATGTATAGACATAAGGTGTCTTTCGACTTGAACCTTTGCTTAGTGTAGACTGCAGGACCTACTAGCTGACAGTGAACTTACGTCTTGAACTGTACAGCTATATATTGTAAGTCTAGTCGACAAGTCTCACCCATACTTTCATATACATCATAGAGTCCCATGCGGTTGTGCTCTTTATGGCCATGAGCCTTCCCCAGTTTTCTTGAGTGTTCTAGAGAATTAGCCTCAATTCTCATAGAAGCGGCTACACTTCTACACTCATATAGGTGCTTACTATCAAGAGTGCTCTGTATCTATACACCCCACTGGTATGCCAGCTATAGTTAGCATTAAGAGTCTAAAACTCAGCCTCTCAGCGATACAGAATGTACTATCACATCATAGGGAGGGGAGAATTTGATAGCACCCCCACAAATCCCTCGAATAACTTGTTTTCCCATTGAACCTCGATTTTGGGATCTCCAATCACGTAGGTTGGGTTACCGTTATCGGAGACTTATTCGTTTATAGGCCTCAGCCCCATCCCCCTCGATGTACTTAGAACTAACTCTCTAGCTAGTCCTTTAGTTAAGGGATCTGCTAAATTATCTTTTGACCTAATATAGTCAATAGTAATTATCCCATCTTTCAACATCTGTCGAACAGTGTTATGTCTACGACGAATATGTCGTGACTTTCCATTATAGGAGTTATTCCTGGCCCTCATTATAGCTGCTTGGCTATCACAATGAATTGGGACAGCAGGAATAGGCTTTGGCCAAAAAGGAATATCCATAATGAGATTCCTTAGCCATTCACCCTCTTCACTAGCTTTATCTAGTGCTATGAACTCCGACTCCATAGTGGATCGGGCAATGCATGTTTGTTTGGATGATTTCCAACAAATTGCACCACCTCCAAGGGTAAACACATACCCACTAGTGGATTTGGTTCCTGAGGAATCCGCAATCCAATTAGCATCGCTGTATCCTTCTAGGACAGCTGGATACCTACTATAGAAAATACCATAATCTAATGTATGTTTTAAGTACCTTAGAACTCGGATTAGAGCATCCCAATGCTCTTGGTTAGGGTTAATAGTGTATCTACTAAGTCTACCTATCGCATAGGCAATATCGGGTCTCGTGCAGTTCATGATATACATGAGACTGCCAATTACCCTAGAATATTCTAGTTGTGATACACTAGGCCCTAAATTCTTCTTCAGGTGTACTGAAGGATCATATGGCGTTCTAGCAGGTAGACAATCAATATGACCGAACTTCCTAAGCACTTTCTCGATATAGTGAGATTGAGATAGAGTTATGCCATTGGAATCTCTCTTAATTTTGATTCCAAGAATGACATCTGCAGCTCCTAAGTCTTTCATATCAAAGTGCCTACTCAGGAAGTCCTTGGTCTTGACCACTACTTCTAAGTTGGTTCCAAAGATCAACATATTATCTACATAGAGACATATGACCACACAAGTCAAGTTATTGACCTTAGTGTAGATACATTTATCTGATTCATTAATTCTGAAACCACTTGAAGTTAACACATAGTCAAACTTCTCGTGCCATTGTTTTGGAGCCTGTTTGAGACCATAAAGAGATTTCTTTAGTCTACAAACCTTCTGCTCTAAACCTTGCACTACGAAGCCTTCTGGCTGATCCATATAGATCTCTTCCTCTAATTCACCATTCAGGAATGCAGTCTTTACATCCATCTGGTGAATCACAAGGCTATGGATAGCGGCTATGGCTATAAGCACCCTAATGGATGTAATCCGGGTCACAGGAGAGTAAGTGTCAAAGAAGTCCACTCCCTCTCGTTGCCTATAGCCCTTTGCTACTAACCTAGCCTTATATCTCTCTATAGATCCATCTGCCCTAAGCTTCTTCTTGAATATCCATTTACACCCAACAGTTTTGCAACCAGGAGGAAGCTCCACTAACTCCCAGGTGTTGTTGGATGTTATGGATTCAAGTTCACTGTTTACAGCTTCCTTCCAAAAGATGGAGTCAGCTGAGGTCATGGCTTCATTATAACTAGTTGGATCCTCTTCCACTAGATATGTAATGAAGTCAGGCCCAAATGAAGTACCAGTCCTAGCTCGCTTGCTCCTTCTAGGTTCGATCTCTTCATTATCTGAAGAGTCATCCCTCTGTCTAGGAGCAGGCCTCTCAAGCGTACTGGGCTCTTGAGGTTTTTCAGACCTCTCTCTATAAGGAAACCGATTTTCAAAAAATTCGGCATCCCTAGTCTCGATGATGGTATTATCATCTATGTATGGGTTTTCAGAATGGATTACTAAAAACCTATACGCACTACTGTTCTGGGCATATCCTATGAATACAGAGTCAACTGTTTTAGGACCTAGCTTGGTCCTCTTAGGGTTAGGTATGGATACCTTCGCTAAACAACCCCACACTTTGAGGTATTTATAGGATGGCTTCCTACCTCTCAGAATCTCATAAGGAGTCTGCTCAGATTCCTTAAATGGGATTCTATTAAGAACATGTGCTGCTGAGAGCACAGCTTCCCCCCACAGGTTCGTAGGTACCCCTGAACTGATCATCATGGCATTGACCATGTCCTTTAAGGTCCTGTTCTTCCTCTCAGCTACTCCATTAGACTGAGGGGAATATGGAGCAGTGGTCTGATGAATTATACCGTTGTCTTCACAAAATTTAGTGAATTCTCCGGACTCATATTCACCTCCTCTGTCCGACCTAAGGACTTTGATCCTCTTCCCTAACTGGTTTTCTATCTCAGACTTATAGGATTTAAACTTGGACAAGCTCTCGTCCTTACTCTTAAGGAGAAAGATTGAACAATGTCTGGAACAATCATCAATAAATGTGATGAAGTACTTGTTCCCTCCTCTCGTAGTGTAACCTTTAAGGTCGCACACGTCTGAGTGGATCAAGTCTAGGGTTTCTAGGCTACGCTCTACACTCTTAAAAGGTTTCTTGGCATATTTAGCCTCTACGCATATGCCACACTTTCCATTTGAGGATAGAACACATTTAGGTACACTACCTAAGTTAACTAACCTTTTAAGGGTTTTAGAGTTAACGTGTCCTAGTCTAGCATGCCACAGATCAAAAGAATCACACAAGTAAGCAGAAGAAGATATTTTATTATCATTATTGAAAGAGGTTACATTGAGCTTAAATAAGCCTTCATCAAGATAACCCTTTCCCACAAAAGACCCTCCCTTAGTCAGGACAAATTTGTCCGACTCAAATACAAGCTTGTAGCCCTTCTTGCTCAGCATTGCTCCGGAGACCAGATTCTTCCGGATGTCTGGGACGTGAAGCACCTCCTTCAGAGTCAGAAGATTTCCAGAGGTGAACTTCAGAGTCACATTCCCTTTCCCAGCAACTTGAGCAACTGAGGAGTTCCCCATGTACAGCGACTCGCCTTCTTCTGCAGGTGTGTAGGTGGAGAAGCAGCTCTTCGACCCACATATATGTCGGGTAGCTCCCGTATCCACCCACCAGTCTGCAAGGTTGCTGACTAGGTTGACCTCCGTCACCACTGCCGAGAAGTAGCCGCTCTGTGCCACGTTCGCCTCGGACTTGTTCTTCGGCCGATTAGCTGCATTGAAGCGGCACTCCTTAGCCAGGTGACCTGGCTTGCCACAAACGAAGCAGTCTCCCCTCGGCTTCTTTTTGAACTGGGGCTTGGATTGCTTGTTCTTCTCCCAGGGCTTAGGAGCAAGAGCCTTCTTTTTGGAAGACTTCCCCTCCACGAGGTTGGCCTTTCCTTTCATCATAGAGGCTCGCTCCCTTTGCTCAGACACTCGATTGTCCTCCTCTATACGGATTCGGACAACAAGGTCTTCCAGGGTCATCTCCTTCCTCTTGTGCTTCAAACTGTTCTTATATTCCTTCCACGAGGGAGGCAACTTCTCTATGATAGTTGCAACTTGGAATCCCTCGCAGATTTTGTACCCCTCAGCAATGACCTCATGGATGATAATCTGTATCTCCTCAAGTTGGGAGACTACAGATTTCCCATCTTCCATTTTGAACTCTAGCAGCTTCCCGACCACAAATTTCTTCGACCCGGCGTCCTCTGTGGCGTACTTCTTCTCTAAGGAGTTCCACAGGTCTTTTGCGGACTTGCAGGTGAAGTAAACATCATATAGGTCGGGGACAAGGCAGTTGAGGATATAGTTCCTACACAGATAATCCTGCCTCTCCTAGGAGTCTAAGTCGGTTTGGTTAGATGAGCCATCATCCTTAGAGATAAGGGTAGGCTTCTCGGAAGAGATAAGGTCGACAACCTTAAGGACAGTCAGGTAGAACCTAAGTTTCATCTGCCATCTCTTAAAGTTCTTCCCATCGAATGGTTCAGGTTTCTCACTAGACTTGCTAGGTTTCCTCTCCATCTCAGTAGTCATCTAGGAAGAGTTCCTTTTGAATTTTTAAAAATTTGACGGCCAGGTCAGCTCCAGGAAGGAGGTGGAGCACTTGGCTCGCTTAAGTACCAAGCTTCCTAGGGCAATTTAATGCCGGTTTGTCAAGCTTTCCTTGACACCGTCAAACTTATGAAAAATCAAAGGAATTCTAACAGGTAACAAGAGACTAGATCTAAACACTCTTGTATTGGATCTAGATCTAACCGGAATAGAATAGAACGAAGAAACTAGCTTTCAGTTGTTGGGTATTCTACTCTATGAATACAATCAAACGATGACTAACAGAATGTAGAGATGAAACAAATCTAGTGCAAAAAGAAATTGAACAATCTAAAGGGGTTTAGCATGCAAGGTTGAACACAACAATCAAACAAGGTTTAGGTTGTCCTAAGGTTGTCTACAGATATGGCAAAGAGGTGGAAGAAGGAAGAAGAATAAGGTACTTAGCAGTTGTCGAGGCTTGTGCTAGCACAATGCCCTGAAAGCTATTTCGCCGCCTCGGTAGGTGCTTCAAGGCCTCCGACGAACGCTCCCTAGGGTACAACGACTGGACTCCTCTTCAGCACCGAAGGGAACCCCTTTTGGACTCTCAGCGTACTCCAGACACTCCAGACAAGAGAGAACGAGGAAGAAAAGAGAAAGTGGAGAGAGCTCTTAGCTTGGTGTATTTCTGGCTTCACCGGACCCTCTCTTATATAGAGGTCCTTAGCCATAACGTCCCCACACTCTCAGCCATTGCATGCAACGCACTGATGAGCATTCACTGCTCTGTCAAGTGAAACGGTTGCATGTGACAGTGCAGAGGTCCAGGTTCAATGAACCTAGCTCAGCCTCGTGAATAGTGTAACGAAAGAAATAAATCTCCATTAAACATTAAAAAATTAAAACCCAGTGTAAAACAAGGCCCGAAGCCCGAAGACCATTCGCGTCCACGCGGCTCGCGAGCCGCGGCCTCGGCCCGAGCCCGTGCCCGGCCCGGCTCGGCTCGGCGCGCGCGCGCGCGTGTGTGGTGGGCTATGGCCTGGCTCTTGGGAAGCTACAAAGCCCAATGAAAGGAGTTCCATTAAAAACGCATTAAAAGATCTCCCCACGGGCAATATGGGACTAAACCAAAAACCGGTTTTTTCATTATTCTATCAAAACCAATTTTTGTAACATGGCCGGCCCTATTACTGGGGATTCTCATCCCTAGAATATAGGGGCCGGCTCTGCATGGGTCTCCCACAGCTAAGGTCACCCACTAGTGAGGCTTTGCAGTACGCGTTTTTACCAAAACACCCTTATGCCTCAAATTGACCAATTTTAGTGTGTGAGACTTAGCGACTCTTCCTTAAGTGATCTTGACAAGTTACTTTACTATTAACTGAGGTCACCGGAGGATGCCCTTAGTAAAGTCAACCAGTCAACTCGTAATATGTCCTGGTGCATCGCACCCATGTAGCAAAGTTCACTTATGGCGAGGGATAATTACACGTGTCTCTGCACTAACTTAGGGTTTCCCCTTAGTGCACACACGTAGCTACGCATCTACCGTGCACTAGTGCAAAACACTCACGGAGTGTAGGCTTGAACTTCTCGCTTCCTCTTAGTGCGTCCTATGTTTCGAGGAGATAGTATAAGAACCGTACATAATGTCGATAAGGTGAAACCTTCAGGGACCAGGGTTCATGGCTTCCAACTTAGACTCGATCGACACACTATCCGAGTGTACCATCGATCCTCTGAGTCTGAGTTAACCTGCGTAGCCACCCAGAGTGCGACGCAGGCTGCACTCCAATTCCCCCGGACTTACTATGTTCTCCCTCATACCTCTGCTCTCCGCTTAGTATGGTAAGCTCGTTGTCCCTCCAACTAGTACCATAATGCAACTCGAGCGGTAGAGAATACTGTCAGACTCGAGTGCTCATATGACTCGGTTCCTTCCAGGTTGACCACTTACATCGTACCTCCAATTACTCTGACGAGCAACTGGATCCGTCACTAGTCCAACTGATGACCACCTGGCCAGGGTTTAATACGACGTAGATCAAACCAAGGAACGCACCTCCCGTTAGGGGTGTGGATAGCCTGCAGGAGTGACATGCTGATACAACACCAGCCGAGTAACCCAGTACACCGTGGTTTTGGATCACTGCATCCGGATCCTCACACATTGGTGCGCCAAAGCACCACACAACTGGTTAGTCCATCAGACATGATTCCTCAGGGTTTAGGACCGTTTTACCCTAAGCAGAAACACAGTTTAGTGCACCGATGTCTGCTCACCGATTTATGCACCGTGTTGGTTCCGTTCGACCACAGACACTATGCCTGGTAATGACCATGGAGGAGACACCCACGTTCTGTCATCCCAACAGCTTATCCTGATAGGGCGACCAACCCTAATCAGAGCTGCGAACTCATTTAGGTTACATGGGACCAGTCCCTTGAGTCTCCCACTCAAGTGGATTACCATATAGCCATGGCTCTCTGTTCTGTAATCAGAATATGTACTAACGTACGTACGAATATGCAATCCTATACTATCAACCATACATAGCTAAACTATAGGTTTTTACGAGCTATAGACCTCACCAATTCTAACATCAAGAACCGTATATAATGTTGATAAGGTGGAACCATCAGGGACCAGGGTTCATGGCTTCCAACTCAAGCTCGATCGACACACTACCCGAGTGTACCATTGATCCTCTGAGCTCGAGTTAACCTGCGTGGCCACCCAGAGTACGACGCAGGCTGCACTCTAATTCACCCGGACTTACTATATTCTCTATCATACCCCTGATCTCCACTTAGTAGTGGTAAACCCGTTGTCCCTACACTTGATGCCATGATTCACTTCGAGCGGTGGAGACTATCGTCAGACTCGAATGATCATATGACTTGGTTCCTTCCAGGTTGACCTATACATCGTACCTTTGATTTCCCATCGAGTAATCGAATCCGGTCAACAGTCAAACTGATGACCACCAGGCCTGGGTTTGGTACAGTGTAAGTCACACCAAGGAAGACACCTCCCTTCAGGGGTGTGGATGGCCTGCAGGAGTAATACGCTAATGCAACGCCAGCCGGGTAACCCAGTACACCGTGGTTTTGGATCATTGTATACGGATCCTCACACATTGGTGCACCAAAGCACCACGCAACTGGTTAGTCCATCAGACGTGGTTCCTCAGGGTTTAGGACTATTTTACCCTAAGCAGAAACACGGCTTAGTGTACCAGTGACTGCTCACTGATCTGTACACCGTGTTAGTTTCGTTCAGCCACAGACACTTTGCCTGGTGATGACTATGGTAAAGACTTCCCATGAACTGTCATCCCCAATAGCTTATCATGATGAGACGACCAACCTGATCATAGCTGTGAACTGATTTAGATTATATGGGACCAATCCACTCAGTCTTTAACTCAGTGGACTACCATATAACCATGGCTCTCTGTTCTTAAAAGAACACGTAACTATGTTACGTACCTCTATGAATCTTATATAATAACTATCAATTTTTATTTATTAGACCAAAACATAAAGTTGTACAAGCTTAGAACACATCAATCCTAACAATCTTATCTAAAAACTTCTGCAGCGGCTTATGGCATCAGTACCTATGTTAGGATCACTTCACCATAAAGTAGCCTTCGGCTTTCCTTGAATCTCTATAGACAAGAAGTCTACATTCCAAGAAGCAGAAGAATTATTACTAAATATAGACTTAACCCCTAGCACCCTGATGCCATACTTAATCTTCCAATACCCCTTATACTCGCCACAGCGAAAATACTTCTGTCCTTGGCGTTACCAGACTTAGGAGTCCATATTAGTTTCTACACTAGAATAGTTTTCGATCTCTGATAAGTTACTCCATTAGGTTCTTCTAAAGAAGACCTAGGTTAAGCACTAAAGGCATTGCCTTTAATCTTGATCCCATCCTTTGTCTTTTGGAAATCTCCTTAGAAGTTCTGTGTTTGTCATCTCTAGCTTGTTAAAGCTAAAGTTTCTAACAACGCCTTTGAATGTTCTAGACAAGGATGGAAGACAAACATCTTCCACCACATTGTCATTCGGCACTATGTCTTTGGAATCTAGTTTGATCTAGAACTCAAGTATGTGTTCCCGAACAAGCATACCCTCAGACATCTCGGTACTGATAAGTATCTTGGTGGAAAAGAGATGAGTCTACTGACTTCGCCTTCCAGACATCTAATTCAGGTAAAATATTATTTCAGAAGACCCAGCATATCTCTAACTTGCTTCTAAAGAGTCATCCGCAAGTCTGTTATAACATAGCACTTGCACATCTCCTTAGATTCTCACTAGTCGTCATATGCCCTAGTTAGTGCCATAGTGATATATGGACTCGTTAGGTCTGGTATAGGGATATTAAGATTGGAAGCCAATGTATATTTACTACCCTAAGCATAAGCTAAAGATAGCGCTTTCGCTCTACGTAGTTAGAGACCCGATAACTGGTTCTCTTATAGGATAGCGGATAGGGGAACTATATGGTTGAATAAAAAATAATACAGGAAAAGTTACTTTATGGATTTTTAAAACAAGCTAATTATATCCAAATGTCAATGCTACCCTCACAAGGAAGACACATCTATGGATTAATTAACCATGTATGTGAGATTTCGGAATAAGATACACCCGTCCGAGGGGGCAGTATGCAGTGTCATCCGCTCACACGGGTCTTTTCCTTGACCCTATCCAAATCTGCCAACTAAGGGCTTTGATGGACCCTGGTTATCTTTTGGCCAGTGCCACATGATCACTATTATCTAAGCAATGGATGCCTCATATCCACTTCAAATGCTTACCCACAAGCCTAGGCAATTACAACACGAAAGTTCAAATGACCCCCACGAGGGTGAGTAAAGCCCTGAACCCTTGTCCCCTAATCGCCATATCCCAAAGGAGGCCGCTAAGTCATCTGACATGGTAAAATATAACTCTCACCCGAGGGGGATGTTGAGCTACGCCCTCCCACCCAGACACAAAGCAGTTGGCTATGGAGGCCAGATGATCTCTAAAACTCCTCTCTTGCATTCCTTATTAAATTTGAGGGTTATTTTATGCAAGTATGAGTATACACTAAAGTCACGATAACCTATACACTAGAGCCTGATCATACCGTGCTCCCACTAGCGTTTCAATCCTTTAACTTTGCATTAATCGATCTCGGAATATCATAGTCCTGTCTCAAGTGGATTTCTCCACTCAAGGGTCACATTACATATCCCAAGAACATCAATGTTCCGCAAATCTAGCTATCACGCTAATGCCCTAGAGCCTAGCCTAAGGTCATATTGACAGGAAAGGCCTCCCACTATCATGGCGCCTTGCTTATAAATTTGACGATTAATGTTATAGTAGAATTTCAACTCATTCTAGATTTTGATGTTGGCCAAATAGACACACCCAACTAATCGGGTGTTGACCTAATGATGGCATAACCAAATATGAGGAATTCACACTATCATCAAGGGTGAATTAAATAATAGGTGTCACTAGTGGAATTTTATCATAATAAGGTCACTTAGACCCGAGGGGAAAGGGCATCCCTCTAAAACACTGATAATAAAATTATCGCATCAGGGTTCTCTACTTACATATAAAGAATTATAGAAAGAAACAACCACACAACTGAATCAAGTTTAGGATCCGACCCCTAAACCTGACTGGCATAGCGCAGGCTTTCTGTCTCCTTCGCAAGGTTCCTCGATCCGATGCAAGCCTTTTTATACGATCTCTGATGCTTTCGCCCTTTGCCTTCATCATGTATGCTTTGCTGGATCGTCATCGTCCTCCAAGATTCTGCTCGTCCTCTTGATAGTGGATCCTTGTGACAAGTTATCCTCTTCAATATGGAACCGAAAAAGATCTAGTACGCTTCTAGCAAGTACTCGCTCGTACACAATTTTCTAGAAAGAAAGGAAAATAAACCTTGTAAAAAGCCTAGGAATCAAGGGTGGTTAACTTCCACTTCTTGCCCGACTACGGCTCTAAAACCTATCCACACACAAAAGAAAACACATCCAGATAAATACTAGCACAGGGTTCAACCCCTGGTACTAAGCAACCACTTATCCAGATTATTTTTAATAGCGGCGTCATGCAAGAATGATTCCTAGAACACATAATATATATTATATATGCATGATTTACTTGTAGAACCCCGATGGCGGCATATACTATTCATGTGCGCACATAACGGTTTCATGAAAAATATGAAACACATACTACTAGCCTGGCTCTGATACCAATTACTGGAAATAATTCAATAGTAGAGGCCCGCAGCAGAAACAAAGTATAGATCCGAAGACCGGGGATGGTGTGTGTTACATATCAATTTTTTCATCGAAACGATCTACATATGCGTGTATGAATCTAGCATGGCAACTACACGACCCCCTAACATCAATCTAGCAAAAAGAATAATCTAGCATGCATGCATACTCTATCTATACACTAAATCTACATGTTAGAAGCCATACCTCCGTGCGGATTTTTTCACCGCGACAAGTTTCTTCTTTGTCGATGAAGACGGGCTCGGATCTGCTCGATATACCTTTGGTGTAATGGCCATAACTTTCTGGTTCAAACTTCGATTGGGCTAAAATTTAGACTGCAGATAGATAACTTCGAGATACAACTTTTGCAACAAATTTCATCTCGTTTGGACTTCTATAGATCCCGAAATTGTAGAAACATCACTGAGCTTCTGTGCAAATTCTGGACAACAAAAGCTTGCGGGAGACGTCTTCTAGTTCATCCGTATCTATGATGCACGAACCCTTGTCAATGGATATCTGAGTACCTCCATATGACAAGCCTTCTCCTTCTAAGAAACATCACGCGAGGAAGATGAGTCGCCATCCAATGGCACAAACGAGGAAGAGAGACGAGAGAGGAGATAAGAAGAGAGGAGAGAGGTGCGGCTAGGGTTTCTCAAAATAGCATCATGCACGGCTGGTCCTCGCTCTCCCCTAGCTCTTATATAGGGCTGCCCTATTTTTTGGATAAAGCCCTAACGGATAAGGTTTGACCAATTCAAACCTCTCTCTTTATCTCTATCTCTTCTAGGTTTTGAAAACGGTCAAAACCAGCCCACTTTTTATCCCTTATGATCGGCCCCTTTATTGGAGACAACAACCTCCTAAAACCAAGGGGGCCAGCCTTGACCAGTCTTCCAACACCTAGGGTCGGCCCCCCTAGTGTATAGTGGCGCATGGTTTGACCAAAGCGCCCCTATGTCACTAGTTGGCCATCCCTCGAGTATGAGACTTTGTAAGGTACACATAAGTGAAGTGCACTAGTGATTTCACTATTCTCTGAGGTGCCAGTAGGGTGCCCCTAGTAAAGTTAATTAGTCAACTCGCATTATGTCCCGGTGCATCGCACCCATGTGGCAGAGTCCACTTATAACAATGGATCGCTACATGCGTTTTTGTACTAACCTAGGGTTTTTTCTTAGTACACACACGTAGTTACGCATCTACCATGCACTAGTGCGAAGCATAGGTTTGGACTTCTCGCTTCCTCTAACTACGTCATATGTTTCAAGGAGATGGTACAAGGACCGTATATAATGTGGATAAGGTGGAACCTTCAGGGACCAGGGTTCATGGATTCTAACTTAGACTCGATCGACATACTCCCCGAGTGTACCATCGATCCACTAAGCCCGAGTTAACCTGCGTAGCCACCCAGAGTGTGACGTAGGCTGCAATCCAATTCCCCTAGACTTATTATGTTCTCCACATACCCCTGCTCTCCGCTTAGTGTGGTAAACTCGTTGTCCCTCCACTTGGTGCCATGATACAACTTGAACGGTGGAGAATACCGTCAGACTCGAGTGCTCATATGACTCGGTTCCTTCCAGGTTAACCACATACATCGTACCTCCAATTACTCTGCCGAGTAACCGGATCCAGTCAACAGTCCAACTGATGACCACCTGGCCAGGGTTTAATACGACGTGGTCAGACCAAGGAACGCACCTCCCGTGAGGGGTATGGATGACCTACAGGAATGACACGCTGATGTGACATTAGCCGGGTAACCCAGTACACCATGGTTTTGGGCCACATAATCTAGACCCTCACATATTGGTGCGCCAAAGCACCACACAACTGGTTAGCCCACCAAACATGGTTCCTCAGGGTTTAGGACCGTTTTATCCTAAATAGAAACACGGCTTAGTACACTGGTGTCTGCTCACCGATCTGTGCACCGTGTTATTTTCGTTTGACCACAGACATTGTGCCTGGTAATGACCGTGGTGGAGACACCCACGTTCTGTCATCCCAACAACTTATCCTGATAGGGCGACTAATCTTAATCAGAGCTGCGAACGTATTAGGTTACATGTGATCAGTCCATTGAGTCTCCTACTCAAGTGGATTACCATATAGTCATGGCTCTTTGTCATGTAATTAGAACATGTACTAAGGTACGTACCAAGATGTAATCCTAAGCTATCAACCATATATAGCTAAACTATAGGTTTTTACGAGCTGAAGACCTCACCAATTCCAACAGCCATTGCAATTTCGACAGAAACGAGTATAGTGATGGAAACAGTTTGACGATAGTGGTAGTCGCAGTCGATTAAGACGGCAAGAGGTCTAGGCATTGTCCAGGGTATGTGATGCTACTTAGACGAAATGTGTTTTTTTGTGATGGTGGTGGTGATAGGCGATGAATGATGTGAAAAGTCCTGGAATCGCCATAGGGGTGTGTTGCTGCCGAAGGTGGCCATTGTATTTTCAAAGTTACGAAGACGGCCACGAAATATTGTCATATTTTTTAAAATATTGTCACCGCTAACAAAATTTTGTTATCACCCTCAAAATATTATTATTGCTCTCGAAATATTATCGCCGCTCTCGAAATGTTTTGTTACCACCTTTAAAATTTATCACATTCCTCGAAATATTGTCACCAAACTCGAAATCTTTTGCGTGCTGACAGGCACGAGAATTACTAGTATCTATATATAGGGTAGCGATCCAGTGAGATAATGAGATATATGGGATACCTTGTGAGAACCTATCTAGAGGTTTTTGAATTTGATGACAATTGGTGGGCATGCTCTCTATGGCAAGTTGATAATTCTCACAAAAATTCATCAAATTCTAAAACCTCTAAGGGCATCAAATATTAGAGGATTTATCGACCGTCCATTAAAACCAATAATTTGAATTATGTATTTGATGCCTTTAGAGGTTTTAGAATTTGATAATTTTTTGTGAGGATGAGCAACTTGCCATAAATGCTCACCAATTTTTATCAAATTCTAAAACCTCTAGATAGATTTCTCAAAGTTATCTCATATAAGAGATATCTCACTGGATCGCTACACTCGCTCTCTCTCTCTCTCTCTCTCTCTCTCTCTGTATACATACACACACACACACACACGACAGTCAAACTGTCATTAATAGTGTCCGTTTTCTCTTTAAATATAATATTTCTCTTATATGGAAGATGAACTGTCGTATAAATCCGTTGTTGCTGAATTAAAACTTTTTGATCCATTTTTTTCTAAATAAATTATATTATAATCTGTTTTTTTAAAAATTGCTGAATAGTAAATACCAAATTGGAAACATTGGTAGCATCTTTGGTGGTGGAGCCCACCACTTGATATGACCCAAAACATCGGGCACGGTTCGCTCCAACACATGATGTAAGCCACACCACGACAAGTTTTGTGTCCTACCAAGCCAAATTAAAATATAATATCCTTATGATTTCTTGAAATGGCTATTGGACACCCCCCAAATACCCATTTGAGGCTAGTGAAAAAACCCCCGATGTTATAAGCACCGATATTGATAAGTTGTAGTAAAATATGTTCATATATATTATATAATGAATATATGCATAATGTTCATATATTATATAATGAATACGGATATTAATATTATCTGAAACTGAGTACACCTGGAGGATATGGATCCAGATAGTTGCACTTATCATTCGAGCGGATACGGATAAGGATTCGAATAGTGCATTTCAAAACGGATACAGACAACGGATAATATGGTATTCGTTCTGTTCACACCCCTAGCAGGACTATAGCACATGGGATGAACCCGAGGGGAATGCCATTATGGGTGACAATGGGTTGGTTCGGGTCGTGTCGAGTGAAGACATAGGTAGACGGGCAAAACAACAAACCCATTTCGT
Organism: Chamaelirium japonicum; assembly: GCA_947650365.1. Classification (NCBI taxonomy): domain Eukaryota; kingdom Viridiplantae; phylum Streptophyta; class Magnoliopsida; order Liliales; family Melanthiaceae; genus Chamaelirium; species Chamaelirium japonicum. Next base: position 50,187,352 of record OX393557.1, on the reverse strand, counting down.
TTAGTAAACGGCCAAAAACTTAAACCCAAACCCAACTCACCTAATAAAACAGATTGCCCCAACCCGACCCGTTTAATAAACGAGTCGGGTCAGGTTGGCTAGGGTTGGGTCAATAGAACCCATGTAAATAAGTTGAGTTGTGTATGGTTATGTTGTGTTGGGTTTGCTCGAGTTGGCTTGGGTTGGGTCGAGTCGGGTTGTTGACAAGTTGACACAACCCATTTAGTAAACGGATCAAGTCAAGTCAATCGGGTTATGAATATAAACCCAAACCCAACCCATTAAATAAAATGGTCAATCGGGGTCAATCTGTTTATGAACCGAACCTGTTTAGGCCAAACTCAAACCAGCTAACTACGGGTCAGGTTCGTGGGTATGGTCAAGGATTGCCACCCCTAAATGCCGCCACCACCACCCGCCTGCCACCACCTCGTCGCCTACCACCCGTCACTGTTGGTCAGCGAGGGTGGTTACCAGAGGTAACAGGTGGTGGTTGCAGTAGGTGTCAGCGAGGCTGATGGTGGGCCGTCTGTGGCGGAAGACACCCGGTGGTGGCAGCATCCCCCTAGGGTTCATCCCATGGCCTATAGTCTCGCCAATTAGGTGATGCCACCTATGCGGGTTGGTGATGGGGCTGGCTATGCAGTTGGTTAAATAACATTACTCAAAAGCACTAGGAGCAGCACATATTTTAAAAGAAAATATCCATCTTACCCCTTTGCGAACCATGACTATGGATGACGAGGGCAACTCAGACCCGCCGTCGCAGTTTGCTCTGTGCAGGATGCCGTCCACCTCCGACATCCCCATCCGCCACTGCCAGGCCCATGCTAATATAGTCTTTTTTGAACTGCCGTTAGCCCCGTCGGTCAGTTATGTGTTTAAAAAGGGCTAATGTGCCTAAGGTCCTTGGAAATAGATCCATCTCGCCTACATGACCTCCCGAACTTTCATTTTGCCTAAGGTCCCTGCAGTAAACTCGACCTTAATCTCGACCTTTTTTTTCTGACAGCTCCGGCGGCCCCGACCTCGACACCAACGAGGGCGACCTTCGGTGACCTCGACCTCGACACCAACGAGGGCGACCTTCGGTGACCTCGACCTCGACACCAACGAGGGCGACCTTCGGTGACCTCGACCTCGACACCAACGAGGGCGACCTTCGGTGACCTCGACTCCCCCCCCCCCCCCCCCCCCGACCTCGACGACTCCGACAACCCCTGGAGCAGCTTCGGCGGCGGCGACTGCAGCAGAGGAGGCGGGGGTAGCGGCCAGCAGCTCCGGCAGCGACGGTGGGGGTGGGGGGGGGAGTGTGGCGGGGGGTTCGGTTAGGTCTGGCGACGGTGGCGGGGGGGTTGTACCAGGTTCAGAGGGACCTGGTGCAACACTATCTTGTTGTTGTTCTTCCCCTTAAAATGATCTCTTGGTTAGGGACCTCTCACTAAATCCCCTTTTAAAAACTAGGGGTGAGCGTTGGTTTTGTCGGTTGGTTTCGGTGTTGGTTTTATTTATTTTTGGTTTTCGAAAAATCAAAATCGAAATGGTCAATTTTTGTCGGTTCGATGTAATCGGTTTTCGATTCGGTTTCGATTGATATAAGGTATGCTAGAGCCCTTGGCTCTTGAATTTTGATCATCAATTCGTCACAAATCAGTGGATGATTGTGTCCATCTCCTTGGTCTCTTCCAAATGGGCATAGAGGATTAGCTCCATTACCCCAACATTCGGGTTAGCCACCATAACCATGACAATAGTAGGAATCTCTTGAGAATGATTTCACACGACATTCATGGACAACCCCGAAGGCACCAGTGGGGAAGCCACTGACGTCTTAACCACACCAGCATTGTCTTCAGCCAAAATACTAACACCTGAAAAAGGTGGGGTCAGCCGCCATCACCCTTGATATCGTAATAACACCTTTAGAATCTCAATTGCTCCGGAGGGGAACCTCATGCGATTGTGAAGGAGAAACCATAATGTCTAGTAGCTTTGTTGTATATTGGCCAAAAAAACCATTGGCTTGTAACACATCAGGAGCACTTCCCACTATGGATGGCTGACCAATAGCCACAGAACCCACTTGGTGCGTCTCTCTCTCTCTCTCTCTCTCTCTCTCTCTCTCTCTCTCTCTCTCTCTCTCTCTCTCTCTCTCTCTCTCTCTCTCTCTCTCTGTGTGTGTGTGTGTGTGTGTGTGTGTGTGTTGCATTGGAATCATGTTACTAAATGATGATAAAATATATTTGACCGATCTAACAGTGATATTGATGTGATGTGTTGTATTATACATATAACAGTAAGTTTTGTTTGCTATAACATCTTTGAAAACTTGCTTGTGATGTAATCAGTTCGATGGTGCCTATTGTGACATATATTCACCGAGCCCCTCTATTGTTAGCTCTGTGCAGTCTTCTCCCTGCAATCTTGACGGACTGTAGATTGTCCGTAACTGATTTCTTGACTGTTAGCTGTCTTGTGGTGCTAGTTGTTGTCATATACGGTTTCGGTGTCGGTTTTTTCGGTTTCAGTTCGGTGTTCTATACCCGAGACCCGAAATCAAAACCGATTTAATCGGTTTAGTCGGTTCGGTTTGGTTTGATTTTCAGTTTGGTTATTTCGGTTAAATTTTGGTCGGTTTCGGTTCAGTTAGACGGTTCGGGTCTGTTTTTGCACAGCACTATTAAAAACTATAACGGGTGTTAGTGTAACGAAAAATACTATGGTGGTACGAGTGTAACAACACCAACTATAGGGTGTCCAAGTGTAATTTAACCCTTTTTTTTTAATTTTTTTAATTTTTTTAAACACCGAACAACACCAACAGCAGTCATCTTCCATCTTCCTCTCCTCCCTTCGCCGCCCACCACGGAGTGACGGAGATCTGTCCCTTCCTGTGCTCCGCCGATCCGATTCTCAAAGCGCGGCCGCTTCCGTCTCCATCGGAAAGCAGCCCTGCTCCTCCCTCTTCCACTCCTCCCACCACCGCCCGCGGTGAAGATCCATCCGCCCCTTCTCTTGCTCCGCCGCCCCGATTTCTCCGAATCAGAAGAGCAGTCGCAGAATCCGACACTTAATCACCTGGTAACCCTAGTGTCTAATCAACATTAGAACTTTATTACGTTACTAGATATCGGATTCTTTTATGCAGTGGATCTGATTCAATTGCTGGGGCGTTGCATTTCTCACTAATTATCGGATGACATTACATAGGGTTTTAATGTCTTACATGCCTTGATGTTGGCACATAATTATTTTTATTATTCTTTGATCTTAGGTAGTTGGAATAGATATGTTTGAGGTTTGAGCAGCTTTGGTGTCATATTTTGAAGACCTTTGCAATTGTAAATTAGGTTGGACATTGATTTATCCGGGAAATCCCATTTTGTGTCATGTTCTTTTGTCCAATGTCCCGGGTAAATCGATTTTTAAGATTCCCTCTTTTTGCTAGTTTGTTAGCTCATTAAAGTCCTACCAAAATTGGTCGGACATTAATACATTATTTGCCCACCGTGGGCAAGCCATTATTTGCTCATCACATAAAATTTAGATGGATTTACCCAGGAGAAAAGAACATGGGACACTTAGAGGTTGTTTGGCATGAGGAACAACTGTTCTGCTTAATCCTCATGTAGAAGATGTAGAAGGAGGTATTCCCGTCAATTACTATCTCTAATGGAATTCCATGGTTCAGCGTTCTGGTTGGCATAGAAACGCACAGAATGATAAATTATCGTTCCCAAGTCCTTCATTTCAGCGGAACAAAAACTATCCGTTAGTTTTAAAATATGGAGTTGAGAATGGAAATGGGCGGTTCCGGAATGGTGCCAGACAGGAAACAACCCCTTAATTTCCTGAGACATCTTTGTCATTGCCCATGAATGTCTCAAGCCAACGAATTTCCCATCTCATTTATGTCTCGCCAAAAGAACGGCCCCTAAACATTCCTCATTTGCAATTGCCTTTTGACGGCAATCGCCCCATCTTGTTTTGATGTGTGAAACTATATGTGAACACGGTGGCAACTTCAAAAATGTTTCTTCGATCCTTATGAGAATACTAAGGAGGATGTATTTCTAATGTTAGATCTCAGAAATCATGAAAAGTCCAGTAGATTGAAAAAGTAGCGGACTCCCTTCTCTCCATATCTCATCCTCAAAGACAAATTCTGTGCAGCAGCAGTCCAGTGAAAATTTACAAACCCCACAATAATTCATTAAAAAACTCTTCAAGAAAATGACCACCCATAAGTGTTAAAAAGAAACTAGGAACAACAAAAGATATATCAATATCCATGGAATGACAAAACTCAGGCACCCAAAGAGGATGGGAATCATCTAAGAAAGATAATTAATTAGTTGAGTAATATATCCAAGGCCCAAGAAAATGGGGCATCCTGTGTTTAAAGACCTATCAAACATGGTATCGGTGAAAATGTTGGCAAACTTCATAGAAGTGAAATGCTTCAAGGTATTTATCGATTGAAAGACTAAGCCACTATAAGGTTGATGCATGTTTTTTGACTGAAAGTGGATATTTCTTGTGGGAGGACTACAGGCCACCACCTACCTATCATACATCATGGTGGTATGATTCTGAAAAGACTTATGCAATCCTTAGGCCTATTAACTATCGTAATCAAAATCTTTTGTTTTGTGATTTTTGTTCTGGGAACAGCCCTCCGATCTGAATCTCACCTATAAACTCCAAATCTCACCTATGAACTAGACAGTTCGAGTTTGTCTAGTTCAATCCAAGGTTGCATTATGATCGAAGGCCCAAATGTATATTTTTTCTTTAATTTCTCTATCAATTTCAACTTCTGAACTCTTCACATTTTTTTTTGCCACTACTGTCTTGAAAACATAACTTCTTGGAAGTTTGACCTATATACAAATTGGAAACAAGCAACTATTGAGTTTTGGGGGTATTTTTTTTGTCACCATGCATAAGCCAGTTATGTTTCAGCTAAAAGGATTTTTTTTTGCATTGGAAGTTGGAATAATGTCGGGTATCAAGGTATCCAAGCAAGGCTAGTAACCTTGCTACTAGAGGGATGTGTGTAATGCAAGCGAGCCATTCAGCTAATAGAGCATACAGTGCACACTACTTATGTTTGAACTACCTAGAACCATACCTAAATTATGATTCATTTCATAGGTTGAGTTGGTTTTTTACGATTGACTTTCAACCTAACATCAACCCTCAACCTTTCTCATCCAGGCTTGGGGACCGGCAGGCAGAGTTTTGAACTACATAGAACACCTTCTTTTTTGTTTGGGCGGGGGGGGGGGGGGGGGGGGGGGGGGGCGGAAATTTAGGATGCTAAGGAAGATAAAGGGGGGAGGCTCTAGTGGAAGCCCTGCCTACCCATCTCTATTTTGAGGGATCCTCATTGATAATTCCTGGCTTCCCGGACTTGTAAGTTGTAACAGATGGCTAGGTACAAGAAGAGGATGCTAAGGAAGATAAAGGAAGATAAAGGGGGGAGGCTCTAGTGGAAGTTTAGGATGCTAAGGAAGATAAAGGGGGGAGGCTCTAGTGGAAGCCCTGCCTACCCATCTCTATTTTGAGGGATCCTCATTGATAATTCCTGGCTTCCCGGACTTGTAAGTTGTAACAGATGGCTAGGTACAAGAAGAGGACCTGATTTTCTGTTGCCCTAATTTCCTTTGTATTTTGGTGCCTTGATGAACTTATTGCAATTTGTTAGCTTCATCTCCTTTTTAGAGAACTATCACTGCATTTAATATATCCACACTAGATCGCGTGTTCCAAGTTTTCTGTCAAGCATTTTGGCAAGTTGGAGGTTTGCTGTATAAACCGGTAGACTTTTTTGTTCCTTGAACCAGCCTATGTTATTTCCACGAGGGCTTGCTGTATATGCTTGTAGGCTTTTCTTACTTGAACCAGCATATGTTGTTTCCAAATGAATCCACACTTTTTGTTCCATTCTTATCGAGTCCCTTTCCATTCTGATGGGTTTCTCTCCATATTTTTTCATGGTAAAAGCAATGGACACCACTCTAGGAGGCCTGCCTGGAATGCAGAGGCCCCAATCAAATCCTCAACCCAACCCATTTGGAAACGCTTTCTATGGGGCTGGATCCGGACTAATCCGTGGTGGGCTTGGAGCATATGGTGAAAGATTCTTGGGATCAAGCTCCGAGTTTATGCAAAGCAATGTAAGCTATGTCTGCGGTAGAGAATTTGTATATGTTGAAGTCGTTCTAACTTTCTAGAGAATAAAGCAAGGTACTGGTAATCACTTAGCATGATCATTTGAACAGATTAGCCAGTATCTCTCTGATCCTCAATATTACTTCCAAGTGAATGGCCAGTATGTGAGAAATAAGTTGAAGGTGATCTTGTTTCCATTCCTGCACAGGGTGAGTGATGACCGTGTGACTCGTATCTCCTTTCTGATTCTGGTTACCAATAGTTCTTTGAATACCTGACCTGATATTCTTTCATCATCTTCATCCAGGGACATTGGACGAGAATAACTGAACCAGTCGGAGGCCGGCTTTCCTACAAACCACCAATTCATGATATCAATGCCCCCGATTTGTACATCCCTTTCATGGCGTTTGGCACCTATGTTGTTCTCACCGGGTTCTCATTGGGTGTTTTTGGAAGGTAAGGCAAGTCCAGTTAAGTTCTTTTATCCCTTTGATATAGTCAAATGTGCCATGATCTTTTTGATTGTTGGTTTGTTTACAATATTGTTTGAGGGTTCCTCCGAACCGAACTACCCCCCCCCCCCCCCCCCCCCCCCTCCAAACCCGATACATGTCCTGATTCGAATTTGGTTTGTCTGGTTCGGTTTGGGATCCGGTTCCCCCTGGTTCGGAACCAAACAGGGCCAACCAGACCCGATACAAACCGAATTAGTCCAGACTCGGTCGAATCAAACCAGATTGGCTGAACCAGAACCTAATTTCTGATAATTTTTTTTTTTATTTGGTCGAACCGGTGAACTAGCTGAATCTGTTCGTTTTCAGAATCTGGATCTGAATTCTCAAACCGTGGGCTTATATATGGTTATCTGATGCAGATTTACCCCAGAAGCTCTGAGCCTGCAGTTCACGAAAGGATTAGCAGGTTGGTTCGTCCAGGTCCTGCTGCTGAAAGGGTTGCTGTACTCGTTGGGCAGCGGTGAGGCGCCAGTGCTGGACATTGTAGCGTATGCTGGGTATGCATTCACGGGCATGTCCATTGCTGTTCTCGCGAGGATCTTCTGGAGCTACTCGTATTATTTTCTGCTGCCATGGATGTGCATATGCGTCGGGGTGTTCCTGGTGAAGACCATGAAAAGGGTTCTCCTGGGGGGGTCGAGGAGCTACGAGAAACACTCGAGCAGGCACCACTACCTCCTGCTCTTCATGGCGGCGGTTCAGTTCCCCTTGTTGTTCTGGCTCGGCAATGTCGGTGCATGATTTGTTTGTCTCCCTCGAGACCGATGCTCGGCTAATGCAGGGACTGCGTTCCTTAGAGAGCACAATCAATGTTGCTGTGATTTTTGGAAGACTTTATTTAACTGATGGATCAATCATTATTTAGTTCATTTTTTTTCATTTTTGCTTCTTATTTCTCTTTTTATTTTGAGAAATCCTCACTTTGTGGAGGGGAGTTTGGCATGGACCTTTACCTGTCTTTTTATGGGTGGAACACGAGGACTTCCCAGGAGGTCATCCATCCTAGTATTACTCTCGCCCAAGCACGCTTAACTGTGGAGTTCTTATTTCTCATAACTTGATTATGGAATGAAAAAAGGGTTCCCTAGAGAGTTTGAACAAAAAATTTGCTATCAATAAATGAAAGGGTTCGAAATCTCTACTTATAAAGAGAATTAGGTTTAAGGCTGAATTCAACCAATATCCCTAGCTGCCCTTATCTTAAATCCAATATAGTATAAAAAAATAAACATATCAAGGGTAGTTTAGTCTTTTCAAAATATATAATTTTGAATTGAACCTGGGATTAATATGAGATAACCACCCACGAGGCCATGCCTGTTTGACACCCAAATTCCACCGGTCACGCCTTTATGACTATAGTCATCTTTATCTTTACTATATAAAGAGAATTGAGCTTAAGGATGAAACCAAATGATACCTTCGCCTACCCTTTCTTTGAGTTAAATCAATGTTGTGACTTGTGGATAAATTATATTAATGATGCTTTTGACATTCTAAGGATATATGGGGAAACTAGAATAGAGAAACCAACGGACTCTGACGATCAAGATCCAATAATCAATAGCCAATACTTCTAAGACTGTGATGCCAAGATGGATGAGGTAAGAGCATCTCCAGCGGACGATCCATCAGATGGGCCCCACCTGAGTATGGGTAATATCGCCCCATTTCATGGCTCTAGTAGATGACCCATTGTGTGGTCCCCACAGTTTTTATGTAACCCATCTGCATCTTTGCATATGGTTTCCCACGACCCAAATGAGACACGTGGCGACATAGAAAAGGGTGATGACGATCTGATGGACCAGGCCTACTTGCCTGTCACTTTCGACCTGCAACTTTAATCAAGAGGCTATAAATCTTTGCCATTGGTATCAATGGTAAGTAATCAAGAGGTTATAAATTATTTGAGATTTTATAAAATTCTGAGGATGTTTTTGTAAAAATATCATATGGGTCATTTGCTGGAGTTTTTTTTTTTCACCTTTATGCATAAGCTGAGTTGGCAGTCTTTTGGCTATGCAAAGTACAGATGCATATGGGTCATCCGCTGGAGATGCTCTAAGGTAAGGTATCCAAGGCCACAAGTTAGCCCCACATCGTCCGGAGAGAAAAAGATCCTGAGCTACTTATATAATTTACCCTTCCAAACATAGAATACGCATTTTAAAGCCATGCGTTGCTACGGATTTCGTAAGAACTCCGTAGTTAAGTGTGCTCGGGCAATTTCAATTCAGTTTGGTAAGTGTATCAATTAGCGGAATCACTATAGCTGTTATAGTGATTTCACTGTAGCTACTACAATGATATCACTGTAGTAATAGTATCAATTATGTTTGATAAAAGTATCAATTAATCAAAATGATATTATTATTGCTATAGTGATTTTACTGTAGCAATAATATAAATTCTGTTTGGTAAGTGTACCATTTAGCCGAATTGGTACTCTTACCACCATGGCTTGATTGGCTTCAGTGCAGCAGTTGCACTGAATTAGTGAAATCACTGTAGCAACCCGAATATTGGCGCGCCCTGAATATTTTCTCCTCCTAAACCCTAGCCCCGGTCATGGAGGGCAAGGACGCCTCCGGCGTGCTGGCCTCCTTCTTGGATTCCGGGATCCACCGTCTAGATGGGGCGCGCGCTGTCTTCGTCGATCCCGTTCGAGTCCTCAGCCAATCGTACACCCGCTTCAGGGTTTCCCCCTCCGCCTATTACTCCCGCACCTTCGAGTCCGTAGGCGGCGGCGGCGGCGGCTCTGGAGGTCCCCCTGTTTCGAGGAAGAGGAAGCGTAGGAAGAAGAAGAGGCCGCACGACCTCGGCGAGCGGGAGAGATCCGCGGAGCAGCGCCATCAGGTGATCGCCCCCATCATTCTCAGCGTCTGTGTTTCGGCTCCATTTCCTTGTCCGGGAGGTGATGTGGGTTTTGTGTTTGATGATCAGCAAGCGAGGCCCTTCTTGCTGAAAGCTCATGAAGCTTTGCTCGGAGCCGCCGGCCTCTTGTCCTTTCTTCCCAAAATGGTGAGAGGACCGGACGTCGCGCACGATGATGGACGGTGGGGTGGTGAGCAGGATTTCATCGAGCTCGGCGGCGTTTGGCAAGCACCCCTTTACGAGATGTCTCTTTGCTTCCGAACCCAGAATGGAGCGACTGAATGGGAAGGTCTGGCTTCAAAAAATCTAGTTTTGTTGATGTTCCTTCAAACATTAGTTGAGTAATCAAGGCATAGCTGAGCTATCTCGGATTAACTGCCTAGACCCGGAACCATGTTGATTCAATTATCACCCAGAGCAACATAGATCGATGGGTCCTGTGGTCAATGCATGGAATCAAATTTCAATAAATTTCCTATAGAAATGACCAAAACATGGCCTTTTTTTAGTATCCAACATAGAAATTGTCCGAAGTTTTGATTGTACCAAATTCCAGCCCGACTTCACGAAATTTCGACCGAAATGGTAGGCATTTGGCCGAAATCCGACATTCCATGTTTTTCGGATAATTTAATTGAAAATTTCCATGTATTTCAGTAAAGAATATTTTTTCAATGAAAAATTCCATCTTTTCAGTCCATTCCTTATTTTTTCATAACAAACCAAATTTGATCGACATTTGATCAAAATCAACCAAAGTCAATAAAATTTGATTAAAATGACAATTTTCCACTGAAATCTTTCCTAAAAAAAAATACAAAATCTCCGTCGACATTTGATCGAAATCCGACTAATTTCTTATTTTTCAACAACTGAAATCGACATTTAAAGCCTTGCTCCAGAGAAGCCTTCCTCTCTTTGATCGAAAATTCCATCTTTTCAGTCCATTCCTTATTTTTTCATAACAAACCAAATTTGATCAACATTTGATCGAAATCAACCAAAGTCAATAAAATTTGATTGAAATGACAATTTTCCACTGAAATCTTTCCTAAAAAAAATACAAAATCTCCGTCGACATTTGATCGAAATCCGACTAATTTCTTATTTTTCAACAACTGAAATCGACATTTAAAGCCTTGCTCCAAAGAAGCCTTTCTCTCTTTGATCGAAAATTCCATCTTTTCAGTCCATTCCTTATTTTTTCATAACAAACCAAATTTGATCAACATTTGATCGAAATCAACCAAAGTCAATAAAATTTGATTGAAATGACAATTTTCCACTGAAATCTTTCCTAAAAAAAAATACAAAATCTCCGTCGACATTTGATCGAAATCCGACTAATTTCTTATTTTTCAACAACTGAAATCGACATTTAAAGCCTTGCTCCAAAGAAGCCTTTCTCTCTTTGATCGAAAATTCCATCTTTTCAGTCCATTCCTTATTTTTTCATAACAAACCAAATTTGATCAACATTTGATCGAAATCAACCAAAGTCAATAAAATTTGATTGAAATGACAATTTTCCACTGAAATCTTTCCTAAAAAAAAATACAAAATCTCCGTCGACATTTGATCGAAATCCGACTAATTTCTTATTTTTCAACAACTGAAATCGACATTTAAAGCCTTGCTCCAAAGAAGCCTTTCTCTCTTTGATCGAAAATTCCATCTTTTCAGTCCATTCCTTATTTTTTCATAACAAACCAAATTTGATCAACATTTGATCGAAATCAACCAAAGTCAATAAAATTTGATTGAAATGACAATTTTCCACTGAAATCTTTCCTAAAAAAAATACAAAATCTCCGTCGACATTTGATCGAAATCCGACTAATTTCTTATTTTTCAACTACTGAAATCGACATTTAAAGCCTTGCTCCAAAGAAGGGTATTTCTCTTCCTCTCTTTGTGTTCTAGGCTATACTCTTTTGATGCATTCTGGTTACTTAATCATTCAGGTGCACAAGTTCCAAGTTGCGATACGAGGATTATGATGCAATAATTATACATTAGCCCGAAGAGTTGCCAAATTGGAGGATATAGAGAGATTCTTTGCACGGATTGTTAGTATGCGTTTTTGTAATGGTGATCAAATTTACTCTTTGATCATTATCACTCTAGTTGTTGTATATATCCAGTTTGATGTTGCTATGGAGGAGGGCTTAGTGATTTTGTATATTGTTCAGTCCAATAATATTAACAAACTTATAAATTTTTGTGAGGGGCTGCAGTCAAAAACTCTGGCATAGAACATGTGCAAGGGTTGCGCCTTCACGCCTAGCGCCTAGGACAAGGTATATAAGGCTTTAAGCAAAACAAGAAAAAAACCATGATATGAAAACCGATTAAAGAGTACAAATAACCTCAAATAGCATCACATATCTCATGAACACTGGTAACATGCATTGTGCATCAATCGAAAATCTAATGATGTGACCTTGGGTTGCATTTGTCTCGGTTGATAATATTCCATTATTCACAAAATTCTTTGTATTTACAATGGATATTATATCCAAGAGTACAGCAGTTCACTATCGGTTTTAATCATTGTGATGTATCAGGTTCATGCCATGCTCACAGTGGTGGGAGGACAATCGTTCCCTTATTTGATAACTTAACTAGCAATGAAACAAGTGAAGATGTAGAGGCTGAATTTCTCAACAATCGGTACATATTACCCAGAAGAAGCTCCTTCCACATGGTATGGATTTGGTTTATCATTGGCTTCCTGGTTTATTGAATGCAACGAGTATCTAAATCTTAATTATGATTTATCCACCCCTCCCATATACGGATGTCACATTCTCTCAAAAAAAAAAAAAAATGATTTATCCACCCTTATTTTATTATCAGCTTTCTATGTCTTTGCTTTGGTTTGAGGGATGATCTTTTTTTAGGTCTATTGCTTTGTGTTTGTCTTTGAAGGCTCACTACTGTACATTCATGATGAACGTTTGTGGAGACAGTCTTAGTTTGTAGCTGACCCTGCCCTTGAGAGAACTAATAGAGAAAGGAGGATTACATAGCCCAGCTCATTTAGATGGGATCTTGCTTTTATGTTTAAGTTTTGAGTATCTCATGTTCTTCTTTCCCTTATGTTGAATTTGATGATATGACTGACGGCATGGAAGTCTGACTTGAGACAAATTCAGAATCTTATTCCTGGTAATTTTCTTGAATCACTCTCTTACTGTATATAATTATTTTTCTGTTAGAAGTCGACTAAGTTCCTTTTTTTTATAAGCAATTGCAATTTTTGTAGCATTTCCTTAGAGTAGATAGTGCAATGTTCATTCTCCTTTTAATGCAGTGATTATTTTCTTTCCTCTAGCTCAGCCTGATTATGGATTCAACCTTATTGTCGTGGATCCACCATGGGAAAATGGTAGTGTTTATCAGAAATCAGTGTATGTTTGTTCATCCCTAGCTTTGCAATTCCTATTCTTTTTATCTACTTGCATTTTCTTCATTGTAGTTGACTTGTCCATATTTTTTATTTTCTCATTCTCGGATAATTAAATCAAGGTTTGGAGGCACATTGTAGTTTGTTCACAAACATACACATAACCAAAAGATTCTTAGAGATTATCATTAAGTTATTGGGAATAGCGACTGGATTGAAGCCAGATGTGCTATTATGGGCTCGACTCACCTGCGAATCTGCGATGTTGGTCTGAAATTAAAATCACTAACATACCCTAATGAGTGTTTTTAACTGATTCTCAATCTGATGATGGCTTAACTGAATTGTCTTTAAGGGTACAATCCAGACACTAAGGGGTGTTGGCATCATTCAGGAACAGTATGTTTTTATTCCCAGTTCCAGATTTTAAAAGTAACAGATAGTATTTATTCCAGTGGAATGAAGGAGTTGGGAATAATGATATATCACTCTGTGCGTTTCTATGTTAACCGGAACTCTCAACCATCGAATTACATTAGAAATGGTAGTTGACGGGAATACCCACTTCTGGATGAGGATTAAGTGTAACAGCTGATCCTGATGCCAAACACCCTAGAAAGCATGGACACTTCCCCAGGCCTCCCGTACCCGTGTCGGACACCGACACTCGTCGGACACTTGCCGGACACGCACCGGACACGCATGTGCCGTGTCCTACGCGCTTCCTGGAGCCGGACACGGTCGGACACTCGCCGGACACTCCTCGGACACTCGGGACACTGCGGGTTGATGGACTGTTCGATATAGGGTCGGGTTACAAGCTGTGGTGATTCAGTTTTGGCTTCAACCTATCTAATCCTCTGAGATTATAACCTCAGAGAATCAGATAGGTTGAAGCCAAAACTGAATCGCAGCCGTTCTTTTGCATGCCATTTGGGCCTGAGTGTGATTCACTTGTCAGGATGGTTATGATGGATGGTTACGATTCAGGTTTGGCTTTAACTTATCTTATCCTCTGAGGTTTTAGATAAGTTGAAGTCAAAACTGAAACACAACCGTTATTTTCCATACCATTTAGAGTTGTTTGTGATTCACCGATCGGACTGGATGTAGTAACTAACGATAGCGATTGAGTATGCATCAAATTTTCATTTTAGTTGTTTTCTATGAGGTTTTTTCGGTTATTGAAATATATATGAATTGCAAACACACATAAAATATAAATTTAAAAATATAAATTTATTTTGCCGTGTCCCGCCGTACCCGTGCCCTTTTTTAGGATTTGCCGTGTCCGCGAACCCGTGTCGTGTCGTACCCGTGTCCCCGTACCAGTGTCAGTGCTTCTTAGCAAACACCTCTTCGGAACCGTCCGTTTCTATTCCCAGTCCTATATTTAAAAACTAATGGATAGTATTTGTTTTGGTGGAATGAAGGACTTGGGAACGATAATATATCACTCCGTGCGTTTCTATGCTAACTGGAATGCTGAACCATCAAATTACATTAGAAATAGTAATTGACCGGAATTCCGGATGAGGTTTAAGCGGAACCTCATGCCAAACACACCCTAAGCTAGTAATCTGCCTAGCTCCATCGTAATCTTTGTATAGTAGGAATCTCGTGTTGCCTACCACAGCTTATGTGCTGACTAATCGTCATATCTTACATCCTGGGAAATGATGATTCCTAGATGAGAATGTAATAAGCGTTTTCATTGTAGGTACCCGACATTACCTAACCGGTACTTCCTGTACCTCCCTGTCAAACAACTTGCTCATACAGAAGGAGCCCTTGTGGTTTTGTGGATGACCAACAGGGAAAAATTGCAAATGTTTGTTGAGAAAGAACTATTTCCTGCTTGGGGAGTGACAGATGTCGCTCACTTGTACTGGCTGAAGGTAAATCCACCGTGTTGATTTAAACAAACAAACCATGTAAATGTTTGGGATTTCTTTTGCAGTTTTAATACATTGTATACATAATGTTGTAGTACAATATGTCAACTATCGGTGCTGAAATTGCTGCGTCAATAGGTAAAATCAAATGGGACCTTGATTAGTGAATTGGACTTATTTCATCACAGGCCATATGAATGCATTCTCGTTGGCTACGTCAATAGCAAGGTGAGTTTGGCAATTAAATGTTTAGATGCTACTTGCTTTCTTGTTTTTATAGATTTTCTGTAAGTAGATTATGTCCTGATACGCGATTTTTCTTGCAGAGTACTAATTCTAGACGCGCACCGACATTTAAGTATTTGCAAAATAATCAAGTCATCATCAGCATTCCCGGCGCTCACTCGAGGAAGCCTCCGTTGGGGAGTATCCACGCTCGACTTTTTTTTTAGCTACAAAGTATAATTAAATGGCTTTTAAACGTGCTTAAACTGCGAAGTTTTCTTGGTTAGGGTTTTGGCACCAGTCGTAGAGGGTTGACATTAGGTTGATTGCCGGTCGGAAAAAACTTCGAGTCATAGTCGATCCCTTCTTGAAGAGATAAAGACTCGGATGCCGATTATAAGCTAAGTGAAGCTCATATATTCTGTCGAGAAGTTCTTCAGATTATGTTGTCTACCAGGAACTCGTCGTTCCTTGACTAGCTACAGCTCTACTATCAGATCATATTCCAGGCCCCAGGCCGGCAAGGTGTCTGGAGCTTTTTGCTAGGGAAATGGTTGCGGGATGGACTTCGTGGGGCAACGAGCCACTTCGGTTTCAGGACTCGAGATACTTTGTCGAGGATGGCGTCGCATGATGCGGTCCATCCTCTCTATGTATTTTCAAGTCATCCATACTGGCAGCCTCCGCCTCTGGATTCGGTGCCGGATGTGCGATCCTTTTGCCTGATCCGATCATTGTACTGCAGAATCAGTTTCCCTATTATCGGCATTTTGTACGATTCCGTTTATCTATTTTGTGATTGGTAGACAAGTTTGGTGGGATGTCTTATGTATTCTATTGGACCTGGATTTGGGTTCAGTATTTGTACTTGACCCAAACTTGATCACTAGTTAGGTTTAGCTTGGGATGGATTGTTGGGTTGGGGTAAACCTGAATGGAAATGAAATTGGAATCGAGCTTGGGTCGAGGATTTTGTGATTGAACACAACTTAGGTACCTGGCTAGTGCTTTCAGGTCTAGCCAGGTTTGACTTGAGTTTGGTTTGAACTTCATGGGTTCCGACCAGACCTTTGTTAACCTTCAGGCTGGATCAGTCGGTTGTGTTGCTCATCTGCACCGCGGGCACGGTTGTGCTTTAACGTGAATTGTAGGGGACGTACTCGCAGTGGGCCCTGTGGTTGTACGGTACAATGGTTGTGCTGAAAATTTTCCGTGTTCCTCGTATGTTCAAATAACATCGGTTTTTCGATCAGGACCGAAGTACGGTACCATTCAAAATCCCGACAATCGTAGGAAGTAATGCATATCTGCTTGGACTCCCACCCGACGTTGAGGACTTGATTGAGTATCAAGGTCCGACAACAATCCCAGAAGATCTATTTGATGAACATGATACTGGCCTCGCTCTTACACCCGATCCAATACCTTTACCCTTTTCTCGCCCTCTCTCACTAGAAAAGAACAAGATCATCAAGATGATGAGGAGGTTGTGTCTACGCGCAATGGTGGCTACCAACGATATCTCGTTCGGTGGAGTGGTTGTCCAAAGTCAAATGCTATGTAGATATGCTGAGCAGAGTTTCGCGCATCGGTCCAGACCTCCTCGGGCGGTACTGGAGCCGTGATTCGTCATAAATGAATTTCCGTCGGTCGGTCGGGGAGAGTTGATGAGAACATCACTAACAGATCACCACAGCTTAGGGTGTACCAGTGCAGACGATCCAAAATCACTCAGCCCATGTCTCGGTGATTTGGTGAGTAGCCTAGTGGGCTAGGGCTGGCAATTTCGGACCCAACACGAAGTTAGCGGGTCTGGGTCAGGGCTAAACGGGTTTGGGTCGTAAACGGGTCGACACGATTGACCCGTTTAATAAACGGGTTGGGTCCGGGTTTAGGGTCTGGACACGGTAGACCCGGGAAGACCCATTTAGTATTCAACAGGTCGGGTCGGGTCGGGTCTACCCGCAATCCGATACTGTAATATATAATACCAGCGGGTCTTTCGGGTCAGGTTGGGTCGAGTTGGATTGGGTCGGATCGGGTCAACTGAATAGACACGGGTGGTAAACTGGTCTTATCGGGTCTACTCGTTTATTAGCGGGTTGGGTATGGGTTTAGGATCTAGACATGATTAGTTAAACGGGTCGGGTCCGGGTCCAGGGGTTTTGGACCCGACATGAACCCGACCCGACATGACTCATTGCCACCCCTATAGTGGGCCCTTTTTAAGCTACATACTGGACCATCCTTCATTGGCTCCCTATGAATTTTCTTTTATTTGGTTATGCAACCTGGTTATTATTAAGGCATGTGTTAGTCCCATGTCTCCTAATGGGTTTTTGTTTTGCTTTTGACATGTCTCTATAACGATTGTTTGGTTGCTACAATTGTATGCTTCTTATAAAAAGAGATAGCTTCTATGGTTTGTTGCCACGGATTTCCTAAGAACGATTAAATATTTTCCCCACCACCATCATTTCCATCGACCCTAGCCGTCCGTCACCCCTCTCTCCCTCCTTTTCCCTGGCCGATGCCCTCCTCTCTCCCTCCATCTGATCCTTAGTCGACCACGCGCATGCGACCTGTTCAGCCGCCGGCCACCCACAGTCAGCCCACACACAGCCACCGGCCACCCACCCATAATTAAGTGTTCTAGAGAAGAGAGGAGACGAGAAAAGAAGAGAGAAATAAAGAAAGAGAGAAACGAGAGGAGAAAGGGAGAAGAGAGTAGAAAGAAGTGAGAAAAAAAGAGGAGAGATAAAGAAGAGATCGAAGAGAAATGTTCGGCATGTCGAGTTCATCTAGAACACTTAATTATTGGTGGAAGTTTTTCTACTGCTGCAACTTTGACATCATCAAAGTGATTGAGTGTGTCATTCTTGTCGCCATAACCAACTGCCCGAAAAAACTCGAGAGAAAGGTGAATCAGATTGCCGAGAAGCTCTACACCAGAAAAGATCATAGAGTCATACTCAACAAAAAGTGATACCCCATGCTCTTACTCAGTAAAATGTGAACCCCTTATTCCTACTCAGCAGGAAGTAACCCCCATCACTCCTAATAAGCAGAACGTAATGTCCCTCCCCCCTCTTATGCGGTAGAGAGTGAGCCCCCCTCCTACTCAGCATAACGTGTTGCCCCCATTCCTACTCAGCAGAAAGTAACATCTTTCCCTTCTACTCAGCATAACATGAAGCCCCCCTTTCCGACACGGCAAAAAGTGAGCTCCCTCCTACTCAGCAGACCGTGAAGACCCCCCCTTCTACATGACAAAAAGTGACCCCCTCTCTTTTACTCAGCAGAACATGAAGCCCCCCTTTCCGACACGGCAAAAAGTGAGCTCCCTCCTACTCAGCAGACCGTGAAGACCCCCCCTTCTACATGACAAAAAGTGACCCCCTCTCTTCTACTCAGCAGAACATGAAGCCCCCCCTCATGTTCAGCTTAAAGTGATCCCCTCCCTCAAATTTAATAGAACATGAATAACTTTGAAGAATTAGCTTTTTGAGCAAAGTTAAAGGCCGCGAAGAGAACTTCATGAAAATTACAAGAAGGCAGATGCAACTAAGAAACAATGGACGATACATGTATTGGAGTTGCATGATATACCAAAAATATAGACCCATATTAAAAGACATCATGTTCAAATTCAGAATTCTAAAAGCATTATTAGGTGCCAAATTCTAAAAGCAATATTAGAAGTTAACAAAAGAACTACACCAACCTCCCTGTAGTCCACGAATGTAGTTTGTGGTCTAAATGAAGAAAACACAGATAGTGACTTGATGTCTTGCACTCAACAAGGTCAAAAGTGGTGATTTGAAGCCTGTTTGGGGTCTAAATCTGCTTACAGCCCTCAAATGATTGGGTATATAAACCACCATGCACTCTTACTAGTTCACCTATGTCACTATTGTTAATTTGATGATACAAAATAAATAATAGCTTAATTCCATTAAAAGAATAAAATAATATCACAACTTATATTTTATAAAAGTCGCATATGTTTTCTATCAATAAAAAAATAAACTGGATTGTGATCTAAGTTCAAATTTATAGGTTTTTATCTAATTACCCTAACTGTCAATTCCATCAAATTTTGCACCATCTAGTGTTCAGGGCATTCATAAATGTCGACTAGGTTAGCATTAAGATTATGTGGATGAAATTCAGAATAATTCAAGCAAGGTTATAGAAAATTGAATTCTAGTCTAATTCTATAACATACATTATATTTGAAATTCTGAATGCATTTAACGACTTCAATATGTGTTTGAATTCGTCAGTGTTATCAAACGAGACCACATATGGAGATATGCGGCTGCACAAGCGACACATAATCATTTACATGGTTGCCTGAACACCAATGTGCATAGGATCATGTGCGGTCACAGATTCTCATGTGCGCTAGGATCATGTGCGGTCACAGATTCTCATGTGCGATCGCATAATAAGCAACCACACATGAGAATATTCGACCACACAATTCAACGTGTGAACCAATGGCTATTTTTTTAACCTATTATGTAGGAAAGGTTGGAAAATCAAAATCTATAGTTATAACACAACGATGATCAAGTTTCTTAGTTGTCGTCGAACCTAGCTCCATACTTGGGTTTCCTACTCATGTATGGATGTACCTTATTACATGTGTGACTGCAAGAACTACCTTTTTTAACCTATTGTAGGTTGGAAAATCGATTTTCTAGTTTCTTAGTTGCCGTCAAACCTAGCTCTATGCTTGGATGTCCTACTTATGTAGTTTATTCCATAACTTTGGAAAAATCGCTCTTTTTATTTTTTATTTTTTCATTTTGCAACCCTTTATATTATGATGTTCTAGATGACTAATTGATGTGTGAATAGTGTGTTCAATTGGCCGTCACATTCTATTGCAAATGATTTTTTGTCCATAAAAAGATCATTCCTAGTCAGTTTCATGAACGATATGCTTAACATGATCACTGTGTCAAGCACAAAACCTGGCCAAGTGACCCATAATTTAAATTTGGACACCGTGTTAATAAAAGTAGATTAATCATGTTTAGGAAGATAAAAATAGGTAAGCGGAATGTAAGCATGTCTCATCTAACGAGATCAGTTAGTTTTCTCAAGGTATTGTCATTGAATCAAAACCTCATGGTATTCCATCAAATGCATTTCAACTTCGAGAATGTCGAAAGTTTCTAATTGAAGATGCAGTTACTGTTTATTACCTTTAACGGCTTCGAACTCTCTGAATTGCAGATTCCAGTTCGGCCTTTCAGACACAACGAGTATGAACGATTCATAACAATAACTTTTCCGTACTATGGAGCATCATTTTCAACAGTAATTCTCTTTGAAGCCTTCCGGTATCATTCTGTTTCATAAGTCTTACCTCGCCCGTCCAACCCCCGAAAAAATAAAAACTCTCAGAATCTTTTTTACCATTCTTGCAGATGGCAAGATTCTTTATATTAACTGTTGCCTACCTTGAGCGCAAGTAGATGTGGCTCCAAGAGGACTAGATTCGGCAATTCTCTCTCTCTCTCTCTCTCTCTCTCTCTCTCTCTCACACACACACACACACACACACACACACACATACAAATTTTTGCTTGTGGACCTCATAGCCACTTTGCCGGTGCGATCACTAGCCTCTTCGCTTGTGTCAATTAGGAAGATCTAAATATCCAAAATTTTCATGTTTATATCTCAAAGATTTACACGTTTTTTTGAGAGCACTGGGTTTTTGTTATAGCTGCCATTGTGTTGTAGTGGTTTGAATCATAAGGGGTTTGGCTGCTGTGTTCTTTGAAAAAATACCTATATGTTGCTATCTAGGGTGTGTTAAGCTCTAAAGAAAGTTTGATTTTCCATGAAAAGTGTCGTTCACAAGAAAACGAGGGGGGGCTCAACGAAAAATCGTGTTTGGCATTGGTTTTGAAATTTCAGGTTTTGATTTTGGAATACCATAAAATAGCTTTGTGCAGAACCAGTTTTAGCTTATCCAGATTAAATTCTAGAATTATCTATATTTTATCTATATTTTAGCATTTGGCATTAAATTCTAGAATTATCTATATTATCTATCTCTCTGCATACATCTTCTCTTCAATATTTTTCCTACATCATATTACTCTTTCCAAAAAAATATGGTCCAAAGTCAAAACCGACCATCCAATCCAATCCAAACTGACTTTAATTGGATTGGATTCCAATCTCAGTTTGGTTTGGATCGGATTGAAAATCCTCAAAACCAATCAAGGTTGGATCGGTTTGGGTTTTGCCTAAATAGGTTGGTTTCGAACCGATGCACACCCCTAATATCTTTCTATAACATTCTCTCTATAGCATTTTTTTTCTCTATAACATTTTATTTCTAAAATATTGTTTACGTAATAATTTTCTACCCACATTCTCTCTATAATCTCTTTATATTGTTTTCTATCTATAAACTTTCCTCTCTACAAAATTCCCTCTATAGCATTTCCTTTTTTAGAATATTATATACATAATATTCTTTCTACCCATATTCTCTTGTTTTTTTTTTGTAGGTAAGAAAGATTGTATTAGAAGCCCACGAAGTGGGGACAAGGGGAATTATAGACCTAGACTATACTCTGAATGAGCAAGATAAAAGGTTCCTTGAGAGTAAGACACGTACCTATACACAGACAGTTCAGCACCACTCTAGCACGTTGGTCTCACAAAAAGAAAAAGTCTCACGCTCAAACAGGTGAACAACAAAAAAATATATAGTTACTTTTATGATTTCCCCACTCCTAGTTATCCGATCGCACTCTCTGGTAGGCCACTGTTGTAGGGTTTGATTTGTAGAGAGCCCAACCTCTAGCTCCAGTTGTAGTTTAAGGGAGGAGGGTGCCATTGCAGGACGCCAGTTCTCATACTTGATTGCCATCTCGTGAAAGAACATCGAATCCTCCGTAATACTCCGACTTGATATTGCATTTTCAACTGGTGGGTGCCTCGCCTCCTTCGGCCTTTTATACTTTAGCTAAAGCTTTTAGGAGCCTCATGGAGTCATTAGCCTGCACGTTCGCCAAAAAAGTGGATCCCTTTATCGTCGTCATCAACATCATCACCCGAGGATACTAGAACTTCCTTGCCCACTGTTCCTTATTCTACCTCTGAGACCCCTACCTTCGGGTTGACGCCTTCTAGGGAAGCCACCGTCTCTTTCTCGCACAAGAGGGAAGTCTCATCACTTCCCAATGACTTCTCTGCTGGTTTAGGAGTCCCCAATTGGTTTAGAATGCAGGATTCTTTCCCAGCATCCTCATTATCATCATCATCCTCGTCATCATCAACATCATCACCTTTATCATTGTCATGACCAGAAGATACTAGAAGTTCCTCGCCCACTATCCCTTGTGCTACCTCCGAGACCCCTACCTTCGGATCGACTCCTTCTAGGGAAGCCACCATCTCTTTCTTGCATGAGAGGGCAGTCTCATCACATCCCAATGACTTCTTCGCGGGCTTATAAGTCCCTAATTTGCTTAGAAGTCTCTATATAAGTTTTTTTTCTTCTCTACAATATTCTCTGTCTATAATATTTTTCCTATAATAATTTCTCTCTGTAATATTTTCGATCAAGATAGCAGCGATATATTGAAGAAAAATCTTGGAGTTTCTTAGTCATTACTATCTTACAATACAAATTACAGAATAATAACATTTGGTTTTTGTAGAATAAGAAAAATATGGTAACAAGCTCGATTAATGCCAAATAGCTCAACCGATAAAAGTTTGTCATTGAAGGCTTTTGGGCCAGGGCCTAACTCAGGACCGAATCTTTGATACGGGCTTGAACTTGGGCCTTGTCTTTAAATCCTGATACAAAACGGGCTCAGGCTTAGGTCGAAGAAAAAATATGGGCTAGGGGAGTTGGGCCAGGCCCTGCCCATTTACACCTCTGCTTGTATTCGCTTGCTGTAGTATTTTTTTTTCTCTACAACATTTTCGTTTTACAATATTCTCTTTGTAATATTATTTATTTAATATTCTCTCTACCTATATTCTTCTGTTTAGATTCTCTCTGTAATATTTTTTATATTTGTCATATATAGAATATTCATTTAATAATTTTTTCTCTACATTATGTTCTCTATATAACATATTCTTGCTATATTGTATTATAATGTTCTATTTTTTCATAACAATAGTTTCCTTCTACTACATATACTCTATTCATAATATTCTCTCTTAATGACCATTTTGCCACCTCACCTCAAGAACCCAAAAGCAGAAAAGTAATGCTTTTGGTTTTGGTGATTTACATGTTTTGCAAACCAACTTTCTAAGCGGATCCCAACCGTGCTCAATGTCTTATATCAAAATTAGTTTAGCAAGTAGATCGGTTTTGACCCAAAACCAGGCGTCCAAAATTAATGCCAAACAGACCCTAACGAGGTGTATGGCATGCGGAACAACTGTCCCGCTTTAACCTCATCTAGCAGAGGGTATTCTCGTCAATAGCCAATCTTAGTGTAAATTTGATCGTTCAACGTCCGATTGGTAGAGAAACCCATAGAGCGTTATTTTCTTGTTCCCAACACTTCATTCCGCCAGAACGAACATTAGCCATTACTTTTTAAAATATGGAACTGGGGTACCAAACACCCCCTAAGTTTCCAGAGGGACTTAGGGTCCTACCTCTTATTATTCTTTAAAGAAATCCATAGGTTCTTTATTATTATTTTTCTAAGAGAATCTTCAGCTTCTTAGGAAGATTGTTTTGTTTAGGGAATGTGCCTGAATAAAATAAGATCATGTGAGCAAATATTATGGAATGAAAGTGGTATTATTTCTTAGTAGCTCATGGTCTCCACCTCTTATTCTTCTACTCATTGCTGAGGGCTGCAACATTAGTGGGTTGGAGTTGAACCCAAGCCCGACCCGAGTTGTAGAACCATCAACCTGCAACCCAACACAACCTGACCTTCAACCCGTGCCCAACCCTAGGCTCCAGTGGTGGCTCCAGGAATTTTTATTAGTGGGGTCAAATTTGTATTAAAAACTATTTTTCACGTGACAGTATGAATTAGGGTTTGGTGAATCAATGGAGTGGGATCAAACCAATAGTCAAAACTAAATAAATTATAATAAAAATAAAATTTTAATATATTTTTTAATAGATTTGAATCGGTGAGTGGGGTCCCCACTCACCCATCTGTAGCGCCGCCCATGACCCTAGCCCAATCCAAGAGGAATTTTCAAACTCGAGTTAGTGCAAGTTGATGGGCCGGGTCTGGCTGTGCAAGTTTGAATAATGTTTATTCATTACTTGTCAATCCTTATGTTGGATTTTATTAAGCAAAATTATTAAAATTGAATTTTTTTTTTTTTTTTATATTCTTAACCCTTACCAATCATGTGTCTCTGTAGGTTAGGCATATGATCCATACATTTCTAAGAATAAGATTTGCTGGGTATGTAAGGTGACATGTTACGCTCAACTTAGGTACAAGTTGGGTTGGTCGCCCGACCACTTGATCCGAGCCCAACCCAAATTTAGTTCGGGTTAACCATTTCCAATCGAAACCCGATTCGTCCTTTAGTAAATTGATCCCAAACATGACCCAAAACCTCCCGAGTTGTAACCCTAGTTCGAAGGCTAGGAGATGCAAAACTTCTCTAATTAGTTTTATTTTTTATATTTTTCAAAGGCAAATTTTATCATAGAATTTGGTCGGTTCACACTTTGAACCGAATTTTCTCATGGTTCTGGTCCCAACCGGTTCAACCGTCCAGTTCGAGAAAATCTTCAGTGGAACCGGGATACTGGCTCACTCGGAGAAACCTATTCACAGAACCACCCAATTCATACCATTTCAGGTGAATCACACCAAGCCGTGGAGGAAGGCAGATAGGACCAAAGTCGGTCTGGTCCGGTTTTCAACTAGGTTCTCTGATCTTTCTTCCTCAACAACCCCTCCGTTCTTCCACCGTTTGAGTTTGTGTTCTTCCGACCCCATCACCGAAGCTATATAACCTTACACTATTCTTATAGCATGAAATCCTATTGATTTCCTAATTGACCACTCGGCTTTCAAATCTACCAACAAGAGAAGAAAAATATTTTCAAAATAATATGTGTTGCTCCTTGGGCCAACTGTGAGATTGTTAGGTTTATTCCATGTACGTGGCCATTGCGGGCACCACTTGTTTTATAAAACCCGATTAGATCAGACTGTTAAGAGGATGCATAGACATAAGTGGCTCCATGATCCAAAAGGTCCCGATTAGGGGTGTGATCGAGTAGGGACATGTTGAAGTTAATTAAGATAAGTAGGTTGTGTGGAATCCTACTCGTGTTAGGAGTGTGTTTCCCTTTACAATTGTGTTTCCTGAAAGTGTTAGGAGACCGGTTGAAAGTTTATAAATAAAGGGCCCGCGATGCCTCACCCTCTTGCCATACGCCGTGAGCCCCTATCATTTGGCTTTGGAGAGGGTATAAGCTCCCCTCAAGCTCTTCTTCTTGCAAATCGACCTGTTGATCATTGGCTTACAACGGACGGTTCATCTTTCCACTGATCTGTGCAAATCCTTGGTCGTGACATATATGTACGATTTCTTGTTCTTCATCGATCATGCTATATGTTGGGTAATCTAGGGTTTCAGTTGCGAAATTCTAACACGTCTAAGCTACGACGAGTGTACCAGGGCTAAGATCTACAGCCAGAGAGAATCAACCTTCGGAGAAGGGAGGATCGACGGCGATTGAGGCCGTCGGAGTAACATTAGTTTCGATGCCGATTTTATCCTATCAAATTATGGTGGTCATAAAAGCAAAGTAAAAACAAAAAATAGCACTATTTTGAAAAATATGTGACATTGGTGGTCATTTTGGGAAAAACCTTGTTATAAAAAATCTGGCTATTAGTATGAATGTTGTTGCCGTTGGTGTCATTCATCGAGTTCAGATCTCCTCCAGCCGGCCCGGTCGGTGGATCCGCATGCATCACAGCCGTACGATGGCACTACATGCGGCTGTGATGCACGACGGACCCACCAACCGGGGCCACGGACCGGAGGTGGTCCGAACTCGATGATTCTTAGATGGTTGAACGCTGCTAGAGTCATAAGTGGTCACGTGCCAGTTTCAGATTGGACCACCAAGCCCACGTGAGCTGACAGTTACATGTTGAATCGGCCTTGACATGAACAGACCAAGCCCATGTGAGCCGACAGTTATATGTTCACACCAAGCCCATGTGACCTGACAGTTACGTGTTCAATTGGCCTTCATAGATAGGGGTCTCTATCGGCACCCAAGGATATAAAAAGGGAAATATTATTCATACCCCATAAATCTGTAATTAGCCCCCATTTCCAACAAACTTGAATACACCCCATTTTTTTTTTTCATACCCCATTCATATTCCAAAAATACCCTTCCCCCTTACACCCCACCTTCAATACACCCCAGTTAAATGGCCCGCCCCAACTTGATTATACCCCAATCAAACACATACCCCCTTAAATATACCCCAATTATATGCACTCTTGAATACACCCCACTCTTAAATAAACCCATGCAGTTGGCTGATACTTGAAGGCACAAGTAGAGTTGCAACTTGGCGGGCCAACTTGAACCCAACCCGAGTCCAACCCGAATTTGGGCGGGCTAATCCGAGCCCAACCCGAATCATTTCTCCTCGACCCGACAGGACCCGACACGAAGTTAGCGGGTCTGGGTCAAGGCTAAACGGGTTCGGGTCGTAAACGGGTCGACACGATAGACCCGTTTATTAAACGGGTCGGGTCCGGGTTTAGGGTCTGGACACGGTGGACCCAGGAAGACCCGTTTAGTATTCAATAGGTCATGTCGGGTCGGGTCGGGTCTACCAGCAATCCGATACTATAATATATAAAACCAGTGGGTCTTTCGGGTCAGGTCGGGTCAAGTCAGATTGGGTCGGATCGGGTCAACTGAATAGATCCGGGTGGTAAACGGGTCTTATCGGGTCTTATCGTGTCTACCTATTTATTAGCAAGTCGGGTACGGGTTTAGGATCTAGACACGATTAGTTAAACGGGTTGGGTCCGGGTCTAGGGGTTTTGGACACGACACGAACCCGACACGACACGACTCATTGCCACCCCTAGCTGCAACTTGGGCGGGCCAACCCGAACCCAACCCGACTTTGGGCGGGTTAACCCGAACCCACCCCGCACAACCCGACGGGTTGGGCGTGGGCTAAGTTTAAACGAACATTGGGTTGGGTTGGGGTACAAAAGACGTTGAGCAGGGGCTTTGGGGTTTGGGGTATAAAAAAAAGGGCATTGTTGGTATTAAAGGATTGTTGAGTAAGTTATTGAGAAACGCTAGGGATACGGGGGCTAATTACAGATTTTTGGGGTATGAATAAAATTTCCCTATAAAAAATGGATGTACCAAAAAAAAAAAAAGGGGTAATTAGGTACAGGCCCTTTAGAATAGTATGTACTTATAATAGACCCAGCCAAAAGTTTCGGTTTACATTTAACCCCGAGAATAGTTTTTGTTAAAGAGGTGATTCTTTACAACTAACTTAACGCATAAGAGGCATCTTCCAACAACTTTTTGCGTCTTCTGTTTTTTAAAGGCTAAGTCTGCCAGTTAGAACCTACAACGCCACTATTACTATACCTACAGTGATTCTGATCTGCGACAGCGATTTTGGACTGCTACAGTATTTTCGGACCGCTACAATGATTTCGGGCTGCTACTGTGATTTCGAACTGTTGCAGTATTTTTGGGCAACTACAGTGATTTCGAGCTAATGCAGTGATTTCGAACTGTTGCAGTATTTTCAGCCACTACAGTGATTTCAGACTGCTACAGTATTTTCATATTACTACAGTGACTTCAGACTGCTGCAACATTTTTCGATTGCTACAATGATTTCGGACTAGTACAGTATTTCGGGCTGCTACAGTGATTTTGGCATACTACAGTATTTCAGACTACTACTGTGATTTTAGTTAGGGTTAGGGTTCACTGTCAGGGGTATAGAATTAGGGTTAGGATTAGGGTTCACTATTTAGGCAATAGAATTTGGATTAGAGTTAGGCTTTCATAACACGATAAAAATGTTTCAGAATTTTGAAATGTTTTTGTCGTGCTGTAAAACCGGATTAACTAGATGGTTAATGGAAGGACATATGAGTCCTTTTACTGGCCATTGCACCTATTGCAATTAAACTTTGAACAGTGGATCTCTCGTAATAGAAAAGTTTTATTGGGACCTATAATTAATGAAATGTTATTAAATGGACCTAATGCAAACTCTCCTAAAAAAATAAATGCCTGAGTATAAACCCAAAAAATCGAGATATTTCATGTGATATGTCAAGAAATATCATGGTTTTGTGGTTCCCTGTGATTACTGGAGAAAAAAAAAACATTGTATTCAAGAGTTATATAGTGGTTTAGTGGGTTAGAAATATTTTGGGGGACTTAATGGGTCTCTAGACAAAGTCTAGGCTTGCAATGAGAACACAAACAAAAAGATTTTTGCTCTTGCGGGAGGCGTTCCAGATGCATCTCGATCATCAGAGTGAATGTAAAAAGGGTATGGTGAGATGCACATGTCGTGACTGTGTGTAAAGTATAGATCGGATGTATCTCAACCTTTACCTATTATGTACTAGTAATGCCCGTGCCTGTCGGCACACAAAAGATTTCGAAGGTGGGGATAATATGTTGATGAAGGTGTCAATATTTCAAAGATGACAACAAAACATTTCAAAAACGGCGATAATATTTCGAGAGAGGAAACAATATTTTCAAGGGTATGTTATAATAATATTTCGTGAGCGGTGATAATATTTTGAGGAATGTGACAATATTTTATGAGCAATGATAATGCTTGTGTTTGTCGGCACTCGAACAAGGTAGTAAAATTGGTTCGATGACGCCTAGAATCGGCTGGGGCATCCAAATTCGTCTAGAGAGCCCATACTTGACGAAAATAGCATAATCTGTCAACAACGCTTACATTCGGAAGAAGTGCCCAAATTCAGTGTAGTTGTCCACATTCGGCGACGGCATGTCAGTGCCTATCGACACATAGATTGCTGCCTTCGGCTGCAACACTCTCCCTTGCACAGAGAGCGAAGTTCGTGGATTAAGACATGATACTATCTCAAGGCACAAAGAGCGGGGCAAAGTATCTGAAGCACATATAATAAGGACACCACCTAGACCCAATCTCTCTCTCTCTCTCTCTCTCTCTCTCTCTCTCTCTCTCTCTCTCTCTCTCTCTCTCTCTCTCTCTCTCTCTCTCTCTCTCTCTCTCAGCCTATTTGCAATCTTTATTCTTATAATCTTAACATGGCACACGATCATAGCTGTCCGATGTACCTAGCCCTAACCAGTGAATCACAATCAACCCGCAAGTAAAGGGCCGATGTGATTAGGTGCAATCAAACAGCCGCCTTTGGATGCACTACTCCCTCGCCGCCTTTGGCGGCATCGGCAATGCAGCAGCTGCCTTCAGCGGCAAAGTACATGGAGGGAATATATCAGCGATGTCCATATTCGTTTCCTGTGTTCATTTTCAGTGGGGTGGCCACATTTTGCGACGATCGCCCCCACTGAAAATGGCCGCAACATCCATTTTGTAATAAAAGTTGCTGAAGGGGGCTAAATATAGACAGAGCATAGTTCAAAGAAACAATGATTACGACACCAGTGAGCCAAAGAAAGGTTGTGATTCTTTTCATTGATTTTCACGAAAGCGTTGCATCCCCCAACCCCCGCATGGGCATTACTAAACAACTACAATTAATAACTTTAAATATGTTACATATAACGATGTCACATTATTACAGACAATGCAAAGCTATTAAAAAGATTGTTAGCAATCTGATTAATAGCAAATCAGAGTGAAATGCCACAATCAGTAGCACCAAGGCTATAAGCAAGTAGACCACAAATTGCTCGAGGAACTTGCAATTGGGCATGTTCTTAATTAAGATCTCGTGACTTTGGATGATGGAGTTGATGCTACCGGATTGCAGCTGGATGAGCAGACACTGCATCCGACCAATGCCTCGCGGGTCACCTAACACCCCCGGTGGTGGGGGTGAGAGAGAGAGAGAGAGAGAGAGAGAGAGAGAGAGAGAGAGACGTCATCGTAGTCGTCCATTGCACCCAGCCACGACTGGTGAATTGCACTCAACCCCAACAGGTAGGCGAAGGGACTTTGTTATTATCACAGCCAACCAATTCATGTGGGGCCTACGCGTGAATCCCATTGTCCCTCCGATGCAGACACCTCTAAAACCGATTGGCACGGAAGACGAATTTAGTGCTTGAATCAGAGGGGTGGTGCGATTCACGGGTGGGTTCCATATGAATCAATTGGTTGTGAGTGAGCTATTCACCTAGTCAGCAAACGCACGGTCCCACTTCATAATGCTACTCAACCAACCTCATAGCCAACCCCATAGACAAAGATTGGTTTAATAGCATTGCTATCCGATTGATTTAATGCATTTAATATCAAGTTGGTAATTCAAGATCATTTTTGCTAACGTTTGATTTGCTGCGCTCCAATCATTGATTGATTGTGCCACCCATTATGCCCTTTTAAATGAGGACATGGGGCACCACAATTGGGCCGTAGGCAAGTGCAGCAAATCAAACGGTAGCTAAAATGATCACTTTACATTGATGGTGGGAGTAGGGGTGGCAATGGATGGTGTCGGGTCGGGTTCGTGTCGTGTTCAAAACCTTTAGACCCGGACCCAATCCGTTTAACTAATCGTGTCTAGATTCTAAACCCGTACCCAACCCGCTAATAAACGAGTAGACCAGATAAGACTCGTTTACCACCCGAGTCTATTCAGTTGACCCAATCCAACCCAATCCGACTCGACCCGACCTAACCCGAAAGTATTATATATCATAGTATCAGATTGCGGGTAGACTCGACACGACCCGTTGAATACTAAAAGGGTTTTTCCGGGTCTACCGTGTCCAAACCCAAAATCCAGACCCGACCCGTTTATTAAACGAGTCTATCGTGTCGACCCGAACCCGTTTAGTCCTGACCCAGACCCGCTAACTTTGTGTCGGATCCGAAATTGCCAGCCCTAGGTGGGAGGGAGAGAAGAGAGAGTGTGTGACAAGTGGCAGACGTCAATTGGTCTAGTAGGCAAGTGTTGCAAATCAATCAGGTAGCAAAAAAGATCTCTTTACATTGATGGTGGAAGGATGGATATAGAGAGAGAGAGAGACGTGGCACAGGGTTGCATGAAATTGATCCAATCATTAAAAAAAAAATTTAAAACGCGTCAACAATGAGGAAGTTGCGAAACATATTCCCATTCTTTTACAACAAACCCCTCTAATATTCTAATTATTTTTCTTAACAATATAATCCTTAAATCACTTGTTTTTTCCTCCTCTAAATCCCACCCCTCCATCACAACTCAATGTAATCTTACCCATTCATTTTTTTCTTTTTCAAGATGAATCACACTCATCTTAACCCTACTTTAAATCTCATCCCCTCTAACCCTCCCTACCCCCAAAACAAATCCTAGCCATTGTTTGTACTCGCCACAAAAAAACAGTACGGGTGAGATGCACATATCGAACAAAAATATTGATGAAGTAAAAGAGACTTAATGCTAACGATAAACATTAGTCGACGTTAATGTTAAAGGAGAATTATTTCAAAGATTTAACACCAATTTTTCTATAAACAAATGCATACATCTCTAGAAATGTCACAAAATATATTGAATTTTAACTTCTAATCACAATTTGGACCGCAAACGAGCCAAGTTAACCGAGCTTTGGTCTATTTGAGCTTGGTTTCATCAAAAGCTTGGTCGTTTAGAGCCAAGCATTGACTGACTAAGCTTGACCCCCTTACCTAGCAGACATTTGACGGCTATGATTGGGTGCCACATCAGGATATTTCAGATTTATTCCATAAAATTTTCACCAATCAAACCCAAAATTGATCTCAATAAAAGAAAGCGGTAATATATGTTAGTTCCACGACAACAGATCGGTTTGATGAACAAGACACGCATAAGATTCCTTTAAGCTAAGGTTCCATATTTATTTCATAAATCCAAAATTATCCTTATTTGCTCTCCCATCTCTCTCGGGCTGCCATGGCGGTGGCGTTAAGGCTGGCAATGGGTCGGGTTGGGTCATGTTCGTGTTCGTGTCTTATCCATAACCCCTAAACTGGCCCGGACCCGCCCCGTTTAACTAAGCGTGTCTAGACCCAAAACCCGTAAGCAACCCGTTTATAAACGGTAGACCCGCTAAGACCCGTTTAAATATCCATTCTTTATTTTTTTAAAAAAATTCGCTACAACTGTCCATCCATGGGTCACCTGATCACAACCATCCGTTGAACCCAGCGTAAACCAGTGAATCACATAACTGGCTACGTGACACTGTGATCATATGCCGGGTAGACCCAACCCCATTTATTAAATTTAAACCTATTGAATTTAAACGGGTCGGAGACAAAACCCGACCCCATTTATTAATCGGGTTAGTCGTGTTGATCCCTTTACAACTCGAACCGGTTTAACCCAGATCCAAACCTGCTAATTTTATGTCGGGTCCAAAATTGTCAGCCTTGCTAAGCGGAGAAAGCACAAGCTTAAGAAGTCCACTTAAAACAAAGGGTTATTTTACAAATCAACCCCTGCAATCTTCTTTATTTATATATAAACTTCTATAAAAGTGATATTTATATATAAACCCCTTTAATTCATTCAAATATTATATATTGACCCTTGCAGTTAGCTAAAATCCAAAACGAGAGAATATTTTCGATTTCATCCCTGATATTATACCTAACCTCTGTAAATATGTCTCCAATGTAAGAATTCTTCGACTTAGGCCAACTTAGATTTGGGTTATGTCTGTGTTTGTTTTTAATTAAGTTCATGTTCAATAAAAATATGTCATTTTAAGTAATTAAAACCATTGGCAAATCGGTTATCTCCTCTTTAGATTAATAAAATAGTAGCCGAACGAAGGAATATTGTAGAAATATTCATTTATTTTGGATGCCAACTAACTGTAGGGGTCGATATGTAAATACTGGATGATTCTAATGGTTTTATATGTAAATATTAACTTTTCAAGGGTTTATATGTAAATAAAGAAGATTATAGGGCCGATTTGTGTAAAAGCCTAAAAGAAAAGCTATCGTGAACAGACCGCCATAGCATAGATTTCCCTTTCCAAACACAACTAAGTCGTCATC
Organism: Chamaelirium japonicum; assembly: GCA_947650365.1. Lineage (NCBI taxonomy): Eukaryota > Viridiplantae > Streptophyta > Magnoliopsida > Liliales > Melanthiaceae > Chamaelirium > Chamaelirium japonicum. The sequence continues at coordinate 50,154,009 of OX393557.1, read as the reverse complement.
CGATAGCCTGTTTTTGTTGATTAATAGCCAATTTTTTTATGATAATTAATCTTCCACAAAAACTATCCCTCTCCTCTCCCTCCACCTTTTTATTGGAAGAAAAATGATGGGTGTGCTGAATAGTAGGGGGTATGTTGATCATACCCCACACAAAAATTTTGGGGTGTGAATAAAATTTCTCATTATTATAACATCATGTGATCTCAAGCACATATGACGGGGTTGTACTTGGTAAGGGCGGCCATGAGGACGTCAGACCACAGGTACTACGATACATGTCGGCTTGGGACTGCCTGGAGGAGGTCTCGATGCAATGGATTTTGCGGACTGCTAATAGTACTGCCCATTGGCTTGCCAATGGAAGCCAAGTGTACGGATGGGAAGGGTTCTGGGAATGTGGCTTCCCCTTTGGTTTGTCAGCCCTTGTATGATAGTTATGACCACCATTGAGAGTACCAAAAAAAAAAAGTGATATCAAGTGGAGGTGAACTATTACTAAGACTAAACCCTTGTTGGATTAAGCTGAAATGAGATCCATGGACCCGCGTTTCAACGTTTTATCACAATTCTTAGAGTAATGTTATTTGTACAATCACCATCGACAATCACATGAACAAGCCAGACCCATGATGCGGTGGCGGATCCAAGACTCAGTGCATTGGCATTCACACCAAGCCTTGAGCCTTGGGCCCCGCCACCACTTTATGGGTCTGGTTTGTCTATGTGATTGTCGACGGAGATTGTACAAATAGCATTACTCTAATTTGTATGTTTGATAACGCTGAAGCGGTTTCACTAGGATCTACTTTTCATCAAAATCGTGAAAAATTCCATTGTAGCCCGAGGCTCGAATACACCTTTCAGCGAAATCCACTGTAGTAGTGCACGTTTCAGCGAAATTGCCATCCGCTCTGATTTCCAAATCAGCACTATCAAACAAGGGTTAAGAGACACTAGTAATGTTTGTATTTTTTTAATCGGACCCCCCCCCCCCCCCCCCCCCCCCCGGTTTTCCTCCTTTGGTTAGGGTTTTTGATTCCCCCCTCTTGGCCTTTCCAACCGCCGACGACGGCGCCAGGGAGGCCAGGGGATCCAATAGCGTAACTGCTAGGCGGGTGGAACTGGCCCCTTCTCTCGTCCCCTGTACATAGGGGCTTCGCCGCATCGGCTGACGATTATGTGTTCGGATGTCAAGCGGCGGTCCTTCCGGCTAGGATTGGCACCGACAGTTCTCGGTGGGGTTCCAGCTGGTTAGGAGCCAGAGTGGTGCTCTGGACCCAGCCGAAGTCTGCCGGGGTTTTTCAAACCCTCCACTGCTCGGTGATGGTTCAAGGTGGCTCAAGGCAACGGCGGCTAGGTTTTGACGTAGATCGGGGAGGTCCGGGTCTTCTTCGGTGCCGAAGATGGTGGTGGTGGTGGATCGCTGAAGATCCGGTTTTGCCTGTTTCTCTATATGTTTTTGGGTGCCTGTTTGCCCTTTTTTTTCTTTTCTTTTTTGTTCTTATCTCTCTCCGTCGGTGTTCGGCGGCGGGAGAATTTCGGATCCCATTAAAAAACACTTTTGGTAATTTTGTAGGAAACCTATGGAAATTTGATTCCATGAATCATCTTTACATATGCACTGTGCTTTTTGAATGCTTATGAGTTATGAATGCTCAAGTACTTGTGGTCGGAGGTAATTACAAACGAGGATGTCAAAACAGGGTTAATTGGTGACTAATCTGCGACAGCGAGAGATCCCGATTAACAATAGGTCCCCAATAATTTTTAAAAACCCGATAACATCCTCACCGTCAGTCTTCCTTCTCCAGTGTCAAGCTGTGGTGGTGTAGGCAGCAGGGTGCGGCAGGTGCTCAGGTGGCCGAAGATCAGGCACGGTGACAGAGGCGATCACGAGCAGTGGATGTGACAGTGGCAGCGGCCGCGAGTTACAACTGCTTGCCACCGCCATAACAACGGCGAGCAGCAGAGACAAGAGACGGGCGGCAGACGAAGGGGTTCGATTCAATTAGGTTCGGATTAGGCTTAGGTCTAGAGTTCATCCCATGGCCTTATAATCTTAGGGTTTTAAGATTCGATTTAGTTTAAAGGGGTGTTTCCAACTACCCCAAAAAAAAATTGGTTTCTTCAAATCTCCATGGACATTTTCTACATAAAAAAAAATATTTAAAACATGGTATAAATTGGTTTTACTGCCACAATACACCTTGGAAATGGTCATGGTCATCAGTTACTTGGACAAAAAAAAAAACATTAGTTGTACTTCAACTTATGTGATGACTAGTGATTGTTGAACATCAGTTATGGATACACAGATAGTTTCTCATAAGCATGCAATGCCATCAAAAAAGGATACATAACTGTGCAAGCGCCCTCGAACCACGATAGTCTTCGACCGATCTCTGCCTCGAGGATGAATCCGGATCTCGCTGATCCCAATCCACGAACAGGGCCCACGATCCGAACTCCCCCCTCGAAGGAGGCTCCATATTTCTCTGGCTAAACCTGCCTCAAGCCACCAACCGAATCCACGGTCCAATCCTTCCCTTGGATAAAGAGGGTGGAAGGTTGGATGGCTCCTAATGAAGAACATGAAGGATGCAGAGGAAAACCTCGATCTATCTCGAAGTAACCAAATGAAAAGCGAGACAAAAACAAGAGAAATAGAGAGGAATATGAAACACTGGATGAAGCGTTCAAAGTCGTCAAATCTATCTCAAAAAAATCTAAAACCCTTGAGATCTTTCAAAAATCACGGAATTCAAATGTTACATGAGAGGGAACGATTGATCGCGCCTGAACGAGCAAGCATGCAGCTGAAAAGCACACAGGTTTTCCAGGCTGTAGGCTAACGATCGATTGTTGCCAGGACACAATACGATCGATCTTGCATACAATTATGTGCAGAGGAGCCGATGGTAAGAAAACAAACACACTTCGTCTCAATAAGATCGATCATAGGCCGGTACATAGATGTAAATACTTGAACATGGACAAGAGGAACTTTTCGAAACCTTTTCATGTCCTATCATTCTCAAAACTTGAAGAAAACAAACATACTTCGTCTCAATATGATCGATCATAAGCCGGTACATCGATGTAAAAGACTTGAACATGGACAAAAGGAACTTTTCGAAACCATTTCATGCCCTATCTTTCTCAAAACCTGAAGAAAACAAGCATACTTCGTCACAATATGATCGATCATAAGCCGGTACATCGATGTAAAAGACTTGAACATGGACAAAGGAACTTTTCGAAACCATTTCATGTCCTATCTTTCTCAAAACCTGAAGAAAACAAACACACTTCGTCTCTCAATATGATCGATCATAAGCCGGTACATCAATGTAAAAGACTTGAACATGGACAAAAGGAACTTTTCGAAACCATTTCATGTCCTATCTTTCTCAAAACCTGAAGAAAGCAAACACACTTCGTCTCAATATGATCGATCATAAGCCGGTACATCGATGTAAAAGACTTGAACATGAACAAAAGGAACTTTTCGAAACCATTTCATGTCCTATCTTTCTCAAAACCTGAAGAAAACAAACACACTTCGTCTCTCAATATGATCGATCATAAGCCGGTACATCGATGTAAAAGACTTGAACATGGACAAAAGGAACTTTTCGAAATCATTTCATGTCCTAAATTTACAAGGATTTTCAATAAAATAAAACACCAATAAAGCCTCAAATGACACCAATCAGAAAAAATCAGAGCACAAATTTTTTTTTGGCACAAACTCAAAACAAAACTTGTAAATAAACACAAACTCAAATTCCATCTCGGGGCGCTGCCCCCGATCCCCCGCCAGGGTTTGCTCAACTCAAATAAAGCCCCCCACCCTCCCCCCTTAGATGATTCGGATGAAGCAATCGATTGAGTTTATGCCAAGTGCAAAGACCATGAACTCACAACTAGATACATATACATCACACAACCCGAGCTTAATATAACTATTCGACAACTCAAATCAACACCCGATTTGCAGCGGTTATGGCGTCATCAGAGCACAAAACATTCTATACCCAGAATGCACATTGCAATCAAACAAGAAGTTACTACTTGCCATGCAGTATAATTATCGAACCTCGACATGGAAAGGATTCAATAGTCGAGTGAGAAAACATAGTTATGTTTCCAAAATTCAGGTGCAGCAAGCCTTAATGTAACAATTGCAAACATTTCTCACCAAACATAGGCCCAAAATGGTGATCTCGAACCTACGTCGAGAGACCTCGACGCGCTAGTCGTCCACTAATAGAGTACACTGAAATTCAAATCTGCGGGCAAGGTAGACATAATTTATGTTTGAAGAAGAACAAGAAGAAGAACACAGAGCATTGACCTGTTCGAGAGGAGAAGAATCTCGGAGATTGAAGAATCGAAGTGGATCGATCGCGCTCGGGTGGGTCTATGGATCTAGCATTGCAGCATGCGCTACTTTTGGCGGTAGGCAATATAATTGGCCAAGTGAAGCAATGGCGCGGCCTTGGTGGGATCGAATTCCGACAGCTGGTCCTTGGCGTCCCGAAGCAGCTCCTGGGCGAGCTCCCGCGATCTCTCCAGCCCCATCAGCTTGGGATAGGTGGTCTTGTCGCTGGCTAGATCCTTCCCCGCCGTCTTGCCCAGCTCCTGGGAGGACATGGTCACGTCGAGAATGTCGTCGACCACCTGGAACAGGAGGCCGATGGACCTGGCGTAGCGCCTCAGCCGCTCGATCTGGTCGTCGGAACCCCCTCCCACGATCGCCCCGATCACCACCGACGCCTCCAGCAGGGCGGCCGTCTTGTGGATGTGGATGAACTCGAGGCGGTCGAGCCCGACGGGCTCCCCGAGCCCCGTCGACTCGATGTCGACCACCTGGCCGGCGACGAGGCCCTCGGCCCCGATGCAGCGGGCGAGCTCGGCCACGGCGCGGACGACGCGGGCGGAGGGGATGGCGGCGCCGTCGCCGGCGGGGTACGAGGACGGGTCGGCGAGGAGGCGGAAGGCAAGGGCGAGGAGGGCGTCGCCGGCGAGGACGGCGACGGGCTCGCCGTAGACGACGTGGCTGGTGGGCTGGCCGCGGCGGAGGTCGTCGTCGTCCATGCAGGGGAGGTCGTCGTGGATGAGGGACATGGTGTGGATCATCTCGACGGCGAGGGCCGGGGGCATGGCCCACGCCTCGCGCCCGCCCACCAGCTCGCAGGCGGCGATGCAGACGATCGGGCGGACGCGCTTGCCGCCGCCGAGGAGGGAATAGCGCATCGCCTCGTGGATGCGCTCCGGGCGGGCGAGGGGGACGGCCCGGTCCAGAGCCCGGTTCACGGCCGAGGCCTTCTGGAGCATGTACCCCTTGAAGTCAAATTCCACCGCCTGGGTCAAAGGCGGCGCAGCCGCAGCGGTGGCGGGCGACGCGTTGACCTCCGCCTTCACCTGCTTAGCGAGGGGCCGGCTGGAGAGCTTTCTGAGGGGGGGGGAGTAGGGGGAGGGGTTGAAGAAGGCGGCGGAGCGGGCTGAGAGCAGAGCCCCGGAGGCCACCAGGCCGAACGAGAGCTGAACGGCGGAACTCATCGGGTCCGGAGCTCGATCAACCACTCCAGGCGGAAGAACCCGAAACCCCCCTCGCCGTGTATTTTGACCCTTTTGAAGGCGTCTGCGGAATTTGGTCGAACAGGTGATGGGCGATCAGCAGGTATTTAATGTTCTGTATCGCCGTTGGCCACAGAGAGAGACGTGTAATGCGAGAGGCACGCTGAAGATATGGCACAGATCCTAGCGGGGAGGATAGGATAAAAAACAGGCAACTGGGCGTGTGGAAATGAGACACGTCTCCATTTCTAGGTGGGCCCTACGGTAGGGTTATTTATCGTATAGAGTTTGCGTGTGTGTTTTATGCGGGGTTTCGTACAAGGAGAGAACCAGCTGATCCACGTAAAGGTCTCTGTTGGGGTGCAGGTGAGAAGACAACAGGATCAGACCGTAGCTGGTCGGATGGACGGACAGGATGCTGCCGTCCTTTGCCGTAGATCCGGGAGAGGAAATCGAGTAAGATTCTTTTCATGATGGTTGGGGGTGGAGGGAGGGAAACAACGGTGAAAGTTCTGAGGGTAACCCTATGGAAAATTGTGTACATTGTGATTCATGTTAATGCATGTGTTTTAAGTGTGGGTCAACTAATGGAATAAAACTGACTAAATAAAAATACATGCTGACTGGACAAAAAAAATAGGTAATATTATTTTTTATTTTGTAAATAGTTAAATATGTAAATACATTAATACTTGATGTATCAAATATGACCTGTATAGATCTGATCCAAAACACACATTAAATGATTAATCCATCATATTTTTATATTTATGGCAAATATATATTAGACACATTAGGTAAAAGTATCATGGACCTATTAGATTTGGTAAATGCATACCATATACATTTGCCAAAACATACAAAAACAAAAATATTTGACACATTTAAAATCAAGGGCCCATCAATTAGATTTTAAATACGTTTTTTCTATTTTAAAAATATATTAGAAAAAAAAGTGTTGGATCAAACATTTTTAAATCTGATAGATCAGACACATTTGCCATATTTTAAATCTGATGGTCCTTAATTTCTTGCATCATTTACTCATCTAAAACACACATTAAATGATGATTGATTTTAAATCTGGTGGATCAAATACACACATATAATTTTGTGTGTTGGGTATTTGCCCATGCCTATCAGCCTTTAGTGTATCCATGCTTAGCACACCCTTATGTGTTTCGTCTTTTTTTTTTGTTGAAAGGTTACACTATTATTTCATCAAGTAACATTACAAGCCCTACAGCCAAAGCCCATATCACTATACAGATTGCATTTTGCCTTGGCTCTTGCTCCAGAATTTATTTATTTTGTGCCACCATGAGGTGCCCACAAATGTGCGTACTAGGGGTGCAACCTCAATCTATCCAGAGTTCCTGCTATAAATCAAAAGTTTTCTTCATATAAGCTACAGTGGGGTCTAATTTGTCAATTGCATGCAAAATTCTTGCTTTGTTGTGATAGTGTTTGTTGGGTTGTTATTGTCCTCTAATTCTTTTTTTTTTTGTTAAATTGCCCTGGGATAAATGAGGCGGTTTAATTTAAAAAATAATTTTTTGATAGTTCAAATAAAGTTTTTCAAATACTAATTTTGATAAATGAGGAGGTTCTCGCTTTGACTTGTGATTTTTCTGGGGTTGTTGGTCCACTGGGGCGGGGCCATAGGAGCTGGGTGGTACCTCTAAATGCGGCCGCGTAGGTGGCAACGAATGTCCCAACATTGGCTGTTGTTGATGATGTTGGGGTTGTTGGTCCATCGAGGTGGGGCCGCTGTAGGCCGATGTTTCCGTCGAAAGTGTTTTGTTACCGAAGTCGGTCAGGTGTACGTGTTGCCGCCGAATACGCCGGCGTGGGTGGGAGTGGTGATGCCCGGGGGGGGTCTTGCTGTCGAAGGCGGCCAATTACAGTGCTGACAGCTTCAGCGGCCCGCTGCAGTGCCGATAGCCATGGGCATGCACTAGTTATTTATAATATAATTAGGGTTGGTAATTCTGGACCTGACACAAAATTAACGGATCTAGGTTTGGGTTAAACGGGTTCGGATCGTAAACAGGTTGACACGGTAGACCTGTTTAATAAACAGGTTGGATCCGGGTTTAGAGTCTAGACCTGTTTAAATTCAACGGGTCGTGTCGGGTCGGGTCTACTCGCAACCTAATACTATAGTATGTAGTACCAGCGGGTCTTATCGGATTAGGTCGGGTCGAGTCGGATCGGGTCAACTGAATAGACCCGTGTGGTAAACGGGTCTTATCGAGTCTACCCGTTTATAAACGGGTCGGGTACGGGTTTAGGGTCTATACACAATTAGTTAACTGAGTCGGATCCGGACCTAGGGGTTTTGAACACAACCAGAAACTCGACCCGACACGACCCATTGCCACCCCTAAATACAATGGAAGGTTTTATAGGGGGTTACAAAGAACAATTTGGATCTGTAGCTGGGAGGGAGATAAAAAAATATGGGCTAAGATAAGCTGATGATAGGGTGAATGACAAGCATCAAGAGAAGGGGAACGATTAAGATTGAAATGGAGTTGAAATGTGGGAAATGAATTAAGTGGGTGAAGGAATAAATTAATGATGGATAGGATTGTAAAAAATTAAATTTAATAACCAATTGGAGGGTTTTGATGTAAAAAAATAAGGACACGTTTGGTACTGATCTGATTGTTCACACGTTTTCTTGCCAAATACATGTCCCTCCCTTCCTCTCTTTAGCTATGGAATCTACATGGTCCCCCTCCCCCATATTTAGTTTGAATTTCTATTACTGAATATCCCATAAATACCGCATGTGACACCGAAATCATAAAGTGAAATCATTATAGCTGCTACAATGATTTCACTTTAGCACCCGAATTCATACTCTGTATACAACCAAATTTATACTTCATTATCTGGAATTAATATCATTGTAGCTACAGAACTTAGAGTATAAATCTAGGGTTAGCGGAGTACAAATTCAATAGGGATTTAATGTACATGTGTCTTTTCGAGCTTGGTCTTAGCTCAAACCAGACCATTGTCTGAATTGGTGATTAAAAGCATCTTCTATAAAGAGCTTATTGCCATCTGCCTTTTTTTTTAGAAACCAAACTGAAACTGTTACATGCAAAAAAAGCTAGCTCGATTGTGTCCAACCAACTACCAAAGACGACCCCACCAAAGGTGGCCACTGCAGTGCCGACATGAATTAGTGTTGAGATTGAAGCGATCGACGATGGTGGTGGTGGCAGTCGATGGAGGCACTGAGAGGTTCGGGCATTGCGTCAGGCTGTGTACTGCTGCTTAGGTGGGGCGTGTTTTTCAGCGGCAGTGATGGTGGCAGTCGATGGAGGATGCAAGAAATCCGGTCATCGCCCAGGGGTTGTGTTGCCACTGTGGCGGCCGCCGAAGGGGGCCGTCTGGGTGCTGACAGGCATGGTTTATAGGGTCCATTAGGTCTTCTGGTCGTGATGGCTGGCTAGATACTATGATTTTTTTGTAAATACGGTTGTAGTACTTGCTCCATCCTGATTTTTTCCTCTCCCGTATCCCGGCCATGACATGGCAAATTCGGCACGGAGTGCTAGGGCTTGGAGTGAAAGGCGACAACCACGAAGGCTTTCGCATGGAAACGCACTCCTCTATGGTATTGACAAGTACGCACCATCTTCATTTTTCTTCATCGATCTACACGAGATCCTGGGAATCAAAATTCGGATCTACAAATCTTACAAGTGGTATCAGAGCCCAATCGCGCTAGATCACTGAAGAATGAATATTAAAGAAAATTTTAATCCAACTTTCTTCAGTCATCGGGTAAACGAGATCCGGTGTTTGTTTGAGGTTTCCAGTCGATCATCGTGTCTCCGATCACAACCCGAACCCCAAACTAGGGGTGGCAATGGGTTGTGTCGGGTCGGGTTCGTGTCGTGTCCAAAACCTCTATACCCTGACTCGACCTGTTTATGAATGGGAGGCTGGATAAGATCCGTTAGACCCGTTTACCACACGGGTCTATTCAGTTGACCCGATCCGACCCAATCCGACTCGACCCGACCTGACCCGAAAGACCCGTTGGTACTATATATTACAGTATTGGATTGCGGGTAGACCCGACCCGACACGACCTCTTGAATTTTAAACGGGTCCTCCCGGGTCTACCGTGTCCAGAAGCTAAATCCGGACCCGACCCATTTATTAAACGGGTCTTTCGTGTCGACCCGTTTACAAACCGAACCCGTTTAACCCACCCGCTAACTTTGCGTCGGGTCGTGCCGGGTCTGCCGTGTCGGGTCCAAAATTGCCAGCCCTACCCAAACAAACGCCAAGCATGGGCGCCATCTCCCCAACCTCGTCATACAGATTTTTTAAAAAAAACCGTCGGTGCAGCCCCCAATCGATAGGAAGCACATCCCCGGGCGGTGCAGGGTATATACTTTGGGTGTTGTGGCAGCCAGAGGCTCCAGGCGGTTTGGTCGGGAGGGGTGGGCGACGGGCGGCGTGTGGCGGCGATCAGGTGGCCTGCGGTCGGTGTATGGGACCGTGATGTCGGGCCTCGTCAGGCGGCATCTGATTAGGCCATGCGATGCTCCGTCGGCACCGGGGTGTCGCGCGGCGGGTGGCAAAGTCGGGTCGTACGGGTCAGGGCACGTATCGGGTATAGAACCCTGTTGGCGACGGTATAAAGCGAAAGCGTTGGGGTCAATATTGTCAAAACCGGACCGAAAGGCGAACTGAAAATGCATCCGGTCCGATCTAAACCGTTGGTTCAACCGCTTCAGAAATAGATATTTTAAAATAGATACTTGATAAATATTTCAATGAAAAGTGTGATTCTTTTGTTAAAAAGACATGTTTGAAGGTTTTTAATCATAGATCTTGTGTTAACAATTAACTATCCAGTTTTTTTCAAAAATAGTATGTAGTTTACTTTTTAATAGACTTTTACAAATGAATCGGTTTATTCAAAGACCGAACAGAAACATGTTCTGGTTCTGATCCAAACTGGTCGAACCGTCCGATCCGGTCTAGTTTTCAAAACACTGGTTGGGGGTTTGAGTTGATAAAAACCTAACCCCAGTCATTTATAGAAACGACTTTGGTTTTTTTGAAGCTTATTACAAGTTTGGGTATAATCAATCCAAATCTGCCGATTGTACAGTGTGGAGAAGGGGGGGGGGGGGGGGGGGGTGGGGATTTTTCGTCAGTCAAACCCGATCGTCAGATGGAGCGGATCGCTCTCCACCTTCTTCCCGTTGTACCTGCAAAATGACCGATGCTTACCTCTGAGCCAAGGCCCCTCCGACGCTCAAGTCGGTGAAGGAAAAACAACAATGTGTGTGGTCTAGGATTCGGTAGCGAATGCTTGCCCAAGAATATTCAAGATTGCTTACCTGCCTCTCAGGGGGCGGGATTGTTTTACCCCTCCTTCTCGTACGTGTGCGTAACGCTCATGGAATCTCCTCCGAGAATCTTGGGCGGTTATGGCGGATCACCTCCTATCGGACACCCTTCATATCTTTCCTTCTATGCTCCCGTTGATTGTGGGCCCCCGATAAGGCATGGGCGACCCACAATGTTGGACGGGCGAGATATTACAGGCCTCCTCCAGCCTGGCAGATCTCTAGGCTGTTACAGGCACCCTCCGATCTTTCCTCGTCCAGGGGCGGCCCTCTGGCGCCAATCAGGTCGGGACTCAAGTGGTCCGGACTATCGAGACAGGTTCACGACTTGCCCAATCCTTTCCCCGACCTGGTTCCGGTCCTAGAGCTCAGGCTTTATTGATCTCCTTCTCACGCGTAGTCTTTCGCAGAGGGTGCAGCTTGTGGACCGGGTTGGGCCGATCGGCCCCAGCCCGATCGGTCCGATTCTCCACATCAACTTGTCGGGTCAAACCGGGCGACACATGTCGTCATCTGATCAGCGTGGCGAAAAACCCCTTCTACACTGTGCTGGACCAATCCAAAACAAACCAAACCGAATGAACCGAACCGGATGTTTTAGGTCTGTTTCAAGTCCGATTTTGATCCGCAAATAGTCGTTTCGAAGCTTTTTCCGAGAGCTACGCAATGACAACAGGTGTGCGCCATGTTTAATTAGATATGGATATTTTGAGGGGTGGTTAGTAGCTAAGCGATAATATTAATTAACATACCAAAGTAAATTTTATACTATGCTTCGGCATTTACTTCAGTTGTTTTAACATTATCGTTGTTTCTTATACGGCTACATTAAAGTAGCATAATTACCATAGAAATTAGAGCAATTAGTTTAATGGGGTACTATGGGTGATCCTGACTTGGATCCTATGAAGTTAGACTGAAGGTTCACCTGTGGTGAGAAATTAATAGTTTCCTTTTCATCACGTAATGTTGCATCTTGACCCATGCGTGTAGCAATCAGCCCAAAGTTTGTTATTTCGGCAGGATCATAAATTGTGTTGGACCTGTATTTGTATCAGTCACACTACTAGCCTGATAATTGAGAGAGCCACTTAGGGCCTGATTGGATATGCTCCGATTCCAGGATTTTGGAAACACAGAATCCCTAAAAAAGACAAAGAGCTTGTTTGGATACAGTCCGATCCCAAAGAGTGTTTCTGCGGAGAGCCCAAAATCGAGACTCCAGGGCTCCATAGCACTTTTTTGGGATTTTGGGATTTCGGGCTCCTAGAATCCCAGAATCAAAATCCTATCCAAATAGGGCCTTACATGCTATGATACTTATATTGTTACACTTTATATATAGTGGTAAAATTGTCATTTAAAAATTTTCATTATTACATGTTCGCAGCAAAAGGAGCTCGCATTAGCCAAAGTCCAACCACAGGGACTTAACGTTAAGTTCAAACTTTACATACCCTTGACATTAAACGGAAACCTTTTTAAGAAGCTAACGTCAATAAACCCTAGAAAAAACCATCTTAGAATCGGACGGTTAGGTTACCGTTTGAATCCAATCCAAGGGAATAATAGAGCTTCACAGGGTTTTTCGGGCCATGGGAGTCCCACTCCTATCACTCCAATAATGGCAGTACATTCAGTTTTAAGAGTGCAATGACCATTCAAGAGAATCCTTTTAATCTGCTTCCTCCCCTGTTCCATTCTTTCTTATACATAATCTCTATGCATTAAGATCAGCACAACCACCCACCTCTCGGATCCCCGGAGAGTTTCTTCTTTAGAATCACAATTCTCGGGCAAACTAAAGCTAGATTCCGCTACAAAGGTGTGTAATCTAGCAGAGTACAGGGAAATAATCCTACCAGGGCATCTTGAGCCAGGAGTCGCATCGGATAATTTTTTCCTCAAACCGAAACAATATTCTGCTGAGACGTGTCTTTCACTCTCCTCGAGAACGGGACCGAAGCTTGCTCGGGCGCCGCGCCGTCTACTTAGAATCTGAAGGTGGGCTCGACGTCCATTGCCCAAGAAAATTTTGCGAGGAGTGACTTGTTGAACATCTGCTGAGAGACGCAAATAATTAGACACAATCATCTGGTAAGAGAACATAAAAAAAAAAAAACATCTATGCTTCAAGAATGATCGGTGCCGTGTAATAAAATCTGAAGCCTTGAATGAAAGATTGAACGAAGTTTGGTGAACTGATGGAATTCGCACAAGAATGGCCATATGTTTCGAAAGGAAAGCTACGAAGAAGATGCTTCTGATGTTGATTTGTGGTTTCCGGAAAGGAAAACAAGGGATGATGTGATCGAGTAGTTAGGGATGATGGGTTTGGACCTTCTCGATGGGAACTTCACGGCGCTTGCACCACGCAACAGTGATCCTCGGATCAAGGTAGTTGATCTTCGAGGTACCTAACGCCACCGTCTTCAAATCCTCTTTGATCGTCTTGTCGAGTTCCATCTTCTCTATCTTCACATCAACCTGTGCAAGTTTCTTCTCCAACCTGCAAGCCCAAAATAGATGAGACGGTGAGAAGTTTGTCTAGACAACTCAAAAGGCTCGTAATAATGATCTCATGTTCATTACACTTCGGGGGCCAAGTTCTTTTTCGTCTTCCCTTCTGAATCTTTCATTGGAGGCTTCCCTTTCCTCGCCCTACTCAAATCAATCTTCAATTCCTCCTGTTGAGCCTATCATCACGTCATTATGAAGAGATGTCAGATGACTACCGAGGAACATAAAAGGAAAGATAGGCTGAAAAAATATATATAAACAGACGAGGAGAAGGAAGACTTTTAAAGCATGACACCCTAGAACCTTTAACTCATCTATCTTCTCATTTAATCTTGACATTTGAGCATCGTGAGACTTTGAGACAGCACGTTGATGATTGCATATGATTGCCACCTGTAATGCAATACATCCAAAATTCATAACTCAATTCAACTTAAACTGCGCACAAAAAAAGAGGGGTAACCCCATTGTTACCTCTTTGTTTGCATGCTGATAAACAGCGATTTTTTCTGGAAGTGTTCCATCCTTTGTTTCTTTACTTAGCTGCCACAAGCAAATATCAACTCAGATAAGCAAAACTTGTTTCTGTAGCTGTTTCCTATAACCCTTACTCAGAGTCAGATTGCCGATTAGGGTTCATTTCATAGTTTGAGTTGGTTTTTTACAACTGGCTTTCAACCTCACATCAACCCCCAATATTTTTGATCCGGGATTGGAGCCAGCATTGGCGGTAAAAAAAAATCATGCAGGCTGAACAGCCAGTTTATGTAAGGACCATTCCTCAGTCTACATAGATCTTCATGAATAATATCCATGAGCAACTTACCATTTCATCCAAGGTAATCGATGCATTGTATGTACGGAAAACTTTAGCAGTAAGACAGGGCATGAGTTCCTTCAGATGAGCATTAAGCTTGTTTGTGTCAAGCATGTCAAAGAGATCATCGCCATCACTTTTTTTCGCTCCATTATGTTTTTTTGCTAATGAATCATAAAGATTGATTAAGAAGTACGAGTATAAAAAAGGATAACTACAAAATAATGATACCAGGAAAAAGAATGATAGTAGGGAAACAAAATCAATGCAATCACCAGTTCGAAAATCTCCGATTGCTTTGTAGACGGGTAACTCAACTTCCACAGTATTGAAATATCTGATAGAATCTTTACCAAGGAAGTCGAACTGTACGAAAAGATAAACGAAGGAACGTCAAAGGAAGAAAAACAAAGAAACAAGTCAAGGGACAGGTCTATCTAGAGAATCCATTCTACCAGTAGCTTATTTGGGGGAACCAACACAACATTTTCCACTTTCAAAGTACAGCAACCGACCGTGTCAGCCTCATCATCATCCTGTAAAAGGACAAATAAAAACTTCATGAGAAACGTGTCTAAGAAGGTGAAGCAGATACCCTCATTTGCAGCTTCTTCTATATGGGACATACGACATTGTAAGACGAGGCTATCAATAACATGATTCTCTAAAATATCTGAAAAATTTATCAGCGCACTTAAAATTGGTAGAATGTTTCGGGGACTGTCTTGATCATAAAAAGATTAAAAAAAAAGATGAGAAGACTTCTGAAAAATGTTTATGGTAGTGCGTAAGAATGAACTTCAGCCAAGAACCAGCATAGAATAACCTTATACAGCAGGCATGAAAATTTTCCACTGTCACAATTGGTAGTTCATGGAACTAGAGAAAGTCATAACAATCAACAGAATTTTTTGATAAGATTATGAAGGAATAATTTCGGGAAGCATTGTTGACAGATAAATTAAGACCCCAAAACATTAGGAGAATCAAGACTCACTGCCATTAATTTGAATCCAATTATTTTTTATATAATTATATGGATGCATGGATCGATGAAGAATGAATGAGGATGAACCCACAAATCCTAGGAAATAATGTTGCAGTAGTAATATTCTGACCACTCATAAGATACACAAATTTTATGATTTACTCATAATGAGTAGGGTAATAATATAGCAGCACAGCCACTAACACTTTCAATGAGTCCATAATTAGCAGATACTGTTTACAAATATGAGCATCGTTATTAGTACAGGTTCTTCAGATGAGAAAGAGCCCAAGATTGAATGGTTGAGGATTATCATTCATAAAACCAAACTATGTTAGCTACCTTGTAATACCCGGTTTTCCCAAGTTTAGAGATATTAGAGATATTTCCATGGTTAGGTTGTTAATAGAGGGGATAACATGGAATATACTTCTTATCAAGCTCAAATCAAACCCATGAGGATCTGGTTGTTCTCAAACCCCAAGTAGATCCCTTCCCCTTTTTAAATACACCGACAACAACCCTCTCCTTGGGATTGAAATCAAATCCATAGAATCTGATGGGGGTTGACCACCAAATTAAACTTAATCTCTCAAGCCATCCCGTTTAATTGCTACCCATCTCTTCAAGTTAGCACCTTTCCTCCTTGGGATCAAATCAAGTTTGAACGAGCTGATCACCTATTAACCCTCATCTCTCTCAATCCCTTAAATCTCTCTTTCGGATCCTCTTTCAACCAACACACACACAACAGCCCCATGACCCCGACCTCTCAATCTTGTAGCGGCCGATCGCGACAAGGAGCAGCAGCACAGAGAAAGCGGCTCATCGGCAAATAGCAGGTACGCCCCTATCTGCTCCCTCTCTCGATCGGGTGTGCGACGGCCGAACTCGTGGAGTCAGTGTTGTCAAGGCGCAGTAAGGCGCGCGCCTGAGGCGCGCCTCGAGGCGAGGCGCAGGTATGCGCCTCAGGCGCATGGTGGCGAGGCGCACGCAGCAAGGCGCGCGCCTTAGGCGCCTTTAGCGCCTTTGGCACAAGGCGCAGGGCGACCGAGGCGCGCGCCTTGATGCATTTTGGGTTTTGGTCTTCAAGTTTTTTGTTTTTTTTTGTGATTTTGGTTTATTTCGGGGTTTTTTCGATTTGTTTTTAGTTTTTTGGTTTTTTTTTTGGGTTTTGGTTTTTTTCTTTCGATTCTTTTCGGTTTGAATAAAGGAGCGCAACTCTCCTTAGAGTCAGACTCTTTCGTTTTGTTACTCAACATTGTTTATGAGTTCTCATTTATCAGTCTCATTTATCAGTTATTACTTATGAGTATTGTATGTATTTAACTTACGAATATGATGTTGGCATGTTGTATGATAACTTGTGAATTATTATTTTCACTAAAATTGTTCATTTGATGGCCACTAGTTATGAGTTACAAGTATTGTATGCCTTTATTGTGTTGATTTAATTGAATAGTGGTCATATTTCTCTTTTTTCATGAAATATAATTTTTTTATAAATTTTAGATTTTTTTTACAATTATTATTAATTTTTTAAAGAAAAATATATATTTTTGCGCCTTACACACTAAGGCGCGCCGCGCGCGCCTTATTTGCGCCTTGCGCCTCAGGCTCCAGCAGCATCTTGCGCCTCAAGTGCGCCTTGTCGCCTTGACAACACTGCGTGGAGTAATCGACCTCGGAGAAGAAGCCCCAACATCCCAGACCCGACAACTCCCGTGCTATCCGGACTTGATTGCTTGTAGAGCGGATTGCAGTCTTCCTCGTGCTCAAGCATCGTAACTATGTGTGAGCCGAATTGACCCGTACATCTCGTATGCATTAGTTTTGTTCCACAATAAGGTTTCGTCGTATGCCGCCTTCTTTTCGGATTGGAATTCGAGTCCCAACAAGTAACTAGCAAGCCACTTCTAACTCTAATAGTAAATTGCACGTTGGTTTTATGTATTTATATAGCGTGTAGATGCAAAAACACAGGACAAGGTTAGCTAGGTTCTATGTTTTCGATTTATGAAGTCATATGGGAGGTTGCTATAATCCAAGTTATAATGCTAGGAAAAAATTATAGGGCCTTGTAGTTGTAAACATGAATATGCATAACTATCTACTATAACCCTCTACCAAATTCAGTAGATTTGCTATTTGGATGATGGTTTTCTATAGCCATATGTGACTCTGTACCCAACCGGATTACATTTTATGACATGCACTAATGTTTTGGTTTGATCCTTCTTGTTTGCACATGTAACTTCTGCAAGCCCCTCGTTGCTAGAATCTCCAACATTCACATGTTAAGTGATAAACCTCTAGTTTAATATCGTAATGTGAGCCTCTACTCAACTAATTTCTTAGATATGTGGTGTCTTTCTGCATGTGGTTTCTTTACTTCACAAAGGTTCCGTCGCTTGTGTAGCATGCATTGAGAGGTTCATGTCTTATTCTAGGAGTAGTATTTTCATTGCATATTTGAATGACTAGTTTCTTGAGGTGGAGACAGAAATAAAATCCAAATAGGAGTTCTTTAAACTTATAATTCGTACTGTCAAGAGATATTCGAACAATGTCATTCTTGAGATCTATTAAACTTGTTCTGAGTCCTCTTATGGTTTAAATCTAGATGCCTTACCAATCGTCCCTATTATATTGTTGTTGATATAGTGCCTAAAAGTAGCAAAACATCAAACGGAAGACACCCCTCATGTTCCTACTTCACATGTAGTGTCACTATGGATACTCGTATATTGTTATTTTGGATATTTATGTTGCAAGGCTATGTCCTTTTTATTAAAAAAGTTTAGGGTTAGAATCTTAATGCGTTTACCTTGTATGAAATTCCTCTCTATGTTAAGATTCATAAGTTTCCCAAGTTTCACTTTTGTTGTCTTTGCATGAACCTTTGTCTGAAATCCGGGATCTTTTAAGATGAAACTTGTGAGCACTTTAGAGGAGATCTGATGGAGTTTTAGTTCCAAACATCTCTTATTAATTTAATGTTGTTTAACATCCCACGAGCTGAGTAAACAATCCTGCGGATCATGTTCTAGTGCTCTTAAAAACCCTTTGGTTGCAATGTTCTAAGGTTGACAGGTTGTAGACAGTAAACTTATTGCTTTCTAATAACTTTGTAGTGAGCTTGTCATATCACAAACATAATCGCATAAATGGAACATTGTCGATGCAAATCTGATACCTTTGTGGTCATGATATGTGAACTAAATATATTAGTCATATAATATGCCCTCATTTGTCTTATGGCTAAAGGAATACTATCTTCCTCTTTGCAAGAACATGTATTATGTGTTTTAATTGTAAACCATTGATCTACTCTAGTTTAGAAGTGAAGCTTACAAAATCGCAAGACTTCTAAGGCATTTTTCATTTCTTTTCTTTCTTTCAGGAAAATGACTCGGGTAGTCGGGTTATGTTCGAGGACTAGGTGTGGAGCCAAAGGTCAATGCAGGCGGGATTTGTTTCTTTCAGTTGTGACTCCTATAATGTGATTGGATCTTAGATCAATGAATCCTTGTACTGATGTTTTGAATGTATAAGACGATGAAGAAGAGAATAAAAGGTTTTAATTATTCAATTATAGTGCAGATACAAAGGGTAGTCGTCAACCCTGTACTGCTTCTTCTCTTACTCTCTCTTGAGGTTTTCTTATAAATTTGATATGAAATCATGAGTGGGCAAGACAAGCCGTAGTGTAACTTGTAGTAGTAGATCACAATTCAAAATATTTCTATATAACGTGGTTGCATTAGAATAGTTACAACCTCAATGGTAATAAAAAAAGAATAAGTTTTTCTTAAATAAAAACGGGTTAGATCATGTGGGTGAAATTCCATAAACATTGATGTTTTAAATGAGCCAGTTAATGTGAATAGATATATTCTAGAAAGAACAATTGGAGCCCTCTTCTCTATCATCACTCTCTTTATCCCCTCACCCTCAGGTTTTGGTCGCACTCTCCTTCACCAAAAATCTGGGGCGTGACACCTAGCCCAAGGGATTCAAACAATAATAACAGAAGTGTGGATGATTCTAACACTAGCTTATGAAACAATGCTATTAGGGTTCTCAATGTTTTGATGTACCATTAAACCACTAAAAATGAACCTCATAATGTAAGCCACCCTAGGCAGGATGATGATCAAGCAAAAGACTTGGGAAGATGGTTTAAAGGCTTCAATTGTTAACATCTTAAAACAAAAGGAGAAGAAAGAAGTATAGTTGTGGCATTTGCGAGGATTACTAGGCTTCCCCATAGAGATTTTTTTCTCTCTTGAAATACCGCACTCAGAAAAGACACCCTCAAGGATTCTTTAGCTCTGTTGATCCAATGTGCAAGCTTCAGAAGATTCATAATTATATGCTAGCATATGTGCAAATGTGCAATCAATGGTGTTTCTTTAAGTATTTGGAGCAGAACCCAGCTAAAATGAAAACCACAAGGGTTGGGATGTTAATAAGGAAGTGGTCATTTTTGCTCATAGTTGTGAATAGCTCCAAAGGTACGGAAAAACCAGTAATATTAACTGTTTGGACAGTTAACAAAGAGCAAATCTCAAGGTTCACCTTATGTCACAGTTCATCTTAAAAATTATGCACTTGTCTCAGGCCCAAATTACGGGACTGCAACACAAAATGTTGCCCACTTGTCCTTTCTTGTTTACTGGTGAAATTCGGAATTTAAGATCATTCAAGCAACTAAATAGATGCATTCAAGCAACTAAATACATTTATAAAGTAGTCTAAACCTGTTATATCACTCCCTCTCTATAAGTTGCACCAAATTTGCACCCCGCTAAAGTTTATCAACATGTAATGACCTAGTAAACACCCCCTCCACATGATAAAGAACAAGACATCTGAGAATTGTATTTATATTCATGTCTGTAGGTATAAAACGAAATTTTTTGATGCAGAAAATATAATGGAACCATAAATGATACAAAAACATAATATTCTATGCAAAGGTGTTTGTCGTTAGCAAAATGTGACTGGCATATACGCATAGTATACACTTACATACTCATGAATAAGTAAATTTCAAGTATATAAGGTGTTACTTATTTGAATTCCATTATAAAGAATGAAAAGGATTTTATCCGGTGAAATTGATTTTTTTCTCTAATACAATAAGACTCCATGACATTATCCTCGCGATCACCAACGTTCATAATATCATTAGCTTGAGTAATTGACCATTGATGAGTACTTTTGTTTCACACGAACTACAATTATGCTTTCGCAAGTACTATGCCTGAATGTTTGTGTTTCTATTTGTAGTCGTCAGTTTTCAAAAACCTGGAACTCGGACTCGACTCGCAAGTCCTCCATGTCGAGTAACTAAAAGATTTGACTCGAAACTCAACTCAGGCGAATCAATTATATATATATAGAGAGAGAGAGAGTAGTGATACATTGCGGCCGGTAACATGCGTCCTTAACGTGCGGCACTTCCTTCCAGGGCATTTTTGGAATTTTTTTTTTTTGGGGATTGATCACCCACCCTTGGATAGCACACACAAAAAATTTCAGCCCGATCCAAGACCTGTAGGCCATCCAAATGTGTTGATAAAAATGACGACAAAAATGAACGACTGATAAAAGTCGATCACATTTGGACGGCCTACAGGTCTTGGATAGGGCTGAAATTTTTTGTGTGTGCTATCCAAGGGTGGGTGATCAATCCCAAAAAAAAAAAAACATTCCAAAAATGCCTTGGAAGGGCCCGAAGGGGGTGGCCGCACGTTACCCGACCGCAATGTATCACTACTATATATATATATATATATATATATATATATATATATATATATATATATATATATATATATATATATATATATAAAGAGAGAGAGAGAGAGAGAGGAATGTTACAGTGAGCTGTGAGCTGCTGGTTTAGAAAGTGACCTGCGGGTATTTTGACCCCCCTAGGAGTTTTGGAATTTGATGAAATTTGGTGAGGGTGTTGTCTAGGGTAAGATGATCATCCTCACCAATTTTCATCAAATTCCAAACCTTCTAGAGGGGTCAAATGATTGAAGCAAAATATGACGTCCGCAGTAACCGTAAAATCTGCAGATTTTGCGTCGACCATTTGACCCCCCTAAAAGTTTTGGAATTTGATGAAAATTGGTGATGATGATCATCTTACCCTAGACAACACCCTTACCAAATTTCATCAAATTCCAAAACTTCTAGGGGGGTCAAAATACCCGCAGCTCATTTTCTCCTACCGCAGCTCACAGCTCAACGTAACAGCCCTCTCTCTGTCTCATATATATATATATATATATATATATATATATATATATATATATATATATATAGGGAAAGGGTAGCCTACTCCATGGAGTAGGTAACTTATCTACTCCATGGGTTAAATAGATGCCATGTGACACTTTTTAACCGGAGTTAAAACTTTGTCAACTTAGGTTCATCCCTCCCAACAATTGTCAAGAAAAAAAATTTGAGAAAAACATATGTCAAGTAGCATTTTTAGCATCCACAAAAAATATGTTTTAACGATGCACAGTTTACCGTTAAATTTGTTTCAACTTGATCGGGTTGGTTTAAGTTTTTTTCTTCGGATTTTTTTTCATAATCATAATCTATCCATATTAGATTAACCATACATGAAAAAAAAACTCGATTAAAAAGTGTCATGTGGCGTCTATATGGTATATGGAGTAGGTAAGTAGCCTACTCCATGGAGTAGGCTACCCTTTCCCATATATATATATATGAGGACTGGGTTCCTATGAGTGACATGTCATAGGGAGTACCCTATGACATATGGTTAATTAGTAATGCTAGAATGTTTCGAATGTGCTGAATTTTTTTGAGGGTGATCACCTTACATTAGATATAATGTCTACAAAAAATCAAAGCATTCTAAAACTTGTTGGGGCATCAAATGCTAGAAGCTTTATCGGCCATCCATTTTAACCGTTAAATTGAAAATCATATTTGATGCCTTTAGAAGTTTTAGAATGATCCGATTTTTTGTGGGGGTCCTATCTAAGATAGGGTGATCATCCTCATAAAAATTCAGAACATTCTAAATATTCTAGGGTTACTAACTCACCATATGTCATAGGGTACTCCCTATGACATGTCATAGGAACTCATTTCCCTATATATATATATATATATATATATATATATATATATATAGAGAGAGAGAGAGAGAGTAGTGATACATTGCGGCCGGGTAACGTGCGGCTTAACGTGCGGCCACCCCCTTCCGGGGTATTTTTGGATTTTTTTTTTTTTTTGGGATTGATCACCGACCCTTGGATAGCACACACAAAAAATTTCTTTTATATATATATATATATATATATATATATATATATATATATATATATATATATATATATATATATATATATATATATAGTAGTGATACATTGCGGCCGATAATGTGTGGCCTTAACGTGCGGCACCCCTTTCCGGGGTATTTTTGGTTTTTTTTTTTTTTTGTTGGGGATTTATCACCCACCCTTGGATAGCACACACAAAAAATTTCAGCTCGATCCAAGACTTGTAGGCCGTCCAAATGTGTTGATCAAAATGACAAAAATGAACGACCAATAAAAGGCGATCACATTTGGACGGCCTACAAGTCTTTGATCGAGCTAAAATTTTTTGTGTGTGCTATCCAAGGGTGGGTGATCAATCCCCAAAAAAAAAAATCAAAAATACCCCCGAAAGGGGGTGGCCACACGTTACCCGGCCGCAATGTATCACTGCACTATATATATACTAGTGCATGCCCGTGCCTGTCGGCACTGCAGTGAGTCACCTTCGGCGGCAACACACCTGTCGGTACTGCAACGGGCTGCCTTCGGCGGCAAGACACCCCCGGGCATCACCACCCCCACCAACACCATCATATTCGCGCGCAACAGATATGGCCGCCTTCAGCAACAAAACACTTTCGACGGCAACACCGGCCTGCAGCAGCTAGCTCAAGGGCATCGTGACTAAGTGATGGATATTCTCACGGCGAGTCGATAAAGGATGCATAGCTCATTTGGAGGTTTTTTGAAAATTAATGAAAAAAAAATAATTGTGGAATTCGATCGAGAAATGAAATCATCGAATCAGCGCATCACATGATTTGAACCAGAGGAGAACCTTGAACGTTCTATGGAGCTTAACGAAGTATGATGTGGCTTGCGAATGTGTCACGGAGAACACCCAGGCCTGCCACGATTTCTCTCTCCTCTATTTCTTCCTTTCCTTTTTCTTCTCTTTCTCTTCTCTTTATTTTCTCTTTTCGTTTCTTATACCTTTTGCCCATCGCACCCGACTTAACCCAATATAATATTGCGCGACTCGTATGCAAACCAACCGTCCAAACCCAACCAGCAATGCATGTCCAAAAACTCCATACAACTCAACCCATGCATGTGAATCCAAGAACCCAAATCCCTTGCATTCAGCTCTCATCCGAGACCCCCTTGGGATTCCTTCTCTAATCCGAGCTGATACCCGATCAGTGGGAATCTCTTTCTCTTTCCTTATTAGATAGAGAGATCGGGGGAAGAGAAAGAAACGAAGAGAGGGAGATTGGGGGAAGAGAGAGACGGAGTATTTTGTCTAGTCAGCGTTCCTTTTTATCTAGTCAGCTTTTTGTTCCATTTTATCCTAGGCAGCATGTAGACCGCTGTCATTTATTCGTGTAGACAGTCTATTGGGATATTGTCGCTTGCCGGTACTTTCTTTGTGTGTGGTCGCGGGTTTTGGACCTTGTGATGCTACACGATTTGGATGTTGCCACGTGAGCTAATATGGTATTTCTCTCTCCTCTATCTTTCTCTTTTTATGTTGAACAACAATGCAAGAGAACAATTTATGGGATTTGCTCTCTCTCTCTCATCCCTCTTTATGATCTTCCTTTTTTTCTAAAATTATAAAAAAATTTAAATATAAAAGTGAATAATTGAATCTTGATCGACAGCCGGATTTTCCTATTTTTGTCTAGTCAGCTTGTTCCTTTTTGTCTAGTCAGTTTTTGGTTCCATTTTGTCCTAGTCAGCACAAAATCGTCGTGCCATATTATATAGATATATATATATATGGAAAATGTGTTCCTAGACGATGTCCCGCATGGATTCATTGTGCGACATGCTTTTCCATCATTGGATTTGGGTATGATCAGCAGGAGGAAAAAAGAGGTCTCCACTTGGACCGTTACGACGGCGTACATCTCTGACACTTTCAAGTTTCGAGCAGTGAGTCTACCAATCCGCAGCGGATGTTTTCTCTCTCCCATTCTCTCTGCAAAAGCACTGAAGACCTACCTTGCATCTCTCTCTCTCTCTCAATGTTTTTAGACTCGGACTCGGAAAGCGACTTGTTACAAGTTACAACCTATGAAGCACGGACACTTCACCCGCCTACCCGTACCCGTGTCGGACACGTGTCGGACACGGACACGGCTCGGACACGGCCCGGACACGTGTCCGACACGGCCCGACACGGCTCGATTGGGTTTTAAATCGATATGGGCTTCGGACACAAGCCGGACACGGGCTGGACACGGGCCGGACTCGGGTTGGACACGGACGGATCGGAATGGCCTTTTTTTTAATTCTGTACCCGACCCGACCCGACCCTAAATAAATAACCCCCACCGATCTCGGGCTGAAAGACTGAAACGGTGAAGACCCTAGCGATCGCCCCTTGCTCCGCTCTGCTCGAGATCGAGCGATCTCACCGCCCGACCTAGCCGCTGACCTCGCCACCGACCTCGCCGCCGGACTCGCCGCCGAACTCGCCGCCAGACTCGCCGCCGACCTCACCTCCGACCTCACCGCTGACCTCGCCGCCGACTGCAGGTACTCCTTTCTCCTTTTTTTTTTCTTTTTCCTGATTCTCTTCCTTCTCTTCTTCCTCTTGTTTCTCTGCTCCTGCTTCATCCTCTTCTCCTTCCTCCTCTCCTGTTTATGCATTCAAAAACAAAATAAATTTTAGTTTTTTTAAGAATGTTTTTTTTTGAAGAATTTTTGTTTTTGAATGCAAAAACATGAATCAGTCACGACTGATTCCTGTTTATGCATTCAAAAACAAAAAACTGTGAGCATAATACAGTGAGCATAATACAGAGATTTTTTTTTCTTTTTCTTGATTCTCTTCCTTCTCTTCTTCATCTCGTTCCTCTGCTCCTACTTCATCCTCTTCTCCTTCCTTCTCACCTGTTTATGCATTCAAAAACAAATAAATTGTTATTTTTTTTTTAAGAATGTTTTTATTTGAAGAATTTTTGTTTTTGAATGCAAAAACATGAATCAGTCATGACTCATGACTGATTCATGTTTTTGCATTCAAAAACAAAAAACTGCGGATTTTTTTTTCTACATAAAACAGTGAGTTTTTTTTTTTTGAAGAATGTTTTTTTTAAAATTTTTTTGTTTTTTAATGCATAGTCATGAATCAGTCATTGACTGATTCATGTCATGCATTTAAGAACAAAAAAACTATGGACTGACTGTTTGTAGTTAATTTCTGGGCTTCATAAAAAAAATATGTCTATAGTTCTATATTGCTTGTTAAATATGTCTAATTGTCTATAGTTCTATATTGCTTGTTAATTATTTCTATAGTTCTATATTGCCGGATTCATCATTGTTTTGTTAATTACTTCTATAGTTCTATATTGCTTGTTAGTAGTTAATTCGTAGTTGACACTAGTTGTTTGTTAGTTTTGTTATTGTTAATTCGTAGATGATGTATTTTAGTTTCTACTTTCTAGCATAGTATAATATGTTAGATGGACCGTTTAGTTTTTAACGTTTTATGAATGGTTATGTCATCTTATATATATATAAATATATATATATATATATATATATATATTGCCGTGTCCTAGCCGTGTCGTGTCCTACTTTTTTGAGAAAATGCCGTGTCGCCGTGTCCATGTCGTGTCGTGTCGTGTCGCCGTGTCCGTGTCCGTGCTTCACAGGTTACAACCCTTAGCGACGCAACTCGGAAGAGTCGACTCGTGATGCGTAAGAGTCATAAACATAGTGACTCGTTGGATTAATATATACAATATTAGATAAAATAGTAGAAATTTGAAAAAAAAATTAAAGATATATATTGCATTCATATGCCAAATAATATCACAAAATGCATCAACGTCATGCAACTATCAAAATATAATGGATAAAAACGACCGATCGAGTCAAAAATGAGTCTGACGACTCTAACCATGACTCGGACGAGTCAGGCGGCCTTCGAGTCACTGGTCCGAGTTGGGTCGAAATCGAGACCGAGCTATGCTATCAAAGTCGGGACTAGTCGGCGACTAGTCCCTGGGCGGCATTTTGCCGACCGATTAATTTCGATTCCGTCATTGCTGGGTGGAATCCCGACTAGTCCCCGACTAGACCCGACTAGTCCCCGACTAACGACTGCCGACTAGTCCCCAGGCAGCATTCTGCAAGCAAATTTTTTTTTGAAAGCAAGCAATTTTGTTTAGATTTTTTTACATTGGCTCAAAATCTTGAGTCGCAAGACTCACAACTATGGCTCTTCCCTGTAATCATCTGTTGAGCACCTGAGAATCTCAGATAAAAACATAGACAAATAATTAGTTTATTTGTTGATATCCATATAACCCTATAATCAAAATTGGGGTTGTTCACTGATTAAACATCATCAAACAAATATTGTGATGAATTCTTAGTTCTAAGTCTTTTGACATTGGCATGAAGCCAATACAACTGTGTTATGTTAGACTGTTACTTATGTATTTATACCCATGTTGTGAAGTGCGAAGGTATATATTGTTATTAACCGACTAATATCATATACGTATTGACATTTATGCTAGTTCATATATCATATATGTTTAGGGAGGGAGGGAGGGGTTAGAATAAGTTTTGGCCGACTAGTCCCGAATTAGTCCCGACTAGTCCTAGTCGGCCCTTGGCCGACTAGGGCAGACTACCGACTTTGACTGCATAGAGACCGAGTCGAGTCAAAACGAGTCGACTCGTCCAAGTCAGAACGAGTCTGAAAACACTGCTCTCTCTCTCTCTCTCTCTCTCTCTCTCTCTCTCTCTCTCTCTCTCTCTCTCTCTCTCTCTCTCTCTCTCTCTCAACACCACCCATACCCCGAGCGCCACCCCAGGAGCTACTCACCCACCAAGCACCACCCTAAGCTCTATATAACAATACAAGTAGCAGATCGTGGGCGTGTAACTCCTGATATGCATCATGCCTCATCGAAGATTCGGATTATGACCAACTAGGGCACGAGGTACTCTCGTTGTGCAGATAGGAGCTGACGCAGAACTCCTCTCCAAGTTTTAGGGCAAATCAACCCGAAACTAGCCGATTCAGGCGGACTCGGGCAAGTCAATTGGCGGAGTTTTAAAACACTGGTAGTTATTACCTCTCCTTGCCAATGAACTCGGGTCGCTAGGAGAGTACATACATGGCATAAGCATCACTACGTCAATAAAGATAAAGGTGCCAGACACGTCCAGAAATGTGACACGAATAAGAGTCCACCAGATCAGAAGAGATCAGAAGAACATTATAAGAATAACATATACTCAAAAGCATTCACAAGTCGACCAAATAAAGAAAACAATAAATAAAATAGGTGAACATCCAGCACAAGCTTAGCCTATATGAGTGTACCTTTTCATTGCCTGCCCTAAGTGCTAGCTTATCGATAAGATAAGTTGCCACTGCTATTTGCCGTTTTGTAGCATCTTTACTAGAAAAATCCTTTGTATAAGTTTCCCGAATGTCATGTATGTAATCCTGCACCAAAAATATTAGGTCACAACAGTGCATGCAGGAATGAGAACCAATGCATGGTAGTAACCACCACCAGCAAGGGGCCATAAGTAATTTCACCAGCAGCCAAAACTAACGCATACATGTACATGAGCTCGCTCCAAAGTACCAAAAGGCAGCGGTAGGATGGATTGATAACTTACCTTCAACAGCCTAGCCTTCTCATACTTCTCCTTGTCACTTTGCCCTTTTAATGAGCTACTTGCAGCCAAGAACACATACTTGAACTCTTTTCCATTGATGGGATCATTCCAATAAGCAAGCCAAGTGACGGCATTGTCATGTCTTATTTCTTTCCACCTGCACAAACACCAATATTTAGACCACTTGGGTGATTATATACTGATTCATAGCCGTCTACCACAACAGTAGAACTTTGAACATCTGATGTCATCTTTATTAACTAGAGTTCCTAAGGATGTATGTAACCTTTCACCCGGTATGGGGCATTCTGGAATTGGAGCATCCTTTCCAATGTTAATTGTAATATCTCTTGGGCGGATTCGGGTTTTTAGCTTTCCCATCTGATACAATATTATGTCCAAATTAATTAAAGTATAAGCAAGAAAAAAAGGAATTAGGAGCAAAAATAATTCCCTATGTCAAATAAATAGCTAATATCTGGCAAAAATTAGCATTAAGAAAGAAAAT
Organism: Chamaelirium japonicum; assembly: GCA_947650365.1. Classification (NCBI taxonomy): domain Eukaryota; kingdom Viridiplantae; phylum Streptophyta; class Magnoliopsida; order Liliales; family Melanthiaceae; genus Chamaelirium; species Chamaelirium japonicum. Next base: position 50,125,226 of record OX393557.1, on the reverse strand, counting down.
CGTGTGTTTTCTTTTTAGCAAATATTGCAGGAAAATAACCTTGGGATGCTCTCCACGGCCCCGGAATAATCCTGGTGGCTCAACTCTGAAATTTCCAACCTGGATTGATGCAGTGGTCAAAGTAGTCAGCATAAATTGGTGGATAATGAAGGGCAAAGATTAACAGTATATAATTCAAGACTAAAAAATGCATAACACGATATAACATTTATAAAAGACTTCCGTAAAGTAAAGACATCGCAACATAAGCCCATAGCCAACAAATATTACATCCAAAAATCAATGAACAAGATAAACAGTAAAGTTAATAATTAAAACCTACAATATTAGAATCCAGGAGTACATTACACCACCACCACTAAAAGTATCAAATGTAAATTCAATACATGTAGAGGAATATCACGGACAGCACATGAAAATTATTTCTTAGTCTAAAATCATGCAAGAAGAAAGAGAAATAAAAGCTATTAATGATGTTTAACAAAAACGCAATAGGACAATGAATGATTATTAACAATTTAGTTTCATAAGCCTTGTCGAGCTATTATGACTACATAGCATTATAGGCTTAAAAAAGACAAATCTATGTTGAAACCAAAAATACCAAACTCAAGGACAATATAATCTTATTATTCAAGGCCGATGTCAGATTTTAACCTTTTCTTTCACGCCATCAACAACAGCCCACATGTATTTGTCCTCCTGCTTCAGTTTCTCCTCTTTCAAAGCCTTCTTCTCCTATACAAGTATTAATCCATCAAATCTCTCTCTTCAAAAAAAATTCATCAAATATCTCAAACCCAAGCATGATAAAAAATATGATTTATCAATTTTACACAACATTCAGATCTAAACTAAAAAAAATAACCAATCACAGTCTCAATAATCACATTGGCAAGAGCTAGATGATAGTCTAATACTTCACGAAATGTTGTTCCAAAGGTAAAGGGTGAAAACAAACAACTTTTAGTATCTAGCACAAAAATCCCTATTACAGGAAAATGTCAAAATTTCCCCTCATAGCAAGATGTGAAAAGCATTTGGTGGCAAACAGACTAATGTGTCAAACTGCAAGGTTAGAAACATAAAAAATTGTTAAAGTTTGATGAGATCTAGCATTCAAATAGTTCTTGATGAAATTTATCCATATGGTTGCCTCACAAATGTACCCAAAGTGCTTAAATTTGCTTACCATAACAATTCTATCATGACAAAGATTGCTTTTTTATGGTAACCCATGCAAAAATTGAGCAAAAAGATGGGAGACACAATTCAAGTTCTCATGAATATATTCATAAACTTCTTTTTATATGGGATGATGGAAGCAAGAGGTGATGGTTGGCTAACAACCTAAGTTTCTTCTACTTGGAAATAAACCTTCATCCCAGCCCCTTCTGTTCCATGTGGGATTTGGTGGGAGATTAGTGATTGGATCCACGGGTAAAATTTTCCAAATTTTTTTTAAAATTTCACGAAATATTTTCATTTTTCTAACCATCGAAATGAAATGAGAGGGGCAAAAATATTCTGAAATTTATGGGAAATTTTTCCTAAACCCATAAAACTAAACCCTCTTAGCAGGCTATTTGACTTCTGCGGTGTGATTTTTTTTCGAAAATTGTTATGACGTGTTAGAACTATCATCCAACACCATTTTGGGTAAATCATTCAACGAAATTGCATCCAAACGATCATATCGAAGCATTCATCTCTAAAAGTTTTAAAAATGGTAATTCTTAGATTCCTTTCAATTAATTTATTTTTAGTTGTTTAATTGAGAATATGATTGTGTAATAACATCAAATCTCCCAAGATTTTCAATATTTGATATTTTTACACTGGATTTGGGGATATATTATTAAATTTATCAAATCAACCTTTCTAAAATTTGGGGGTTCTTGAAATAATAAAAAAATCGGCCTTAAAATTGATGAAATCACTTGAATTTTGGATATGTTATAGTCAAGGTTTGTAGTTTCGGTTTCGGTCTTCCCACCAAGGATCAGTTTAGGAGTTTCGGATCGAAGTTTCGGTTTCGTTTTTTTAAATTTAAAATAATTATAAAATATAAAAATAATATAAAATAATTACATTGGTATCCACTTCACAGAGGTCTTGTTTTCAAAAGAGTGGCTTTTGCTTTACCCCGATTTTTTGTCAAAAATTTGAAAAATCGTGATTCTGAATTTTGGCTAAGTCTGGAGGAAAAAAGAGTTCTTGTGAAAGAATTTTTTATAGATTCAAAATATTTTACCGGACTTTCGGTTTTTAAGTTGATCTTATACTTCTAGATTTCTGAGATTTTTTTTGGTCCAAAATACTTTGTTTTTTTTTTCACCGAATATTAATTTTTAGCCAAAAGCTGAAAAGTCTGATTTTGTATAGGAACTGAAAAATTACATTTTGATTCCTTTGGATTTTGATTGTTCTGATATTTTAATTAAATCGGTATTTGCTTGTTTTACACAACATTCTGACAAAAAGATCATTTACTTAAATGTTTTTAATGTAAATATATATGTCAAGCTGTCATGCTGAAATACACTTTATCCTGAGCCCAGTCCTGCTTTTACAGAGTGCTGAGTTCCGAAATCCGAAACTGGAGAATTTCGAGACCAGTTCCGATCGAAACCGATCCAAAACGGCCGAACTCCAAACCTTGGTTATAGTCTTATAGATAGACTGTCATATATCTGTACAACATGTATAGAAATACATGCTATATAGAGCTCCATACCCTTAGATAGTGTAGAAATAGTGTTCCAAAGATGCATCTATGCTTGATTTATGAGTTTTGTTAAAATATTTATTATCAAACTAATATTTCTATCCTCTCTATAAATCTGCAATGTTTCCACACAGTCGATATATTTCCACGCAATATTTTCATATTTTTCAATATCGAAATATTGGTCAAAATCGAGATTTCAAACCTTCGGCTTCAATTCTGATAGGATACAATGAGGTAATTGCTCTATTTTACCTGATTCCCCCATTTGTTTCCCTAAAATGAGATTGTTATTTGTAAGCGACTACTGAGCTCGAGATTCAATGAGGATGGTGTGGGCAATATTCAAAAGAAACATTAAGGATTATCTAATATCTTAGCAGGCTGAAACTCTTAGGCAGTTGGATGTGAGATGGCAAGAATGTCTTGATCAAGTTTGACATGGTGCATACTATAAAGTATAAACATATCGTTGATACTATGACAAACTAATATACTGCTGGTATCACTCATACTAATGTCATGTTGCCTGTTGGCTGTCTAAGAATTCTGGACCCATTGCAACAACTATTATTAGGACAAGGACTACTAAGACTCGTGCATATATTTTAAAATTTTCATTACAATGACTACTGGAAGAATTATTATTGCAAAAATCATCATGGGATAGGAGGACGTGTAGACCGGCCCTCAGATCAATAACATATCAAATTTTCAAATCGAATGGATGAGATTTGATATGTTTAATTTCGGATTTATCATGATTGTGGGATGAAATATAGATAAAACATAATTCCTCCCCAATTTCATGAACCATGCATGAATCTATGCACTCCATCTAATCCTGATTCATGATAAATCGTCCTCCGATCGATCAAAAGATATAATCTCTTTCACTTTTTCATATCAAATATAAAATAAGTTTAGGCCAAACTCAAAAGGAAATATATTAAAATTTTAACTGCAACTTGTCACCGCATCCGGTTGGGTGTAACCTTTGCCACCTCCAATGACTAGATCCTCGACACAAGAAAGTCAAAAAGGAGAAGGACAAGAGCCCGCTCATCCTGAACTGAAATTGCAGTACGAGACAAACCAGGTGCTTTAATCCCAAACAGGTTGTGTATCGAACTGTACAGTATTGTGTGATATTATATGACACAGGCCAACACAGGGGCATGAATAAACATGCCCCTTACCAAGTTGAGTATCTGTTAACATTGCATGTCCATAAGCTAGGCTTTAAAGACATTCCTGCATTAAAATTCCGATACCAAATTGCATCTAGCGTCACTCACTCAATAGCGCCTCCGAAGATCACAAAAGGGATCCTACCCTCCTTGGCTTGTTTAAGACAATATCCACTACTAGCCATTTACCTCCATTTTTTTGATTTTTTCACGTAAGCTTGAATGATCAACTATTTGGCAACACATCTTGATTCTAAATAAAGACATGAAGTAGATGGGGAGGTTGATAATAGTCATAAGCTTGTTTTTGTCGACAAAAAAAGGTTGCAAATTTCTATCAACAGCTATTTTTGTATCTTTTGAACAAACAAAGCATAGAATTTGTACACGAGTTTGAGTGTATGCAAGAACATAGCTATTTCCTTCTTGGCACTAGCTTATTACAACAAGCCAAGGCTGGAACAAGATCCTAAATTCAAGTATAATTTGATTCAACGTAAAACTAAGAACATTCAGAACCATGTTGAATATCTAAAATATAAATAGCATGCCATCAACTTTTCTTACTAGCTAGTCTGCGTATCAAAACATCAAGTTCCACAGCTTCTGTAGACAGAATTAAATACCTCTGTACTCATTTGTTTTTTCTTTTCCTTCTCCTTCAGATGCCATTCGTGGATTGGACTAAAATCACAAAGCTCGAACTTCTTAATGACATGGTTTCGTCCAAGTATTTCTCTCCAATCATTCATGAAGTTTTCAATAAATTTTGGCTTAGTGGCATAATCTGTGTCCTTCATCACTGCAAACATTGTTGCAACCTACAAAATGATGAATTCATGAGGCCCAGGGGAAAAATTCTCAAACATGACTGACTCAACTCATTGCATTTGATATAGGATCAATGGTAAAACTACTATACTTTGTATAAGAATACCGTACATATGCAACATTGAATCAAGTAAGACAGAAGAAATATACATGATGTATAATTCAGCAAGGCAACATGAAGAACTCAATCCCACCTCCTCTTGTTCAGGAGTCAGATCAACTGGTTGTCCGTTGTAGAGCATTTTAACGCCATGAGACTTGTATGGAGGTGGAAAAATAACACCATTGTGCTGCAGGGTCGTCCATTTCTGTCCTCCACCAGATCCAGGTGGCACCGTCATAGACTTGGAGTATTTAGAATTCTTCATTGTTTTTTTTGACTTCTTGTGTACTTTCTTCAATGATGATGATATAACTTTCTTCACTTTCTTGGTGGATGATTTTTTGTCAGAAGAAGCTGACATTTTCAATCTCTGAGCAATCGGTATGTGGTCATTATCATCTGTCATTAGTTTGTTTTTAACAACAGATTCAAGCTTCACTTTAACAGGAGAAGAAGCATCTGACATTTTTGCCTTTTTCAATGAAGACTCGGCATAATTGTTACCATCACCTACAGGGCGTTTGTTACCAATTTTGGAGGTTTTAAATTCACAGCCTGAATCCCTCTTGCTAGACCCATTCTGTTTGAGTTTAGAAATCAAAGGCTTCTCCTCATCAGAGTCAGACTGCATCTTGGTAGATACACCATAACCAGACTTTGATTTCAATCTAGAAACCAAAGGTTTTTCATCATCTGAATCATAAGGGTCTTTTGTGATGCTTGCTTTCATCCTCGTCGATGGGGTTGAAATACGCATGGAAGAATTGACTGCTCTTGTGGATAACAAAGGTTTTTCATCATCTGAATCATAAGGGTCTTCCGTGATGCTTGCTTTCATCTTTGTTGATGGATCTGAATCATTAGGGTCTTTTGTGATGCTTGCTTTCATCCTCGTTGATGGAGTTGAAATACGCAAGGAAGAATTGACTGCTCTTGTGGATAACAAAGGTTTTTCATCATCAGAATCATAAGGGTCTTCCGTGATGCTTGCTTTCATCTTTGTTGATGGATATGAAGTAGGCATCGAAGATTTGAATGCTCTTGTGGGGAATAACGGCTTCTCGTCATCAGATTCAGAAAAATTTATAGGCATCGACTGAAACCTAAAGGACAATGGTTTGTCATCTTCTGAATCATCAGAATAATCCTTGATGTCTTCCTTTATCTTCTGCCCTGGAGATGTAGTTATGGGAGATCCAAGGACTTCCATGCTATTCAAAGAAGTGTTTCTTAGAGCTGTAGAATCTTTTGCACTTGATTTTTTTTCGAAAGCATCAGAATTTTTGGCTCCTCCATACGAATTATTCGAAATCACTTTATCTGCCTTATTTTCCAATTTATTTCCCGATGACTGATTGAGTGCTTTTTTGGCGTGCATTGAATTGCTTTTCAGAACTGACACAGAGACTGGATTGCGTCTACAGCTCAATGGCTTATCATCATCATCAGAATCATCAGAGTTTCCAGCCTCACCACGAGACTTATCAAGATGGGTCATTTCTTTCTCATTACTCTCCATTCTATTTACTGAAGAATGTCTTGACTGTGAAGCCACAGAACTTGAGCCGACTGCTGTAGACTTTTCAGTTGACACCTTGGCAGTTGAATGCGCCTTGACTTTTTGCGAATTTGAGGTCGGACCATTTAGAGCACTTTGAGCAGAGGTAAGCCTTCCTGAAGACACATCACGCTTTTGAGAGGATACTTTTCTTGGAGCAGAACTCAACTGACTTTGTTTGGATGCACAATTATTCCTTTTAAAAATTAAAGGTGCATCGTCATCTTCATTGTCATCAGAAACAACTCGTTTGACACATTCTTCTAGAGCCATTTTTCCTCGTTAATGACTGCTGACATATATGTTACGCTACCCCTGCAAATTTTATAATTTTGCAGAAATACTTGAGCTTAAAGATACAAATAAGTATGTGATCAAGTGCATACTTTTGAAAATTAAATGCAGGCCAACAAGGGAAGTACAATTGCAAGATATCAATCTTAGAATTGGCATCATGGCAGCATAGATACATGTGTTTGACAGTATCCAAAAGGTGACCTCAATGTGAAATTCTGAATTAGGTGTATCATGCATTGTTGATTTTATAACAAGAAAATTGCAACCAAACAATATAATAAGATTGTTCCACTACAAAGATGCTAGTTCACTTGTGTAATTCTGGTTTACGTGTATTATTCATTGTTGCTTTTGTCGCTCCGCAATGGGTACAGGCTCAAATATAGTAATGTAAAGTATATTTAAACCAAATGTTGACATAGAAATTGTCCAAAACTTCGATAGTACAAATTTCGGACCCAAATAACGAAATGTCAGCCAAAATGATCGACATTTGACCCAAATCGATGTTGTATACTGCAACAATTTAGTCGGTTAAATCCATTTTTATGTATATCAAAGATGAAGGCTTTGAAACAATTATATGCTAGTATAATTTTCAGTTTATGCAACAATTAGAGACCGATTGTTATTTTCGCATGGATTACAAAGTTATAATTTAAGTGACAATATAAATCTAGCAACTACTAATCATCTAATTAGTAGCATCCAATTTTACACAAGTATGCAATTTTATCATGCGAATAGAAACAACTATTGTAGCATGAAGATGAAGACTAAGGCATCCACGAAGAGAGGGGTAAGAAATGGCCTTTGGGTCGAAGCGCGCAAGTGCTATCATAAGAGTAGAATTGCCCTCCTTCGTGAGGAGCCCCCGCGATCTTCTCTTAGAGATATGACGACACTTATCTTCTCCCCATCGACACGACTCCGAGGAGAACGAGCGAACTCAGCATCGACGTGAGGGAAACCACTTCAGAAATTGAAAGAGTTGAAAGGTCTTGCAAAAGAATCACTCCTTCGAACTAGCCCTACATCACTTTTGGGAGCTCACTGGTTTCTGGTTTACAGGGAGAAGAAGAAGAAGAAAGCTCACTAGTTTTTACTCCTCAATACTCTCGGTTTTCAGTATGAAAAGAAGGTTCTGATTTTTGGATGTATTTACAAGGGTGGCTTACATGGTATTAAGTAGGCCTTGGCAAGATGATCATTTACTTGATTCCCAGGGTGATCTCTAACGTGCAAGGGGAAGGCCTAGGCAGTCAGACTGTGCTTACGGGTGCAGAGCATCGTGACTCTAAGAGAACTAATAGACAGAACGATCAAAAGAAATAAAAAGCAATAAAACAACTCAGGACGAAAAAGTAAACAGAAGTCCGAAGTCCATTTGCAGCTACGCGGCCTACGCCTGTGGAACCATGGATCCTGACCCGACCCGACTCATATAGGTGCGCGTGCATGTGTGGTGGTGAGGCCCTGTTCTTTACCAATCCCTTGAAGGGGAATGGTATATAAGTGCATCTCCATGTTTTCCCCCCAGCAATATGGGACTGAACCAAAAGAAGTTTGAAAAATATGAGTAAAGGGCAAGGATTAAGACTTTTACAAAAAATATATTGGAGCAGTGGGATTTGATCCCTAGACCTACCAAATGGTTTGTGCACCCGCACACAAAGCAGTGACACGTTATCATCCTCCTTCTTAAAGTTGTCTTCATGAAAGGGTTTCTTCTTCTTGAACCTCTCGCTCTGCTGCAGTTTATGGTGATGGGATTGGGGCTTTTCTGGTTCCTAAGCTTCTTGAGATTCTCTACCAGGTTGACCTTAGGTTTAGGATCATGGGTGGAGGCCTTCTTTTCAATGCGATGTTGTTCCTCTATCCTGATGGATGTGAGGACATGTGACAGGGTAAACTCTCCCTGAGTATGGCTTAGTGCCCTACCAAACTCCGACAAAGATTGGGGAAGCTTATCTATCAGTGAGGCTACTATGAATGTTTCACTTAGGTCAGTGTCATCTATCTTAAGATCAACTATCAAGTTTTCAAATTCATAGATTTGCTCCATAGGATTTGTGTCCACATGTTCAAATTTGTTGAAGTCAGCGACCTTGAATCTCTTCAAGCTCGCATCATCCATTCCATATTTGCTTTCTAGGGCATCCCATAACTCTAAAGCAGACTTAGTAGAGTAATGGATGTCATATAGACGATCCGACATGGCCCCTAATACACGGTGCAAGTAATGGTTGTCTAACTCTTGGGTGGTTCTTGTGGAAGTGGAAGGAATATCAACTTGTGGGGTTTGCGCATTCCGATTTCTACCCCTAAGATGTTTGGTTATGGGTGCTTGGATCCACCGCTTGCCTCGATGGTACTGCCACCTATAGTTGAAACAAGTCCTTGGATGGTGAGCCAAAACCTCATTTAGTTTTGCCACTACCTAAAGTTCTTTCATCAAATTGTTCGAGTTTAGCAGACATAGATTCGGTATGGTTCATGGCTAAGGCTTAAAGATGGTGCACAAATCTGTAAATGTACAACACTAGTGTCAAAATATAGAAGATAGCAATTCTCATAATTTTAAAGACACCCATGTTTGCTACAAACAAGAGTAATGAATTTAACACAATGGAAATGTAGATGCAAATTTTGCAAAGCTACTATAAAGCACTAATTTAGTACCCAACTTAGGTCAATTCTACTCTTAGATCGTTGGATACTACGACAACTTAGTGGGTTAAATCCAATTTTATGTATATCAAAACAATTCTATGGTACTATAACTTTCACTTTTGATTATAAGCATGCAACAATTAGAGACCATTTGTTGTTTTTGCATGGCTTACAAAGTTTTAAGTTAAGTGACAATACAAGTCTAGCAACGACTAATCATCTAATTAGTCGCATATAATTTTAAACAATTAAGCAATTTTATTATGCAAATAGAAACAATTGTTGTAATATAACAATGAAGACTAAAACATGCAAGAAGAGAGGGGGAAGAAATGGCCTTTGGGTCGAAGCTCGCAAGTACTATCTTAAGAGTATAATTGTCCTCCTTCATGCGGAGCCCCCAGCAATCTTCTCTTAGAGATAAAACAACCCTTATCTTTTCCCCGTCGACACGACTCCGAGGAGAACGAGTGAACTCAGCTTCGACGTGAGAGAATCCAGAAATTGAAAGTGTTGAAAGCTCTTGCAAAACAATCACCCCTTCAACCTAGCTCTACATCTCTCTTCGGAGCTCATTGGCTTCTGGTTTACTTGGAGAAGAAGAAAAAAGCTCTCTAGTTTTTATTGCTCATTGCTCTCTTTTTTCAGTGTGAAGAAGGATCTGGTTTTTGGATATGTATTTACAGGGGTGTCTTACAGGATATTAAGTAGGCATTGGGAAGATGATCATTTACTTGATTCTCAGGGTGATATCTAATGTGCAGGGGAAAGTCCCAGGCTATCAGGCTATGCATGCGGGTGCAGAGCATCGGGACTAAGCAAATTGAAAGACATAACAGTTTAAAGAAATAAAATAAAACAATAGAAAAACCTACAGCCAAAAAGTAAGCAGAAGTCCAAGGTTCATTCGCAGCCATGCAACCCGCACCCGCGGACCACAGACCATGTCCGGCTCGGTGCGCGCGTGTGTAGTGGTGAGGCCCAGGGCCTGTGTTATTTACCAAACCCTTGGAGGTGAATGGTATATAAGTGCATCTCCATGCTTCCCTCGAGTAATATGGGACTAAACTAAAGGGGGTTTTTGTAAAATAAGAGTAGAGGGCATAGGGGAGTAGTGGGATTTGATCCCTAGACCTACCAAACCCAAGCCCTTCACTCTAACCAGCTGAGCACTGCAGCTTTGTTAGTGAGAGGAGGAAATTAAATGTTTTATATTATATCTAACAATCGACATTCCATCTTTTAATCAAACAATTTCACTAAAAAAATCATCTTTTCGGTAAAAAAAAAGTCTTATTCAGTAAAAAATTCTATCTTCTTCCTGCATATCGATTGTTTTCATAACAGACCAACATCTGACTGAACAGACCAACATCTGACTGTAATCTCTCGACATCTGACCGAAATCCAACAAAATTTCTACCCAAAAGCTTTCCTTCAAAAATACAAAATTTCCACCGACATTTGGCCTCAATCCGTCAAATTTCCTTTTTATTACTGACCGAAATTGACATTGCAATCGACATTTGGATCAAAGGCACTTGCAAGATTCCTTCAAGTTTATAAAACAAAATCAGTGGTAACAATGCAGCAGCAGTGGCAGCGATAGCAAGTAACCGCAGCAACTGCAACATGCAGCTGGTAAAACCCCTTGAGCCACAACGGTAAAGAAGTAGGCGAGGAAAAAAGAATGGAAATTAAGGAAGATATAAAGAGAGAGAGAGAGAGGTGAATCCGAACCCGATGTGACTTGGCTATGGAGATGTCGGATCAGAGAGAGGACGACCGCCACCTTGCTTCCGACAACAGACGGCCGCCCTGGTGTTCGGATGGATGTCGGCTGCCGACCGAGGATCAGGATAGCAGGTGCCCGTCGGAGATCAGATCGGTACCGCAGATCTGCTACGTGGCCTGGATATGGTCGGCGGACGCCCGATTGGAGGGAAATCGGTTGGGGATCGACCAGGTATTGCCACCGGAATCGAGGCCGAAGGTGGCGCCGATCGCTAGGGAGACGGCACGGCGGTGATGGATGCGGCGGAGGGCAGCCGGTGGGGGCGGAGCAGGCGATCGTCCGTGGCTCGGGGCTGCGGAGTTGCTAGCTGGCTGCCATCGGCTTCGCATCCGCAGCTCAAGGGAGAAGAGAAGGGGAAAGGAGAGAGAGAGAGAGGAGAGAGAGAGAGAGAGAGGCGATAAGAAGAAAAGGGGCAATAAACGGGCCTCACCTCACACCCGACCGGTCTCAAGCCAAGTCCGACATCAAGGATGGGAGGGGATCAGACAGGCCTCACATAGAACCCTAAATCTGTCTAAAGAGGGAGGCAATTTTACAAGTATAACTAATTTTTCAGTACTGCATGTGTAAATTTTGGCTAAGACATTCACAAGCCAATAGCCCACGGCCCACCGAATAATAGATCAGTGAATGGTCCGTGAGAGACTCATGAGGATAGCTCGAGTCTCATTCGGGACCCGTTTGGAGATTTGTTAGCCCGCTCGTAGAAGCTGACACGTGGATCAGTCGCAGGTTGTCACGTGGACCGATCACATGCTGACACGTCAGCCCTAGCGTTAAAGAACATCAGCATCTTTAAGTAGCCAGCTTGACATCAGCTAAAGATTTTTTTCGGTATTCGAGAGCTCTGTGGGTGCAAAATTTGGCTAACGCCTGAGAGTGGGATCCGCAGCCCTGTCTGGGGACCATCCATATTGTCTGAGGTCTGGTGAATCCCCTCTCAGGTATTTACAAAAACCCTGTATATACCTAAAAATATTCTAGGAATATTCTCCATAAATAGTCGGTCCTGTAAAAGGTCTAGGCCCCAGAATTCCAGACCAGATTCTCATTTTCTGTTTTCCAGAGCTCCTCGAGCCTTCTGGTAATCAGACTACTGTCAAGCTTACTCCACCCTCTCTCTACTTGTATAAGCACTCCTTGCCCTATCGAGAGTAGCTCGATTCCTTCAGAGATAGTGGATTCAAAGGTTGCATCTTACCGCACGGAGATGTAGGCTACGGCCAAACTTCGTCACCACATCCTATGCCAATTCTCTCTCTCTCTCTCTCTCTCTCTCTCTCTCTCTCTCTCTCTCTCTCTCTCTCTCTCTCTCTCTCTCACACACACACACACACACACTCTATAGTGTTAGCGTGACAGCTCAACATGCGACAGCTCAGCGCTTCACATCGTGCCACATCCCCGAAGGGTTAAACTTTCAATCGACTATTAGAGGGGGATCATACAACGACCGTAATCCTCCCCTATAGTTTGACGCTGTTTGTGGGATCTATCTCAATCGACTAACGATGTAACATCCACCCCAAACACACAAGATATTATCTGCTTTGCCCTTGCCCGCATGAGAACTCCCAGGGAGGTCACCCATCCTAGTACTACTCTCGCCCGAGCACGCTTAACTACGGAGTTCTTACGAAATCCGTAGTGGTGCACGATTTTAAAACGCGTCTTCTATGTTTGGGAGGGGAAATTATATAAATAGCTCAAGATCTCCTTCTCTCCAGACGATGTGGGGCTAACTCATAGCTTTGTAGACCTCACCTCACCTCATTCATCTTGGCATCCTAGGCTCAGGAGTCTTGGCTCTTGGCTATTGGCCTATTGGATCTTGGTCGTCACAATCCACCCCCCTTAGGGCTACACATCCTCGTGTAGGGTTAGACCCCCTATCCCGAGAAGAACTGGCTCTGATACCATTTTGTAATATCCGCCCTAAACACACAAGATATTGTCCGCTTTGCCCGTGCCCGCACGAGAACTTTCCAGGGAGGTCACCCATCCTAGTACTATTCTTGCCCGAGCATGCTTAACTACGGAGTTCTTATGAAATCCGTAGTGGTGCACAGTTTTAAGATGCTCAGCATCCAACGACTCGCTCAATAAGTCGTCGGTTCGTAATGAGCCTACACCATGAACAGCAACCCGCTGCGGATTCAAGGAGCCGCCCGTCGATTGACTATGCCGCTCAGGCTCAACCTCGGCCGTCTCTTAAGCTTGCCGATGCAACTCCTCAACATTTAGGGAAAGCACACATTTCACCCGTCGTCGACCCTCAAGTAACGTATCAGATCAAAGCAGAGGACTTCCAGCTCCTCACTCTCATGAAGTAAAATACTGCTCTCATGGTTGAGAGAGATTCCCTTCGATAAATCGCTGTCGAAGCAGGAGTTGACCTCCCATGGTCTCGCTCCTTCCAAACGATCCTTCATTGACATCCCTTAACGGTCTCTTGAATCCTTCTCGAGAGGACCCTCGCCTCTCCCTCCTAGACAGACAGTCTGGGAACGCCTCGACAAGTCAACTCATCAAACCGATCCTCTCGGCTTTGAATCATCCTCCGACCCTTGCAGTCGGAGGGAGATTCGGAACGGAGGACATCGCTCCATAATTCGGCCGCATCTCAACAGCGATCGAACTCTAGTGGAGCATCGCCAGGAAATGAGGGCTTCCAAGTCTCACCTTCCTCCCCTTCCTCCGAGGCGCCTCTCCGACCAACGAGGCAATAGCAAGAATGACCACGCCTCTGAAGGGCTACTTCATCGACAATTTCTTCGGGCTCAGTTTCCTCAAAACTAGAGAACCCCCACTCTCCCCAAGTTCAACTGCCTAACGGGGGCCCCGACATTGCACGTCCTCACCTTCAAACAGGCATTGACGCCATACGACCACGACAACCAGGCTCTATGTCGCACATTTAACAGCAGCTTGGACGACATGTCGCTGGACTGGTATCATAACCTCCCGACAGCTTAGTCAACCTGTTTGGAGGCTTGACAGACCTTTTTGTCCAACACTATCGACTGAACCTCAAGCCGGAGAAGAAGCTAGACTCCCTTTACTGACTGCGTATTGGGATCGAACGAAAAACCTTCAAGAATTCACTTGGAGGTTTCGGAACGAGCACGCATCGCTTTCCGGATGTCACCTCGATGACAAAGCAATCATGTTGGCGTTCCAGAACGCCCTACACTACGATCGCCATGTACAATGACCTCATCCGCAATCCTCCCACCTTCCTTGGAGCACTCTTCGATCAGATCTAGTGGAAGATCGAGGTTGAATATGATCAAGTCACTCGCAAGGGTCGTGGTCTCAGGAAGTGCCCTTCATACAAGGAGCCAGCAAGACCAATAGCTCAAGCCTTCAAAGCTCACGTTAAGAAAGGTGGAACCTCCAAGAGGCCGAAGCGGGCAAACGATGGACCTGAAGAGCCTCGAAAGGCCACATCCACCGACTGGAACCTGCCCATCGATATCATCCTTGAGCAGATCCAGCACTTCCTCAAGTGGCCGAACCCTCTCCAGTCTGATTCGAGGCACACGACAAACAAATTGGCCTATTTTGACTTCCACCGATACCACGGACACCCAACGGTGAAATGCAAGTCTCTCTTTATATCACTTGGAAGACCTCTGGCAGGAGGGACATCTCTAGGAGTTCAAAGGAAGACGGGGATCCTGTCAGGATCCCTTCTCTACAATCAAGGGGAAGCAGCCCATCGATCGATCAGAGTAGAAGGTCGTAGATCGTTAACAACACGGAATGCCTCTCATTTGAAATCCATGATGTACCATCCTCTAAGTTATCAATAAAATGACAACTGAAGAGCCTTACCTCGACCAACTGAAGATAAGACTAGTTTGATCACACAGGGTCTTTCCATGATTAAACATCATTCGAAGCTACAGTTAGTCCGGCTCGGGTTGTGACACGACCGACTAACCTGCAACAGTACAAAGCTACACGTCCCGATGTAGGTTCGACAGAAATGGTGTGTCGCCTAAGTCAACCGATATAAAGGAGTTACGCTGAGCACTTCGAATCTTAGGCGACACACATGCTCCCGTTGTCACGTAAGGACACATGCACTAGTGCCTTACCATAGTTAGTTCGGTTCGCGTTGCAACACGACCGACTAATCTACAACAGTACAAAGCTACGTGCCTGAGATGTAGGTTCGACTAAAATGGCGCTTCACCTAAGTCCAACCGATACAAAGACACTACGCTGAGTACTCCGAATCTTAGGCGGCACACATGCATCCGTTGTCACGTAAGGATATATGCACTAGTGCCTCACCACAGTTAGTTTGGTTCATGTTGCGACACGGCCGACTAACCTACATTAGTACAAAGCTACATGCCTGAGATGTAGGTTCGACTGAAACGACGCTTCACCTAAGTCCAACCGATACAAAGACACTATGTTGAGTACTCTGAATCATTGGCGGCGCACATGCTCCCGTTGTCACGTAATGACACAATTAGTTTGGTTTGCATTAGGACACAACCGACTAACCTGCAATGGTACAAAACTACGTGCCTGAGACATAGATTTGACTGAAACGACACTTTGCCTAAGTCCGACTGATTCAAAGGCACTACATTGAGTACGCCGAGTCATTAACGGTGTACATACTCCCGTTGTCATGTAAGTACACATGCACTAGTGTCTCACCATAGTTAGTTCGATTCGCATTGCGATACAGCCGACTAACCTGCAATGGTACAAAGCTACGTGCCACGATGTAGGTTCGACTGAAACGGTGCTTAACCTAAAGCCCAAGGTATTACGCTGAGTACCCCAAATTCTAACTCCTATCAATCAACCAGTCCGAGGCCCTGTCCTTGGCATCTAAAGACAAAGCCCAAGACGTCAACATCGTCTCGGCCCAATGAGACAACCTTGACATTCGAAGACAAAGTTCGAGGCAAGTAGTCGTCGGTATGGCAAACAAAAATGGAGTTTGTAAAGTGCTGCATCAAGGCAGGTAAATCATGGATCCGAGTACAAGTGACCTCACAGACTTTGATTGATCAGAAGGAGGTCCAGTCTTTGTGCTCCTGGGAGTGGTATAGCGCCCCGCGCCTCTTGCGCTCGTAAAGCTCATGAAAGCATACCCTAAGTTGCTCCCACTCTTGAAATCCATGGAAAGATACAAAAAGTATTTCAAGAGGATGGCATCGCCTCCTTGTTACTTCAGATTCCCCACACATCAGTACTCGCTAAGCAGCTCCAGAAGTTGCTCCTTGGTGAATTTGTTCGAGAGGTTCTTGATCATCAGGGTAGTGTTCCTTATGGCAGCTCCTCTACCGCCAACCTCCTCCCCTTTTGAACTTGAAGCCCTCAACGGAGCGCCGGGACGGATACCTTATGTATTTGTACCTCGACTTTATCCTTCCGGTGAACCCATCAAATCCGCTCCACCCTTTCGGCCTCCTCTTGTTTCGGTCATTGCTGTCGTAGCACCCCTCATCGGCCCTATCTCCCGCCTTCTCCTCCTCTTTTGATTCCCCCTTGGGACTCGCATCAAAGATGTAGGGCTGTATTTCTACGACCGCACCACACGTACTACTATCAAATTTCATCATCATCAGACCAAAGCCCAAGACTTCGATAGCGTCTCGGCCCAAAGAGATAACCCTAGCATTCAAGACAAAAGTCCGAGGCAAGCTTCGCCGCCTAGGCACCTAATTAAGCCCGATACGTTGACAATTTCTTGGCCCAATGAGACAACCTTGACACTCAAAGAAAAAATCGAAGGTGTTTGCGCACCGCCTCGGCGCTCACGCTCAACGAGCCCAGGGAGATGACCTTGGTGCTCGCCAATAAAAGTTTGGGGTGCTTCGTATCGCCTCGGCACCCGTGTGGCAAGTCCGAGGTGTTCAACGCCTTCAACACTCAACGAAAGCCCAAGGCCCTACCCTTGGCGAACTTCGGGCAAACGCACCATTACCCCAGAGCGACGAAATCCATCTGCATTAAATGAGGCATGCATCCCTGGTCTCAACTCCAAGGAGACAACCTTGGCATTCAAAGACAAAGTCCGAGGCAGGCATCGCCGCGTCGGCACCTGACAAAGCCTGAGACGTCGACATCGTCTTAGCCAAATGAGACAGCCTTGGCAGTAGAAGACAAAGTCCGAGGCAGGCCTTGGCAGTAGAAGACAAAGCCCGAGACGACGACAACATCTTGGCCCAAGGAGATGACCCATCGCCGCCTCGACACTCAACAAAGTCCAAGGCTACAATCACCGCCTCAACACTCAACAAAGTCCGAGGCACCATCACCATCTCGGCATGCAGCAAAGTCCAAGCTGACAGACTCGGTATTTGCCAATAAATTCTGAGGTGCTTTGCACCATCTTGACATGCAGTCTGAGGTACTTCGCACCGTCTCGGCACAAAGTACGAGGTGCTTCGCACCGTTTCGGCACTCACTGGCAAAGTCCAAGGTGCTTCGCACCGCCTCAGCATGTAGTCTGAGGTGCTTCACACCACCTTATCACACAATGCAAGGTGCTTCGCACCATTTCGGTACTCAACAAAGTCCGAGGCACCATCACTGCCTCGGCACTCGCAGTCAAAGTTTGGGATGCTTCGTACCGCCTCGGCACTCGCGTGGCAACGTCCAAGGTGTTTGTGCACCACTTCGGTGCTCACGCTCAACAAGCCCAGTGTAGACGGTCATGCGAGGATTGCAACACCTCTCGAATCGACGAATTTCGGTCCGCGATACCGCCGCCACACCTCGTCAAACTTGACTCCGGATTGCTTTTTTTCCCGTCAACCACCATCTCTGTGAACTGCAGTTACTAGGGTAGTCGGTCAAAGGGGACCCCCTTTGCTCGACGACCCACTTCTCCCCCTCCCCCTGTTCACTCAACCGACCACCCCTTCCCGGGTGCTCTTATGCCTTTGTCGGTCAAAGGGGATCCCCTTTGACCGACCACCAAAAAAATTGACCACCCTACCCCCTTGCAGCAACTGACCACCCCCTCCCCCTTGCACTACAACCGATCACCCCCCTCTCTCCCCGGGCCTTCGTGCCTTGGTCGGTTGAAGGGGTTCCCCTTCAATCGACCACCTATGCCTTGGTCGGTTGAAAGGGGTCCCCTTCAACCGACCACTTGCAACCGACCACCCCTACCCCCTTTGCTCCTGTTCAACTGACCACCCCCTCCCCCTTGTACTTCAACCGACCAGCCCCTCCCCCCCTTTGGCCCCCCTGTTATGCAATCGACCACCCCCTCCCCTCTGCACTGCAAACCGACAACCCCCCCTGCTGTAACCGACCAGCCCCCTTGCTACAACCGACCACCCCCTCTCCCGAGTGCTCTTATGCCTTGGTCGGTCAAAGGGGGTCCCCTTTGATCGACCACCTAAAACCGACCACACCCTGCCCCCCTTTGCTCCTATTTAACTGACCACCGCCTCCCTCCTGCACTTCAACCGACCAGCCCCCCCTTGGCCCCTTGCTGCAACCAACCACCCCCTCTCCTGGGTGCTATTATGCCTTGGTCGGTCAAAGCGGGTCCCATTTGATCGACCACCTTAAACCAATCACCCTGCCCCCTCTACTGCAACCGACTAGCCCCCCTGCACTTCACTCGACCACCATCCCCCCTGCACTGTGTTCCAACCGACCACCCCTCCCTCCCCGGGAACTCGGTGCCTTGGTCCGTTGAAGGGGGTCCCTTTAATCAACCACCCCCTACCGTGTTACTTCACCCGACCACCATCTACCCCCAGCTGCTACGCTCCAACCGACCACCCCCTTCTCCTCGGGTGTTGTTGTGCCTTGGTCGGGTGGTTGGGGTCCCCTTTACCCAACTTCCCCGCCATACCATGATGCTGAACCCATAAGCCATTCCCTTGGTCGCCCCTCGATACCATCGCGTCGTCGCCAAACCAGTTTTGTACCATGGAGTCCCAGCTAGTTAGGTTATCACCTGGCTAGCTGGGAGGGGGTAACTATGGACACACCTCTCGGTCGGCTCTCGGTAGGGGTTCGACAGGCACAATAGTCGGCCTTAGACAACGGGTCTGCAGATGCGCACGACGGTTGGCCTAACTACGGACACACCTCCCGGTCGGGCCTCGATAGGGGGTCGGCAGGCGCAACGATCAGTCCCGACAATGGGCCGGCAGACACGCACGACGGTCGGCCTCGGACAACGAATCGGTAGACGCGCACAACGGTTGGCCCCGGACAACGGGTCGACAAATGCGCACGAGGGTCAACCTGGACAATGGGGCGGCAGAAGGCACCCGGCCAACCCCTGATTGGGAGTCGGCGAACACGACAGTCGGCCTCGGACATCAAGTCGGTAGACGACCAACGATCGGCCCCTGGCAATGGGTCGGCAGATAGGCGCAACGGTCGGCCGATGCACACCCGGCCAACCCCTGACAGGTCAAACACGATGATCGGTTCCGGACAACGAGTCGGCAGACACGCACAACGATCGACCCCGGACAATGGGTTGGCAGACGCGCACAACAGTTGACCCAGACAATGGGTTGGCAGACACGCACAACGGTCGGACTGGATAACGGGTTGATAGACGAATACCCGGCCAAACCCCGACAGGGGGTTGGCGAACACAATGGTCGGCCCCGGATATAGGGTCGGCAAATTGCCAACAGTCAACTCCGAATAGTGGGTCGGCAGGCTTGCCCCCAATCGGCCCTCGGCTCGCCGGGCGCAACGGTTGGCCCCTGGTAGTGGGTCGACGGACAAATGTAACGATCGGCCCTATGCAGCGGGTCAGTAGACGCGCACCCGGTCGGCCCTTGGCAAGGGGTCTGTGGATGCAATGGTCGGCCCTTGAAAAGGGGTCGTCAGATTTTATCCCAACTATCAAAAAAGCCACCTCAATATCGACAACCCAGTTTTTCACCAAGGAATTCCAGCCAGCTAGGTTAGCACCTGCCCAGCTGGAAGGGAGTAACTATGGGTGCAAAATTTAGCTAACACTTGAGAGTGGGACCTGCAGCCCTGCCTGGGGTCCACAGAGACACTGTGCGACTTGCAAGCCTACCTAGGGCCCACACACACTGTCTGGGGTCTAGTAAATCCCCACCCGGGTATTTACCAAACCCTCGAATATATTGAGAATATTCCAAGAATATTTTCCACAAACCAAACCGACCTCTATAAATAGTCGGCCCTGTAAAAGATCTAGGCCCCAGAATTCCGGACCTAATTCCCACTTTCTGTTTTCCAGGCTCCTCGAGCCTTCTGGTGATCAGACTCCTGTCAAGCCTGCTCCACCCTCTCTCTACTTGTATAAGCACTCCTCAGCCTATCGAGAGTAGCTCGATTCCTTCAGAGATAGTGGATTCAAAGGTTGCATCTTACCGCACGGAGACGTAGGCTTCAGCCAAACTTCATCACCACATCCTATGTCAATTCTCTCTCTTTCTCTCTCTTTACTCTAGTGTTAACGTGACAGCTCAACACGCGACAGCTTAGCGCTTCACAATGTGCCACATCCCTAAGGGTTAAACTTTCAATTGACTGTTGGAGGGGGGTCGTACGACGGTCGTAATCCTCTCCCATAAGCTCCTTTTCCGTTTTAGAGTGTAGCACTTCGGATCTCGGCTAATCAGAGAAGCCGACATGTGGGCCACTCGGGGACTCGTTTGAAGGATTTTGTACGGCTCATGAAAGAGCCTTGAGGACAGCTCGAGATCCAATCGAGGACCCATTTGAAGATCTGTCAGTCAGATCGTAGAAGACGACACATGGACCAGTCAGAAGTTGCCATATGGATCGATTCCCATGCCGCCACATCAACACTCGAAGTTGCAGCACACCAGGGCCTATAAATAGCTAGCTTAACATCAATATAAGGATCTTTTTTGGGATACCAGAGCTTCTTTTTCGTTTTTAAAGTTTAGAACTTCATATTCTGGCTGATTAGATTTGTGACCTTGTCTCATAACCTGATCTCTCTCTCTCGCTCGCTCTCTCTTTTCTCTCTCTTTCTTTCTCTCTCTCTCTCTCTCTATCTCTCTCTCTTTTCTCTCTCTCTCTGTCTTCTATACAAGCCTCCCTCATCCGGTCGAGGGATAGCTCATTGTTCAAAGAGATAGCGGATTCAAGGTTGCGACTTACGCACGGGGGCGTAAGCTATAGCCGAACTTCGTCAACAAATCTCATGTCTACTTTTTATCTTTTATCTTCACTCTGCACTCAACCT
This sequence comes from Chamaelirium japonicum, assembly GCA_947650365.1. Taxonomy (NCBI): domain Eukaryota; kingdom Viridiplantae; phylum Streptophyta; class Magnoliopsida; order Liliales; family Melanthiaceae; genus Chamaelirium; species Chamaelirium japonicum. Next base: position 50,103,841 of record OX393557.1, on the reverse strand, counting down.
ATCACTCGAATCAATCGATTATTGGTGGGATCGTGCGACGAAAAACATCCCCCATAATTTGGCATCGTCTATGGGAATCGAACCCATGATCGCATGGTCACACACACACAAAGGAATTGAGGTTAACCTTGATAAAATCCGAGAAATTTTAGATATGTTGTCACCCACTAATCCGAATGAAGTCTAGCTCCTCACCGGATGATTAGCGGTTCTCAACTGGTTCATCTCAAAATCCTCGAATAGGTGTAAGCATTTCTTTGACAAACTATGAAAAATTTGCAACTTCTGGGTTGGATCATGAATGCGAAGAAGCCTTCAGCAACATCAAGATGTACCTAACTCAAGCATTGGTTCTAGTGGCACCTTCATCGAGAGAACCCCTTTGGGTGTGCCTAGCGGTGTCCATTCAAGTAACCAGTGTGGTTTTGGTCAGCTGAAGAGACGAGATCAAGAGTCCCTCTAAGCAGAAACCAGATACACAAAGGTGGAGAAAATAGTCCTGGTCTTGCTGACAACCACTCGATGACTTCACTCATAATCATCGTAACCTCCGAGCATCATGTTGTAATATGCCCAGCTGGTTCTGTTGATCCGGCCCAGCTGGCTCTGTTGGTGATCCGTCGAGATTTGAGGAAGTTGTCTTATGGGCTACCTATTTCGATTTCCTTAATTTATGGAACGTGTTGGCTACCTATTTTGGTTTCCTTGATTTGTGGAAAACCTGTTACTTGATCAATGGGATGGAGATTCCCAAAGATCTCTTTTGTAATCTATATATAGTGTAATAATACAATGGAACTGTGTGTGCATGAGCATTTGTGGATGTAGGCTGTTTTGCCGAACCATATTAAATCCTTTTGTCTGCTTCTTCTTCATCCTTTGTTTCTTCGTTTTATTACAAATCTAACATGGTATCAGAGCTTAGGTTTTGATTCTTGATAGATAACATAAGGTCGATGGTGAGGCCAGAGATCTTGGTTGTCTTCAAGCATTCATAACCCAGCTCACTCTTCTATTATGACCTATCACCATTTTCTCTTCTTCTCATGGCCGAATCCGGTAACACCACTTCGTCGGTCCAAGATTCATCATATTTTCTTCTTTCTTCTATTAACCTAAGCATAGCCTTGGTTTCTCAAGTTTTGACATGAGATAATTACACCACTTGAGCACGAGCCGTGCGTTTCGCATTTTTAGCCAAAAACAAATTTGGTTTCATTGATGGCAGTATTCCCAAACCAAGTTCGACATACTCCAAAGTTGTACAGTGAGAACGATGCAATCAAATGGTCAATTCATGGTTTTTCAATTCAATTCAAGCCAATATTGCTAATAGCGGTATGTATGTAGAAAGTGATGTTGAGGTATGGGTAGAACTTCGTGACTATTTTTCTCAACAAAATGCTCCACGTATTATTTAAAGAGCCATTGCGATGCACCAACAAGGGACTCTTCTGTCGCCACTTACTACACTGGTCTTAAAGCATTATGAGACGAGTTATCGTCTTATAATTCCACGCCACCATGCACTTGTGGATCCTCCAATGCTCTAATGTCCCAATATAAGAGAGACATGCTCATACAATTTCTCATGGATCTAAATGACAACTACGACACTATATGTAGTCAGATCTTACTCATGAAGCCACTACCTACGACCAATCGTGCATATTCTCTCATACTTCAAGAGGCACAATAACATGATCTTGTTTTGACGCCACAAATTGAAACAGCCGCCCTCAATGTTCATGCTTCCTCATAAGGCGATAAAACTTATCATGATCAACAACCACGCAACAAACCCCGTCTCAAATGTGATCATTGTGGCAGAGACACTATCGATCGATGCTTCAAGTTGCATGGCTTTCCTCCTAAGCAACAACAAGCGTGATCTAATTCTCATGGGAACGTTCATACTCCAACTCGAGCTATGTTGACTATTGTTCCTCCAAAGGCATCGCCAAGCGGGCCCTCCATTACCCAAGACCAATACAACTAACTCATGGTCCTTGTCTCTTCGGTCTCATCTACACATCCACTTGTCATTAACCTTTCAGATAACATCTCTTGTTTATCTGTAATTCTTTTTTCTTAATGGATCATCGATACGGGAGCTATACATCATATGTCATGCTCCAAATCTTTATTTTCTTCTCTTACTTCTCAATCCTCTATGCCGCTGGTCACTTTGCCAAATGGCCAAACCACCTCCATCTCCTTCATCAGATCCGTAAACCTGACCCCTAAACTGCACTTAAATGATGTTCTTTACGTGCCATCCTTCAACATCAATCTCCTTTCTATTTATCAACTAACTAAGACTTTTTCATTGTGTTGCTGTTTTTCACCCCAACTATTGCCTCATTCAGGATCTTTAGTTGAAGAAGACGATTAGAGTGGATGGATAACGTGGAGGCCTTTCCTTTTTGAAGCAGCCAATAACTAGTGTTGTTTCGTCCACTCCTTCCAGTTCCTTCGATCGGTGGCATTGACGCTTCAGAAATCCATCTCCTGCTCGTCTCCAACTTCTAGCAAAACATTTACACGATGTTCCCCCCAAGTAATAACGTTTGTACTATTTGCCCTCGAGCAAAGCAAACTTGGTTATCTTTTCATAATAGCTCTATTTTTACTACTTGCATTTTCTCTTTGATATATTGTGATATCTGGGGTGGTTACCAGACATCTTCATTATATGAAGTACATTATTTTCTCACTATTATGAATGACTATTCTCGTAGCACATCAGTTTTTTCTCACTATTATGAATGACTTTTCTCTGGTCCACACTCAATTTAACACCAAAATCAAAAAATTCAAACCGATAATAATATGGAATTTCTAGATGTTAAATTGTAACTCTTTTTCAAAACTAATGACGTCATTCACCAATGAAGTTGCGTTCGAACCAGCTAATAGAACAGTGTGGTCGAATGTAAACATCATCACCTTCTCAACAACGCCCGTGCATTGTGTTTTCAAGCTCACCTTCCTCTATCCTTTTGGAGTGATTGTGTTCTTACTACTACATACCTTATCAACAAGCTGCCTACCCATCTTTTATCTGGCAAATCACTTCATGAAATATTGTTCCAGGTGCCACCATCTTATTTCCACTTACGAGTTTTTGGCCACCTTTGCTAAACTTGGAACTCTAACATCACTCACAAGTTTGATACTCGTTCAAAACCTGGCATCTTTCTTGGCTATCCTTTTGGGCAAAAAGGATATCGTGTGTTATGACCTTAAGTCTCAATCGACTTATGTCAGTTATTATTGTAGCTCGTGTGTCCTTAGCATGAATTTTTTGTATTAACATTAATAAAGATGACTTTGGTTATTGCTTTAATTAGAATACTACTTTGGTATATGTTAATTCACATATAATAAAGGACCCTAGGGAATACAGTAGGCCACTGAGGCGTATGGTGGATCCATGCTTGGGAGACCCAGTGGACCAGTTCTGTGTAGATCTAGAACTAGTTCACATCTTTGGTGATGCCGGTCGCTTCACCGACAACAAGCTGTTGGAGGTAGAGGATATGGTGAAGTCTCCACCACGGGAATGCGGGATTCCTATTCACCTGACCAAGCACGATGATTGTGTTGAACACGAACCAAGACAGTGCACAGTTCAGTGATTCAGACACTGGTGCATAAACCGTCTTACTACTATAAATAATCTGTCCTTAACCCTAAGGGACCATATACATTGGGCCAACCAATTATGTGGTGCTTTGATGTGCCAACTTGTGCGGACCTTCTATAGTCCAATACCACGGTACTTTGGGTTACCCGGCAGGCGCTTGAGTGACATGTAATCCCTACAGGTTATTCGACGTCCAGTGTTGGATGTGTGTGTTTTGATGAGTCAATCTGTCCACACGGTTAACCCAGGCCTGGTGGTTGTCAGTATGACTGACGATGTTCTGGATGCTAGGCATAGCACCGGAAGGTGTGTGGTATTATAGATGACAAGTCATCAAACCCTAGTCAGATGATCGATCGGGATCTGACGGTGCTCCCCACCGCCCGAGTCACATCATGGTACCAGTAATAGGAGGGACTAAGGATTATCAGAGTATAGTAGAGAACAGGGTTACGAGGGAGTAACATAAGTTCAGGATCACTGGAGTTCAACTCGCGTCGCACTCTGGGTGGCTATGCGGGTTAATCGGATTAGGGCTGATTAACGGAACTTTCGGTGTGTCACCGGAACAGTTATCAGGGATCCGGTTGGAGCTAGAGATTCCGAACCCTGAAGGTTCCACCATGTCGTTGCGTATAGGAATTGTTCCCCGACCTGGTTGGATACATTGGATGCAAAGTAGCGCGATGGAGCGCAAGCCCAGAGCATAAGAACCTAATTCACATATATTAGAGGCAATAGGGGTATTTTGGTAAATACTAAAATATGGCTCAAAACATATTGAATATGGATCTTAGAATGAGCGGAATAATTCCAGGAGCTTATAGGCACTGACGGAACTCGACTCCGAGTAACGCACCTCACTCAATCTCTCTTTCAGTTTTTCACTTTTCGTGAAGGGCGTTTTCATCCAGGCTTCACGATAGACACTTGGAAACCCTAAAACCGACCCCCCCTCATCCTAATCTTATTAAGGCCGGCCCTAGCTTGCACATGGCACTAGGAGACCAGCCCTATATGAAGAATGGAGGGGGAGGGACCGGCCTTAAGTGCCTCCCCTCTCCAAAATCTGAACCTCTCCCTCTCTTTGTGGTTTCGGCCAAGGAAGAAAGAGGAAGAAGAAGGAAGAAGAAAGAGGAAGGAAGGAGAAGCAAGAAGAGAGAAAGAGGAGGAGGAGATCTCATGGCTCATCATCGTCTTCGCAACGAATTCCTCCATCGGCTCGTAATCCTTGCACTCAGAGACGGGATTTTGAGGATTCCTCAATTCGCAAAGGACAAGGTGCTCTCCGACAACTTCCCTTATGATTCACGTGCGGTTCATCATCGTTCCGTTCTCTCCGGATCATAGATCCACAAGGTATGATGATTCTAAACACCTAACTAGATGCATGTATGTCTTCCGTAGATCGTAGTATGTCCCTAGGGTGTCCGCACATATGCTAAGATCATAGATTTGCATGTAGATTATTTTGTAGAATTAATTGTAATGAAACATATACCGTATGATCTTCGGATCTATCTTTTGCTTCCGCTGCGACTCTGATAAGTGGATCCAATTCCAACAGTTATGACGTCATATTTCACAAGGATATTTTCCTGTTTTAAGAAGTCAAACATTCCTTATCACCGGTTCTACCTTTGTCGATGCATGATCATAATGAAGACAGGGATTCGAGTCTTCATTCCTAGCTTATGGCGATTCTCGATGCATTGCAAGATGATCAAGCGGCATTGACTGCCTAGCCTCGTCAGTCCTATCGTGCAATTACTGTTGGAATTAAATCCTATTATCAGAGTCGCAGCAAAAGCAAAAGATAGATCCAAAAATCTTACGGTGTATGGTTTATTACAATTAATTTTACAAAACAATCTACATGCAAATCTATGATCTTAGCATATGTGCGGATACCCTAGAGGCATACTACGATCTACGGAAGACATGCATGCATCTAGTTAGGTATTTAGAATCATCGTACCTTATGGACCTATGATCCAAAGAGAATGAAACGATGATGAACCGCACGTGAATCGCAAGGGAAGCTGTCGGATGGCACCTTGTCCTTTGCGAAGGGAGGAATCCTCGAAGTCCTATCTCTGAGTTCAAGGACTCCGAGCCAACGGAGGAATTCGTTATGAAGACGACGGCGAGCCATGAGATCTCCTCCTTCTCTTTCTCTTATCTTCCTTCTCCTTCCTTCTCCTTCTTCTTCCTCTTTCTTCCTTGGCTGAAACCACAAAGAGAGAGAGAGAGAGAGAGAGAGAGGGAGAGGGGTTCTGGTTTTCTGAAGAGGGGAGAGCTTAGGGCCGGCCCCTCTCTCTATTCCTCATATAGGGCCGGTCCCCAACTACTCTACGCGAGCTAGGACCGGTCCCAAGGGGATTAGGATGAGGGGGGGGGGGGTTGGTTTTAGAGTTTCAGCATGCCTATCGTGAAGCCTAGACAAAAACGCCCTTCACGAAAACTGAAACACTATAAGAGAGATTGAGTAAGGTGCGCTACTCGGAATCGAGTTCCATCAGCGCCTATGAGCTCCTGGAATTATTCCGCTCATTTAAGATCCATATTCAATATGTTCTGAGTCATATTTCAGTATTTACCAAAATACCCCTATGGTCTCTAACATATGTGAATTAGGTGCTTAGGCTCCGGGCTTGCGCTCCATCGTGCTACTTCGCATCCAAAGTATCCAATAACGTCGGGGAACAATTCCTATATGCAATGACAGGATGGAACCTTCAGGGTTCAGGATCTCCAGCTCCAACCGGATCCTTGATTAACTGTTTCGGTGACACACTAAAAGTTCCGTTAATCAGTCCTAATCCGATTAACCCTCGTAGCCACCCATAGTGCGATGCTAGTTGAACTCTAGTGATCCTAAACTTATGTTACTCCCTCGTAACCCTGTTCTCTACTATACTCTGATAATCCTTAGTCTCTCCTATTACTTGTGCCATGATTCGACTCGGGCAGTAGGAAGCACCGTCAGATCCCGATCGATCATCTGACTAAGATTTAATGACTTGTCATCTATAACACCACACACCTTCCGGTGCTATGCCTAGCATTCGGAACGTCGTCAGTCATATTGATAACCACCAGGCCTGGATTAATTGTGTGGATAGATTGACTCATCAAAACGCACCCATCCAATACTGGACGTCGGATAACCTATAGGGATTGTATGCTACTCAAGCGCCAGCCGGGTAACCCAAAGTACCGTGGTATTAGACTATGGAAGGTCCGCACACATTGGCACATCAAACCACCATACAACTGGTTGGCCCAGTGTACATGGTCCCTCAGGGTTAAGGACGGGATTATCTATAATAGTAAGACAGTTTATGCACCAGTGTCTAAATCACTGAACTATGCACCATCTTGGTTCCTATTCAACACGATCATTGTGCTTGGTCAGATGAATGGGAATCCCACGTTCCCGTGGTGGAGACTTCACCACATCCTCTACCTGCCAATAACTTATTCTCGATGAAACGACTGACATCACAAAAGTTGTGAACTAGTTCTAGGTCTACACAGAACTGGTCCACTGGGTCTCCCAAGCATGGATCCACCATGCGCCTCAGTGGCCTACTGTGTTCCCTAGGGTCCTTTATTATATATGTACTCACATATACCAAAATAGTATTCTAATTAGAGCAATAACCAAAGTCATCTTAAGTCCGCTTTGCTCGTGCCCGCATGAGAACTTCCCAGGGTGGTCACCCATCCTAATACTACTCTCGCCCGAGCATGCTTAACTACGGAGTTCTTACGAATTTCGTAGCGGCACACGGTTTTAAAATGCGTCTTCTATGTTTGGGAGGGGAAATTATATAAGTAGCTCAGGATCTCCTTCTCTCCAAGCGGTGTGGGGCTAACTCGTGGCCTTGTACATCTCACCTCACCTCATCCATCTTGGCATCCCAGCCTCAGGAGTCTTGGCTCTTGGCTATTGGCATATTGGATCTTGGTCGTCACAATCCACCCCCCTTAGGGCTACACGTCCTCATGTAGGGTTAGACCCTTCCATTGCGAGAAGAACCGGCTCTGATACCATTTTGCAATATCCGCCCTAAACACACAAGATTTTATCCGCTTTGCTCGTGCCGGCACGAGAACTTCCCAGGGTGGTCACCCATCCTAGTACTACTCTCGCCCGAGCATACTTAACTACGAAGTTCTTACGAATTTTGTAGCGGCGCACGATTTTAAAACGCGTCTTCTATGTTTGGGAGGGAAAATTATATAAGTAGCTCAGGATCTCTTTTTCTCCAAGCGATGTGGGGCTAACTCGTGGCCTTGTACACCTCACCTCACCTCACCTCATCCATCTTGGCATCCCAGTATCATGAGTCTTGGCTCTTGGCCTATTGGATCTTGGTCATCACAGCTTCATCCATTACCGCTCATCCACTCTCGTCCTTCCTTTCTTATTCTCGTCTTTTCCTTCGTCACCAGACCTATGTTGCTACTTTAAGTTCGATGATCACATCTACCTCTTTCACGGAGACTAATAAATCTCCACATTGGAGAGAGGCCATGGCCAACGAAATCAAAGCTCTAGATGATAACCAAACCTGGGGTCTAACACCTCTGCCTCTCTTGAAACATGCTATCGGGTCGAAATGGGTCTACAAGATCAAAAACAAACCCGATGGCTCCATTGAACGTTATAAGGCGCGTCTTGTCACCAAAGGATACATTCAACTTGAGGGTTTGGATTATCATAAAACCTTCACCCCAGTTGTCAAATTAGTCACGGTTCGATATTTATTAGTCATTTCTATATCAAACAATTGATGTTACATCAATTAGACTTTCATAATGCATTCTTACATGGTGACTTGTATGAGGAGGTCTACATGCACATTCCCCCTGTCTTCGACAAATCTTGGTCCAACTTGGTTTGCAAGCTCCAAAAATCTCTCTATGGGTTGAAACAAGCCTCCCGTAACTGGTTCACTAAGCTTTCTATTGTCTTGGCGAAAACTGGATTCACTCAGTCCCGTGCTGATTATTCTTTTTTTAGCAAGTTCTCATCCTCTCGGTGCGTTCATGTCCTTATTTACGGGGACGACATCATTATTATTGGTGATGCTTCCGATGCTATTTATGGTTTCATGGCTCTCTTACATCGTCAATTTCACATAAAGGATTGGGTGAATTAAAATATTTTCTCGGGCTAGAAGTAGCTCGTTCTCGCTCCGGTATTTCTCTCCATCAGCGCAAATATTGTTTGGAGCTTTTGCAAGATGCTGGCCTTCTTGGTGCTAGCCCACTCGATCTTCTAATGGAACATAATTTGAAGTTAACCGATACCAATGACACCGCTCTCGCTGATCCATCTATTTATCATCACCTGGTGGGACGCTTGATTTATTTAACTAAAACGCGCCCGAACATCACATTCTCAGTAGCTATATGCATAAACCTATGCAATCTCCTACATGGCTGCCACTCGCTTACTCTGATACCTCAAAGGTTCCCCAAGCAAGGGTATTTTCATTCTCTCTTCAAGCTCATTACAACTAGCCGGCTACAGTGATTCTGATTGGGTCAATTGTACGATGACCCGCCGATCTACCAACGGCTACTGTAATATGCTTGGTTTCTCCCCCTATCTCATGGAAAACAAAGAAGCAAGCTATTGTTCTCGGTCATCTGCTAAAGCAGAATATCGTTCGATGGCCTTACTCAGCTGTGAACTCGCTTGGCTCAAATACCTGCTTGCGGATCTCCGTATCACCTAGACAAAAACATTCGACATCCATTGCGATAATCAGGCTGCTTTCCACATCGCCGCCAACCCGTTTTCCATGAGCGGACCAACCATAATGAATTGGATTGTTATTTTGTCCGTGAAAAAAATTAGTCTGGGTTAATTCGGATGGTGTGCTTACATACTTCTCATCAACTTGCGGATGCCTTCACCAAATCTCTTGGCCTCGATCATCTTCAAATGTTTCTCCGCAAGTTGGGCATGTTGGATATCCATGCTCCAACTTAAGGGGGGGATGTTGTGATATGCCCAGTTGGATCTGTTGATCCCGCCCCAGCTGGTAATGTTGGTGATCCATCGAGATTTGAGGAAGTTATCATGCGGGCTACCTATTTTGGTTTCCTTGATTTGTGGAACCCGTTGGCTACCTATTTTGGTTTCTTTGATTTGTGAAAAACCTATTACTTGATCAATGGGATGGAGATTCCCAAAGATTTCTTTTGTAATCTATATATAATGAGATAATACCATGGATCTGTGTGTGCATGAGCATTTGTGGATATAGGATGCTTTGATGAACCATGTTAAATTCTTTTGTCTGCTTATTCTTCATCCTCTGTTTCTTCCTTTTATTGCAAACCTAATACATCTACTCAAGGACATCCTTGATTAGGCCGGTCGAGCGAGTCTAATAACGAAGTGGGTAGTAGAAATAAATGCCCTCGGCATTCAATTTGAACCCCAATTCTCAATCAAGGGACATGTTATGGCGGACTTCTTGGCAGACTTCCCAGCAGAAGATCCAATCTCTCTTGAAGATGATCCATAACTGCAGCTTGAAGAACAAGACTATTGACCAGCAAGCTAAGTCACAACGCCCACAACAAGATGAAAGTTCTTATATCCCCTGATTCGATAATCTGAAAATGGTCAACCTGTTGGGCTTTAGTACTTCAAAAAACAAGGCGGAATACATGGAAGACATTTTATGGCCTAGAAAATGGTTCAAGTGGTAGGATTCAATCATCTCACCATCTATAGTGAATTCCAATTGGTGATCAAGTAGATCAACATGGATTACATAGAACAAAGCGAGATGATGCAGCTCTATTTAGCAGTCGTGCATAATATCAAGGGATAATTTGAGTAGACCAAGTTCATCCAGATATTGAGGGCAAAGAATTGCCTAGTCGGTGTCCTAGCCAACGCAACCTCGGTCTTGGAAGATCCAACTAGCTAGCGCCAGATCAAGATCGAGTATCATGATTAGCCCAAGGAAACCCATGAGTAACATGAATAAGTGGACACGACAAAGGAGCATCAAGATTGGATGAAGTTGATCCTAGACTTTATGAAGCATCGAAAGCTGTCGGAGGACCCAATCAAATCCAAAAAAATTATCAACCATTTATAGATGAATCAGAGTTTGACATGCTGCAAACCATTTCAAACGCAACAATTAGTAATCAAGACATGGATGAAACTCAAAAGATTTTTCTAATTTATGTTTCAGGTCCTTGGACTATTTAATCAATGTTTTTCTCTTTCCTTTCAAAATTTGGACATTTCAAGTACCAACTTACACAGTTGCAGTCTGAACTTTGTACCTTGAATGTTGTTTTCGTATTGCTTGGCCGGCGAGCTTTTCATCAGAAGTGATGACTTCAGAGTCGTTAACAGAAATCATTGTGTAACTACTGTGATGGAGTCGCTCGAGGTTCGTATTCTTCATCGTCATGCTCCGTATCATTTAATGTCACATTCATAGCTTTACTAATAGAGACCCTGACCTTATTTTGACACTTTGCCGCATAGTGACCGAAACCCTAACACTTGTAACATTTCGAAATGATAGAATCACTCCTCAAAACTTCAGCTTGATTATGGTCATGGTGAGACCTAAATGGTCTTGGCCTTGGTATTCTTCACAAATTTTCCGTTGGAAGATATCTTCTCCCCTTGCTTAGCTTATGGTGATTCAAACTTCAACATCTTCTTTTTGTCCTTAAAGAGCTTGTGTTAGTTTTTGGCAATAAATCTCAGATGCAAATTAATCAGACTATGAATGAGCAGTCCGAAAGGCAACTCCTTGGTCATCAAGTCGTTCACAAAAAAAAAAAAAAAAACATACCGAAACTCGACCCCGACACTATAAAAAGTATGATCGATAAAATCGATATATGTACAATCGATGAAATAATACAAGAGCTTGACCCTCGTGTGCCTAGCACAGGTTGGTTCGACTCAGGGCATATAGTACACCTTGGCTAACCCAAAAATAAAAATCATTTCATAATTGCGTCGAATCCTCAAAAAATGTATAAACATAAAACCAATGCGATCGAGGAACCAAATTCTACTTCTACAAATTCAATTCAACTCAAATCTATCAAATCTCTCAGGTGAGCATCTAAGGCCGTGCGATGAACTGTTAAGTCTTCCTATGATCTTGAATTATTTTGATGCACTTGATTGATCTACAAAAATACAAGTAGTATCATCACTCAACAGAAAATGACTTGCCCGTTACCAAAAAAATGTTTCTTTCACCCTAGCTTTTACATGAACATTACCTTCGTTGCAACACAGCAATACCCAAAGCCTCTCAACTATCCGGACGTCGCCGCACGCCGGACCTCTCCTCCATCGCCACCTCCAACCCGTCGCCGGACCTCACCTCCGATCCCTTCGCCGGATCTCTTCTCCATTACTGCTCCGATCCCGCCACCGGACCTCTCCTCCACCCTCGCCGCCGCTGCCGGCGCTCTTCCCCCTCCTCATCTCCGATCCCCGCCGCCGTCGGGACTCTCCACCATCCCCACCTCCGATCCTGCTGCCGGGCCTCTCCTCCACCCTCCTCCTCCGCCGCCAGGCCCTTCCTCCATCGCCTTCTCCGATCAATAACTGAAATGGGTCAATAGACACGAAGGTAATGTTCACCTACTAAGTGGGGTTGAGCAAAATCGTACTCGAGGAAAACCCTACGCCCCCACGCTCCCACCATTCCCCCGTTTCGGCCTCCTATCGAGCACCTCCATGGCTGAAGAATCAGAATCTCAGATCCCCTCAACCACCGTCTTCGCCAACGTTGCCTCTCTTTCTCTAGACCCTTCTCCCTCCGCTCCAGCACTAGCACCGGTTGGGTAAAGGCCGTTTCCTCCCCTCCCAATTTCTTCCGTCGAATGCTTGCAAATTGATCCTTTAAAAAAAAAAAATGGATCTTTTTTGGGTTCTTCAGATTGACGCTGGAAGAGAAGTACGCGCTGGTGCGGAGCATTGGAGAGGAGTGCATCCAGGAGGAGGAACTCAAGAATCTGCTCGCAAAAAAGCCGAGCCCCGTCTGCTACGATGGATTCGAGCCCTCGGGGAGGATGCACATCGCCCAGGTATTAGCTGGGGTTTCGACAATTTACTTTCTCGAGTTTTGATTTGTAGAATGTTGAGTTATGAACTTGTAATATTGTTGATTAGTAATTTGATGATCCAGTAATCTATATTTATTTGCATATTAGAGATGAATCACCCTGGATGGTATAACGGCGACTGGACCCAGTTTTTTCGTGTTGTGATGGGCATGGAGTTGTGGACAAATAGGGTTTTCGACTAATTTCTACCCACATTTTTGGAGGTATGTTTATTCACCCCTCCTATAGGGAGGGGGTTAGATTATTTTGTTAAGAGGATCACAAAAGTGATGGAAGTTGCAACAAGGAATTTTAGAGGCTCACGATTCGGGATATAGCCCTGGCACTCTGGCAGGAACAAATGGAGAAGCAGACCCGTTAAAACACAAGCATGAATTACGGGGATAGTGCTTGTTACCGTAAGCTAAGCTGGCTTTTCCAATGACAAGCTGAACTAATCTATCCGTTGTACGATTCTGTGGGTGGTGGTTCCTTTGCATCTTGACTCTGGAACCTCGACTCGGTTGGATTCTTCATATACGAATGAAATTGTGTTTATTTTGGATTTAAATTATGGAAGAATGTATTAGTTTGTCTTTTCTTAGTTAAAGTGCCGTTGGTATACCTAGTTTCAGAAATGCAAGACCTGACTATTATTGTATAGTGAATACACCTTCCCTCATACGCCCAAGGGGTCTTGCCCTAGTTTAATTTTGGAGCAATGCTATTCTGCCATCTGGTCTACATCTGGATGGTGCCATCCTGGCGTGGCAGCTGACAAGACCGTCCCTTTATGTGATGACCATTCGGGGCTAGGTGCAAAGTGCGGCTGTGATCAGTGCCACATATGGATGGACCGATCCGGATGGAAACCAGGATGGTTGAATAGCATTTTTGATAATTTTGTGAGGATCTTGCATTGACTCGTTTGCATGTCAGTCACCTGATCGGCTGATGATCTCCTTTTTGTTGAAGGGCAATTGATTTATGATCCTGCATTGATTGATGAATGTCTTAGGTCAGCATTTGATTTTAAGATGATTTATGTTTCTTGTGAATTATGTACATTTTGGTACATGTCTTATGCTTTGATATTAAGGAAGTAATAGTCCAGTTAGGTTTCTTAGGGCTAGATTAATTGTCTTAGGTCTTATATGTAAATTATTTCCTCCAGAAATACTTTTAGACATTGTTTTAAAATGATAGGATATGGGTGTACACTATTCCATGGTTGCTTAGTGAAGGCCAACATCAAGGTTATTTAGTGGTCCAGATGCCATAGGCGTTTTTGTGGTGTAAATTCAATCCTTTTTTATGGTGTATACCGTGTATCAACAATTGTAAACTAGAAACTTATAGCTTCTCCAGATTAGAAATGTCGATGATGACTGGTCTCTCCGTACTTTTCTTCTAGCTAGGTGGTTTTGCATATTAAATGTGGTATTCTACTGGCTCATTATTCCATGTTACTTGCTGATTTATACACTAGTTGTCAGATTCATTCAATACCAATATTGTACATTTTCTAGATCCTTTGTGGTCCATCATCATGTTTGCAACATTCTTCAATTCCACTTACAGTATGGTCATTTATCATTTAATATAGGTTTTTTTTGCATATAGCCCTCCTGAAACTAGGCTAATTGCATATTAACTCCTAGAAACTTCAATTTACATATCGATCATTGAAACTAGATTATTTGTGCAAATCGACCCCTTGGATTAATTGACGTCTATTTGGGGGGATATTCTAGATATATTAGTGTAGGGGTGGACATGGGCCAGGTCGGGTTCGGGCTCGGCTTGGTCAGGCCTAAGCTTTCCACGGGTTGGACTGGGCTCGACTCGATTCGGGCCTCGATTTTTCATCCCAATCCCGGCCCACTCGATCCATATGCATCCCTACATAGAGGAAAATTATAAGTGGGTCCCCCATGATGTGGGTTCAATCTTGACTTGGTGTGCAAAACGGCTCGTTGGCTCTTTTTCCCACTATTAAATAATAATAAAAAATCAGAAAATCAATGGGGTCGGGTTGGGCTTGGTCTAATAAGTGCAAGCCCAAGCCTGGACCACAAATTTAATCGAGCCTAAAAATGCAGCTAGTCGAGCCTCTACACTTAGGCCTAGTGGTGTTCATTGGTTCGCGTTGACTCGGTAGTCGCTATACCTAACCGAACCAATCTATTTGGTTCGGTTTAGATTGGGTATTTTTTAACATTTGGTTTGGTTCAGTTCGGTTTCGAAAATAAAAACCGGCTAAGTTCGGTTCGGGTCCGGGTTGTGAGGATTTTAACCCGATCCAACCCAACCCGAATCACTGACAAGACTAGTATTTAAGAACCTTTAGATGTTAATCCCTATAACCATTCACAGTGCGGAGTAAAACCCTAAATTCCTAGTGTATATATGACTTAACAGGCTAATAGCTACCAGTTCACCCTTCCATTATACCAATTTCCACGTCTACCTTACCCACCATATGATAATTTTTTAACCTCCATCCCGTTAATTTCCAAGCCAGTATTTGGATTGCATTGAGCCATCGTCAACTCGTCGTGCATCCCCCTTCTTCCAGTGGGGTAGGAGCATAGGTCCCATTTTTTAGGTGGGGTAGGAGCATAAGAGGCCATTGTTTATGCATATATTCTTTTTTATCTTTTTATTTGGGCATTATTATTTCTTCATTTGCTTATGTCAAAAGTTATATCTTTCTATTATGGATAAAAATGTTGTTTATAATAAGAGAAATAAAAGAATTTGAAAGACCCTATTTGAGTCATTTGACTATCTAGCAATTTGACTTACCTGTAGAACCGAACCGAATCAAACCGAACTTTTCCGGTTTGGTTTGGTTAGGTTTCACTTTTGGAGAACCGGTCGACTTCAGTTCGGTTCCAAACTTTTCAAAAAACCGAACGAACCCGACCCATGAACACCCTTACTTAGCCCAGGTCCTATATATGGCCGGGCCAGGCCATAGGGGCCCATGTCCTCCTCTATATTCGTGTTTCGACTATTATCTTCATATGTCGGTTTTACTGGGACATCTGCCCTTAGTTTACTTGAAGATGGAAAGTGAGGCTTAGTTAACTTGAAGAGGGAAAGTTAGACCGTGCGAATCACACAAAAAACCTGAATTAGGCCAAATAGATGTCAGATTACTTGAGGGGTCGATTTACACTAGTAATCTAGTTTTCAGGGATTGGTATGTAAATACAAAATTCCAGGGGTTAGCATGCAATTAGACTGGTTTCGAGGGGGCTATATGCAAAAATCCATTTAGTATATCGATCAAAGGCATTGTAGATGAAAGGCTAAATTATTCTTGCACTCTGCTTAATGTTTAAACTATAGTGTTCACTTCTCAACGGGATGTTTATCCACTTCTGCACAGGGTGTGATGAAGGCAATAAATGTGAACAAGCTGACGTCAGCTGGGTGCATTATGAAATTCTGGGTTGCGGATTGGTTTGCGCAACTAAATAATAAAATGGGGGGTGATCTGAAGAAAATTAGAACTGTTGGTCGTTATCTCATTGAGATCTGGAAAGCTGTTGGGATGAATCTCGACAGAGTCGAGTTTTTGTGGTCCTCGGATGAAATTGAACGTGGGCACTCTGAATATTGGCCTCTTGTGATGGATATAGCTCGGAAAAACACACTTCCTCGGATAATAAGGTGTGTTATGCCTTGACCGTCCACCGTATCTCTCATACATATGCTTGAGTTTTTAGAATATTTTTAATTGCTGTTGGTAATAAAACCCTAGAGTTGCATTTCAAATCATCAGCTTTAAGTTGAGACCAATTTATTGTCATGCAGGTGTAGTCAAATCATGGGCCGAAGTGAACAGGATGAGTTGACCGCTGCCCAGATTTTGTATCCATGCATGCAATGTGCTGACATTTTTTTTCTGAAGGTTGCTCCTTCCAATATTTATGCCTTCTCACGCATTTTAACTTGCTGTCTTTCTTTCTTCTGCATTTGCCCTAGATTTTATTATCAGCAGTTCCTTTTAGTTTCTTCCTTTCCCTCTTTTCCCTTGTTAGTATCTAGTAAGATAAGCCTGCCATCGTGACACACATTTTTGTAATTGTTTATGATTTTACAGGCTGACATTTGCCAGCTAGGCATGGATCAGCGGAAAGTGAACGTTCTTGCAAGGGAGTACTGCGATGACATTAAGAGAAAAAACAAGCCTATTATTCTGTCACACCGTATCCTACTTGTTATGAGATTTTTTTTCTTCTATTGAGAACCAATGGGTTGCTATTCAAACGATAATTATGGGGCCATAACTATGGATGATATTCAGACATGCTACCTGGATTACAGCAGGGGCAGGAAAAGATGTCAAAAAGCGACCCGTCTTCTTCAATTTTTATGGAGGATGAGGAGGTATGTACTCTGTTATGTGAAACAATATTTTATAGTTTTTAATTTATGTGTTGATTTTATGTTATTTGCATGGGTTGCACATGCTCGGGGGTTCGCACTGGCTCTGCCCAGCACACTAGCATGCACAGTGTCGCATTAAGCCTGCCCAATGTCTAGGCTCTGAAATCTATCAGCAACTTATCCAGCATTGTTGGGAATTGGCTTTTGCCATGCTCTTCTGTAAACTCTTCATGCCTCTTCAATCATTGTTATCACTTATTAAGTTTGGGCAGTAGCCCAAAATTTATAGATCATCACATTTTTTAGACATTTATCACAAAGCCAAAATTTGATGCTAGATCTGCAGACTCGCGAGTTTGTATGATGGCAAAGACTGAGATAGCAAAGGCATATCTAATAAATTGAGAGAGATGAATATACAAGGTTGATATGAAAATAACATCATATGACTTAGGCCAGTTGTGCCCCCGGTGTTCCACAGCTAAAAGATAATTAGGGGTTAACAAGGCTAGCTGAAATCTTTCTAGGGTGTCTTGAGATATTATGTTGGAGTTGACCGTAAGAGTAGGTCGCCTTTTTTTTTGTTCTCTTGTACCACCTGAGTAGGGGGAGTGCTCCTTTTTACACCTCTTTATGTTTTCAACATCCATAGCTATACAGCCATTCTAAAATATGAGATGATTTTGAAATCTAAATGGACATGATATTGAAATTGCTTTTGTAATTTATCTTTATCGAGGTCTCATGTAGATCTTGCCCTCATGTGGATTTTCTTTCCTGCAGGAGATTTTAATTTTAGTGTCATGATGTTGACTTCTTGTTGTTAAATGTTGTCCAAGTGTTCTCTTGTTTTAGTGCCACCTTTCTCTATTATTTCTTGGTGTTGCAACCGATGAGACAGTTGGTTGGATTTTCTTGCAGGTTGAAGTCAATTCTAAGATAAAGAAAGCTTACTGTCCACCAATGGTTGTGGAAGGAAATCCTTGTCTAGAGTACATCAAATTCATCATTTTCCCATGGTTTGGAAATTTTGAGGTTGTTCGACAAGAAGAAAATGGTGGAAACAAGTGAGTTCTTTGATCATTGTTTTTTTTTTCCGGGTACATCTCTGCTATGATTATAATCTTTGGTTACTTGTTGGGAACATTAATTCGGTGTTCATATGCAGTCAAAGTTGGTAGTCGGCCCTAGTCGGCCAAGGGCCGACTAGGACTAGTCGGGACTAATTCGGTCAAAACTTATTCTAACCCCTCCCCCCCTCCCTAAACATATATGATATATGAACTAGCATAAATGTCAATAAGTATATGATATTAGTCGGTTAATAACAATACATACCTTCACTCTTCACAGCATGGGTATAAATACATAAGTAACAGTCTAACATAACACAGTTGTATTGGCTTCATGCCCATGTCAAAAGACTCAGAACTAAGAATTCATCACAATATTTGTTTGTTGATGTTTAATCAGTGAACAACCCAATTTTAATTATAGGGTTATATGGATATCAACAAATAAACTAATTATTTGTCTATGTTTTTATCTGAGATTCTCAGGTGCTCAACAGATGATTACAGGGAAGAGCCATAGTTGTGAGTCTTGCAACTCAAGACTTTGAGCCAATGTAAAAAAATACAAACAAAATTGCTTGCAAAGACTCATTTCAAAAAAAAAATTTGCTTGCAGAATGCTGCCTGGGGACTAGTCGGCAGTCGTTAGTCGGGGACTAGTCGGGATTCCGCCCAGCAATGACGGAATCGAAATTAATCGGTCGGCAAAATGCCGCCCAGGGACTAGTCGCCGATTAGTCCCGACTTTGATAGCATACTTCATACTTCGGTCCTGCAACTTATGGTTCTACAACCTATTGTGCTGCATTTTTAGCTGATAATCAACATTTCGGCCTGCATGTATTAGGAATTGATCCGTAGCTTCCTTTTTTGAGAGGCATGCCCACTCTCATGTGATCCTCCCACCAGATTATATTGTAAACAGTCATTATTTTTTCTTAATAATTTTATAGAGTATGCCTTTCATATTTAGCAGATTTTCATCAGCATGTGCTTCATTATTCTTATATCTGTAATATCTAATGTGATGACATTTGTTTTCCAGGACATTCACTAGCATGGAAGAGCTAATTGTGGAATATAAAAGTGGGGCATTGCATCCAGCTGATGTAAAACCAGCTCTCTCAAAAGCACTAAATCAAATATTGCAGGTAACTGTTCTTTATTTGGTTAATGTTTTAAACAATGAAAATTTGTGACATTTCTGTTTATGAAAATGTCCCGGAACCATCCACCGCGAGTAAAACCCTTTGAAAACATGGATCTAAAACTCCAAAAGTCCAAAACGAAGATCGATTCAAAAATCGAATACATACGAAGATGAAACGTGTGTGATTTGTGAATACAAAAACTTCAAAACACGATTTAAACTTTTTGCGAATGTGAGAATGCATCGAAACTCTGAGAACTAATACAAAAACATGATGCAACCTCTAAATGATAGACACCAACCACATATGTATGGAAAGTGAAAACCATCATCTCAAATCCAATGAAAATGTACATGCATGCAATGATATACCTTAGCGATCTTTGCACTGCATTGGTATGATTCTGAGCGAACGCTTGAACACTATATCTTCGACGTCTTCAGGGGTTTGTGTAGAAGTATGTAAAACGCACAAGATAACCTCACATCATGGACTTAATTCACATATATCCGAAATATGTTTTATGTCAAAGTATAAGCCAATTGAAGGAGCAACCAATACTGCGGTTTTAAGGGGGATGGTGGCCTGTCAGAGGGGAAGGCGGATCAGAGTGATTCAATGGTCCATCGAGGTGGCTGCCGGAGGGGGCGAGTATGATCTCTCTCTCTCTGCGTGTGGTCGTGAGATTCGGGAGGAAATTGGACGTTCGCCATCGTGACCGTATCCCACACGATCGAATGACTGCCAGCTTTGAATCGGACGACTGGGACCTGGTAGCCCAATTTGAAATTGGGTTGTCAACCGATACCCTGTATATATCTATACACGTACCATTGTTGTATCGTATTCTATTTTTTTTCTTCAAGAATTGTTGTATCAGCATATTGTTATCGCATTTTATATGGATCATTTATCCCAATTCATGCTTCATAGTGAAGGGCCTAGTTGTGGGTTTTAGTTAGTTGAACCAATAAGGTGCATCAAGTAAAACTTGCACATCAGCTATGAGACTGCTGTGGTGGAAGGATGAAGTTAAATTACATGTGGCATTACTTGACAAGTATCCATGATATTGTATATATATTCGATGAAGGCCATAATAGGTCTCTGCAAAGATAAGGAAGTTTAAAATTTATGTTGGAAGGATTTGGAAAGTGCAAAGTGAGTAAAATATAGGTAATACTTTTGTAGATGTTTAGGAAATAACAAGCCAAATATAAGAATAAGACCTGGCTGCAATCCCATGTGCAAGCCTGAAATGCACAACTTGGTCCGTCTCCATTTGTGCATAATTTCAAGTAAAAAACCCCCCAAAACTAAACACTATGCTACAACACCCACACTCCCCACCTACCACCCTTTTTTTTTTCCTTCTCATTTTTTGTCCTCCACCATCCTCCCACCTTTCCTCATCCGCCTTTGTTACGCTCATACCTTCTCACTCCTTCCTTTGCTTACGCCTCTCTAATCCTTTGCTTCGAACTCTGTCTCTCTCCTTCTCACACTTCCCCAGATCTGTTGTCACACCCCTTGTACAGAAGCCTGCTTACAATTGCGCAGCCATAATCCTCTACGGATCCACCTCCTTTCTCTGCCTTCTTCCTCTGCATCCATCCTACACTTTGCATAGATCCTACACGTTTAGGAGGGATGTAGAGCAGGGTGGAGACGATGGAGGGAGGACCGTGGATGAGGGGAGGCAGATGAGGGAGGGAGGACAGCGGAGGAGGGAGGGTAGTGTAACTTTTAGTTTTAGTTTTTTTCGCCCCTATTTTTTAATTGGAATTATGCGCCAATGGGGAAGTGCCATATCGCCCAGGGTTGTAGCCAAAGTGTTTGTTCTTTATATAAACTGCATCAAAGAAGAGCCTGGCGCTAAATTGTTGTGTTACAGTGAAATGACTATCTTAATTGTGGGTAGTTAGTTACCTTAACGTGTAAATCGATAAATTTTATTGAGTTAGCTAAAATCTGGTTATTTCTTCTCGGGAAGTGCTTAGGATGATATATAAATGTTTTTCAAAGAGATTTGTTTTGATCTATAGGACATTTACCTTATCAACCTTTTTTCCTCCCCTGCCATTGTAGAAATATATATATTTTTTATTTAGTGGCGATGGGTTTTTGACTCGTCTAGTGGCGATCTCTGTTTGTTCCGGCTGGGAGGCGGCTGGTGTAGCTAACGCTAGGTGGTGGGTTTCCCTTGTGTTCATGCTGGCATGTGGCGTCTCCTGGGGGTCCGATTGTGACCCCCTTCTATTAAACAAAAAAAAGAAAAGAAATTCCATCTGACTCGACCCTTTAATTTGACTTTCAGCCTGTCCGCGATCATTTCAAAAACAACAAGGAGGCCAAAGAACTACTGAAAACTGTGAAGGTACGACGGTGGCTTCTTAAAACCAAAAACATATTGTTATCACTCATTACTGCTTAATCTGGTAACAAGTTAGTCTTTACGTGGGACGGACCGTTCCCGAAAACTCACCATCGAACTTTTTTTTTTGGCAGGCGTACAGAGTTACCCGGTGATTTTCTATCATCCGTAGGGATTTATACACCTCATTTCAGATCTCAGCCCTACTGCATTGTGTTCAACAATGAAATGAGCAACTGTGGACTTGAGCTTTCAGTCTGTTGATCTTTTTTGGGTACTTGGTAATTGTAATGCTGTTCTTACTGAAGTCCTAACCTTGTAAGGCTCTCCAATTAGTGGTGGCAAAATCTTCAAACACCGTGCTCGCGACAAGTTATCCGGTGGAACCGGTGTGTACGCTGATGCGGTGGAATGCTAGCTCGCAGCCTACATGTGGACGTGGGACCCACCCGTGAATCGCAACGTCTCTTGGAATCCAGATTAAGTTTTGGTGGTGGCGGCATCCGGGGGATGGTGCTGCGAATGTTACCCCGGAAAAAAGATTTGTGCACCTATGATTGATGACGAACCCATATTCGAAGAATAAGAACAAGTAGTAGATTGGCAAATGTTTCCTTTGTTATTGGTATGGATCACAGATTTGTAGTCGATGCCGTAGAGTCCAACAGAGGTTTGGCTCTCTTTTGAAAAAAAAAAAATCAAATCGGTATTACCGTAGGCTCACTGAATTGTCAAACGACTCAAACACACTTGGTCTCATCGATCCGGTTCGACTCCTCTGCACTGATGATAGTCTGCCCGTCGATAGCTGACGATTTAGGGAGCCATTTAGGGAGCGACGAGTGGCGATCCGAAAATCAACGGCAAGGATTTAGGGCCATGGGATGAAACAAGGGGGAATGCCACCACCCCCAGCAGCCGCCCACCACCTGTTGCCACCTCACTGTAACCGTCGGGCACCGTATCTGTTGGCTACTGCAGTCGATCGACCGACCACTGACTACCTGTAGCCTGTGCGGTGATGTGTGGTGGCCGGCGGCAGCAGCTGGTGGTGGGTGACGACCAGGGTTGGTGGCAACCCCGTTGGGTTCATCTCATGGTCATAGATCATGACCATCGATTTTTGGATCGTCACTTATCACTCCCCAAATTATCAGCAAACGAAAGGGAAGAGGATCTCCTATATTGCTAGAATCAACGGGCTGCCTGGTGGTGCCTTTTCGTATCTCCTATGTTGGAGAGGTTATGTGTTCGACTCCTAGTATGGACACCGTGGAGCGAACTTTTCCTCAAGGCCATTGTGTGGGCCTGTTTGTGTGTGTGAATCCTGACCGTTGATGTCATGTTCATGGGATCATCGAATTAGTAAATTGCACCTGCTGCCTCCTCTGTTTCGACATCCGGACCTCTTTGAGCCCTTGCTCTAGTGCCATCGCCCGGTCAGTCGGCTGAACCGAGTCTCGGTCGCACTGGGTTTCTAGGCCAGGTTAATGAGTATATCAATTCGACAAACGAACAACGGCTACAGGTGACTGTAGATAACCTTCCTTAATTTTTTTTTAAGGATAAAAAAGAATTTATTAGAGTTTCAAAGAAGGGAGGAGAAATACAATCCAGACTGAACTCTGCATGAGTAAGCATCATTCCCAAGGCCCTACACATAGGGCTCCAAATACAAGATCATCCTTAGGTGATCGACCATACACAAATGAGGTTTTTCCCATAAAGGCACCCAACTCTGATATTGCTAGGAATAGACCCAGTTGTTTTTTGCATTACTTTTCTGATCATTTTTTTTTGTTTCGGACTAAAATACCCTCGAGGCTTATAAAAGGGTTTCACTCCCAATTTCATAGAAATATATGACTCTGCTTCACTGATGATCCGTCTTCCCCTTTTGATTGCTGACGCTTTAGGAAGAGACACGTGGTGCATCTCATTTCAATGGCCACGATTGGGCCATGGGATTATTCATAGAGGGATGCCAATACCACGACCGACTGTAGCCCATCATCGGCCGTCGTCGCCCGTCCGTTGCCGTTGACCACCGACGGGCACCTCATCGGCGGGCACCTCCCGCCGACGACGCCACCTCATCGGCCACCACACGTCGCCCGTCCATTGTCGTTGACCACTGATGGGCACCTCACCCGACGGGCACCTCCCGCCGACGACGCCACCCCATCGGCCACCACACGTCGCCGTCGTCGTCGGCCGCCACACCCACCGACCACCGGTTACCTGCAGCCGCCGCCCCGTCGGCCGCCACACCCACCGACCACCGGTTGCCTGCGGCCGCCGCCCCGTCGGCCACCACCCGTGGTGGCCGATGGGGCAGCGAGGGTGGTGGCCAGCAGCGATGGCGGTGGGTGGTGGCCGATGGGGTGTCGGCCATACCGAACTTGCCTCTAGCTCTTATTTCTATCTTCCATTTCACTGCGGCGCGCCGTAGAAAGCACTGACGCATTTCATTGTGTTGCCGCAATAGAGTGTATTGGCGCATCAGTGAAATGCCCTGGCGCACATGGGCCGACGCATCAGTGAAGTATTCCGGAGCATTTCACTGATGTGCTTGTGCACCGACGCATTTCACTGATGCACCGACGCATTTCACTGATGTGTCGGCGCATTATGTGCATCAGTGCATTTCAATGGCTATGATTGGGCCATGGGATGAACCATATGGGGATGCCACCACCACCTGCCGTTGCTATGCCGTGCCGAATTTGCCTCCGAATCTCATTTCCATTTCTCATTTCTTCCCTCTTGTTTATTATTTTTACATTACATTCATTCAATCTTCCATTAAAAGCTACTGATGGTGCATACTTCATTTTGTGCTCAACTTTGGACGGTCTCGTAGAAGATCACCCGAGGATCGCAATGCCTCCGAAATCACTGAATTCCAATGAGAAACGAATAAATTATACCATGTCGAACTTGCCTCCGGCTCTCATTTTTATCTCCCATTTTACTTTGTTGCCACAATAGAATGCGCCGGAGCATTTCACTACAAGCTGTAGTAGAATGCGCCAGAGCATTTCACTATAGGTCGCAGTAGAATGCGTTGTAGCATTTCACTGCGAGACGCAGTAGAATGCGTCGGAGCATTTCACTGCCGGCCGTAGTAGAATGCGCCAGAGCATTTCACTGCGGGCCGCAATAGAATGCGTCGAAGCATTTCACTACAGGTCGCAGTAGAATGCGCCGGAGCATTTCACTGCGAGACGCAGTAGAATGCACTGGAGCATTCCACTGTAGGTCGCAGTAGAATGCACCGGAGCATTTCACTGCGGGACATAGTAGAATGCGCCAGAGCATTTCACTGCGACCCGCAGTAGAATGAGCGGCGCATCTTCACTGATGCACCAACGCATCTTCACTGATAATTTGGTGCATCTTCACTGATGTGCTCGTCGCTATCGACCACCGGCGAGCACCTCCCGCCGATGACGCCACCCAGTTGGCCACCACTGCTACCGTCGGCAGTGGCCACCGATCACTGGTTGCTAGCCGCCACCGCCTCGGCGGCCACCACCCACGATGGTCGATTGGGCAGCGAGGGTGGTAGCCAGCGGCGATGGCGGTGGGTGGTGACCGATGGGGCGTCAACAATGTCGAACTTGTCTTCGACTCTTATTTCTTTAATTTCTTTCACTGTTTTTACTTTTTACGTTACATTCATCCAATCTTCCATTAAAAACTACTTGTGGTATTGACTTCATTTATCCTCGTCTTTAGATGATCTCGTAGAGGATCACCCGAGGATCGCAATGCCTTCAAAATCACTAAATTCTGATGAGAAATGAAGAAGGTACATCGTGTCGAACTTGCCTCCGGCTCTTATTTTCATCTCTCATTTCTTACCACCTACCACCGCCACTGTCCGCTCGCCGCTAGCTCGACGGCAAGGATAGGGGTGGGACTTGGGTGGGTTGAAGGGTCTGCCCGTGCCCAACCCAACTTGTACAAACCTTATCCCGTTTTGTCCGTGGAACCCGGGGAACCCGTGGAAGCCCAACCCATGCTTGCCCATTCTAGTTGCTCTGGTTCCTCGGGTTGCCCAATTTGCAAAATAATGGGCGGGTCGCCCAATTAGAAATGCTTGTGCACATAAATAGATGGAAAAAAAAACCCAACAGATTTTTGAATTGGATAAAAAAAATATTTGAATTGCATAACAAAAACATAAAGTCCAACCCATATCCTCACATATTTCAAAGGAATTCTTAGCATTCAGCATCAAAGAGACAGTCTTTGATTTCCATAAAAAAAAACTATCAAAGCATTCAACCTTAGTGTGTCACTTCCTCAGGTTCCTCGGGTTGGGAAGATCGGTGCCCAAACCCGTCCAAATTGAAATCGGATTGATCTTTTTTTGTCCAAACCCGTCCAAGTTTTTAACTAGCTTTTCCCATGTTTGTTCATTGTTCGGGTTGGGCTGGTCGGGTTCGGGTCAGACCCGCCCAAGTCCCACCCCTAGGCAAGGACTCGCTATATACTTTACGCTATTTAAGGGTGTCGGGGATGAAAAATGACATCATCCCAACGATATTTGGCGACGAGAGACGGTTGAAGCGAGAAAAAAATCAAAATGGAGAAGATGAACATACTTTTTATTTATTTTATTTTAGTCATAAGGGTAAAATGGTCACAAAAGTGCAACAGATGTTCGTAAGTGACATTTGGCACGTGTTGAGGGCTAGAAAAGTAATGCAAAAAGCAACCGAGTCTATTTCCAGTAATACTTATGAGTTGGGGTCATTATGGGAAAAACCTCTACACAAATACTTCAAAGAAAAAGCCGCTAGCCTACCTGGTCTGACTAGGAAGACTAAAATGCACATCCATAGAGCCTGATTCACTCCAATCCTACCTGATCATCTACGACCATCGTACTTACCTTGTGGTCTGGCCGAAGTGCTAGGTCTCTCTAGTGGCAAAGCTGTAAATTCGTCAAAAAGTAGTTTTCGCAATGCGAAAAATTCGAGAACCCTGTCAAACTAGGATTTTGAACATAAGAATATGTTAAATAGACATGGCCTCGAGAAACGTAAAACTGATAAAAATATCAAAACGCACGCAAATTGAGTAAAACGATTTCACAAACGAAAACACAAACACAAAACCCCTTACATCCGGAAGTCCACAATCGAGATGTGAGTGAGCGGGTGTGCGAGCTAGACAGTCTGATCATATGCTGATTTTTTGTTGAATTGCTGATCTGATACTGTACTGTTGTGGATACACATGCTATCCTAACTCACAAGTTGCACCAAACTCACCAAGTCGGTTTTGCCCTTCCAAATTTTGCTAACAAAATAAATGTACAACATATACTGTAACATTACAATGGCATATCTTATGCGTTGTCGATTGAATATCGTTTATATCATGATTTCACTACTACCCAATTTAGGAAACAAAACAAAAAATTTCACCTAAATGGTACCTTCTAGTATCTTTTAGCTTACAATCGCAAAATTTTCATTTTTCTCATGGTACTCTCCGTCAATAGTTGTGTCCCCACACTCCTGCTTGAAATGGGGCAGCTGATAGGAGACATCATCACACTCTTAAGACTGATCGTGTCATCATTTCTGTTGATATTCCATACCAGCTTTTGGTGAATGATGTTCTCACTTCTGTCTATCATGTTAATCTTACTTCCTCCTATGTCCTCTCAGGTCATGTTGTTTTTGACTAGTTGTACTCTACCTTGCATAACTGCATCATGTTTCAACGTTTGGACACACATGTTTTGTCTTGTTTTCCCCAAGTAAATGCATAAAGTTGTCAATTCACTAGTTATGGGTGTATTTGTGTGTGTGTGCGCGCGCGCTCATTCGTGTTGGATGACCACTAGTAGTCAACATCTATACGAGTCTGGATTCTATGCTTAGGTTTGAACCAAGGACCTCCTTACTAAGAGGAGTGCCATCTACTAGACTTCATTGGATGATTGATATATGTCATTGCAAGCATGGCTTACTTAGGTTTTCTCTTAAAGCTAATACATGAGTCCATCCACAAAAGCACTAGTTTAATGTTTTTGTCTTCTAGGCACTCTATGTGATGAAGAATTCTTCATCGACAAACACCCTACAATTTTTTGTTGGAAAAAATCCAATGATAGAGGTTAGCAATGGAAGCAATTTGACGATCGAAAGACTGCATGGTGCGCGTTACACAATTAAAATTTTCATTGACACTAATCTACATGTGTGTCCCTAACGGCAATCTAGCGATGCGAATATCTAGCATGCATGCAATTCGAATCTCTGCTAGATCTACATGTTAGAGTATTGCATATATTTCGGGCGGAACTTTTAACCGCGGATAATTGTCTTCTTTGTCGATGGAGATAAAAGATAGCCCATGAAGAAGCCGATGGTATGCGAGGAGATGAATCATTCTTTGTTCACCTGATCTCACACGATGTACAATGCACTAATAAAAGGGTTTCTGAGTGCCCCCTTTTGTTAGCCATTCTCCTTCTATGAAACACCACGTGAGAAAGACGAGTCAAGGACCGAAGTCGCAAGCAAGGGAGAGAGACGAGAGATGGAGAGGAGGGGTCAGGCAAGGCTTGCACTAGTAGCTGCCGCCCCTCTCCCCTTGCTCTTTTATAAGGCCCTTAGGATAAGGCTCCTAATGGATAGGGCCGACCACCCTTTTATCTCTCTCTTTATCTCTCTCTTTCTTACTTTTAGGAGTGGAAAAGACTGAGTCAAACCCCTAAACCCTATCCCTGTGGCTGGCCCCTATAATAGAGGTAACAACCTCCTAAAATCTAGGGGGTCGGCCTTGCTAGTCTCCTAACACATAGGGTCGCCCCCATAGTGCATGGTGATGCTTGGGTTTACCAAAATGCCCTCAAGGCACTAGTTGGTCGTCCCATATGTACAAGAACTTGCATAACACACATAAGTGGAGGGCACTAGTGATTTCACTATTCATAGGGGTGCTTTTAGTAAACACATAGGGTGCCCTTGGTAAAGTCAACTAGTCAACTCGTAACATGTCCCGGTGCATCGCACCCATGAGAAGGAGTCCACTTATGGTAAAGGATGACTACGTATGTCTCTGTACCACTCTAGAGTTTTTCTTGAGTACACACACAAAATTATGCATCTACCGTGCACACACAGAGCGTAAGGTTGGACTTCTTGTTTCCTCTAATTGTGTCATGTGTTTTGAGAAGATGATTCAAGGACTGTACATAATGTGGATAAGGTAGAACCTTAAGGGACTAGAGTTCATAGCTTCCAACTTAGACTTGATCAACATACTACCTGAGTGTACCATCGATCCTCTAAGTCTTAGTTAACATGCGTAGCCACGCAGAGTATGACGCATGCTACACTTTAATTCTCTCGGACTTACTATGTTCTTCTGTATATCCCTGCTCTCCACTTAGTAGTGGTAAACTCACTGTCCCTCAACTTAGTGCCATGACACGACTCAAGCGATGGAGAATACTGTCAAACTCGAGTGCTCATATGATTTGATTTCTTTCAGGTTAACTATACACGTCGTACCTCTAATTATCATGCCGAGTAACCAGATCTGCTCAACAGTCCAACTGATGACCATCAGGCCTGTGTTTAATACGATGCAAGTTAGACCAAGAAACACACTTCCCATTAGGGTATGAATGGCCAGTAGGAGTGGCATGCTAATGCGATACTGGCCAGGCCAGGTAACCCAATATTGGAATTGGTGAGGTCCATAACTCGTAAAACTTATAATTTAGCTGTATATGGTTAATAGCTTACGATTGCATCTTGGTAAGTACCTTAGTATGTGCTCTGATTATAGAATAGAGAGCCATGACTATATGGTAATCCACTTGAATGTGAGACTTAATGGTCTGATCCTATATAACCTAAATTCGTTCATAACTCTAATTAGGGTTGGTCGTCCTACCAGGATAAGCTGTTAGAATGACAGAGCGTGGGTGTCTCCACTATGATCATTACCAGGCACAGTATCTGTGGCCGAACAGAACCAACATAGTGCATATATCCGTGAGCAGACATCGATGCATTAAGCCATAATTCTGCTTAGGGTAAATGGTCATAAACCCTTAGGAACCATGACTGGTGGGCTAACTAGTTGTGTGGTGCTTTGGTGCACTAATATGTGAGGGTCTAGTTACATGACCCAAAACAACAATGTGCTGGGTTACTCGGCTGGGGTCGCATCAGCATGGCATTACTGTAGGCCATCTACAGCCTTAACGGGAGATGAGTTCCTTGGTCTGACCTACGTCGTATTAAACCCAGGCTTGATGGTCATCAGTTGGATTATTGACCGGATCCGGTTACTCGACAGGGTAATAAGAAGTACAACGTATGTGGTCAACCTGAAAGGAACCGAGTCATATCAGCACTTGAGTTTGACGATATTATCCATCGCTCAAGTCGCGTCATGGCACCAAATGGAGGGACATCGGGTTTACCATTACTAATCGGAGAGCATGGATATACGGGAGAACATAGTAAGTTCGAGGGGATTGAAGTACATCATGCGTCGTACTCTAGGTGGCTACACAGGTTAACTCAGATTTAGAGGTTGATGGTACACTTAGGTAGTATGTCGATCGAGACTAAGTTGGAAGCTATGAACCCTGGTCCCTGAAGGTTCCACCTTATCCATATTATGTACGGTCCTTGAACCATCTCCTCGAAACACATGGCACACTTAGAGAAAGCAAAGAGTTAAACCCTATGCTCCGTGTGTGCGTTGCACTAGTAGGTAGATGTGTAACTTCGTATGTGTGCTAAAGGGCAACCCTAGAGTGGTACAGAGACATACGTAGTCATCCTTTACCACAAATAGACTATGTTATATGGATGCGATGCACCAGAACAAGTTACGAGTTGACTTTACTAGGGGCACCCTTTGTGTTCACTAAGGGCACCTTGGTAAATAGTAAAATCACTAGTGTATCCCATTTATGTGTGTCTTGTAAGTTTTCGTGCATGAGGGATGGCCAATTAGTGCCATGGAGGCATTTTGGTAATACTAGCATCACCATGGACTAGGGGGGCCGACCATAAGTGCTGAGAGACTAGTAAGGCTGCCCTCTAATATCTAGGAGGTTGTTATCTCTATTATAAAGGCTGTCGTATAGGGAAAAGGATTAGGGTTTGACTTGGTCTTTTCCACTCCTACAAGTTAGGGAGAGATACTAAAGGGAGAGATAGAGACCAAGAGAGAAGATAAAGGGGGCCGGCCTTAGGTATTAGAAGACTAATTCTGTGACGACCAAGATCCAATAGGCCAAGAGCCAAGAATTCTGAGGCTGTGATGCCAAGATGGATAAGGTGAGGTGTATAAGGCCATGAATTAGTCCCACATTGCTTGGAGAGAAGGAGATCCTGAGCTACTTATATAATTTTTTCTCCCAAATATAAAAGACGCGTTTTAAAACCGTGCACCGCTACGGATCTCGTAAGAACTCCATAGTTAAACGTGCTCGGGCGAGAGTAGTACTAGGATGGGTGACCTCCCTGGAAAGTTCTCATAAAACGGATAGTATCTTGTGTGTTTGGGGCGGATATTACAAAATGGTATCAGAGCTGGTTCTCCTTGGCATGGGGGGTCTAACCCTACACGAGGACATGTAGCCCTAAGGGGGGTGGATTGTGACGACCAAGATCCAATAGGTCAAGAGCCAAGACTCCCGAGGCTGTGATGTCAAGATGGATGAGGTGAGGTGTACAAGGCCATGAGTTAGTCCCACATCGTTTGGAGAGAAGGAGATCCTGAGCTATTTATATAATTTCCCCTCCCAAACATAGAATACGTGTTTTAAAACCATGCATCGCTACGGATTTCGTAAGAACTTTGTAGGTAAGCGTGCTCGGGTGAGAGTAGTACTAGGATGGGTGACCTCCCTGGGAAGTTCTCGTGCGGGCACAGGCAAAGCGGATAGTATCTCGTGTGTTTGGTGCGAATGTTACAGCTATGTTAGTCAGGTTCAGGGGTTAGACCCTGAACTTGATTTAGTTATGTAGTTATTTCTTTCTTTTGTTCTTTATATTTCTATAGAGAACCCCAATGCGATAATTTGATTATCAGTATTTTAGAGGGATGCCTTTTCCCCTCGGGTCCTAGCAACCTTGTTAGGATAGGATTCCACTAATAATATCTATTATTTAATTGATTTTTGATGACAGTGTGAACTCATAATATTCGGTTATGCCACTATTAGGACGATGCCTGATTTGTCAGGTGTCGCTATTTGACCAACATCGAAACCAATAATAAGATGGAGATCTATTATGACATCAATTGTCAAGTTTATAAAAGAGGTGCCATGGTAATGAGAGGCTTGTCATGGTGAAAGAATCCGCACGGAGATATGACTTTTAACAAGTAGACTCAGTGTAGAGATAGAATATGTATGTATGCTAGATTGTTCTTTTCGCTAGATTGACATTGGGGGGTTGTGTAGTTGTCATGCTAGATTCATACACGTATATATAGAATGTTTCGATAAAAATTTTGATATGTAAAGCACACCACCCATGATCTTCAGACCTATGCTTTGCTTCTGTTGCAGGACTCTACCATATGATTATTTTCAACACCCAACACACCATGGTTTCACCATGGTTTTGGGTTATGTAATTAGACCCTCACACATTGGTGCGCCAAAGCACTACACAACTGGTTAGCCCACCAGTTATGTTCCTCAGGGTTTATGACCGTTTCACCTTAAGCAGAAACACGGCTTAGTGCACCGATGTCTGCTAACTGATCTGTGCACCGTGTTGGTTCTGTTCGACTACAGACACCGTGCCTGGTGATGACAATGGTGAAGATATCCATATACTCTTACCCCAACAGCTAAACATGATAAGGCAACCAACTTAATCATAACTACGAACTGATTTAGGTTACATAGGACCAATCCACTTAGGGGGTGTCTGGCATGCGAAACAGCTGTTTCCCTTAATCCCCATCCAGTAAGGGATATTTTCGTCTATAGCAAAATTTAGTGTTTTTTTGATGGCTCGGTGAGTAGTTGGCAGAGAAACTCGCGGAGCGATCTTTTCACGTTCTCAATTCTTCATTTCGCCGGAACAGATATAACTCTACTTTTTAAAATCTGGAACCGACATTAGAATGGGGTGGTTCCGGATTGATGCCAAACACCCCCTTAGTCTTCAGCTCAGTGGACTACCATATAGTTATGACTCTTTATTCTAATAAGAACACATAATAATATTATGTACCAACAACCTTCTCATGTAATAACATTCATCATTGATTAATAGATCAAAAATAGAGTTTTACAAGCTGAGAACACACTAATTCCGACATTTTTTACATTCTATATTTTAGTTAGATGAGTTTTTTGGAAATATTTCAATTGATTATCATTTATTTCACATGAATGGAAGGCATTTTCATCATTAGAAGACCATGAAAAGGGTAATAATTTTGTTCTTGGATAGGATAAAATACCAACGTTGGCTATTGCATGTTGTGGAATATGAGTATTTCATAAAATTTGAGGAATTGAAATTCTAAATGAGTTTTGGCCATACTTCCTACTGCTGTAAACTACTTCTTTCACAAGCGTGTTGAGCTCATTGGCCTTCTTGTGCAAGGAAATATTCAATGGGGTATGTTAAGAACATTCAATATTCTTCTAAATTACGGCTGGCATTTCGGACCCGACACGATAAACCCGACACAAAGTTAGCGGGTCTGGGTTTGGGCTAAACGGGTTTGGGTCGTAAAAGGGTCGACACGATAGACCCGTTTAATAAACGGGTCGGGTCCTTGTTTAGGGTCTGGACACGGTAGACCCTGGAAGACCCGTTTAAAATTCACAGGTCGTGTCGGATCAGGTCGGGTCGGGTCTACCCGCAATCCGATACTATAATATATAGTATCAGCGGGTCTATCGGATAATGTCGGGTTGAGTCGGATCGGGTCAATAAACCCGTTTGGTAAACGGGTCTAACGGGTCTCATCGGGTCTACTCGTTTATAAACGGGTCGGGTACGGGTTTAGAATCTAGACACGATTAGCTAAACGGGTCGGGTCCGGGTCTAGGTCTTTTGGACACGACCTGGAACTAGACACGACACGAACCCCACCCGACACGACCCATTGCCACCACTATTCTAAATTACCAATCTATATAACAAGGGATTTGTGCTGACTAGACAAAATGAATGATGACTAGGACAAGCTGACTGGACAAAAATGAACCAAATAGATCAAATCGTGCGTTCGTTCAAAAATCAATGCACGATTTCTATTTTCCTGTCAACCAACTCCCTCCCCTTGATTTCAAATCCCGACGCATTTAAATTGTACTAGACCTCTAAAATCCCGGCCCATTTAAACTGCACTAAACCTGACCGTCCATCCCATGATCTTTGTTTGTATCAACGGCTATAAACCCGCCTGTTGAAATTTTGGCTATCCCAAACCATCAAGTCGATCTCAAGGAATCTATTGGAATAGAGACAGCTGTGATTGATCGATTATAGAGGGAGGGGGAGTTGGTTGCACCGAAGGCACCCGCTTTGTGCCAATCGGCACGGGCAAGGAAATGAGTGTCCCTATGAATGTCGGTGTTGTTGTTGAAAGTGTTTTGTTGCCAAAGGCGTTCAGATGTGTTGCCGTCGAACATGGGCGGATCTAATAGTTGGCTCGGTAGGGATATAGCCCGGCCGAGTTTTGAAAAAAACTAATCAATATTATTATATTATTAAGTACATGTCTCAGTCAGCATCAACCCAGCGAGACCCTTGGCCCCTCGTGATACGCACGTGAATCGCAATCGCCTCTGAGTCCTTACGAAACGTAAATGGCTGCCAAAAACACTTAACCCCCCTATAGTTTACTTTGTTCCAAAACGCTCCCTAAAGTTTGAAATGTTAGCACAATACTTCTTTTGTCAACTACTTAATTTCTCTCATTATGTAATTTTTATTTGACTTCAATGGGGCAAAATGTAGTTTTTTAACTATAGGGGGGTTAAATGTTTTTGAGCTAAAATTCAGGGGGACAAAGTGTAATTAACCTTTTTTATATTTATATAATTTCTAGTACCGTCGATGTTCGCTTATAAATTTTTGCTTTGTATTTCTTTATAAAGTAAAAGTTTCATTGTTAAAAAAAACTAGTTTAGTTTTAGCCCAGCCCAAGAAAAATTTCTTGCTATTCCCCTGCCGTCAAAGGCGGCCCGCTGCAGTACCGACAGATGTGTTACCATCGAAGGTGACCCGCTGCAGTGCCGACAGGCATGGGCATGGGCATGTACTAGTTTTCAAAAAAAGCAATTAAACCTTGCCCTTTAACTTTTACCCAGATTCACTTACCACCTTCAAGTTTTTTTTTATGCCAAACTAGCACCTATAGTTTACAAATTCGCACTTAACCCCCCTCTTCAAGCATTTCATAGTCCATTTTACAAAAAAAACTAGCACTTATAACTGAAACAGATCAAAAAATAATATTTATCTTCTCTCCGTGAGCTATCCATTACTACACTTAGCAAAAACCAAAACTTATACCTAGAACTAAATGGGCAAAATGCCATCTTGTAGGGAGGGGGCTAAGGATTATGGGTGAAAATACGGGGTGTAAAATCTAAATTTATCTTTAGAAGGGCATGCTATTATTAACAATTAACTATTTTATTCTAATTTAGAAAATAATTTGAAGATTGATTTGTAAATAGCTTGTAATGAAGGTGATTATTCATAATTATTGCAAAGCATGGATGGTTACATGTAAAAACTTTTGTTGTATTTTATTTGTGAGGAGTGATTCCATAAAGTGGCCCTGTATTGTAAGGTGATGTGACTGATGCATCTACAACCATCAATCCTTGACTGTACATCACTTGTCGGGTACGACTTTGATGAATCAAGCCCGCCACCTTACCATATGGAACACCTTATTGGATCATTTATCTATATTTATTTTGTTAGAGGATATAACTATATGGTCTTTTCATTCAGTCAATTTAATCACTTTGTGGTCTAGCCTTCTACTCATGGTTGAAGTCCTTTCAGTAAAATTTCTTTTTCACAATATGGCGGCAGGCACGACTTTTACTATCCGTGATCATAATGGAATTCTTCTTATCGCGGGTGCTGTCTCTCTAACCACAGCCTCTGTGCAGGTGGTGGAGACAAGAGGACTATGTGAAGGACTTATCGTAGCCACTACGTCATTCCCTGGGCATGCAATGTGGATCGAAGGGGATTCTCAAAGTATACTCTCCCAAGTGTCTTCAGATACTGTGTCGTCCCTCTTCATTGCCGACTGCAAATTTCTGCTCCGATCTACGGTCAGAGTCCGGTTATCTCACATCTATCGCGAAGGAAACTCAGTAACTGATTGGTTCGCAGGATATGCACGGGTAACTGGAGCTATCAAAGTCTGGACGTCCGATTTCCCTCCAGAAGTTATGAGGCTTGTCCAAAAGGATTGTAGCACATGTCATTACACCCGTTGGGTGGGTTAACAATGATGTAATCTTTTGACTTATTAAAGTAAGCTGGTTATCAAAAAAAACATTCCTTTTTCATAATAAAAAAAAATTATTAGCTCAACAATAATTGATAGTTGATCTAATGTTATTCCTCAATGCGCTTATACAAAGAATCTTGCTTTAGACAATTTATGCAAAGCATCTTGTCATGCACCAATTGATAAAACAATGGCTAATGCATGTGCTTGTCCATGCACAATAGGAGAGAAAATGGAAGCTAACTATAAGTTAAGACTAATACACTGCATTAATCTATTATATTTCATTGTCCTAATGTGCCTCTATTATTCTCCTCTTCTATCCTATTCCTCTATCGATCGAAACTCTACTGGCTTGAGATTATATCAAACTTGGCTTCATGTCTCAAGATCCAACTACATCATTCATATTTGAGAGGTTAAATCAGTTATTTCCCTAATTCGACTCCTCTTCACTCAGTGAAGGTTTGCTTGGGTTGATTGCATCGGACCTCTCAACAACTAGCGAACCTTCGCTAAGTGGAGAGGAGTCAAACTCTACTTTCGATGCATCTATTCTTTATTTTATTTGAATTTCACAACCTTAACATTTATCAAAGGAGAAATATTATTCAGCTCGAATGATTTCATGACTCGCTCGGCCCGATTGATGTGGTCATGTACGAGTGGTGGTTTTAGGGAACGGAATGTCACAAGTGACTCTTTAAATATCGCCAGTGAGATTCGACAACCACTTATACATAGGGATGGCAATTTCGGACCCGACACGAAGTTAGCGGGTTTGGGTCAGGGCTAAACGGGTTCGGGTTGTAAACGGGTCGACACGATAGACCCATTTAATAAACGGTCGGGTCCGAGTTTAGGGCCTGGACACGGTAGACTCGGGAAGACCCGTTTAAAATTCACCGGGTCGTGTTGGGTCGGGTCTACCCGCTATCCGATACTATAATATATAGTATCAGCGGGTCTATCAGGTAATGCCGGGTTGAGTCGGATCGGGTCAACTGAATAAACCCGTGTGGTAAACGGGTCTTATCGGGTCTACTCGTTTTATAAACAAGTCGGGTACGGGTTTAGAATCTAGACACGATTAGTTAAACGGGTTGGGTTCGGATCTAGAGGTTTTGGACATGACCCGAAACTAGACAACACACAAACCCGATCCGACACGACCCATTGCCACCCCATTCATACACGATCACGTCAATCGGTCTGAGTGGAATCGGGAAAACCTTCGGACTGAATAACATTTCTCCTATCAAAGAACTTCATATAATTTTGGGGTAATTTTTTTTTTGATATTCTCTTATCTAATCACAGCTTCCATGATGCTCACATCCATCCAAACCAGTTATCTTTTTTGATGAGTGCCTTTACTTCACCCCCCCCAACAACCTACTCATATTATTCCCATGATAATCTTATGAAATCTTACTTTCTTTTTACCACTTTTGAGTGTGGTGGTGGTGATGGTGGAAGTGGTGGGGGCCTTTCCCTCTTCAACCAGCCTGTTTATTGTTTAAACTAAAGACACCCATTTCCCCTTCTTCTCTCTTCTCTGCAACTGGAGATTATTACTATTTGTCCTGAAAAGCGCGATTTTTAAGAAAGCCTGTCTGTTCTTTTTCTGTGGACCGTGGAGAGAGAGAAGAGATAGAGAGAGAAGAGCCAAAACTCTGGTATAAAGAAATATGCAGCTAAAGAAGCGGCCTTTGATCCCCACCCCAAATATCTGCATTTCGCTCTGATGCTTGTGTTTGGTTCCCGGGCATTAGTGTGCTTCCTCGGTTCTGTTCTACTCCTCTTTGCAAGATCTGGTGTTGGGATGGGGGTCTTGCAGCTGGGTGGAGGTGACATCCTCGGCTGCTGCTGAAATGGGTTTCCTTCTAGGCGGGTAAGTGGGTTTCCGTCCACTTGTTTCTGTTTCCAGTTCTTGAGACCCGTTGCTGGTTCTGATCTGCGTGGAATGGTGGGAGGGGTTTGATGAGCTCTGGAAACTGAGTTCTTTCTATTAATTCCATGGTGGGGTTTGTTCATGTTCTGCTAGCATCTTGAAATTCCTCCTGAATCAAATATAAACTCCCAGTTCAAATGAGCTATTCCGTTGTAAATCTGACGGATTTGGGCCCAATTGACTCATTTTCTTACTATTTTGTCTCATTTATGTTCTTCTTCATGGGTATGATGGTGGGTTTTTGTTTCTCTCTCCTATTGTTTCTCATGTGTCTTTTTTTTCTTCTGTGGAAGGTCCATGTGGTTGATGAGTTTCTTTCAAGAAATGGGTTTTCTATAAAATAAAAAAAAAGAGAAAAGAAATGGGTTTTCTTTCTTTCATGGAAATGTACATCCATACGCAGCTGAAAAGGCAGTTCTAACTATAGATTCTTTTCACTTGTTTGATTCTATTTGTTGCCTTAGTTCCCCTCTGTTGTTGGGTTATTATCTTTGTAGCGGTGATCAGTCGCAGCCGTGAATTTGTTATATAGATATAGTTTGCCAATCAGGAAATGAAAATTTACATATTTTTTGTTGATATTATTACATGTGTATGTTCCTTAATGTGCTTGACATTGTAAAAGAAAGGCGAGTTACTTCGGGCAGATTCACAGTAGAATTGGCTATTCCGTTCATTACTCCTTTAATCATCACAACTAGAGGAATTCTTGAAAGCTTCTTCTGAGTTTGCTGCCATTTGAACGAGCCGCAATGGTGATTCTCGTCATGTCAGACGTGATATTGTGCTATTTCCTCCTATGTACTGATTAAGAGTTGTCGTATATTATTATTAGATCCATGATGGGACCATGGAGGGTAATATTATGGACTTGCTCATGCATATTTGGTTTTGGATATTTTATGTACTTAATTAAACTATGTTATGCATGATTATCCTGTCAGACTAACTAGTTTAGGCCGAGATCGGTTTCTAGTGACTGCAAGATTAATTTGGATGTTCATCTAGTGATTATAAGAATGTGTATCAAAACTGATTTGACCATGTGGAATACGTGTTAGCAGTTTGTTAGCATGGTAATTGGTGGTTGGATTAATGAAATAATTTATATATTAAATAGTACAATTATCCTACACAATCATAAATCAGTGTCCTAATGAGATTAGAGCCGCTGTCATGATTTAACCTTGTGTGGCTTGTCCAGGAGCAGAGCCATAATTTTATTACAAGGGGCAAATATATAAATGATAATTGACTAATAGCAAATTTTTTTGGTACTTCCACAACACTAACTATGAAGGACAAAAGCTTGCATTCATAAAATAAATTTCAAATTTGAAGTTCAAATACCTCAATTATCATTGTTACCATGTAAAAATTGTTTCATCAACGTAATAAAAAATCTTTTACAATTGCTCTCTACGATTTCTCATGTTTTGGAATCTTTCCATGACTATCTCATTGGTGATTCTATATATATATATATATATATATATATATATATATATATATATATATATATATATATATATATATATATATTCATCAAACAATTGTTCATCCATTCATCTCACATCCGATTGTGTAATCGATTCTTCACAATTTTCATAGCTAAAAATGCCCTTCCAACAGTAGCAATAGCAACTTGTAGGATTAGTGCAAGTGTCACTAGTGGATATACTATGCCTCTTTTTGTTTCTGTTAGGAGATGACGGCTAGGGTTTGGAGAGGAATAGAGTGCATTCCATTGAGGGACTCAAGCCCAATATATGTACAAGTATCACTATACAATCCGACCCGACTATACAGTAAACCCGACCCATCTATATGTACATTAACACTCCCCCCTCAAACTCACGGTGGATCATGAACCGAGAGTTTGCCTAGAAAATGCTGGAAGCGAGCAATCGTCAGGGGCTTCGTCAGAAAATCAGCAGTCTGCTCCGATGAGGAAATAAAAGGCAGGGAGATGGTGTGGTCGATAAACGCCTGGCGAACATAATGACAATCAACTTCAATATGCTTTGTTCGCTCATGGAAGACCGGGTTGCTAGCAATCTGAATAGCACTCCGGTTGTCACAGAAGAGAGAAGTGGGCTCGGATATCACCACTCCTAAGTCGAGCAAAAGACGGCGAAGCCAGACAATCTCGGCGGTGGTGGAAGCCATAGCCCTGTATTCGGCTTCGGTGCCGGAGCGAGCAACAGACTCCTGCTTCTTGCTGCGCCACGAAATCAGTGAATCACCCAGAAACACACAGTATCCTGTAGTCGAGCGACGAGTGGCTGCATCTCCTGCCCAATCTGCATCGGAGTAGGCACGCAGCACCAACGGAGAGGTGGAGGGAAACAATAGTGAACGGGTGATGGTGCCCCGGAGGTAGCGGATAATCCGAAGAACAGCTGCATAGTGTACTGACCGTGGAGCCTGAACAAACTGACTGACAATGCCAACTGCATGGGCAATGTCTGGCCGGGTCATGGTGAGATAGACGAGCATCCCAACCAGCCTCTGGTAGCGGGAGACATCCTGGAGCGGCTCACCGTCTGTAGCGAGAAGCTTCAAATTGAGCTCCATGGGTGTATCAGCAGTGCGCGTGTCCGTAAGAGCAGCATCAGCAAGGATGTCGGAGATGTACTTCTGCTGGGAGACCAACAGACCACGAGCTGACCGGGCAATCTCAAGGCCCAAAAAGTAGCGAAGAGATCCCAGATCTTTCATCTCAAACTGACTCTGGAGTCTGGAGGTGCCGCTGGAGAGAGGCGATGGTGGCACTGTCATCTCCAGTGATGATCATATCATCCACATAGAGGAGAAGAACTGCAATGCCCTGACTGGAGGAGCGAGTGAACAAGGCATAGTCGGAGTGACGCTCAACAAACCCGGCGGCCAGAACTGCACTGCGAAATCGCTCAAACCAGGCACGAGGGGTCTGCTTGAGCCCATAGATGGCTCGGCGCAACCGACACACGTGCCCTGGAGGAACTGAAGTGCCCGGAGGAGGAGCCATGTAGACTTCCTCGGAGAGATCACCGTGGAGAAACGCATTGGTGACATCCATCTGATGGAGAGGCCACCCTCGAGCAGCTGCCACAGCTAAGAGGGTGCGCACAGTAGTCATCCGAGCAACTGGAGTAAACGTCTCCTCGTAGTCAATCCCATACTCCTGGGAGAAGCCGCGAGCAACGACTAATGAGGCGAGCCTTGTGCCGCTCAATGGATCCGTCAGGTCGAGTCTTGACCTTGAATATTCACTTGCAGCTAACAGGCACCACCCCAGAGGGACAAGGCACCAACTCCCAGGTCTTGGTTCGCTGAAAAGCCTCAAGCTCAACTGACATGGCCTGCCGCCACTCTGGATGTAACGCTGCCTCACGGTACGACTGGGGCTCCCGATAGGTGTGTATAGCAGTAAGAAAAGCCTGAAAGGATGGTGAATAGGAGACACTGGCAGAGTAGCCAGAAGAGTCAGGAGAGTCAGAAGGAAAAGCAGAGTAGCCAAACCTGTCAGGAGAGTAGTCATATCTGTCAGGAGGGTGATGTTCGCGCGCCGGGGTAGCGCCGAACAGGAGCAGGATCCACGACCGGGGAGGAGGGGGGCAGCAGCATCAGGCGAGGGAGTACCAGTGTGAACCGACTCTGGAGGAGGAGCTGCAGACCGACGTACATAGACACGAGTAACAGGTGGTGGTGGAGGTGGCGAGGGAGACTGAGGAGGTGGTGGTGGTGGTGGAGGTGGTGGTGGTGAGGGAGACTGATGAGGTGGTGGTGGCGGGGAAGATGGAGGTGGAGTAGGCGTGGGTGGGGCAACAGAAAACGGGGGTAGAACGGGGATGTGGAGAGGTGATGAAGGCGAGGAGGGTGACGCAGGAGGCAAGGAAATATCCCGAGACTCAGGGGAAAAGTACGGGACATCCTCAACAAAGGATACGTGACGGGAGACACGGATCCGGCGAGCCAAGGGATCGTAACAACGATACCCCTTGTGCTCCCGACTGAGCCCCAAGTGAACACACCGAACAGATCTCGCAGAGAGTTTGGTGCGCTTATGGGGAGGAAGAAGAACGAAGCACGTGCAGCCAAACGTGCGAAGAAGGGAGTAGTCAGGTGGGCTGGAGTGAAGGCGCTCATATGGGGTGGCACCGGACAGAGCAGATGACGGAGTGATATTGATTAGGTGGACAGCCGTCATGACAGCTTCAGCCCAGTAAGAGTGAGGAACAGACGCAGAGAGGAGCAAGGCTCGTGCGGTCTCAAGGACATGACGATGCTTGCGTTCGGCAACGCCGTTCTGCTCATGGGTGTGGGGACAGGACTGCTGGTGAAGAGTGCCGTGAGACTGAAGAATCTCACGCATCTCGGAGGAGAGGTACTCCTTGGCACAATCAGACCGAAAGGTCTTAATGCGCCGACCAAACTGAGTGTGTATCATAGTGGTGAATCTCCTAAAGATGTGAGGGACTTCAGACCGATGACGCATAAGATAAACCCAGGTGTACCTAGAGTAGTCATCGATGAAACACACATAGTACATGTAACCCGAAATGGATGCAACAGGTGCAGGACCCCAAATGTCCGAATGTACTAAATCAAATAACGCATCAGATTGGGAAGCACTAGCAGAGAATGGAAGAGCTAGATGCTTTGCTAGTCTACAACCCGTACAAACAGAGAGAGGGGAGAAGGACGCTCGACCCAAAGCGCCCGAACGGAATACGCTTTTGAGTCGATCACTCGATATGTGACCTAACCTTCTATGCCACAGGTCGGCATCGGAGGTAACAGACATGACAGACGCAACAGGAACGGAAGACACATGGAGATGGTCCAGCTGGTAAAGTCCTCCTGCTCTACGGCCCAGCCCAATCCTCTGACCCGTCCGCGAATCCTGCACAACACAAACAGAAGGGGTGAAGGTGACAGTCAGACCAGAGTCGCAAAGAGAACTGATAGAGATCAGATTAATGTTAAGACGGGGGGCATGATGGACATGGGGTAGGGTCAGGCGACCAGAAGGGTCAGAGGTAGTAGTGACGGATCCACATTGCGGAATAGGGACGAGAGTCCCATCCGCAGTGTGAACCTCCTGGTGGGTGGTAGTGGGAGAACAGTCAGTGAGGACAGTGGAGTCAAAGGTGAGGTGACAGGAGGCACCCGAGTCGAATATCCATGGAGCAGTAGTACCCGGAGTGGCAGAGAGACTGTGAGCTGTCGAAGAGCTAGTGGAGGCGAGGTACCGAAGCAGTAATTCCTCAAAGCGCTGGAGGCGGTCGGAGTAAGACCGAGACTGAGCAGAAGTACCCGGAGTGGCAGAGAGACCGTGATCTGTCGAAGAGCTGGTGGAGGCGAGGTATCGCAACAGTAACTCCTCAAAGCGCTGGAGGCGGTCGGAGTAAGACCGAGACGGAGCAGGAGTGGTGGCAGGCGGTGCTGGAGTAGGGAGATCAGCAGCAGCAGCAGTCTCACCATCATGGCGGAGGAGACCCTGACGATGTCCACAGTCAACTGATTTGGTGGAGGGACGTGGCCCGAGAATACCAGCAAAACGAGGAGACGGAGGGACCCGACGATCAGCGACGGTGTGCAGGCAATATGGGAGCCGAGAGATGCTGGAGGAAGCCATATCTCGGAAGTACGGGGGCGAACCGGCACAAGGAAGGTCTGAGGCAGTCCGTACAGAGGAGACGGACAGTTCGGTACAGAGGAGAAGGTGGGGCGGTGGGGCAGCAGGGGTGCAGGAGCTGGCGAGGTTGCAGGGGAGGGGGTGGGTGAGCTGTCGGGGCAGAGGAAGGGGGGCGGGGTGTCTGGGAGGTGTTGGGTGGGCTGCTGGAGCAAAAGAGGAGGTCGGAGGGGGGCGGGGGGGGGGGGGGGGGGGGGGGGCTGTAGGGTGTCGGGGGCTGGAGGGGGGTCGGGGGTGGAGGGGGCTGTAGGAGGGTCGGGGGGGCTGTAGGGGGGTCGGCGGGGTGCTGTAGGGCGGAGGCGGGGGCCGGGGGGGGGGGGGGTGGGCGGGTGGAGAAGGGGGG
Source organism: Chamaelirium japonicum (assembly GCA_947650365.1). Taxonomy (NCBI): domain Eukaryota; kingdom Viridiplantae; phylum Streptophyta; class Magnoliopsida; order Liliales; family Melanthiaceae; genus Chamaelirium; species Chamaelirium japonicum. Next base: position 50,059,576 of record OX393557.1, on the reverse strand, counting down.
GCCGGCGGGATGCTGGAGGGCGGAGGAGGGGTGCCGGGGGTTGGGCGGGTGGAGAAGGGGGGGGGGGGGGGCGGCGGTGGCTGTAGGCCGGAAGGGGGGGGGGGGGGGGGGGGGGGCGGGGTGTTGGAAGCCGGAAGGGGGGCCGGGGGGGTGCTGGAGGCCGGAAGGGGGGGCCGGCGGTGGCTGTAGGCCGGAAGGGGGGCCGGCGGGGTGCTGGAGGCCGGAAAGGGGGGCCGGGGGGGGTGCTGGAGGCCGGAAGGGGGGGCCGGGGAACTGCCGATCAGGTGAACGGAGGCCGGAGGAGATGACCGTCGTCGACGTCGCCGCGAGGGAGAACCCTAGTGCTCTGATAACATGTTAGGAGATGACGGCTAGGGTTTGGAGAGGAATAGAATGCATTCCATTGAGGGACTCAAGCCCAATATATGTACAAGTATCACTATACAATCCGACCCGACTATACAGTAAACCCGACCCATCTATATGTACATTAACAGTTTCAATCATCTTCTCAGCAAACTCACTAATTCTTTTCAATTTTGAGAACTCGCTGCTGGAGTGCACATCAATTATATATGTCTCGAGCTGATTTTCCAATGCCATTCGATCTATTGCTGAAATTTTAGATGGGTAAAACCTATGCTATCAAAGTCGGGACTAGTCGGCGACTAGTCCCCGACTAGTCCCTGGGCGGCATTTTGCCGACCGATTAATTTCGATTCCGTCATTGATGGGCGGAATCCTGACTAGTCCCCGACTAGACCCGACTAGCCCGACTAACGCCTGCCGACTAGTCCCCAGGCAGCATTCTGCAAGCAAATTTTTTTTTAAAGGAGTCTTTGCAAGCAATTTTGTTTGGATTTTTTTACATTGGCTCAAAGTCTTGAGTCGCAAGACTCACAACTATGGCTCTTCCCTGTAATCATCTGTTGAGCACCTGAGAATCTCAGATAAAAACATAGACAAATAATTAGTTTATTTATTGATATCCATATAACCCTATAATCAAAATTAGGGTTGTTCACTGATTAAACATCATCAAACAAATATTGTGATGAATTCTTAGTTCTGAGTCTTTTGACACATGAAGCTAATACAACTGTGTTCTGTTAGACTGTTACTTATGTATTGATACCCATGCTGTGAAGTGTGAAGGTATGTATTGTTATTAACCGACTAATATCATATACTTATTGACATTTATGCTAGTTCATATATCATATATGTTTAGGGAGGGGGGGGAGGGGTTAGAATAAGTTTTGGCCGACTAGTCCCGAATTAGTCCCGACTAGTCCTAGTTGGCCCTTAGCCGACTAGGGCCGACTTTGACTGCATAGGGTAAAACTCAGCAAGACGAAGTAATCTTCTTTTGTCGAAAGTTCAAAATAATTTATTTGGATTCAGACATGCGACACAAAGAAGCAACGTAGTCTTTGCTTCAGTAAATCGATTATTGAGTTCTTGAAGTTGCATGTCAATGGTGGTATAGAACAACTCAATACGATAATGTGATAGATTTGTTATTTCCTCAGCTCTGTGTTGTGATTGCCTTCGACCTATAAACTTATCTTCCACATATCTAGAACGATGATTTTTTTCTTTGGTACAAAATGAAGAAACATAAAGAAGAGAATCCCATCCATTCTCTATCATTTTTAGTAGGCAATGTTTGGACATATCAACTAAGGTCATAACATTTACGATATCTTGATCTTTTCGCTATAATGCCTTTGATAAATCATCAGTGATTTCCAATACATTTTTAATCATATGAAGACTGAATAAAAATCAAATGACTGGATCGCCTCCAAGAGAAAAAACACTTGGCTCTTTGTTCCGAATTTGCAACATCTTCAATAACAATCTCAAATGCGTGAATATCTGAAAACATGATAATCGAATTCAATAATGTAGCATAACATGAACCCCAACGTGTATCGTCGGCCATTTTGAGGCTAGTCTCCTGGTTATGCCCTAACCAATACCCACTTAAAAGCTCACCGGTCTTCAATGCTTCAACAACTTTATCAGCTTGTGTCTCTCGAAGAATACCACAATGTTTGCAAGAGACTCCAACAACATTTGTCACACTTGAAACCAAATTGAAAAGTAAGCTAACTTGAATATGTTTTTTTGCAACAACGACAAGAGCTAACTGAAGTTGATGTGCATATTAGGAGAGGTGGAGGAGGTGAAGGCGAGGAGGGTCCCGATGATAGTAGGGGAGGCTCAACCGGGGAAGACATAGCCATGGCTGTGGGTGCAGGATACAGAGGTAGGAAGGGGATGGTGAGAGATGGTGAAGGCGTAGAGGGTGACGCAAGCGGTGAGGGAAGATCCCGGGACTTCGTGGAAAAGTACGTGACATCCTCAACAAAAGAGACGTGATGAGAGACACGGATCCGGCGAGCCAAGGAATCGTAGCACCGATAGCCCTTGTGTTCCCGACTGAGCCCTAAGTGGACACACCTAACAGACCTAGCAGAGAATTTGGTGCGCTCATTGTGAGGGAAGAGGACAAAACACGTGCACCCAAATGTACGATGAAGGGAGTAGTCAGGTGGAGTAAAGTCGCTCATAAGGGGTAACACAAGAGAGGATGGAGGACGGAGTGATGTTGATAAGGTGAACGACAGTCAGAACAGTCTCGGCGCAGTAGGAATGTGGAACAGAAGCAGACAGAAGTAGTGCTCGCGCTATCTCGAGGACATGACGATGCTTGTGTTCGGTGATTTCGTTCTATTTATGGGTGTGGGGGCACGACTGTTGGTGAAGAGTGTTGTGAGTCTGAATAATCCCACGTATCTCAGAGGAGAGGTAACTCCTGGGCACAGTCAGACCGAAAGGTCTTAGTGTGTCGATCAAACTGGGTATGGAGTATAGTAGTGAAGGTCCTGTAGATATGAGGAATCTCTGAGCGGCGACGCATGAGATAGACCTAGGTGTAGCGGGAGTAATCATCTATAAAGCTCACATAATACAAAAAACCAGTAAAGGAGGCAACTGAAGCAGGACCCCACACTGTCAGAATGCCCAATCAGCTAGATCAAAAGGGGCATTGGATCGAGAAGCACTAGCAGAAAAAGAAAGAGTTATGTGCTTTGCCAATCGACAACCAGTGCAGACAGAGAGGGGAGAAAGACACTCAACCCAAAGCGCCTGAGCGGAAAACGCTTTGGAGTCCATCACTGGATATGTGACCTAACCTTCTGTGCCATAGGTCGGTATCAGAGGTGACAAACAGAGCTAACTGAACGGAAGAAGTGAAAGTGAGAACCTGAAGGTGATCCAACTGATAAAGTTTCCCTGCTCTGTGACCCAGCCCAATTCTCTGACCCGTTCGTGGATCCTGCACAGAACAAGAAGTAAAGGTAACAGTCAGGCCCGAGTCACAAAGAGAGTTAACAGATATTAAATTAATATTTAAGAGGAGAGCATGGTGAACACGAGGTAAGGTCAGGCGACCAGTGGGATTGGAAGCAGAGGTGATAGATCCACACTGCGAAATAGAGACGAGAGCTCCATCAGCAATGCGGACCCCCAGGTGGGTGGGAGCAGGGGTATAGTCGGTGAGTACGGTAGAATCACTGATGAGGTGGCAGAGGCACCAGAGTCGAAAATCCATGGAGCAGCAGTACCAAGAGTGACAGACAGGCCGTGAACTGTCAAAGAGTTGGTAGAGGTGAAGTGCCGGAGAAGTAGCTTCTTAAGTCGCTGAAGACGATCGAAATCAGACCGAGGCGGATCAGTAGTGGTGATGGGAGATGCTGGAATAGCTGGATCGATAATGGCAACAATGTCACTACCAAGGCGGAGGAGAGTCTGACCACGTCCACGACTGATTGTCTCGACGGAGGAACCCAGCCCAAGAACACCCTCAAAGCGGAGTGGCGGATGAGCATGGTGGAACGCCATAGTGCCAGGAGAGGCCATCATCGTGCAAGAGTGAGGAGACATGGAGTTGAGTGTAGAAGTGCCATCGGAAACCCTCAATAAGAGACGATAGGGAATCGACTAAGCAGAAGGGTGGCAACGGCTAGATGAAGCAGGGGAGGTGGCGGGATGACTGTGGCGCACTGGTGGCAGAGGGATGCTGAGGGGTCTGAGAGCAAGGGAGGTGCGAGGGCTACGGTGGACCTCAGCGGTTTTGAACGGCACGTGGAGGGAGAAAGAGAGGTGCGGTGGGGTGTTGAGGTGGTGGGGAGTGGGGAGCTACGAAGGGGTTGGGGGGGGGGGGGGGGGGGCGGAAAGGGCGTGGGGGAGGTTTGAAAGGGGGCTGTGGGTGAAGGGGATCGACCCATCGACAAGGTGGTCAGCCGGTGAGGGGGGAATCGGGTGGCTGGAGGTGGCTACCGGTGCGGATGAGGGGGGGATCGGGTGGCTGTGGTGGGGGGGGGGGGGGGGGGGGGGGAGGGGCTGCCGGTGGCTGGAGGGGGGCCGGAGGGGCTGTGGTTGGCTGCAGGTGAGGGTGATCGGAGGAGGAGCTGGGTGAGGGGCTACCGTTGTCGTCGTCATCACAGCAGGAGAAACCCTAAAGCTCTGATACCATGTTAGGAGATGACGGATAAGGTTTGAAGAGAATGTAATTGCTCTTCATTGAGGGATTAGGCCCATATATATGTACAACATAAGACCCGACTCGACTGTACATAAGACCCAACCCATCTATACATTAACAGTGCAAAACAATGAATGTAATACGCAAAGCCATTATCATTTATGATAAGAGTTTTAAGATCATTAAATTCACCCCGCATATTACTGGTGCTATTATAACCTTGGCCATATAATTTAGATATGCTTAGTCCATGCTTGGAAAATAGCTGCTCGATCGCCGCTTTGAGTGTGACGATAATTGTTTCACCAACATGAACAATACCAATGAATTGCTCTACACATTTCCGGTTGTCGTCGTATCGCAAAATAAGAGCCATCTGTTCAACCAAAATAGCAAAAAATGCATCACCAATTTCACTGATATAATTTTAGTGGTCTCAGTTGTGGTTGCACTCATAATTTCTTTCTAGATGTTTGGCGCAATCATTTTCAGGTTTCTAGGGGAATTTTGTAAGCCCAATTTTCTTAAATCCTCATTATGATCAGCAAGAAATTGTAGTTCTCTAAAATTTTCTTAATTGGTCAAGTTCTATGACTAGTCATGTCAACGAAAGGTCAATCTTTACCGCAAAAGAAAAAGAATGCAATTAATTGATGCATTCAATTGGAGTCGATTATCTCTACGAGTTTGGTTTGATTGTTTCGAGAAAAATGTCTGAATTTGTTTCTTTTGATTCATCAAGTCTTGGTATACATTGTATGCTTGGTTATGAGCGTTATTAGGTCCTCCAATATGTGTCTGAATTTTGTTAATTTTCTTCCATTAGCACTTTTTCCAAATCTCTTCAAAGATTGAAAAAGTTGTATGCTACCCCTCCTTCTCTAGAAAACTTATGGCATTGGATCTTGACCAAGGTTGTCATATCCAGTGTTTTAAAAAACTCGCCCCAGGGTACGCCCGGGGCTCGGCCCGGGGCGGGGTGGTCCTAAAACGCCCGGAGCGGCTCCAGCTGGGGCTTTTTTTTCCATGGGGCTTAGTGGCTTACACCCGAACCACTGGGGAGTACGCCCCGAACGCCCGGGCACGCCTTTTACGCCCCAATGGCCTGGGCTTACGCTCAATTAGAGTTTGTTTGCATAGTTGAAAAAAAAATGATTTGATTATTACCGTGTGATCTTTTATATGTGTCTTAATCTCTTGGATGACGATTATGATATTTTGGAAACTAAAGTTGTTTTAAATTGAATCTATATCATGTATGGAATGGTAGAATCTCTGGAATATAAATATTGATAGTTTGAATTTTGGTTAGAAACTTATAATTAGATCTTAAATGATATTGAAAGATAATAACAAGTTCATTTTTATTATCATTTTTTATATATTTGTGATTTATCAACCATGTTTGTAGGCTTAAATGCTTTGTTTAATAACTTTCCTCATAGTTTTTTTTTAATTTTGTTTTTTTAATCTATTTTCATTTTTTTATATAATATTATTTATTTCTATATATATTTTTAAATTAAAAAAATAAAAATTCATGGGGCTTATGCCCCACGTCCTGAGGCTTACGCCCCGCCCCACAGCAGGCAAAACGTCTCACCATACGCCTCCACCTCTAAAAACACTGGTCATATCGTGTATCGTATCGTGTATCGTTTTCCCTATTTTGTGTATCGTGTATCGTGTATCGTAAGATACGATTAAATTTATATATATATATATATATATATATATATAAAATAAATTTAGAAAGTACATACTAGAATATTAAATACGTAAAGTCAAGTAGAAGAATAAGACATTTCCTATAATTTCACATCAAACATAACATTGTCCTATAAAAAAAATATGATGTATATATTCCTATAAAAAAGAAATCATATATAAGTATTATCTATGATCTATCAATATATTGTTCTCAAAATATTCAAATGGTCAATGAAGACAAAACAAAAACTCAAAAAGTAGGAAGGTCTTATTTTTCAATCTCCACTGCATCTACATCATCAATTTGATCATCACCAATAGATAATTTATCACCACTTGCTTCTTTATCTTCCTCTAATGTCTCTTAAACCTCTTATTCATATTCATTCTCATCCTCATTGTCTTATTCAAAGTCATCCTCTTCTTTCCTTTAGCCTTCCTTTATGAACATAGAAACATTAGCCCTCTACTAAGAAGTACCACACACACACACACACACACACACACACACATATATATATATATAGAAATGGAATCCTATAACTATTGAAATTAGCGAAGTTGTAGATATTTGGTGCTCCAAGCTCTAGAAAATTTTTAAAAACAAATGACATTAGGATCCGACAACTCTAGAGAAAGATTTGTAAAACACCTATAAACTTCTAAAAAAAATTAGTATCACTTCACTCTAGGTTACAAAATATACCTAAGTATTTTTTAAACTCTAAGAGACCTATATAGTCCTTTGGAAAATTAAGAGAAAAAAAATAATTTTAAAAGTTTCAAAAAAAAAAAACCAAATAAAAAAACATGTTTTCACCGTATCGGACCGTATCGTGTATCGTACGATACAGGAGAAAAACGATACGTAAACACGAAACGTATCGTTTTTCTCCTGTATCTATCGTACGATACGTATCGTGTATCGTACGATATTAACAACAGAGATCTTGACAACTATAAAAAAAGAGCGAAAAAGATTTGTGAAACCCTTTTAAAACTAAAAAAAAACCAATCTCTCTTCACCCAAGCTTAGAAAGGGTTATAAAGTGTTTTATAACTCAAACGGACTTATATAGTCCTTTCGGAACTTAAGAGAAAAAAACCTATAAAAAAAACCCATTTTAGAAGTTTCCTAACAAACCAAACCCTAAAACCCTCATTTTCACTATATCGTATATATCGTGTATTGTACATATTCTATTGTGTATCGTACGATATGGCAAAAAACGATACGTACACTCATATCGTATTGCTTTCCTCCCATATCGTATCATATCCTAAGATACTAACAACAATGGGTGTGACTGCATCTCTTCTTAATGTTAATCTCTTTTTAGCCCAAGTTGCACAATTTGGTTCTTCAGTTTCTCATTGTGATTTTACCAGATGGAATCTCAGCTGACACTTCGCTGTTTTTTTTGACAAGAGGATGCTTAGATATTGGTGTTTTTTGTTTGTAGGACTATGAAGCCGGGGTCAAAGAAAGGATGGAAGTCCGTCACGCCTCTTCGCCTTTGTAGGAAATCTGCCACCCGTTTTTGTATGTTCCCCAAGGTCCGCTCAGCCGGCCAAACATCAGGAAATGCACCTGTTTATCTGAATGTGTATGACTTAACACCCATGAACGGTTATGTATATTGGGCAGGACTTGGGATATTTCACTCAGGCGTTGAAGGTATTTCTGGTTTTCGATGTTTGTTCAAAGTGATATTTTGACGAATTAAACTACTATTGGATTAACAATTGATTAATTTATCGCATCCTTTGCATATTCTCTCAAGCTATTTAACTTGCAAGCCTATGTATAGATAATGTTCAGTGGCTATTGGCTAAAGACATATATGTAAATGGATCTTAAACGGCTGCAGATGCGTATCTGTTTCACTAGCTTGCTCTATCAGTAACTAAAGCCTTGTTGGCGTTTAGATATATAGCTATTGATCTATATCATTGCATTCTTTCTTCCCACAAGGTCTGAGTTACTGGATGGAGCAGTACTAATTACATGACGAATTTACATTAGTCTAACATATTCTTACGCCGGTAAGTGGTTAACCTTTTTTTTTGCAAAAAATTAATATGTTATGTGCAGAAGCAAAAGAAAAAGACAGCAGAAGAATGTCGTGAGAAGATAGGTCGCGACTTGCAAACTACACCTCTTGTACCAACCATATTTTATTTCCTGATAGATCAACCATCAAAATTGGGTTTAAGAAACATCGCTAGGCTGCACCCACAAAGTCATTAAATTGTTCATTGTGTTCTTGTCATGAACAATCACTCTTGACATGAACAATCACATGTGATTTCAAGTTAATGACTTTACAAAGAAAATTAAGAAATATCTTTCTCAATGGTCCTGTTATGAATGTTAATGTTAATGTATAGATGGGTCGGGTTATATGTACAGTCGGGTCGGGTTCTATGTTGTATATATATATATATATATATATATATATATATATATATATATATATATATATATATATATATATATATATATATATATATATATATATATACAACATAGAACCCATATATATATATATATATATATATATATATATTGGGCTTAGTCCCTCATTGAAGAGTATTTCATTCTCTCCAAATCCTAGCCGTCATCTCCTAACATGGTATCAGATTGTGTCAAGAAGTATCTCTCCTCCGAGATGCGTGAGATTCTTCAATCACACTGCACTCTTCACCAGCAGTTTTGTCCCCACACTTATGAGCAGAACGGAGTTATCAAACACAAGCATCCTCATGTCTTCGAGACAACACGAGCTTTGTTTCTCCTGTCTCTGTCCCTCACTCCTATTAGGCTGAAGCTGTTATGACGGTCGTTCACCTCATCAATATCACTCCGTCCTTTGCTGTCTCTGGTGCCGCTCCGTACGAGCGTTTCTACTCCAGTCCACATGACTTCTCCTATTCGCACATTTTGGTGTACTTGTTTCGTACTTCTACCTCCCTATGAACATAACAAACTCTCTGCCAAGTCTGTCAAATGTGTTCACTTGGGTCTCAGTCGGGAGCACAAACGGTATCAGTGCTATGATTCCTTAGCTCGTCGGATTCGTGTCTCCCGCTATATTTCATTTGTTGAGGATGTCCCGTTGTTCTCCACTGAATCGTAAGGTTTTTTAAGACCTTTTTTTATCTTAGTTTTCGCCCTCACCATTCCTTTCAATTCCGTTATTCTCACTGTCTCCCCCGTCTCTTCCACCTTTCCCTCCTTTTTTGTCTTCATTACCTTCTTCACCTTTATCGCCACCTTTCCTGCCACCCCCACCTCTCCCGTCATCTCCACCCCCGCCACCTTCACCTCTCCCGCCTATCACGCGTGTTTATACTCGTCGCTCCACAGTCCCTCCCACTAAGACTGTCTCCACTGGTACTCCTCTGCTTGCAGCTGTTCATTCTTCTCCGGTTGCAAATCCTGGTCCTTCTCGGCGCTACCCTGCGCGAACATCACCCTCCTGATAGATATGACTACTCTTCTGACAGGTTTGACTACTTTGCTTTTACCTCTACCTCTCCTAACACCTCTGGACACTCTACTGTTGCTTCCTATTCTCCGTCCTGCCAGATCTTTCTCACTGCTTTTCACACTCACCGGGAGTCCCAGTCATATTGGCGACATGCCATGACAACAAAGCTTGAGGCATTTCAGCGGACTCAGACGTGGGACTTGATTCTTTGTCCCTCTGGCGTGGTGCCTGTCAATTGCAAATGGATCTTCAAAGTCAAGACTCGACCTGATGGTTCCATTGAGCGGCAGAAGGCGCGCCTTGTTGCTCGTGGCTTCTCCCAGGAGTATGAGATTGACTACGAGGAAACGTTTGCTACGGTTGCTCGGATGATATCGTTCATATCCTTTTAGTTATGGTAGCTGCTCGAGGGTGGCCTCTTCATCAGATGGATGTCACTAAGACCTTTCTCCATGATGACTTCTTAGAGGAGCTATACATGGCTCCTTTGCTGGGCGTCTCTGCTCTTTTTGGCCACGTCTGTCGCCTATGCCGAGCCATCTATGGGCTTAAGCAGGTCCCTCATGCCTGGTTTGAGAGATTCCGCAGTACAGTTCTGGCAGCTGAGTTTATAGAGCGACACTGACTATGTCCTGTTCATCCGCTCTTCCAGTCAGGGTATTGCTGTTTTGCTTCTGTATGTGGATGATATGATCATCACCGGCGACAACAATGCTACTATAGCGTCCTTTCAGTGTCACCTCCAGAGTCAGTTTAAGATAAAGGATCTGGGCCCTCTTCGCTACTTTCTTGGCCTTGAGATTGCCCGGTTCTCTTATGGATTGTTGATCTCTCAGTAGAAGTACATTTCCGACATCTTTGCCAATGCTGTTCTTACTGACTCTCGCACTGCTGATACACTTATGGAACTCAACTTGAGGCTCTTTTTTACAGATGGTGAGACTCTAGGATGTCTTCTAATACCAGCGGTTGATTGGGATGCTAGTTTATCTTATCATAACTAGGTCGGACATTGTCCATGTTGTTGGCATTGTTAGTCAGTTCGTTCAGGCTCCTCGTTCTATTCACTATGCAGCGGTCCTTCGGATCATCCGTTATCTTTGAGGCACCATCACCTGTTCACTGCTTTTCCCCTCCATCTCTCCGCTGGTGCTGTGTGCTTACTTCGATGCAGAGTAGGCAGGAGATGTTGGTACTCGTCGTTCCACTACCGGTTACTGTGTGTTTCTTGGTGACTCCCTCATTTCTTGGCATAGTAAGAAACATGATTCTGTTGCTTGCTTCAGCACCGAAGCCGAATACAGGGCTATGGCTTTCACCACCGCAGAGATTGTTTGGCTACGCCGCCTCCTTCTCGACTTGGGCGTTGTGATCTCTAAGCATACTCTCTTTTGTGACAACCGGAGTGCTATTCAAATTGTTAGCAACCCGATCTTTCATGAGTGCACCAAACATATTGAGGTTGACTGTTACTATGTTCATCAGGAGTTTCTCGCTCACACCATCTCCTTACCATTAATTCACTCGATGGAGCAGACTGGTGACTTCCTTACAAAGTCCCTGACTATTGCTCGCTTCAGGGATTTTATCAGCAAACCCTCGGTTCATGATCCACCGTGAGTTTGAGGGGGTGTTAATGTTAATGTATAGATGGGTCGGGTTATATGTACAGTCAGGTCGGGTTCTATGTTGTATATATATATTGAACTTAGTTCCTCAATGAAGAGTATTCAATTATCTCCAAACCCTAGACATCATCTCCTAACAATGAATATGCATGTTTTATAAGCTCGTTCTATCATTAACTCGGTCTAAATTGGATATAGATGAGTATTTATACACACAATAATGTTATTCTCCTAAAACCTAATAGTATTAGCTATTGGACCAATCCTAACTACATTGTGAATTTACACTAGCCTAAAGTATTGTTATGATAGCAAATATTTGATCCCTCTTTTATTTTATTTTGTCATAGCCAACTGCCCGTGCGCGCGTGAGAGAGAGAGAGAGAGAGAGAGAGAGAGAGAGAGAGAGAGAGAGAGGCTAGGGTTTGTGAGAGAATGAATCCTGTCTCATTAGGGCCAATAAGCCAATATATGTTATATAAAAAATTGGGTTTTTTTTATGGAAGAACTTTTGCGACAACTTGGAGCACTGGTTGCTGTGTTGCGACGGAAGGGGCGTTGACGAGCGATGGACCGGAGCATGAAGGTGTGGCGATGATCTACCGATCAGAGAGTCTGAGCGTGGTGTATGGTCACCGGAAAGTGGTATCTATGGTGTAGCCCGCTTGCCACGAGCGAATCATGTTAATTTGTAATGGCATTACTTATAACCCTCCCTGGTCGTTTGGTCTATTCCGCAACATGTTCAATATCCATATCTTGTCCAACTGGTTATCCAAATCTTGTAATGTTCATCTTGTGAATAAAAGCTTCCCCCTTTTGTCTTACATTTTGTGATTGTTCTTTTGCTTCCATGGTTGTGAATCTTGTGACTTGTGAGTCCTTGGCTAGTGTAATTTTACACTATATTGAGAAGTGGTTTTCCAGTATTTGTATCCCGTCTTTCTCCACATAGGCTTTCAATCCTTTGCATTGTAACTCATCAATCACAATAAATTTATCCAAATAGCTGACAGATTTTGGAAATGCTGCCATTTGAGAACTTTGTAAAAATGTCCTCGACCAACTGATTGTCTAAGACTCGAAGGGCTGCTAATCAACTTGGTATGCTTTGTTCATTCGTAAAACACTTAGTGAGTTATTGATGATAAAAAATAGTATTTGGATCGCTATCAAACCATTGTCCTGCACAAAGTGTTCCAATCACACTCCGTACTAGCTAAATGAGCCATTGCTTTGTGTTTGGCTTCGATACTCGATCTTGTTGTAATATGCTGCATTTTGCTTATTCAATGTAGCAATTTCCTCCTATCTAAAGTAATAGATATAATCATTCGTCTTTTCGAGTATTAGGCCCATTCAAAATCTGATAATTCTCTATTAAGATGGCCTATTTAGTTTTCTGATAGGCATAACACTATAACAATAATATGCAAATCTCTTCCTTGGAAGACATCTCAGCCGGGACCTAGAGGATAAATTAGAATGCCCATTTCTTTGATTCTTATTGTTGAATATAAGAGAGATCAAAATGAAGTTTTTCTTCAATTCTAATTCAGATTTAGTTATAAACAACCAAATTTTATGAGAATACTGCAAAGATCGCTCAACGCTTCTACAACTAATAAAAAATCATGTATCTCATGAGATTTCTACTTTAATCTAGTTCAGGATAGTTTTCTGTAATAACTCTCCTTGACATTATCTCAAGTACTTTTGTTGTTTGTTTAAACTTACCATTGTCGTTTAATTGATTTGAATAGCCAACTCCAAAATGATGGGTAAGGCTTGCTATTATGTTGATTTAGATCAAAAGTTGCTGCCATTAGTACAATTTATCATCTGAGAAATGAGACAGTGCATCTCCAAATAACAATCCCAAGTTGCAACTCCACCCTTTCAATTCATCCTAGTGACCTAGCGCACAGCTGCTTCTTCCCTCTAGCTGGTTTGTGAAAGGGAAAACTTCTTAGAAGAACTTACATTTATACACTTGAATTGAATGGAAAAATGGGTGAGACGACTTGAACTGCTGTTTGGAGATGCACCTATAATTTCTCTTGATCATCTTATTTGACAAATTAAACTATTATACATATTAATACTCTGTATATTTGTGCACAGTTCATGGCGTGGAGTATGCATTTGGGGCACATGACTACCCGACAAGTGGGGTCTTTGAGGTGGAGCCCCGGCAGTGCCCAGGCTTCAGGTTTAGGAAGTCTATATTCATGGGCACAACATGCTTAGATCCAATTCAGGTCAGAGAGTTCATGGAACTTCATTCAGTAAACTATCACGGTGATACATATCACTTGATCGTGAAGAACTGCAACCATTTCTGCAAGGACATCTGTTATAAGCTGACTGGAAATTCAATTCCAAAATGGGTGAATCGACTTGCCAGGATAGGTAAACATGTTATTATACATTATGGTTTCTTATTCAATTTAAGAGAACCATGGACACACTGGTAGATCATAACCTAGTCCTACTACTGTTCATTAGTACCCAGCTTTCCCTGATGCATGCCCATCTGTGAAGGTATATCTGGAATTGTTGATGCTCATCATGAAGTAATATGACTTTCGGGAAATATACATTTCAATTTGGCAGTAGGAAAAAAGTTGGAATGCAGCAGTCCTTAGAAGGCTTTGTTTCACTGTAGAATTACCTACATATACTTTTCCAATAGAGATCATGTGCATATTCAATAGTGTTTCTTGTTCAGTCTCAATTGATTATTCCACTTACAGCATGCCAGTGGGCACATGCCAACCTTTTTTGGACCATAGCATTTCATTTACCAAGCAACATAGATGTGGATTCTATTAGGAAAAAAGAGACAACAAGATGCAATCTCACTTGGAAAAGACACAGATTTAACGAGGGTTGGCAATATGCCTACACCCTCCCATCATGGCTGATTCCGTTATGCTCCGAGGAGAAAAAGAAAAGAAGTTACATTGGTTACAGGGCCTGGTGGCTATATTATCCTATGTAGTTAGGGTTTACATAGAACCAAGAAAAATAGTATTTAAAATATCCCAAAACCATACGGACGTTCCCACCTCTCGTACCCTCGGGAGGTCTTCGGCCTGTTGAGGGAATGCATTTCAATCTTCTAACCAAACCATCAAGCTCGAACCAAGTTAACATATTCAAAGTTAGTTCTAGGACTAAGAAAAAGATGACCCAATCTCAAATGTCACATCAAACTCTAGAGGTTAGAGCTAATGAGGATATGAGGTATATACATTTTGAAATAACACAAATTCTACTTAACTTCTTGAGACCACTTGCAAATGTTGTCATTAGGATCATTCCTGTGGGGGGGTTTTTAGTCGAACCGGGCGGTTCGGGTGGCAAGCACAATCCAACAAGCCAAAGAGAAGAGTGAAGACAGTATTTACGTGAAAAAACCCCTTCGCAACGTCGAAAGGGAAAAAACCACGGGTGGGGCGAGAATGCACTAGAACTATCTTTTCGGGTACAATCTCTCACCTTAACCCCAATTACAAACCCCGAGGACCGGTCTCCCAAACTACCGACCTCTGCAATTTCACTCAGACTACCGACCGCTGCAGGTAGCGTCTGACTACCGGTTGCTGCAGACAATATCTGGCTACCGGTCGCTGCGGACAGT
This sequence comes from Chamaelirium japonicum, assembly GCA_947650365.1. Taxonomy (NCBI): domain Eukaryota; kingdom Viridiplantae; phylum Streptophyta; class Magnoliopsida; order Liliales; family Melanthiaceae; genus Chamaelirium; species Chamaelirium japonicum. The sequence goes on along the minus strand of OX393557.1, from coordinate 50,044,540 downwards.
ATCTGGCTACCGGTCGCTGCAGACAGTATCTGGCTACCGACCGGCCTCCGCAGACAGTCTCTGGCTACCTACCAACCGGCCTCCGCAGACAGTCTCTGGCTACCTACCGACCGCAGACAGTATCTGGCTACCGGTCGCTGCGGACAGTATCTGGCTACCGGTCGCTGCAGACAGTATCTGGCTACCGACCGGCCTCCGCAGACAGTCTCTGGCTACCTACCGACCGCAAACAGTCTGCAGACAGTATCTGGCTACCGGTCGCTGCGGACAGTATCTGGCTACCGGTCGCTGCATACAGTATCTGGCTACCGACCGATCTCCGCAGACAGTCTCTGGCTACCTACCGACCGCAGACAGTCTGCAGACAGTATCTGGCTACCGGTCGCTGCGGACAGTATCTGGCTACCGGTCGCTGCAGACAGTATCTGGCTACCGACCGGCCTCCACAGACAGTCTCTGGCTACCTACCGACTGACCTCTGCAGCTCCACGAATTCCGGGACGAAACGGGCAGCGTTTCCTCTAGAATTCTTCTTTTTCTTGCTGAAGGGGTAGGTCCCCTTTTATAGTGGCGGGGGTGACGGTTACGACGCTCCGCGAAAATCGGGTGGGTGACGTGTCCCCGCAATGAGCTCAACCGCCGCGGTGACGTGGCGCGCGGTTGACACCTGGCCACTTTGGGCCGGAAATCGCGGAGCGTTGTCAGCACCGCGAGATCTCTGGGTTCGATTGCTGCTTCACACCTCGGCTCGTTGCACGTCCCATCGAGAGAGAGAGAGAGGGGTTGTTGCATGGCCGACCCCCCTTGGTCTGGTGACATACCGACCGAAGTAGAGAGGGGGGGGGGGGGGGGTGCTCCCTCCTCCCTTGGTGACATGCCGACCAAACCAAAGAGGGGGGGGGGTGTTGCCTCCTTGGTTTGGTGACCGGCCGACCGACCCCCCCCCCCCCTTTTGGTCTGGTGACATGCCGACCCAAGTAGAGAGAGAGGGGGGGGGGGGGTGCTGCCCCCTTTTGTCTGGTGACATGCCGACCGACCCCCCCCCCCCCCCCCCCTTTCCGTCTGGTGACCGGCCGACCGAGCTAGGGGGGGTGCTGCCCCCTTTTGTCTGATGACATGCCGACCGAGCCCATGAGTGGGGGTGTTGCCCCCTCCTTTGTCTGATGACCTGCCGACCGAAGCCCATGGGGGGGTGTTTGTTGCGTGGCCAACCCCGAGAGAGAAAGGTACACACAATACCCCCTCCTGACCGAGCGGTCTTCGGTCCTGTCCGGTCAGGATCACTTTGCCTCGATTTGTGTGCAGCCTCATTTCGCGTGTCAGCCTCGACTTGCGCGCCCGTCTCGGTTTGCGTGCCCGCCTCGGTTTGCACGTGCACCCTGATGTGCATGCCCATCTCGGTTTGCGTGCCCGTCTTAGTTTGCGTTGGTCGATCGGTCGTACCCCCAAGGGGTCTGTCGACTGATCCTCCCAGGTGTTCACCGGCCGGTCACGCCCTTCGCAGGGACCTGTCGACCGGTCGGCCAAGTGGTAGAGCTCGCTCGGAGTGTTATGTACCACTTGGTTTAGGTTGGTCGACTGGTCGTATCCCGGCGGGGTCTGTCGACCGATCTTCCAAGGTGTTTACCGGCCGGTCTCGCCCTTCGCAGGGTCCTGTCGACCGGTCGGCCAAGTTGTAGAACTCGCTCGGAGTGTTACGTACCACTTGGTTTTGGTTGGTCAACCGGTCGTACCCCGGCGGGGTCTGTCGACCGATCTTCCTAGGTTTTCACCGGCCGGTCTCGCCCTTCGCAGAGTCCTGTCAGCATCGCCTCGTACTCAGCTTCGTTGTTCTTCGTCGGAAAAAGTAGCCGCACTGACTTTTCGAGCTTCGTGTGATTGGGGGTTACTAGGACTACCCCCACACCACTCCCGACTGCGCACGACGAGCCATCCACGAACAATCTCCAGCCTTTTCCTTCGTCCTCCTGTCCTGCTGCCGCACCGACTCCCACGGGTCGACCGGCAGCTACCGACAGGTCTTCTAACGTCTCTGGCACCAGAGCAGTGTCTTCCGCCGAGAAATCGCTGAGGAAGTCCGCAAGTGCTTGGCCCTTGACTGCTTTCCGAGGCACATACCGAGGACTAAACTCTTGCAGCTCTGCAGCCCCCTTGCTCAGCCGACCTGCCCGAGTAGAGTTATCCAGTACTTCCTTCAGGGGGTGCTCGGTGATGACCTCGATGGGGTGAGCGACGAAGTACGGGCGAAGCCTCCTTGACACGTACACTAATGCCAGGGCTACTTGTTCGATCCGCGCGTACCGAGTTTCAGCTGACGTCATGATGCGGTTGACGTAGTAGACAGGCTTCTCCACTCCTTCACTCTCGCATATCAGTACAGCGCTGATTGCTGCCTCCGATACGGAAAGATACACCCCCAGCGTTGCACCTGGCTGGGGGGCTGTCAAGATAGGGGGTCGGCCAAGATACGTCTTCAGCTCCTGAAATGCTTCTTCACAGCGTTGGTCCCAGTTGAAAGGTGCAAGCTTACTCAGCCTCTCGAACAGGGGCCGACACCGGTCTGAGGACTTTGATATGAAGCGATTGAGGGCGTTGATCCGTCCAGTCAGCTTCTGGACTTCCTTTCGTGACTTTGGCGACGACATCTCCGACGTCACGCCGAAGGCGCACTTGGCCGGGTTCAACTTCATGTTGTACCTCCACAAGGTTGCGAAGGTTTCCTCCAGGTCTTGCATATGCGTATCCTCAGCCTGACTCTTCACAAGTAAGTCGTCGACGTAAACCTCCACGTTCCTTCCGATTTGGTCGATGAACATCTTGTTCACCAGCCTTTGGTACGTCGCCCCCGCGTTCTTCAATCCGAATGGCATCATCTTGTAGCAGTAGAGCCCTCGACCCGTGACGAAGGTCGTGTGCTCCTGGTCCTCCGGATTCATGGGGATCTGGTGATAGCCCGAGTACCCGTCCATGAACGAGAGCCTCTCGTGTCCCGTCGTGGAATCCACCAGGGTATCAATGCGTGGTAGCGGGTAGCTGTCCTTTGGGCATGCCTGGTTGAGATTTGTGAAGTCGATGCAGACCCGAATGGCTCCTGACTTCTTGGGGACGGCGACCACGTTAGCGATCCACTTCGGGTACCGAGCCTCTCTGATGATGCCCGCTCGTAGCAGCTTCTCTACCTCTATGTTGACAGCTGCTGCTTTTTCCGGTGCTAGTGACCGGGGCTTCTGACGTACAGGTGCAGCTCCTTCTCGAATGTTGAGGTGATAACAGGCTACCTCGGGGTGGATGCCTGGCATATCCTCAACTGACCATGCGAACACGTCCAGGTTTGCCTTGAGAAATGTCGTCATAGCTTCGGCATGATGCTTCGGCAGCTGCGACCCGAGAAAAGTTATCATCGGATGGCCCGCTTCTCCTAAGTCCACGGGCAAAATTGGCTCGACGGCAGGCGACTCCTCCCACTCCGCGTTCGGGCTCTCCAACTCGTCCGGTTCTTTAGATTCAACCGGTCGGTCGGTCTTCTGAGGGTGCGTCATCCTTCTCAGCTCTTTACCTTCAGCTGGTAGGTCAGTCTCCATCGGGTCGCTCGGACCAGTTGGCTCTTTAAGTTCAGCTAACTGACCGGCCCTCTTCAAGCTCCTCGACGCATTCAGTTCTTTACGTTCAACTAAATGGTCGGTCTTCAGTAGGTCCCCCGACACGGTCAGCTCTTCACGTTCAGCTGACATGTCGGTCTTCAGCAAGTCCCCCGACACTGTCAGTTCTTTAAGTTCAACTGACAGGTCGGTCTTCTCAGATGCTTGGCCTCCTCGCGCTCCTGCGCTTGATAGGGCACGGTGCTGGAGCGTTGGTGCCTCTTGACTTTGCTTCGCAGTCCAGAGGTTGAGGATGCCCAACTCAGTGCCGCCTTCACCTGGTTCTCCTCCCTCGATTTGGCATGTCGTCTTCAGATGGATGGCACTGAGCTCGCACTTGGCTGCCGAGGACTGGTCACCTCGAATGCTCATCACGCCCTTGTCGGTCCAAAACTTCACTACCTGGTGGGCCGACGAGGGGACCGCGTCCAAGTGGTGGAGCCACGGTCTTCCGAGGATGATGTTGTACGCCGAGTGAGCTTCGATCACAATGAACCGGGTAAGATTAGTGAGATGCCCTGTTGTGATCGGGAGGGTGATCTCACCAACCACCCTTGCAGCCTCCCCCGTGAAGCCCGTTATCGTCGACGATGACTCGGTCATCTGTCCGCGATCTAGCTGCATGGCGTCGAAGGCGCTGAGGAAGAGCACATCTACCGAACTTCCGGCGTCGACCAGAATTCTCTTCACCAGGCAATTGGCTATCTGGAGCCGTATGACCAGGGAATGGTTGTGAGGCCTCTCTATTCCGACCAGATCAGTCGCCGAAAACTGTACTGCAGCTTCCACTCTTGGCTCGGGACGGATGACAGGGTCGAGTACCACATGGTGGACTTGCCTTGCTTGTTCAATTCGTCGCACCTGTCGGTCGACGACATTTGATGATGGTACCGGGCCATGGTACCCGTAGACTGCATCTACCTCTCGGAGCTGACGCCTTTCTGGCGGAGGACCCGGCAAGCGCTGTGCCGTCGCTCCTCGCTGGACTTCCCCCACAGCCTTAGTCTCCTTACGTTGAGGGAGGTCAATGAAGCAGCCAATATGGCCGGCCTCAATGAGATCCTCGATATGATGTTTGAGCGCCCGACACTGCAGGGTAGTGTGGCCTTGGCCCTGGTGGTACTCGCAGTACCTTGATGCATCTCTGGCTCCCCTCTCTCCAGGTTCAAGCGGTTGCGCCCACTTGAAGTATGGTTCGCCCTTGATAGCTTCAAGAATCTGGTCAATGGGGGCGTTCAGTACTGTGAACTCTCTATTCCACTGCGGCCTCGCTGGCCTGTCTTGCCTTTGCCGCTTCGCCTCGTGCCGTGTCGTATCCCCCTGCTGCTTGTTGACGTTCTTCACAGCAGCAGGCTTGGTGTAGCCCTGGTGCGGGACCCTGGTTTCCACCGCCTTCCTCTTGCGGTCCGCGTCTTCGATCTTGATGTACTTCTCAACGCGCCGCGACAGCTCGTCGATCGTCTCCGGAGTTCGCTTGATGAGCGACGCGTTGACGAGCTGGGCAGGCTGAATGGCGTTCTTGAAGGCCGCGATCACCATGCGATCCTGCCCGTCTGCTTCCGCCAAGCTCAGGTACTCGGACCTGAACCTATGGTAGAATTGTCGGAGCGTCTCCTTCTGGGTCATACTCATCCCGAAGAGTGACTCCAGAGTCTTCAGCTCCCGGCGATTACATCGGTACTGGTCGATGAACCGCGTGCTCAGCTCCGAGAAGGAGGAGATGGACGAGGGCCTAAGCTTGTGGAACCATTTGAGGGGGGTTCCCGACAAGCTGTTGGCGAAGGTCCGGCAGAGGATATGATCATCCTCGTGCGGGACCAGAGCATCCCGGAAAGCCAGTACATGCTCCACCGGGTCTTTCGATCCGTCAAACTTGGGAAGGCGTGGGGGATTCCATCCTCGAGGGAATGGCTCCCGGAGTAGCCTCTCGACAAGCGGCGACCGTGTGGCTCCTCGGATGACGACTTCCTCCAACCGGTCGGGAGCTTGGGCCCCCGGTCGGTCTCGCTGGATCTCCTCTCGCTCCCCGAGTCGCTCCGACGCATGTACCCGAATGCGCTCGTGTACGCTCCTCCGATCAGTAGTATGAGCCGGCTGCCGACTAGCTGGCGTCATCCGAGTGTGGTGACTATCACTCGGTTGACAATGATGCTCGCCGTCTCGCTTCGGGTGATGCACTTGTGCCGAGTCCGTCTTGGAGTGATGCTTGGAGGCATGCGGCTGTCGCGGGTGCGCCCCGAGCCGGGACCAGACATCCGAGCGTGCCGATGCCGCTCGAGCGTGCTTGTTTCTTTCTGCAGGTTCCGGACTACTCGAGTCCCTCCCGTCAGGATTCGCACTTTGGACCTCCACCGAGCGATTAACCCTGACCTCCACCTGAGGCACTGGTTGCGGCTGCATTTGCACTGGTGGGGCAGCTTGAGTGGGGAGGCTCTGTCCCGCTTGGGCCAACATGCCCTGATTGAGTAGGCCACCCGTCGGTGCGGCCCGCACGAAGTCACGCAACTCCTCGTAGTTGCGCTGCATCGTTTGGAGCTGGGTGGTGAGAGCTTGCTGGGTCATCATCATTGTGGCCAGAAAAGCTTCCGACAGACCCCCTGTTAGAGGAGTCAGGGTTGCTACCGGAGCTTGACTGGACTCTCCGACCCCCAGTACAGGATTCGCCAACGGGACTGCGCGCTCCGTGTCCGCTGATGGTTGAACAAGACGCCCGACGTCATTTGCATCTCCGAGTGGTGCGGCTTCGGACAGGAGCTGCGACGTCGAGCGAGTACGATATGGTCCACCGGCCATCGTTCTTCAACCGTGTGGTCGTGGACTGCTGGTTGCAGGTAGCTTCGGACTGGTCGACACCCACGGGTCTACAGTCGAAAGCTATTAGTAGGAAGTCTCGAAGACTATCCCACAGACGGCGCCAAGATTGTGGGGGGGTTTTTAGTCGAACCGGGCGGTTCGGGTGGCAAGCACAATCCAACAAGCCAAAGAGAAGAGTGAAGACAGTATTTACGTGGAAAAACCCCTTCGCAACGTCGAAAGGGAAAAAACCACGGGTGGGGCGAGAATGCACTAGAATTATCTTTTCGGGTACAATCTCTCACCTTAACCCCAATTACAAACCCCGAGGACCGGTCTCCCAAACTACCGACCTCTGCAATTTCACTCAGACTACCGACCGCTGCAGGTAGCGTCTGACTACCGGTTGCTGCAGACAGTATCTGGCTACCGGTCGCTGCGGACAGTATCTGGCTACCGGTCGCTGCAGACAGTATCTGGCTACCGACCGGCCTCCGCAGACAGTCTCTGGCTACCTACCAACCGGCCTCCGCAGACAGTCTCTGGCTACCTACCGACCGCAGACAGTATCTGGCTACCGGTCGCTGCGGACAGTATCTGGCTACCGGTCGCTGCAGACAGTATCTGGCTACCGACCGGCCTCCGCAGACAGTCTCTGGCTACCTACCGACCGCAGACAGTCTGCAGACAGTATCTGGCTACCGGTCGCTGCGGACAGTATCTGGCTACCGGTCGCTGCAGACAGTATCTGGCTACCGACCGATCTCTGCAGACAGTCTCTGGCTACCTACCGACCGCAGACAGTCTGCAGACAGTATCTGGCTACCGGTCGCTGCGGACAGTATCTGGCTACCGGTCGCTGCAGACAGTATCTGGCTACCGACCGGCCTCCACAGACAGTCTCTGGCTACCTACCGACCGACCTCTGCAGCTCCACGAATTCCGGGACGAAACGGGCAACGTTTCCTCTAGAATTCTTCTTTTTCTTGCTGAAGGGGTAGGTCCCCTTTTATAGTGGCGGGGTGACGGTTACGACGCTCCGCGAAAATTGGGTGGGTGACGTGTCCCCGCAATGAGCTCAACCGCCGCGGTGACGAGGCGCGCGGTTGACACCTGGCCACTTTGGGCCGGAAATCGCGGAGCGTTGTCAGCACCGCGAGATCTCCGGGTTCGACTGCTGCTTCACACCTCGGCTCGTTGCACGTCCCATCGAGAGAGAGAGAGAGGGGTTGTTGCATGGCCGACCCCCCTTGGTCTGGTGACATACCGACCGAAGTAGAGAGGGGGGGGGGGGTGCTCCCTCCTCCCTTGGTGACATGCCGACCAAACCAAAGAGGGGGGGGGGGGGGTGCTGCCTCCTAGGTTTGGTGACCGGCCGACCGACCCCCCCCCCCCCCTTTTGGTCTGGTGACATGCCGACCCAAGTAGAGAGAGGGGGGGGGGGGTGCTGCCCCCTTTTGTCTGGTGACATGCCGACCGACCCCCCCTTTCCGTCTGGTGACCGGCCGACCGAGCTAGGGGGGGTGCTGCCCCCCTTTGTCTGATGACATGCCGACCGAGCCCATGGGTGGGGGTGTTGCCCCCTCTTTTGTCTGATGACCTGCCGACCGAAGCCCATGGGGGGTGTGTTTGTTGCGTGGCCAACCCCGAGAGAGAAAGGTACACACAATACCTAAATAAACAACCAAGATATTGGACCTTCCAATGGGTCTGTTAATGTAAAGAGATGGGTCGGGTTATATGTACAGTCGGGTCGGGTTGTGTGTGTATACATGTACATATATATTATGCTTCAGTCCCTCAATGAGAAGCTTTTCATTCTCTCCAAACTCTAGCCTTCATCTCCTAACATGGTATCAGAGCCCTAGGGTTCTCTCGTGCGACGACGGCGACGACGGCAGACACCTTCGGTCTCCCATTCGGCCTCCCTCCACCCGGCAGCCCCCCTCCGGCCTCCCTCCACCCGGCAGCCCCCCCGACCCCTCCCCTCCACCCGCCGGCCCCCCCGGACCCCTCCCCTCCACCCGCCGGCTCCCCCCGACCCCTCCCCTCCACCCCCCGCCCCCCCGGACCCCTCCCTCCACCCGCCCGGCAACTCCCAACCCCTCCCTCCACCCTCCGCCCCCCCGACCCCTCCCCTCCACCCACCGGCTCCCCCGACCCCTCCCTCCACCCGCCGCCCCCCCCGACCCCTCCCTTCCACCCGCCGGCTCCCCCCGACCTCTCCCCTCCACCCGCCGGCTCCCCCGACCCCTCCCTCCACCCACCCGGCACCCCCCAACCCCTCCCTCCCCCCCCCCCCGCCTACCCCTCCCCTCAGCCCGCCGGCTCCCCCGACCCCTCCCTCCACCCGCCCGACACCCCCTAACCTCTCCCTCCATCCTCTGCCCCCCCCGCCTTCTCCCCTCAACCCCCCTTTTCTGTACCGAACTGTCCGTCTCCTCTGTACAGACTGCCTTAGACCTCCCTTGTGCTGGCTCGCCCCCGTATTTCAGGGGTATGGCTTCCTACATCTCTCGGCTCCCATACTGCCTGCACACAGTCGCTGATTGTCGAGTCCATCCGTCTCCTCGTTTTGATGGTATTCTCGGGCCACGTCCCTCCACCACGCCAGTCGACTGTAGACGTCGTCAGGACCGCCTCCAGCGCTTTGAGAAGTTACTATTTCGATACCTCGCCTCTACCAGCTCTTCGACAGCTCACAGTCTCTCTGCCACTTCGGGTACTACTGCTCCATGGATCTTCGACTCGGGTGCCTCCTGCCACCTTACCTCCGATCATTCTGTTCTCACGGATTGTAGCCCTGCTCCTACCTATATGGGGATCCACACTGCTGACGGGACTCGTGTACCCATTTCGCAGTGTGGATCCATCACCCCTGCCTCCGATCCCACTGGTCGCCTAACCTTACCTCGTGTTCACCTTGCTCTCCGCTTAAACATTAACTTAATATATGTTAGTTTTCTTTATGACTCGGGCCTGATCGTTACATTTATTTCTTCTTGTTATGTGCAGGATCCGCGGACGGATCAGAGAGTTGGGCTGAGTCGTCGAGCAGGGGGACTCTATCAGTTGGATCACCTCTAGGTTTCCACTTCCACTCCGTCAGCTCTGTCTGTTACCTCTGATGTCGATTTGTGGCACAGAAGGTTATGTCACATATCCAGTGATCGACTCCAAAGCGTTTTTCGCTCTGGCGCTTTGGGTCGGGTGTCCTCCCCTCTCTCTGTCTGCACTGGGTGTCGATTAGCAAAGCACCTTGCTCTTTCTTTTTCTACTAGTGTTTTTCGTTCCGGCGTCCCTTTTGATCTCGTGCACTCTGACGTGTGGGGTTCTGCTCCAGTTGCCTCTTTTACTGGTTTTTTGTATTATGTGAGCTTCATAGATGATTACTCCCGCTGCACCTGGATCTATCTTATGTGTCGCCGCTCCGAGATTCCTCATATTTACAGGACCTTCACTACTATGCTTCACACCCAGTTTGGTCGGTGCATTAAGACCTTTCGGTCTGATTGTGCCCAGGAGTCTCTCTTTTGAGATGCGCGAGATCCTTCAGACTCACGACACTCTTCACCAACAGTCGTGTCCCTACACCCATGAACAAAACGGAGTCGCCGAGCGCAAACATCGCCATGTCCTCGAGACAGCACGAGCTCTACTTCTGTCTGCTTCTGTTCCACATTCCTACTGGGCTGAAACTGTCCTGATCGCTGTTCACCTCATCAACATCACTCTGTCCTCATCCCTCTCTGATATTTCCCCGTACGAGCGGCTTTACTCCACATCTCTTGACTACTCTCTTATTCGTACATTTGGGTGCACGTGTTTCGTCCTCCTCCCTCCCCATGAGCGCACCAAACTCTCTGCTTGGTCTGTTAGGTGTGTTCACTTAGGACTCAGTTGGGAGCACAAGGGTTATCGGTGCTACGATCCCTTGGTTCGCTGGATCCGTGTCTCTCGCTACGTCTCCTTTGTAGAGGATGTCCCGTACTTTTTCACTGAGTCTCGGGATTTTTCCTCACCACTTACGTCACCTTCTACGTCGTCACCCCCTCTCACCATCCCCTTCCTATCTTCGTATCCTGCTCCCACGCCCACCTTCCCGGTTGAGACTCCTCTACCTTCCTCGCCTCCCCTGTCTCCCCCACCTTCACCTCCATCGTCTCCACCACCTCCCCCGCCACCTCCCTCTCACCCGTCACCTCCACCATCACCACCTATCACACGTGTTGACGTTCGTCGCTCCACAGTTCCTTCCACCGAGTCAGTCTCCACTGGTACTACTTTGCCTGCAGCTGCTCCCAACTCTCCGGCCGCGGATCCTGGTCCTGTTCGGCGCTACCCTTCGCGCGAACATCACCCTCCTGACAGATATGACCACTCCCCTGACAGGTTTGGTTACTCTGTGTTTATTCCTGTTTCTCCTGACACTTCTGGACACTCTGTTGTTGCCTCCTACTCTCCGTCCTACCAGGCCTTTCTTACAGCTCTTCACACCCACCGGGAGCCCCAGTCGTACCGTGAGGTAGTTGTACACCCGGAGTGGCGACAGGCCATGACAATCGAACTTGAGGCCTTTCAGCGGACTCAGACGTGAGACTTGGTTCCTTGTCCCACTGGCGTGGTTCCTGCTAGCTGCAAATGGATCTTCAAGATTAAGACTCGACCTGATGGGTCCATTGAGCGGCATAAGGCGCGCCTTGTTGCTCGTGGTTTCTCCCAGGAGTATATGATTGACTACGAGGAGACGTTTGCTCCAGTGACTCGAATGACTACCGTTCGCACCCTCTTAGTTGTGGCAGCTGCTCGAGGGTGGCCTCTACATCAGATAGATGTGACTAACGCATTTCGCCACGGTGATCTCTCAGATGAGGTATACATGGCTCCTCCACCGGGCGTCCCTGCTCCTTCAGGTCAAGTATGTCGTTTGCACCGAGCCATCTATGGGCTCAAGCAGGCCCCTCATGCCTGGTTTGAGCGATTCCGCAGTACAGTCATGGCCGCCGGGTTTGTTGAGCGCCACTCTGACTATGCCCTGTTCACTCGCTCCTCCAGTCAGGGTATTGCACACACTAGATCGCGTGTTATCATCACCGGGGATGACAGTGCCACCATAGTGTCCCTTCAGCGCCATCTCCAGAGTCAGTTTGAGATGAAAGATCTGGGCCCTCTTCGCTACTTTTTGGGCCTCGAGATTGCCCGGTCAGTTCGTGGTCTGTTAGTCTCCCAGCAAAAGTACATCTCCGATATTTTTGCTAATGCTGCTCTTACTGACTCTCGCACTGCTGAAACACCCATGGAGCTCAATTTGAAGCTTCTTTCTACAGATGGTGAGCCACTCCAGGATGTCTCCTGCTACCAGAGGCTGGTTGGGATGCTCGTCTACCTTACTATGACCCGGCCAGACATTGCCCATGCTGTTGGCATTGTCAGTCAGTTCGTTCAGGCTTCCCGTTCGGTTCACTATGCAGCAGTCCTTCGGATTATCCGCTACCTCCGAGGCATCATCACCCGCTCACTACTTTTTCCCTCTACCTCTCCGTTGGTGCTGCGTGCCTACTCCGATGCAGATTGAGCATGAGATATAGCTACTCACCGTTCTATTACCGGATACTGTGTGTTCCTTGGTGATTCTCTCATTTCTTGGCGAAGCAAGAAACATGAGTCTGTTGCTCGCTCAAGCACCGAAGCCGAATACAGGGCTATGGTTTCCACCACCGCAGAGATTGTCTGGCTTCGCCGCCTTCTACTAGACTTGGGAGTTGTGATATCCGGGCCCACGCCTCTCTTCTGTGACAACCGGAGTGCTATTCAGATTGCTAGCAACCCGGTATTCCATGAGCGGACAAAACATATTGAGGTTGATTGTCACTATGTTCGCTAGGAGTTTCTCGACCACACCATCTCCTTGCCATTCATTTCATCATCGGAGCAGACTGCTGATTTTCTGACGAAACCCCTTACGATTGCTCGCTTCCGGCATTTTATCGGCAAACTCTCGGTCCATGATCCACCGTGAGTTAGAGGGGGAGTGTTAATGTAAAGAGATGGGTCGGGTTATATGTACAGTTGGGTCGGGTTGTGTGTGTATACATGTACATATATATTGGGCTTCAGTTCCTCAATGAGAAGTATTCCATTCTCTCCAAACCCTAGTCTTCATCTCCTAACAGGGTCCAAGGGCTCCTAAGTGACTTTCTGAAGCTCAAACATGCCAATACCTTCATGGTGGGGACACCGTGGGTGCAGACCCAAGTTCGCAGGAGGACTGTTGCTCAGCTTGGACTTTGGACTGGAGTCACCTAGTGCATTTGCCCAACTGTCAGGAGACTAGTTATCTTATTGTTGCTTTATTTTTTATTATCATTTCCAAAACTATTTGTGGTGCAATTTATGTAGACACCCGACCGACCGACCTCATGCACCCCTCGGCCTCGCGCCACCCATGGACCGTGTTCCCCGCGGCCTCATGCCACCCGCAACTGTGTCCCACGGTCGTGCGCAACTCTCATGCGACCACGTATACCTCGTGTGTTCGTGCCCCTTGCCTCGTCGCTCTCCACGCCTTTCCGCCTCGTCATCACGGCGTCTACGTGGTTTTGAACCTTGTGAACCATGCATCAATCAACTACTCTGAAACCTCCTCATCGATGGTTTGATTTTCTCACACCCTTATAAATTAGGTTTATATGATAACCTTGATGCAAGCGACATCTTCCATCAGGAAGTGACAAAGGCTGGAGGGGAGGCCCACCCCCTCGGCAAGCGAGGCCAAGCAAAACCAGCACCAGGTGGGTGCTGGTTTGCTGGGCGCCCTTGGCGTGAGTCAGCGGTGCCCGAGCGTCATTGGTCACGGAAAGGGGGTCACGGCTCGGGCGCCCAGGTGAAGTTCTAGACAGTAGACTGGGGAGGAGCCGCGGTGCAGCGCCGCTCCCCTCGGGTTGGTTCGGGACGTCGGAGGAGGTCCTGGGGAGGCGACGGTGTAGTGCCACTCCCCCTGGGTTGGTTAGAACGATGATGGAGATTTCGAGGGAGGCCGCGGTGTAGCGCTCCTTTCTCGGGTTGGTTCATGGTGATTGACGAAGAACGGTTGCAGGGGAACCATTTCGGACCTGAAGAGATCGACATTGACGAGCAAGAAACCGCCTCGGCATGAGGTGGGTTTATTGGTCGGATTAGACGGCGAGCGGTGACACTAGAAGGATCGTGACGGAGCACCACGATGGCACGGACACGTGTGGGTGCCTAGATCGAGGGGGAGAGACTTAATGGCACGAGAGTCACTGACAGGCAACTATTCCAGACGCCGACGAGCGGGTTGAGGAGGTTGTCGATGGATGACTGGTGGAGGTGCCGACGGGCACCGGTGCGATTCGTCGACGAACGACGGAGGCGTCGTGCACATTTGCGAGTCATCTCCGGACGATGGATGGTTTGAGATCAAGGTGTGGCAACATCGTGCTAGAGCCACTGACATGTGGCTTTCAAGCACCAATGGGTGGCCTGATGATGGCTCTGTGATCGAGAACAAGAAGTACCGACGAGCACTAGATCGTGGCACTGACTGGTGTAAGGTTGCGCGGTATACTCAGTCCCGAGCACTCATATGGGACGACAGGTGTGCAAAGACATTGATAGATGGCATGTGTTGAGCACCGAGGACGTACGGTAATTTTGGGTGATGAACGTATGAGGCATCGAACGCAGAGCACGGGCTGCAGTGTAGTAGCCTGTGAATCGACAGGTGCTGGACCTGAGCGTCAAGCATGGCAAGATCAGAGGCTCGGATGTGGTGTAAGCGTGGTTTGAGATTTTGAATGAATCACAAAATTTCGGTTTCGGCTGCCATCGAAATGAAAGGACTATGCGAAACAGAGCTGATATGTATTTCGATTGAATTTTGTGAAGTTCAGAGGTTTCAGTGCAATTTCGACGGATTCTTGTCATTTCAACTTGACGGGGGCCCGTGAAATGGATTTTGTTGGTGGTCTGTCAGCGAAACCAGGCAAATTCGAGCGAACTTTGGGCATTTCGGACCGAAAGCACAAGGTGGGCCCCGTAAAATAGGCTAGTCAAAATCTGTCGGTGTTTTCGGTGCTCTTGCGGCGAAGAGACCAGAATTTAGTCATTTCGAAGAAGCTTTCGGTTATTTCGATCGAAATTTATCGATTTCGAGTCTGATACTATAAATCAAGGCCTTCGGTTTTGTTTGAATACACATATTTCGACCGAAAGCCATAGATTTCTCCACTCAAGCTTCGGATTTCGACCAAAAATCTTGGATTTCGATTAAAATCGTTGAAGTTCACCGTTTCTCACCGGATCTTGCTAGATATTTGCCGGATTTTAGCCAGATCTCGTCGGATCATGCCGGATCTTCGTCGGACTTTGCCGGATCCGGATTTAGATCGAAATTGCCGGATCTTTACCAGATCGTTGTCGTATTTTGCTGGATCCGATCTTCGCCAGATCTCGTCGGATCGTCATCGGAGTTGTCCCAAGTCATCTGCTACTTCAAAAACCAGCCAAGTTGAAGTATTACAAGTGCGACGAGTTTTGACTCATCGCATTTGTAATACTTCGTCTTGGCTTGTTTTGGCTCAGATGGAGCCTAGAGGTTTGCCGGATCTCGTTGAATTCCTTGTTCGATTCGCCGGACCCCGCCGGATTTTGCCGGTCTCGACCGATACACTTCAAAACGTGGTAGCACCCGAATGAAATGCTTCAAAACGTGGTAGCACCCGAACGTCTTGGTCGGTTCGTCAACCACGAGAAGCATACTATGCGCTCCACCTACGAATTATGCAATCCCTAGAACACCAGTTGGGGATATTTGAGAAGGTGGAAGTGTTCAGGCGAAGGTTACAACCTAGCCAGGACTATGTTGGCTCAATTCGGTTACTGGGCTCACACCTTGACGGCAAAAAGCACAAGACCAAGGTTTTAAACTTCGGTTTCGTGTGTAGGTGTGTGTTTTCTAACAACAATTCATGTAGATGTTTGTATTCTATAACAATTTATATTCACATGAATGCACAACTATAAAAGATTTAAATTCAAAAATTCAAAAAATAAAAGTAAAAAAAAATCTTTTTTTTTTGACATTTTGATTTTTATCATCCATTTCGATCGAAATATCGAAATTTCAATTTCGACCAGGACCATAATCAGACACGTAATCAAAATCTTGAATCTTGGGTGTAAGGTCACTATGAAGAGAACCTATAATCCGTGAATGTAGCTTGACGTGTGGGTGAATCACGTTTGTTAGATATCCTCACACCTCAAAACCCGGTTTGTAAGGGGAGGTCCACATAGGGTATATACAGCGGATGATGGGTGCCTCCCTCACCAATGTGGGACTATCGTTAACACTCACGCAGAGCACGTGTAGCAAGGATCCTCCCACGCGGAGCACGCGTGGCAAGGCACGATCGGTGGGGAGCACTCGGAGCAGGAGATGGTGAACCCAGCTCTGATAACATGTTAGATATCCTCACACCTCAAAACCCGGGTTGTAAGGGGAGGCCCACAGAGGGTATATACAGCGGGTGATGGGTGCCTCCCTCACCAATGTTGGACTATCCGTTAACAACGTTTAAAGAAAAGTAATTTGGCTAGTCTCTCTTTCAATTTGTGTTATTTCCGCATCAATGCCTTTATATATAATTAGGGTGTAGGTATAACTTAATGGAAAATCCCTAAAATACAGCAGACCAAAGGAACAATTGTATGCCATGACTCTCGCTGGCCTCCCAGCCGCTGAACCCTCAGGAACCAATTTGCTAACCAGCACCGTCATGCTCCAAATAGCCTAACAGTGAGAACTCGTGGACAACTTTTGGTTGCGAGTGGCCCTCTTACCTTGGCCAAGTAATGGCGCATTTGGCTAAGCTTTTATGGGTCCTAAATCCTATTGTGGCCCGCTCCTGCTTGCTGATAGTTTTATGCCGAAGTCCTTCACTCCGTCTTTTTTGAGCAGCACTGGGGGCCTCTTTTCAGGAGAACCGCATCCCACCATCTCTTTAATAGGTGTCCCAGTAACGCTAGATGCCCAGCCAAACAAAGAAGTAATAAAAAGGGGTCCGCTTCCACAGAAATACGCAGAATGCGGCGCCCTCATCTTTCCCTTCTTTTAGTATACCCAGGTGTAGGGTGCATCATGACTACTGTCAAAAATTGATAATTCTTATGAGTTTGACGGGCCTATTACGTGAATTTGAATAGCACACCGCCGTCCATATCAACCAATCGCTCTTTCTCATTTGCTTGTAAGCAGCATTATGGTGTCAATTAGTCCATGCTTCTGATCTCTTGTATTTTAAATGATGAGTTGATTCAAAGTTTGGCAAGTACCACCCAATTAAATGATTCAATGAGCTGCAACCTTGAGTTTTATGTGCTCCGTTCTACTGTATGGCTTCATTAAACTGGCCATTCAAAACACAATTTCAGAGTGATTTTTACCACAAATCTCTTGCAACCCATTTCTCAAATCTCAACCTTCAAATCATGATGCATCATCTTATGTGTTCATATTGTTGTGCAGGCTCCCTCTGCAACTGCCTACTGCCCGAAGCCCTCAAGGTCTCCGCTGTTCGTCACGATCCCGATTTCCAAGCTTTCGATGGCGAGAAAAAGAGGCTTAGGAGCACGTTCAGTTGCCTGTCTTCAATCTCCATGCGTCAGAGGCAGTTGTCGGCCTCTTCCCTCTTCTTACCTTCTCCCTTGAAAGGGTGCCTTCCTCCATGGGAGTGGAGGAGGTCACCATCCAATTGAAGAAGACGCTAGAATCCTCCCATCACACTGATCATCTCTCACCAACAACGAAACAGGTTCGGGGACACTCCCGCGCGAATTTGAGCTTACTTGTCATCTGGTGACCATCCTAAGATTGTCAAGGAGGGGTGAAGTTATGCTAGGCTGTTGTTCATCACGATACGAAGATCAGTTTTCTTGTATGATTTAGTTGCAGTATTCGGCTGGTGGTTGTAAACACTTGGGGGATGCGATCGTGTTTTCGAAGTCCGGTTGTATGGAATCAACTTCAGTTTCCATTTTTTTTTGAGATGCTAATGTTGATGAGGTTTCTCTTATGCTGTTCAAGTGCATGCTTGTTCTCACAACTTATCCTTCTTGGTTGCAGAAACCATCGCATAACTTGTTCTATGTCGTGATATTGTTAGCTGTATTGTGCTTTGGGATTAAGATATCATCCATGATATCTGATGAACTCTCAAAGGATTCCTCTGATGTCTCCAATTAAAGTTGTGTATTCGAAACACTCGGTCTTTCCCGAAAGATCGGATGTAATGCATAGGCATGTCGGAGATAGTCGAAGTCTGATGATCTGTTTATCTTGTCTCAGGTGATCGTCGGAAGTCTTGAAAACAACTTCTGGTAAGGTTTTGGAAGACTCAAATTTCCTTCTAGGTTTTCCTAGGAAATGAAAAGTTCGCCTACCGAGGAAATCAGTTCTCTAAAGCAAAAGGCGTGCGTGAAAAAGTTGAGTACTGAAAAAACGTAAAGATAATTGGAATAAAACAAAACTAAGGGTGTGTTTGGCATTGGTTTTGGAGGCCTAGTTTTGCGTCAAAACTAGTTCCGCTTGCCAAACTGATTTTGGTATAAGATTTTAGTGCGTTTGGGATTCGATTAGAAAATTGGTTTTCCAAAACCAAAACCAGAAAATCATCAAAACCCAAAAGCAGAATTGGGTTCTTCTTTTGGGTTCTTGAGGCAAGAAGGCAAACATAAATTATTGTGAATAACATATATGTTGTAGAGAGAAACTATTGTAAAGAGAAAAAATTAAAACAAGAAGAATATATACATATCATATTGTAGAGAGAGAAAATTATTATAGAGAGAATACTTTAGAGAAAATATATGATAGATATAAAAATATTATTGAGAGAGAAAATTCTAAAGAGAAGAATATAGATAGAGTATTAAATAAATAAATATGTAGTGAGAGAAAATATTGAAAAAAAAAAAATTATAGAGAAGAAATATTATAGAGAGAAAATATTGTAGAAAAAGAAAATATTGTAGAGAGAAAATGTTATAGAAAGAGAATATTTTAGAGAGAATATTATAGAAAGATAATATTTTAGAGAAAGAATATGTTATAGAGAGTAGTTTAGATAGAAAATATTGTAGAGAGAAAAAAACATAGAGAGGAGAAAATATTAATAATAGAGAGAGAAAATGTAATAGAAATATAATATTTTAGAGAGAAAAAATATTATAAAAAAAGAATATTTTAGAGAGAGAAATGTTATAGAGCGAAAACTTTGTAGAAATAGAATATTTTAGAGAGTGAAAATATTGTAGAAAGAGAATATTTTACAAAGAAAAAATGTTGTAGAGAGAGAAAATATTATAGAAAGAGAATATTTTATAGAGATAAAATATTATAGAAAGAGAATATTTTAGAGAGAGAATATATCATAGAGAGAAATTTAGAAAAGAAATATTATAGAGAGAGAAAATAACGTAGAGGGGAGAGAAATATTAATTATAGAGAGAGACGATATCATAGAGAGAGAAAATATTCAAGAAAGAAAATATTATAGAAAGAATATTTTAGATAGAGAAAATAGTATACAAAGAGAATATTTTAGAGAGAGAAATATTGTAGAGAGAAAACATTATAGAATATGATATTTAGAGAGAAAACTTTATAGAAAGAGAATATTTTACAGAGAGAAAATATTATAGAAAGATAATATTTTAGAGAAAGAATATGTTATAGAGAGTAGTTTAGATAGAAAATATTGTAAAGGGAGAAAAAATATAGAGAGAGAAGAAAAATATTAATAATAGAGAGAAGATATCATAGAGAGAGAAAATATAATAGAAATAGAATATTTTAGAGAGAAAAAATATTATAAAAAGAGAATATTTTAGAGAGAAATGTTATAGAGCGAAAACTTTGTAGAAATAGAATATTTTAGAGAGAGAAAATATTGTAGAAAGAAAATATTTTAGAGAGAATATTTTAGAAAGAAAATATTGTAGAGAGAGAAAATATTATAGAAAGAGAATATTTTATAGAGATAAAATATTATAAAAAGAGAATATTTTATAGAGATAAAATATTATAAAAAGAGAATATTTTAGAGAGAGAATATATTATAGAGAGTAAAATTTAGAAAAAAAATATTATAGAGAGAGAAAATAACATAGAGGGGAGAAAAATATTAATTATGGAGAGAGAAGATATCATAGAGAGAGAAAATGTTCAAGAGAGAAAATATTATAGAAAAAATATTTTAGAGAGAAAATAGTATACAAAGAGAATATTTTAGAGAGAAATATTATAGAGAGAAAACATTGTAGAATATGTTATTTTAGAGAGAAAATTTTATAGAAAGAGAATATTTTAGAGAGAGAAAATATTATAGAGAGAAAATATTTTAGAAAGAGAAAATATTGTAGTAAAAGAAAATGACATAAAGAGGAAAATATATTATACAGAGGAAATATCATAGAGAAAAAATGGGATAGAAAAAAAATATTGTTGAAGGAGATCGAAGATATTGCAGATAGAAAAAATATTATAGAAAGATAATATTTTATAAACAGAAAATATTGTAGAAAGAGAATATTATAGAGAGAGAAAAAATATTATACAAAAAAAAAATTTTAGAGAGAGAAAATATTGTAAAGATAAAATATTTTAAAGAGCAAATATTTAAAGAGAAACTGAATGAGAGAAAATATTATAGAGAGAAAATATCATAGAGAGAAAAAAAGGGGTAGAGAGAGAAGAAATAATATTGTAAAGAGAAAATATTAGAGAAAGTGTTATAGAGAGAATATTTTTAAAGAGAGAAAATCTTGTAGCAAGAGAATATTTTAGAGAGAGAAAATATTAGAGAATGAGTATATTGTAAAGAGAAAATATTGTAGAAGAATAGTATTTTAGATAAAAAATGACGTAGTGAGAAGAGAAAATATTATAGAGAGAAAATATCATAGAGGTAATGTTGGAGAGAAAATATTGTAGAAAGAGAAAATATCGTAGACAGAAAATATTGGAGAGAACATTTTAGAAAAATAACTGCAAAACTAGTTTTAGGCTCAAAACTGGTTTTATTGCCAAATGCTCAAATGTTGATAATTCTAGAACTGGTTTTCGATAAGCTAAAACTGGTTTTGCACAAAACTAGTTCTTGATATTCCAAAATCAAAACCTAAAATTTCAAAACCAATGCCAAACGCACCCTAAGTACCTGTTTGGATTTGATTTTCAGCCACCAGCTTCTGATTCCTGATTTCGTTGGAATTAGCATTCTGGAAAATTTTGTTTGGATGCAGTGCCAAAAGCTGATTCCTGAAGAAGGTGGAATTATATTTGTATAGAAAAATCAGATTCCAGTATAAGCGCCTGAGAGCAGGCTCCAACTTTTGTTTCTGGATTCTACAGGAACCGATTCTACAAGAATCAGATCGGTGCATAATCAAATCCAAGTAGTATTGGGGATTTGATGGTTCCCCATGGCGGAACCATCAAATCCAACTAGAGGGTTAGTGCGGAAGATCTCCCACACCGTAGAACAAATAAAGAGATGACGAAAATAAACAAGTTGTAGAAGACAATCACAGATCATACATATATAACTTGGTTCATGCAAATCAGTGCTAATCCACAAATGAGGAAGTATGAGATATCTTCTATTAACATCAAATAGGAACAAGCTTACATGGATTCAAAGGTTTCATAAAGAACCAATGATGACGCGATGATTCAGCAAGAACACGAGAGATCCAAGGGAGAGTGCCACACTCTTCTTCCACCGGATCCATTGTTCTTCAATCCCTTCGATTCTTCTCCGATTAAGCACTGATCCAATCCCAAACCAATCTTTCACAAGGCACAAGAAATGTGGTTCAAAATTTCTCTCCCAATAAAACTCTCACAACTCACGATCTACGATATAAGCTTTTCGTGTAGCCCTAGAGCCACTTATGCCCCCCCCCTTTTATAAGGGGATAAACATAGTAATACGAACTGGTCCATAAAACAGCTAAAAAATCGCTCGAATCACGCTGCCAAACTCTGACTCACTCGAGAAACTCGTCCGTTCGCTTGGGCCAATTCTGCCCAAGGTATGTTAGTAGAAATGCTCACAATTAAGTTCGCCCGAGCCAATTATTCTTGCGTTTTGCCCTTGACTTTGGACCCAAGCTCACTCGGGCGACACGCCTGCTCGCCCGGCTAAAATTATCCTATGTTCTGCCTTTAGGTCAAGATTTTAATGGGCCAGATCTCAATAATCTCCACCCCAGTCCTTTAAGACCTAACACCCCAAAGCTTTTGCCCCAACATCTTATTCTGATTAGGCAACCAACCTAATCAGAGCTGCGAACTTATTTAGGTTTATACAATACCAGTCCCCCAAGCCTCCCACTCAGAAAAACTACTATGTTACTAAAGCATCTTGTCCTCTAAACATGACATGTATATACATTCGTATAGCACAATGCAAATCTATTCAAACTATCAACCATTTATTAATAAACTAGAGTTTTACAAACTGCAGACCATATTAAACCCAACACGCCCATGTCGTCCGGCCTCGATTCTCCCGGGGGAGTTTCGTCAGGCTTCTGTCAGCGTGTCCTGAACCAGATTCACCCGAGCGACTCAGCCTGCTCGCTCGAGCGAAATCATCCTGTGCACTACCCACAGAATAGCCTCTGTGTTCGCCCGAACGACTAGGCCTCGTGCACTGTCCTTCGGGTCAGGGTTTAAAGGGACAAAACTCAAAAATACATAGCTGCATGTGTGAGGAGGGAGGGATGACCATGACCCATTGATGTGATGTCATGTTAAGCTCAAAGAAAGGATGAGGATGGGCTTTGAAGCTTCTCTTGACCTAGGAGGAACAGAGGATTGGGTGTCATGTTCCCATACCTGTGGCCCCTCCATTCAGCACATTCATACATGGGACGATAAGGGGTGCAAGAAGAAATAGGAATTGATAGGTAGGGAAGGGAAAGTGATTGTTTAGTTGATAAGAGGGGAGTAGGGATGGCAACGGGTCGGGTTTGGGGCGGGTCAGTCCTATTCTGAATCCGCCCCATTATATTTTATTCCGTTTCATACTCGCGTCGGATTTTGAGGGTAATTTTTAAACCCGTCCCAATTAGCATTGGGAAAACTCGTGCCCGTCCCGCCCCGTTTATACATTGCGGAGCGGGTTAGGTCGGGTCGGTTTTATAAAAACTACATATTTAACTTCTTGGGCCCACCTAATTGCAGCTTTACATAGCAAATGTTTCCCCTATATTACGATCACACAGTTATAAACACAAGTCAACTTATTATATGATCTTGATAAGGTATATATCCAGGTCGGGTTGGGGTGGTTGGAGTAAAACCCGAACCCGACCCGAACCTGATCGGATTTCAAATTTATATCCCAAATCCATTCCAAACCCGTTTTTAAGCATTCCAAACCTATCCCAATAGGATCGGGTCGTGTCGGGAAACCCGATAAACCCTAATAACCTAGAGGGGAGTGTCACACGAAGCCTTCACTCAATAGCTTTGCCATTTGTGGAAAGAAAAGAGCATCGCGAGGCAACTTGGCCAACTTTCGTATTTTACTATTGGCTTTTATACCCACTCTCAAAGGGGATTCATGGGTGCCATGATTATCAGCCTCCCCTTTCTCACATAGGTCCAATCAGAGGCATCAACCATCTACGAGATGGGGATGGTTCCTTTTGGACCACAAGGTGTCAAATGCTGTAATTTGTTGTAGGACTAGTGGAAGCCTGTTCCGATCGGCATACAGCGGGTGCCTTCGGGCCACCAACATCCCGCGGGTCGATCCGTTGCGTTCAGCCAATACGCTGTGGGTCGACCTGCTGTGTATGGCCAACGCTTTGCGGGTCGACCCGTTACCAGGGACGGAACTATGTATGGACCAAGGGGGGCCATGCTCCCCCCCCCTCCCCCCCCCCCCCCCCCCCCCTCAATTTAAAAAGGGTTATTTTGACTTTTTGACTTTGCCCTCCAAAATTTTGTCTTGAATTAGACTTTACCCCCCCATATTTTCATTAATTAGATTTTACCCCCTGAATCTAACTGTTCCGTCGGCTCACCATCTATGAGAAAGGGTGAGCTGACGGAAAAGAAATAAAATTTTGAGGGGTGAGTTGACGGAGCAGTTAATTTTGCGGGGGTATAGTCTAATTAATGAAATATGGAGGGTAAAGTCTAATTCAAGGCAAAATTTGGAAGGCAAAGTCAAAATAACCTTTTAAAAAATTATATAGTAAAAATATTTAAATTTTAGTATATAATTTTTTTTTCGTTCATGTTTTGGTCCTTCTTACATGAAATTATTATGTTTTGGACCGTTGCAATATAAAATCCTGGATCCGTCCCTGCCCGTTGGGTTCGGACAATGCCATTCGGGTCAATTCTCTGTGTCCGGTCAACACCCAGCGGGCCAACCGGTCGTGCTCTAATTTTAAATATGTTTTTATATATAAATATTGCAAATTTTTTTGAGTCTCATGTGCATCGGTGATGCGATTCATGGTGGGTCCCTTATGCAACGGTTGGCTGTGAGTGTGCATCGGAGGGACAGTGCATTCATGGTGGCCGTCCATGCGACATCTGACTGTCAGTGTCCATCGGAGGCGCGATTCATGGTGCGCCCCCCAAGCAACCTTTCGATCTGAGTGAGCAGTCCACCAGGTGGTGGCTACTTTAAAGGGACGGTGCGATTCATGGTGGGCCCCTCACGCAATGGTTGATTGTGAGTGTGCATCGAATGGACGATGTGATTCATGGTGGGTCCCCCATGTAACTATTGGATGTGAGTGGGCGATTCCACCAGGTGGTTTACTTTTTTTGCTCCAAAAGGGGGAGGGAGTGGAGGGCCCACCAGCCGGCTCTTCGGGTCCCCACGCTTCGTCCTTAGGTTAGGGTTTCTGACCCCCCTTCTAGGCCTCTCCGGCTGCCGACAGCGTCGGAAAGGTCAGGATTTCAGTTCGCGAGGCATCGGGGGGGGGATCTGGCCCTTTCTTCCCCCCCTGTGTATATAGAGGGCTGGATCCCATCGGCCCGAGTTTTTTGTGTCGATTTCAGGTGGCACGGCTCTTTCCTGTATGGATCGGTATTGACGGCTTGACTTGTGGGATGAGGGAGGTGCGGAGTGGTGATCTGGATCCGGCCGAAATATGCCGTGGGTGTTCCAAACCCTCCCCAGCTTGGCGTTGATCCCTTGATGGGTTGATATCTTGGTTTTTGGGCGCTTGTTTGCCCTTTCCTTTTGTGGGTTTATCTTGACGTCGGAGTCCGACGACTGTTGGGAGCTCCGGTGTGGGGTAGATCCTGCCATGGATGTCGGTGTGGGTCTGTGTTCCACATCTGGTTTCTTCACCGCAGGGAAGTTTATTGTGTTCTGGTAGTAGGGCTGTTCTCTGGTCGTTGTAGTGGTGATTCTCTGTGCTTGCACCGGGCCATGGTGCCTTCTGAGATCTGTTGTGATATCCCTTCATAATACCAAAAAAAAAAAAAGTATGGGGGGGGGGGGGGGAGGGAGGGAGCAGTTGGAAGGAATTAAGAGGTTGGGATAAATGGAAAGAGAGAGAGTCCAAATGACATATTCCGATTGGGGTGTTAGAAATTGAATCATATTTGCAAAACGTGTGAACAATCGTATTAATTTCAAATGTCAAGCTCTCGAGTTTTTTTACAAATAACACATCACATGTTTATATATATATATATATATATATATATATATATATATATATATATATATATATATATATATATATATATATATATATATATATTAAATAAACCATAAGATCATATATTTATTTCTCCTCTCTTCACGTGGATTGCAGCACCCATCCTAATAACCCAGAATAAATTTTGACCCTCACTTTAATAGATCAGATGATCCGATATATCTGACATCGTAGCAGATTTGTAATAACTTGGAAGAGACTTCCCCGCTATTTGTTTTAGGATTATGCCATTTGATTCACATTGTGAGCCCCTGCGCTAATAGCCTGCGCACTTAGATGAGTTGGTTAGTTAACATGGTATTAGAACAGGAGGCCGTATGTTCAAATCCCAAGAGGTGCATTTATTCCTTGCTCCCTCTATATTGCAGTGTTTGTTCCTGTGCAGAGATAGCATGTGTTGCTCCCTGTACAATCTCAGCTTTTTCACAGAACAGGGTTTGTATGTTTTCTTATTTCTATGGAAATGGATGTCCAATTTTTTTTTGCTCCACTTCTAGTCCAAACACCTTGGATTTGTAAATCCCACTGGACCTCCCCCGTCATCATGGTGAAGTAATGCACCTTATACATGGAAATGGGAAGGACATGGGAATGCACCCATTTTTTTTTGGTAATTCCAATTACCAGGAAAAGAACACAGCTTTGCAGAGAAGTTAATGAGGGGGGCATTAGTTAGCAACAATAGGACTTCATCCATTTGAAGTGTTGAGATAGTCCACCGGTTTAGTTCCACATCAGTAAGGGGGTCATCTATTGGCACATTCATATACTTTCTGTGGATCTCCTCTTACAATCCGGATTTTGGGGTGTGAGGGTATTTAACATGCTATTAGAGCTGGGCCCGTCTTCTCCTCCTCCTGCTCCCGCTCCGGGTGTACCCCTTACCAATTGTGTCTTGCCACACGTGCTCCGCGTGAGGAGGGGTGTTGAGATAGTCCACTGGTTTAGTTCCACATCGGTAAGGGGGTCGCCCATTGGCAATGACGGAGCTAGGAATTCACTTTAGTGGGTGTATAAATTTTAAGAGAGAGAAAAAGATATACAGAGATAATAGGGTTTTGGCATACACCTTATCTTTTTTTTTTTTGGAAGGGGGAGGAGGAGGGACTCTGGTCACCGTCTGACCTGGGGTAAGGAATAGGCCACCATCTTTGACCGTGAGTTTCGGGCAGAGAAGACAATGATGCCTGACGAAGGTCGATCCCAATATCCGAGAATGGCCGTACGACCCGTACGGTGCAGCCCGTGTGCAAGACTATGATCTGCGAGCACTGCAAGTCTATGAGGTGCAGAGGTGGGATGAAATGAACGAGATGAATCACTTGTTTTTGGGCTAAATTACACTTTGTCCCCCCTGAAGTTTAGCTAAAAAACACTTAAGTCCCTTGTAGTTTATTGGGTTATTTTGACTTTGCCACCCCCCCCCCCCCCCAAAAAAAAAAAAAAAAGATTTTGCCTTGAAACTTTACCCCCCATAACTAACTGTTCCGTCAAATCACACCCAAAACTTTATTTCTTTTCGGAGCTGACGGAACAATTATTTTTTGGGGGGTAAAATATAATTAATGAAAAATGGGGGGGTAAAGTCTAATTCAGGGCAAAATTTGGAGGGCAAAGTCAAAATAACCCTAGTTTATTTTGTTCCAAATCGCTTCCTAAAGTTTGAAATGATACCACAATACCCCCCCCTTATGTCAACTACTTAACTATAGAGTGTTTTTGAGCTAAAGTTCAGGGGGAGCAAGTGTGATTTCTCTCTTTGAAATCTCAGTGGGGGCACTTGCCTTCACTGGGCCTTAGTTGGCTCCGCCAGTGCCCATTGGCGGCTTTATATACTTTCTGTGGATCTCCTCTTACAACCCGGGTTTTGTGGTGTGAGGGCATCCGACATGAAGTAAGAAAAACAAATGTACAAGTTCACCCCTCTTTTTTATTCTCACTATAATGTTACATGTAGAGGGAACAACTGCATCACAAGCAAACTAGTTTTCACAATTACATTGTACCACCAGCTAGATTAGGGTTTGATGTTAGTGAGCTGCTAATCCTGATAATAATACTAACACTAATGATAAATCACAGTCCATAGAGATTCACCCACTCCATCATGTAGTTGTTGCAATTGTAGTCATGTATGTACATAAGATCTGCCTCTCCTTCCGCCCCCGCTTCGTCAAGGAATATCGGCTGATGGGTCTCCGCCGAGAAGGAGGAGCAGGGGCTACCGCTGCTCCGGTCGCCGGCCGAACCCATTTCTACGCCCCTCGAAAGCTTCCTTATCTCCTCCTCAGCCTCCGAAACCCTCTCCTTCAGCCTCAATACCTGCCACGCCAAATTTTAGTTTTTTTTTAGTGATAAATTTAACTGACTCCCACAAAATTATATGCTAATTAGTAAGCCACTCCTTTTTAATCGTTATTAGACTTATTCTCAAATTATTATATGATAATTAGTCAGAGTGGGGGGTATGTCTAAATATCATTTAGTTATGGGGGTGTATGTCTAAATATCATATAGTTATGGGGATGTAAGTTAAATTTTAAGGGGATAAGTCTAATAACAATTAATAAGGGGTGATTTACTAATTAGCATATATTTTTTTTAGAAGGTTTTTTTTTTTTTTTTTAATTTTTCGTACGATGAACCCTACGGACCCTTCACTACTATTTTCTTTACTCAATCAAATAGAAACATTAGTAAATTATTACATATATGAAGTCTTATCCCATCAAGATAGGATATAGATAACGCTTCCACCCATTTATTACGCCAACAATATTGGGTTCATGGGGGGGATCTACTTAAGAAAAATAGAGCGAGACCCAATCGGTCACACATTTGGTGTTACATTTCATCCTTAAGGGCGCATGTCCTCTGTTCGAATTCCGT
The DNA here is from genome assembly GCA_947650365.1 of Chamaelirium japonicum. Taxonomy (NCBI): domain Eukaryota; kingdom Viridiplantae; phylum Streptophyta; class Magnoliopsida; order Liliales; family Melanthiaceae; genus Chamaelirium; species Chamaelirium japonicum. The sequence goes on along the minus strand of OX393557.1, from coordinate 50,016,434 downwards.
GGGCCACAGGCACTACCATTCAGTAGGTGTGGCCATATTAACCGGAATAATGCAGTTGCGAAGATATGTTTCTGCGGTGGGGGGGTTGGTACCCGTGCAATTGTACCAATAGGTTGTAGCTTGAATAACAAAAAAAAAAAAAAGTGTGTGTGTGTGGGGATATAAAGAGAAGCCATGCTATGCCCAACCCACGTGTAAGAAGTCATGCATCTCACTTGATGCATGGAGATTTAACAAACTAAAGTACGTACCATCAATATGACATTAGCAATGACACACCCTTTTATATATATATATATATATATATATATATATATATATATATATATCTCGAGTCTAGACTCCATTCCGAGATTCGAACCCAGAACCTCTTGGGTGCCAGTTGTTAGGACTATCGGTTGTATGACATTTCTCTATAAAGGGAAGAAATGCGAAAAATAGTGAATAACATCAAAACCATTTTCCAAAGGAGTCTCGGAGAAATTTTATTTTTTTTATTTTATTTTTGGCCTAATCAATCATAAATTTATGAGCAATGCTATTCAACCAGACAAAAAAACTTTACAGACTCTTTACATACTGGTCACAACCATTTGCTGACTGTCAGTCCGACCTGGGTGCAAGGGACGACTGTCGTCAGGTATGTAAAGTTCTCAATCGAGTTGAATAGTATTTTCATAATTTTTTTTTTCAAGAAATGGTATATTCAACTCGATGAATTTATAGATCGTCCGTTTATAAATTAAGCCGACAATAATTACAAACGGTTACGATCAATGCACGTAGACCATATGTAAACTTATATGGTTGAATAACATTTCTGAATTTATAGCAAGGATCGATCCTGGTATGTGCCAGGCTGGCTTCCCAAAAAAAGATTATAATATTGAGAATAATAAGTAAATTAAACTTCCTGATGGAGATGGGGGGAGTCGAACCTCAGTCTCGAGGTGGCACTTGTCGACGACGACGGTGTCGTGGGCCGCCTTGAGCTTGAGGAACTCGTCCTCCAGCTGCTTGCTCTTCCACCGCGCCCGCCGGTTCTGGAACCACACCGCCACCTGCTTGGGGTCGAGGCCGAGCTCGGACGCGAGGTCCACCTTCCGCCCCGACTCCAGCTTCCGCTCCTTCCCGAAGTTCATCTCCAGGAACCGCACCTGCTCGTCGCTCAGCCGCCGCTTCTTCGCCTCCGCCCCCTCCGCCGCCGACCCCCCCTTCGCCTTCTTCTCCGCCGCCGCACTCTTGTTCCCTCCCCTCCCACTCCTACCAAACAATAGACAAGAGAAATGCATGTTAGCGAGGATATATAAGGTTGATGGTAAGAGATGGAGCCCAATTCCCACTTCTGGGATCTCGGAGTAGACACAGGCATCCTCAAGGAGAGAGGAGAGCAACATCTTCTCTCCTATTTGGTTCATGATTTCCATGCCCTTCTCTCTCTCTCTCTCTCTCTCTCTCTCTCTCTCTCTCTCTCTCTCTCTCTCTCTCTCTCTCTCTCTCTCTCTCTCTCTCTCTCTCTCTAGAAGTCCTACTTCCTAATGGGCTACTCCAGTTGCCATGGGAGCAGCTATGTGCTCTGATATTTATGGTATCTAGAGTTTGGGTGGGTGGGTGCAGTGGTGGGGTGTGAGTCTCGAGATTTGTATTTATAGGTGGGTGCAAGCAAATGCCCTTGATGGTAGGGCTGGTAATATTGACCTGACACGAAATTAGCGGGTCTAGATTTGGGTTAAACGGGTTTGGATCATAAACAGGTCGAACGGGTCGATATGACTAACCCATTTAATAATGGGTTGGGTTCGGGATTAGGGTCTAGACATGGTAGACCCAATAAGACCCGTTTAAAATTAACGGGTCGTGTCGGGTCTACCCGTGATCCGATACTGTAGTATATAGGATAATACTGTAGTTTGTAGTACTAGCGGTTCTTACCGGCTCAGGTCGGGTCAAGTTGGATTGGGTCAACTGAATAAACCGTGCAGGAAACGGACACTAGATCGCGTGTTCCGTTTCTAAGCGGGTCGGGTACGGGTTTAGGGTCTAGACACGATTAGTTAAACGGGTCGGATCGGGTCTAGTGGTTTTGGACACAATCCGAAACTAGACACGACACGAACATGATCCGAACGACCCATGGCCACCCCTGCTTGATGGTGCGGTGAATATATAACATGGGATCATTGGAAATTACTATTTACCCCGGAGCTCTTCCTGGTTCGTTGGTATCATAATCTCAGCCCCGCTTGGTAGATCGCACTCAGTTGGCAGTGGCGACCGGGCAACGGGGCGCTGTGATCGACTGTCATGTCATGTCATTATGTGTAAAGGAATCGGTAAAAGCTATTGGTATGAATAACATTTCTCGAAAACATTACTTGGCGGCGACCGCATGTGCCGCTAACCCAGCACACTAGAGAGGTGGCATGAAGGTGTTGGAGAAGTAAGTGGAACACAAGATTTAGAATAATAATAAAAATCTGATAAAGTTCCACTAAGCCCAGGTAGATGGGACATGGTTTGATGGTTATGGATATGGTTATGGTTAGGATGAAGTCCCACTTTACTAACATTGGGTTTTCACTTTGCTAACCTTTTGAGAGAATCGCGTTGGATCGTGCATGAGGCCGAGCAGCCACGGATTCTGTTTTATGAGCTGACAACTATACCCTTACTAGCTAGTTTAGTGGATTTATGTTAGCAATCTACTAGACAGAGTAGGTGTTAATGTGTATTTTTATGTTAGCAAGTGGATTTAAAGGCAATATAAAGCTCATAAAATTTTAATTTATCAATAAAAGATTGATAATATAATTAGAAAGATTGTTTATTGATATATATATATATATTAATACGTGTTATATTAATAGAATAAGGAGTCTTGGCGACATAGTAGTTTATTTGAATGGGAGACTATGTGGACTAGTAATATGAAAACCTAAATCGTTTACAACTGTGATTGGGTTGCTCGGCCTATCAAGACAAGCTGTTGAGATGACAGAGCATGTATGTGTGCCTTCACTATGGTCATTACCGGGCACAGTGTCTGCGGTTGAACGGAACCAACACGATGCACAGATCGGCGAGCAAAGGCCAGTGCACTAAGTCATGTTTTTGCTTCGGGTAAAACAATCCTTAACCCTGAGGAACCATGTTCGATGAACAAACCAGTCGCGTGTAACTTTGGTGCACCAACATGTAAGGGATCTACTTATGACCCACAGTGGGCTGGGCTATCCGGTTGGTGTTGCATCGACATGTCACTTCTGTAGGCCATTCATATCTCTATCGGGAGGTGCGTTCTTTGGTTTGACATAAACCACACTAAACCCAGGCTCAATGGTCAACAATTTGACCGTAAATCGGATCTGATTGCTTGGCCAAATCAATGTGAGGAACTTTGTGATGAGTCAACCTGAATGGTGTTAAGTTTGATATGGTCTACCACTCGTAAAACCCTGATTCGACTATATATGGTTGATAATTTAGTTATGATTGCATTAAGGTACGTATTGCTATACGTGTTCTGTTTCTAGAACTTAAGGAGCCATGGCTATATAGTGGTCCATTTGAGTGGGAGACTCAATGGATTGGTCCTATGAGCCTAAATCGTTCACAGCTCTGATTAGGACTGGTCGCCATATCAGAATAAGCTATTGGAATGACAGAGTATGGGTGTCTCCGCCATGGTCATCACTAGGCACAATCTTTGTGGCCGAACAGAACCTATACAGTGCACCAATCAGTGATTAAACATCGGTGCATACAGTCGTGTTTCTGGTTAGGGTAATCAATCCTAAATCCCGAGGACCCGTGACTGGTGGACTAACTAGTGCGTGTAAATTTTGTATACAAATATGTGAGGGATCTAACAATGACCTAATACCATAGTGCACTGGGTTGCTGGCTAGAGTTGCATCAATAGCTACTTCTACAGGTCATCCACATCCCTACTAGGAGGTGCATTCCTTGGTCTAACATGCACCACACTAAACCTAGGCCTCGTGGTCAGCAATTGAGTTGTTGACCATATCCAGTTGTTTGGCCAAAGCGACAGGAGGTACTGCACTGTAATAGTCAGCTTAGACGGAACCTAGTTATTTGGTCGCTCGAGTCTGACAGTGCTCTCCACTGCTCGAGTTGACACATGGCACCAAGTGGAGGGACATCGCATTACCAATACTAAGTAGAGAGCATAGATATATAAGAGAGCACATTAAATCTAGGAGAATTGGAGTGCAACCTGTGTCTACTCTGTGTGGGCACATAGGTTAACCGGGGCTTAGAGGATTGACAAAAGATAATTGGGTAGTGTGTCGATCGCGTCTGCTTGGAAACCATGAATCCTAGTCCCTAAATGTTCCACCCCATCTACAATCATTACAGACTTTTACTTTCTCCTTGTCTCACATCATAATAATAGTTGAAAATTTGATGCCCTAATCGTCCTGTGTTTCCATCTACCTGGGGTATCAAATTTGATAATAAAATTAACGGTTTTTATAAATGGTTGGTAAATCTTCTAACATTTGATACCCCTAGAGGTTTTAGAATTTGATGAATTTTGGTGAGGATGATCAACATGGCATAGGTAGCATGCCTACCAAGTTTCCTCACATTCTGAAACCTCTAGGTTGGTTTGCACAAGGTTTCTTATATAAGAAGTTTCTCACCCGATCGGGATATATATATATATATATATATATATATATATATATATATATATATATATATATATATATATATATATATGGGTAGTGATCCAGTGAGATAATGAGATACCTTGTGAGAACCTATCTAGAGGTTTTAGAATTTTATGAAAATTGGTGGGCATGCTCTCTATGGCAAGTTGATCATCCTCACAAAAATTCATCAAATTCTAAAACCTCTAAAGGCATCAAATATTAGAAGATTTATCGACTGTCCATTAAAACTAATAATTTGAATTATGTATTTTATGCATCTAGAGGTTTTAGAATTTGATGATTTTTTGTGAGGATGATCAACTTGCCATAGAGAGCATTCCCACCAATTTTTATCAAATTCTAAAACCTCTAGATAGGTTTTTCAAAGTTATCTCATATAAGAGATATCTCTTTGGATCGCATATATATATATATATATATATATATATATATATATATATATATATATATATATATATATATATATATATATATATATAACTTTGAAAAAACCTATCTAGAGGTTTTAGAATTTGATAAAAATTGGTGGGAATGCTCTCTATGGCAAGTTGATCATCCTCACAAAAAATCATCAAATTCTAAAACCTCTAGATGCATAAAATACATAATTCAAATTATTAGTTTTAATGGACAGTCGATAAATCTTCTAACATTTGATGCCTTTAGAGGTTTTAGAATTTGATGAATTTTTGTGAGGATGATCAACTTGCCATAGAGAGCATGCCCACCAATTTTCATAAAATTCTAAAACCTCTAGATAGGTTCTCACAAGGTATCTCATTATCTCACTGGATCACTACCCATATATATATATATATATATATAATATATATATATATATATATATATATATATATATATATATATATATATATATATATATATATATATATATATATATATATATCCCGATCGGGTGAGAAACTTCTTATATGAGAAACCTTGTGCGAAACCAACCTAGAGGTTTCAGAATGTGATGAAACTTGGTAGGCATGCTACCTATGCCATGTTGATCATCCTCACCAAAATTTATCAAATTCTAAAACCTCTAGGGGTATCAAATGTTAGAAGATTTACCAACCATTTATAAAAACCGTTAATTTTATTATCAAATTTGATACCCCAGGTATATGGAAACACAGGACGATTAGGGCATCAAATTTTCAACTATTATTATGATGTGAGACAAGGAGAAAGTAAAAGTCTGTAATGATTGTAGATGGGGTGGAACATTTAGGGACTAGGATTCATGGTTTCCAAGCAGACGCGATCGACACACTACCCAATTATCTTTGTCAATCCTCTAAGCCCCGGTTAACCTATGTGCCCACACAGAGTATACACAGGTTACACTCCAATTCTCCCAGATTTAATGTGCTCTCTCATATACCTATGCTCTCTACTTAGTATTGGTAATGCGATGTCCCTCCACTTGGTGCCATGTGTCAACTCGAGCAGTAGAGAGCACTGTCAGACTCGAGCGACCATATAACTAGGTTCCGTCTAAGCTGACTATTACAGTACAGTACCTCCTGTCGCTTTGGCCAAACAACTGGATATGGTCAACAACTCAATTGCTGACCACGAGGCCTAGGTTTAGTGTGGTGTATGTTAGACCAAGGAATGCACCTCCTAGTAGGGATGTGGATGGCCTGTAGAAGTAGCTGTTGATGCAACTCTAGCCAGCAACCTAGTGCACCATGGTATTAGGTCATTGTTAGATCCGTCACATATTTGTATACCAAATTTACACGCACTAGTTAGTCCACCAGTCACGGGTCCTCGGGATTTAGGATTGATTACCCTAACCAGAAACACGACTGTATGCACCGATGTTTAATCACTGATTGGTGCACTGTATAGGTTTTGTTCGGCCACAAAGATTGTGCCTAGTGATGACCATGGCGGAGACACCCATACTCTGTCATTCCAATAGCTTATTCTGATATGGCGACCAGTCCTAATCAGAGCTGTGACCGATTTAGGCTCATAGGACTGATCCATTGAGTCTCCCACTCAAATGGACCACTAAATAGCCATGGCTTCTTAAGTTCTAGAAATAGAACACGTATAGCAATACGTACCTTAATGCAATCATAACTAAATTATCAACCATATATAGTCGAATCAGGGTTTTACGAGTGGTAGACCATATCAAACTTAACACCATTCAGGTTGACTCATCACAAAGTTCCTCACATTGATTTGGCCAAGCAATCAGATTCGATTAACAGTCAAATTGTTGACCACCGAGCCTGGG